>CM062254.1:44860556-46060556 GCA_031216405.1 Syzygium malaccense | reverse complement strand
ATGAAAATGTGTTTGTGCCTAAGTCTAAAGCAGTATATACTAAATGTAGCTCAACTATTTGGATTGACGTGGATTTGGCAGAATTGGTTCCCTATCTTTTTATTGCATGGTACTTTAACTTTGATGGCGAGTTAGTTGGCCCGTTAAGGGGCTTCGACTTAGATGATGGTGGTTCCGCAACGGAGGGTGAAGTCATCGATCCATGACATCACCAGACTTTTGTTCAGATAGATTTTTAGAGTAAAAATCTAGTATGAAGATAGGCAAACTAGACCTACCCAGTCTTTTGTTTTTTTGTACTTATATGATGTTTATCTAGACTTGTAAATATGATAAGTGATATTAGTAAGAAGCAAAAGTATTTTTACTAAACTTGTGTGATATTCATGTTTAAAACTTGTTCATACTTTGACTTCCACTAGCTAAACTATTAATAATATTAAAAGACACGTGTCGTGTGTGACGTTCTAGGGCATCACGGCCTGTTTGGTATCAAAGCAGGTTTTACTCATGGAGTAATAAGGTGCGCTTAGAATTTGAAGTAGTAGACTTGACTTAGACGGCGCAAGTGTAGAAAATCAAGTGCATGTATTTGCTCTTGATTGATTTTGTGCTGCAAGTAACTTTTGTTACTCATTAGCTAGTGACTAAGTTCAGCAATACATGTAGGTATTGCAAGATGAGTTTGGATAGTAGCTCACAAAAGGATCCTCGGGTGGAAGGAATTCTTCAAGTGCTTGCCAATGTAAGAAGCCTAATGGAGAAGCAGGAATTATAACAAGCTGCCTCTAACTCGGGGAATGGCAAATGTCGTTTGCAAAGTTTGATCGAGCAATTTTTGAAGCTGAAACCACCACTGTTTACTCGAGTTGGAAATCATGAAGAGGCAGAATCATGGATCGATGGGATGAAGAAGATATTCAATATGCTAGATTGTAATGACGTTGACAAAATAGTCCTAGCAGAATATCAACTCCAAGGAAATGCCAGATACTAGTGGAAGGCATTCAAGGAAACTGTGTTTCCAATTGGCACTAATGGAACTTAGGGCATTTTTGTCAGGGCATTTTTGGGGAAATATTTCTTGGATTGTGCCCCAGATAAGAAGGTGATGGAGTTTATGCAATTGAAACAGAATGACCTAACTGTGGATCAATATGAAACCAAGTTTGCAGAACTTTCAAGATTCGCCCCCAAGTTGGTTAAAGACAAGGAAGATAAAGCTAAGAGACTTCAAGATGGCTTAAGGTCAAATATCAGAAGTAAGCTAGTGCCCTTGAATCTGAAAGATTATAATGAGTTGTACGAATGTGCACAACTGGTGGAAAAATATTTGGCGGAGTTAGCAGAGACAACACTAACATTCCAGGCACGACTTAATTGCCAAACTTTCCAACCTAATTTTCGTCATGACAAGAGGTCTATGCAAATTATAAAGCGGCCATTTGTCCCAAATAAAAGGAACAATGTTGGAGGTTTTGGATTCACACGAACCAACCGACCGGCGATGCATATGCAGTCTTCTAATAATGTCTATCACACTTGTGGCAAGCAACATGGAGGTATGACTAATAATGTCTATCACACTTGTGGCATGCAACATGGAGGTATGCTATGCTCGATTTTAAGGGAGTGTTATTGGTGTGGATAGCGAGGTCACATATTAATAGAGTGTCCAGTGATGAAGCAACAACGTATCACACCTCCACAGCAACTGCAACAATTATCACAAAACAAGGCCCCGCAGGAGGGAAATTTCCAGAGACTACCAGCACAAGGTCGAGTTTATACAGTCACACAGGAGGAAGCTGAAGTCTCCAAGACAGTTATATCAGGTATCATCTCTGTGTGCAATAAGAATGCTTACGCATTATTTGATACGGGTGCCACACATTCATTCATATTTGCACGATTCGTGAAATTGATTGGATTAAGTTCTAGACCGCTGGAAATATCCCTTTGTGTATCTATGCCGCTAAGAGATACAATTATGTCTACACTTATATGTAAAGACTCTAAGATCACTATAAGTGGACATGATCAAATAGCAGATTTGATCATACTGATTATGTACGACTTTGATGTTATTCTGGGAATGGATTGGCTTCGTAAGCAATGAGCCAACGTGGATTGCTATTGGAAGATAATCCAGTTCAATCCCTCTAATTGTCCTAGTTTCGAATTCTTCGGAAATGGAGCAAATCCTTCAATGCCGCTCATCTCTGCACTCGAGGCACATAGTCTTCTTGACAACGGTTGTCAAAGATACTTGGCGTTTGTAGCGGATCAATCAAGGGGAGAAATGAAGCTTGAAGAAATCCCCGTAGTTCAAGAATTTCCTGATGTATTCCTAGAAAAATTACCAGGGTTACCACTAAAGCGTGAAATCAAATTTGTCATTTAGCTAGCCCCTGGAACAAATCCCATTTCCAAAACTCCTTATCGAATGGCATTAACGGAGCTAAAGGAATTAAAAGTGCAGCTAAGAGAATTACTCGACAAAGGTTTTGTTCGACCTAGTGCATCGCCTTGGGATAAACCGGTATTGTTTGTAAAGAAGAAAGATGGGTCAATGCACTTTTGCATTGATTATCGACAATTAAATCAAGTCACGATTAAGAATAAGTATCCGCTACCTAGGATCGATGACTTATTTGATCAATTGCAAGGGGCGTTAGTATTCTCCAAGATTGATTTAAGGTTGAGATATCATCAATTGCGGATTAAGAAGAAAAATATTCCTAAGATGGCTTTTCGAACTCGATATGGACATTATGAGTTCTTAGTTATGCCTTTTGGTTTAACTAATGCACCAGAAGTATTCATGGATCCAATGAATAGAGTGTTTAAGCTGTTTCTGGATCAATTTGTGATAGTGTTCATCGATGATATCCTTATATACTCAAGGGAACGAGAGGAGCATGAGCAACATCTGAGACTTGTGCTTCAATCACTTCGCGAACACAAGTTATATGCAAAGTTTAGCAAGTGTGAATTATGGCTAGATCGTGTAGTATTTTTGGGTCATGTAGTAGCCGGTGAAGGGATATCCGTGAACCCATCGAAGGTTGAGTCGGTAATGGATTATCCAAGATCGACAACGATAACTGAAATTTGGAGTTTCTTGGGTCTGGTTGGATATTATCAAAGATGTGTCGAGGGATTTTCTTGCCTTGCAGCTTCATTAACTCAATTGATGAGGAAAGAGGTGAAGTTTGAATGGTCAGAAGAATGTGAGCAAAGTTTTCAAAAATTTGAAAGAAGATTGACTACGGCTCCAATATTGGCGATACCGGCAGGATTTGGAGGTTTTGTAATTTATAGTGACGCATCTCATAAGGAGCTTGGTTGTGCTTTAATGCAACATGGAAGGGTGGTTGCTTATGCATCAAGACAGTTGAAGTCATATGAGTTGAATTATCCGACCCACAACTTAGAACTTGCCGCAATTGTATTCGCTCTAAAGATATTGAGACATTATTTATATGGGGAGAAGTTGGAAATCTATACAAACCCCAAGAGTCTTAAATACATGTTCTCCCAAAAAGAATTAAATATGAGGCAAAGACGTTGGATAGAGTTGTTAAAGGATTTGATTGTGAGATTTAGTATAATCCCGAAAAGGCGAATAAAGTTGCAGATGCCCTCAGCTGAAAGTCTATCCAAATGGTTGCTCAAATGTTGGTTAAGGAATGGACCTTATTTAAAGCGGCTCGAGATTTTGAATTTAGATTTGATAGAAGTAGTCTTTCAAATGTAATAGCTACTCTTAGAATTGAACCAGAGATCATGCAAAGAATCAAGATCCTACAACAAACAGATCTTGAAATTTCAATAGTCCGAGAGGAGACTTTAGAAGGAAAAAGGCTAGACTTTTAGGTATAGAAGATGGAGTTCTCAAACTTCATGGATGACTTTGTGCCCCTAATGACATTGACTTAAGGAACGAAATTTTATCAGAAGCATATCGAAGTAATTACTGTGTACATCCAGGAAGCATGAAAATGTATCAAAATCTCCATCAACATTATTGGTGGAATGGAATGAAGGTTGATATCGCTAAACATGTCTCGAAATGTTTGACATATCAACAAGTGAAAGCAGAACATCGTAAGCTAAGTGGAATATTGAAATCGTTAGAAATACTTGCGTGGAAATGGGAGCAAGTAATAATGGACTTTGTTCAAGGTTTGCCAAGGACATCAAAAAGCCACGATTCCATCTAGGTGATAGTGGATTGTCTGACTAAGTTTGCTCATTTCCTTGCGGTGCGAGTAGACTATACATTGGAGAAGTATGTAGAACTGTATGTCCAACAAATAGTTCGACTGTATGGAGTACCTATAACTATCACGTTAGATCGAGACCCAAGGTTCACTGCGAACTTTTGACAAAGTCTCCAAATTGCATTGGGAACTAAATCCAATATAGTATTGCCTTTCATCCTCAAACATATGGTCAATCAGAAAGAACTATCTAGATGTTGGAGGATATGTTGTGAGCTTGTATAATTGACTTTAAAGGCAGTTGAGATGAACACTTGCATTTGGTAGAATTCGCATACAATAATAGTTTCTAGCAAAGGATTGGCATGGCTCCCTTCAAAGCATTGTATGGAAGAGTCTGCAGAACTCCTATATGTTGGAGTGAAGTTGGTGAAAGGAAATTAATGGGACCGAAGTTAGTACGAATTACTTCAGACGCTGTAAAAGTGATTCGGGATCGACTTAAAACTGCTCAAAGTCGACAAAAAAAGTTAGGCGGATAAACGTCGAAGACCATTGGAATTCAACGTTGGTGCCTTGTATTTTTTAAAGTATCATCGATGAAAGGTGTATCGTGATTTGGAAAGAAAAGCAAGCTGAGTCTGAGCTTTATAGGGCCTTTTGAAATTCTTGAGAAGATGGTAACTTGGCCTATCGATTGGTATTGCCACCCAGACTTTCCAATATTCATTATGTTTTTCATGTGTCAATGTTAAGGAAATACGAGCTAGACCCTGCTGTATTGTGTCTTGAGACGATCAAGGAAGACGAAGGAATAACTTTTGTGGAGAAATCAATACAGATTATGAGTCGAAGGGAACAAGTCCTTAGAAATAAGACCATTCCATTGGTCAAGATTTTGTGGCAATATCATGACATGGAAGAAGCAACACGGGAAAGTGAAGAGGATATGAGACGCAAATATCCACATCTCTTTAAGCGATCATGCATTTTTGAATTTCGAGGACGAAATTTCTTAAGGGAGAAGAGTTGTGACATCCGAAAATTTCATAATAATATGTATGTGACATTGGAAATTTTCTATGTTCGATAATGATACTTAGATTATAAGCTAAGTATTATTTAGCTTAATATTTGTGCGGACGCGTAGAAAATGTTATTGGATCGTATATTGTGAGACGCGAATGCGGAAACGAAATCGTTTCGAGCTTGATGTAAATGTTGTTGTGTATGTTAATGGTAGTGCGGCATTAATTAAATTACCGTCGTTTTAGTAATTAATGGGTAATATTATTAGATTAAACTTTGGCTAATTATTTTCTGATTTGCCGTTAAAAGGGGGAAGACATTTTGTTTTTCTTCTTAATTCCTCATCAAAATCTCTCTTCAGACACCTTACTCTCACGTGGCCTATAAAGGATTAAACATCCCACATACTGTCTTAGGATAAGCTTCTTCTACTAGCTTGACATCTAGCCATAGATAATCATTTTTCTTAGCCATTACTCATTCCTAATAAGCTTTGATTTCTTACATCCGGCCGTGGATGGAAAGAGAAAGTGCCACCTGTGACTGCATGTACTTATCCATATCATAATCTACCCCTCTGTTTCATTTTCATTTGGGTAACACCGAAGAAAATTTTTACCCCAAACCGTAAATCTCTTCTTCATCGTCAGTCTTCAAATATTTACTTCATCAACACCCAATCCAAATCTTCAAAGCTGGTTTTGGGCGTTCAGATTTTAGGCGAGGTAAGTGAATATACTTGATACTTTTTAAATTGATTGCTTAAGAAATGCTATTATGATGTGTAATAATAGTGAAGATATGATCATGGATAGATTTGCTTTGCTGGTTCTATACATGTTCAAATGGATGTGTTTTGTTTCTTTAAAGTGGGTTGAAAATCGGTAAATGCAATGGTTAAATCTAAACGTGTAAATGTCATCTTTGTAGTGATTATGGAAATTGTCTTGCTGGTTTTCAGTATGTTTTAAAAGGGTAGAAAATCGTTTTACTCAAAGTGGAGTATATTAGATTAGTGTAAATGATGATGTTGTTTACTTCGAAGCTGAGCAGATTTGAACCTCAAATTCTAATTCAGTTTACTTCTGAGTTGACTAGATTTTAACTTTAAATACTGATTCTGTTTACTTTTGAAATTGAACAACCTTTATTGTCAGAATCTAGACAAGGATATTTTTAAACTGGACATATGTATTTTGAACCCGATTAGACTTTATTTCCAAAGTTTGGATATATGTATTTTGAACCCGAGTAGACTTTATTTCCAAAGTCTGGATATATGTATTTTGAACCCAAGTAGACCTTACTTTCAAAGTCTGGATAAATGTTTTTTCTAAACCGAGAAAGTTTTATCTTAAAATTTGGATATATGTACTTTCTGAACTTAAGTAGACTTTAGCCTTTTGTGTCTGAACCCATATTGCTTCGTACTAATTCAATGATGCATTTCATTGCTTTAAAGAACATGTGATGTACAGAAGGTGAGTATATGCATGCAAATGCTTGGCTGTTATCGATCCATGACGTCACCAAACTTTTGTTCAAATAGACTTTTAGAGTAAAAATCTAGTATGGAGACAGGCAGACTATACCTATCCAGTCTGTTGTTTTTTTGTACTTATATGATGTTTGTTTGGACTTATAAATCTGATAAGTGATATTAGTAAGAAGCAAAAGTATTTTGACTAAACTTGTATGATATTCATATTTTAAACTTGTTCAGACTTTGACTTGTGCTAGCCAAATTATTAATAATATTAAAAGACTTGTATCGTGCGTGACATTTTGGGGCATGACAAATATAGAATAAGAAAACAACAAAAACTTGTTTAAGGTTCTAGTTTACCTACCCATAACCTGAAATCTACCCATCGAAATAGGTTCTTCAATTTTGGGAACTTGGAATAGTCTGGTTCCATCAGTCTAGTTCTTTGATTCTAGCTTCTACCCTGGAACCACGCTCACCTTTAATCAAGATAGCGTTTTTTAAGGACATGCTCATGTCATCTTTCCGTAATGTCATGTCAAACAATTTTATCACAAAAAAAAAGAAAAAACAGAAGAATAAGGCCTGTTTAGTAACATTTCTATTTCTTTATTTTTCTATTCTTCTGCTCCCTAGAACAGAAAAAAAAAACAGAAATTCGTTTAGTAACATCATTTAGTTTTTTTATTCCTCGGAATAGAAAAGTGGTATGAGAATAGATGTAGAACAGAAATAAGAAGTAAAAAAATCTACTTTTTTGTTTCTAGAACAAAAAAAAAGAAACAATAGAGAAACAAGTTCAGACCTCCCTCTTTCACAAGATATTTTCGTACTAAACCTTAAAACCTTAAACATTAACCCTCAAACCCTGAACCTAATATAACCCTTAAACCCTAAACCTCAAAATCCTAAACCTTAACCCTAAACCTCAAAACCTTAAACCTCAATACCCAAACCCTAAAACCCATAACATTAAAATGAAAAACCTGAAACCCAAATCCCTAAAACCCTAAACCTTCTAAACCCCAAATCCTAAACCCAAAAACCCGAAACACTAAACCCCAAAACTCCAAATCCGAAACCTTAAAATGTAAGCCCTAAAATCGTAATTCCAAACTCTGAATCCTAAAATGTTAAATCGCAAAACCCCGAACCCTAGATCATAAACCCCAAACCGTAAACCATAAACCCTATACCCAAAACCCTAATCCCTAAAACCATAAACCCTCAACCACTAGACCCCAAACCTTAAATCCAAACCCGAAACGCTAAACTTAAAACCGCAAACCTAAAACTCTAAAACCTAAACCCCAAACTCTAAACCATAAAATCCAAAATCTAAAACCGAAAATCGAAAATCTTAAACCTCAAAACCGAAATCCTAAAATCTTAACCCCCTAACCCCAAATCCTAAAATCCTACACCCTAAGTTGCAATTCCCTCGATGACCACCCGATATTTGATTTGTCTATAATAAGTAATTTTCTTTATGGTTGCATTAAGGTCATCCAATTCTATATCATAATATATTATTATTCTATTTCTAGTCTAATTTTATCTAAACATGAATTGTTAAGTCTCCTAAACTACAATTTTCTTGATCGTCACTCGATATTTGCTTTATCTATAATGAGTAATTTTCTTTATGGTTGCATTAAGATCATCCAATTCTATATCATAATATATTATTATTCTATTTCTAGTCCAATTTTATCCAAACATAAATTGTTAAGTCTCTAAAACTACAATTTCCTCGACCATCACCCGGTATTTGCTTTGTCTATAATGAGTAATTTTCTTTATGATTGTATTAAGGTCATCAAATTCTATATCATAATATATTATTATTCTATTTCTAGTCCAATTTTATCCAAATATGAATTGTTAAATCTCTATCGACAATTTTATAATTAAATAAAAAAATTGACGGTAAAAATTTTCAGTGTCCTACCAAATGCATTTTCGTTCATTTTCTACTTAGAGAATATAAATTTTGTACAGTTACTAAACACGTTTTTTTGCTCCGAAACTCGTTTAGGGAATAAAAATAGAAAAAACCTATATCTAAATAAAAATTATTTATAAGAACAGAAATGTTACTAAAAAGATCTAAATAGATCAATGGGGCTTGGCTAAGAAAATCGGATTGCACTAGAGGTAAAAAAACGAAATCCAATTGAGACAGCAGTCCACTCCTTTTCAAACTCGGTTCTTCATCATCAGTATATAAGCCCCCTCTGGCGTTCAACGTCAGGTCGCTTGCTTGGGCACTAGGGCATTTCTCTCGCGTAGACGCCGTTTGTCACTTTGCTCGCAAATTCGGGGGGAAATCTGTTCCCCTTTTCACTGGCATTTACAGCGCTCGAGCTCGCTCGAGAAGCACCGATTCTCTGGCGTTCTTGCTTCGCTTCGGATTCCTCCGCCTGCCTCGATCATTTCCCCCTTGGAAGGGTATGGATCTGTGGTTCTCTACTGTTCGGTTTTGGCTTCGGTTTGCGATGATGATGGATCTTCCTTCTTGTTGAAACGCGAACCCTAGGTTCCTAGGCGTTTTTGTTTGATCTATCTGGTATCTGGGTAGCCCCTGCGGCCTCTATCTGCTTAGCTTTCCATTTATCGGGTCCGTGTTGTTGGTTTTTGCAGGTGCACCGAATCAGGCTACAAGGGTTTTTGTCTGAAAATCGAGTTCGACTGCTTCCTTCTTGCGAGGTATGGGTTTGTGATCAGTAGCGGAAGGCGGAAATTTTCCTTCTTGTTTAGATGTTTGAATTCTTGCATGTGGCTTTTCGTTGATGGGTTCCTTGTTTCCGAAGTTCCAATGATAACTGGTGCATCGTGTCGGGCTATAGCTTTCTTTTCTCCCTGGAAAATCAAGCTTTGTCAGCTTCTTTCTCCTAGGGATTCACTTTGTGCAGCTGAAAGGCGGAAACTTTCATGATCGTCTAGAACTTTGATACTTGGTTGGAGAGATTACTAGCGGCAATGGAAGTGGGTTTTAACATCATGCCTGTGGGTTTTAAAACTAAACGAGAAAAAAGAGTGGAAACAAGCACTGTTTTGACTTGTCGTAATGGTTGCTGGACTTAGGTTTTGTAAGTTAGCTCGTGTTTAGTGCTCTCTCACGATAAAGGATCTATTTTGTTCCATCCTTTAGCCAGGTGTTTGTTCATATGTGCTTGCATTGATTTGTTATCTTTACGGTATTTCGGGACTACTCACAATCCATAACCTCACCCTTCACGCACCGAGTGGCATGCTGATTCATAAGTTGGCGATCCTTCGGGTCATCCTTTTATCTGCTCGTGCTTCGAAGGAGTTTGGTGTTGCATTCGTTGAACAATCTGGATTTTTTCTTGGTAGCATAGTGCTTTGACACAGTGGCTTCTTCGGTATTAACAGGTTTCGCTTTTATCATCATTCTCATGAGTTTGATTGCAAATATTTACTAATCCACTGCATGGATCGGCCTTTTGAATTGAAGCTGACGTGCATGGGGTGTAATATAGCGTTTTAAATTTACACGTGTGACTTGTGCCTATGATCATCACTGTTTGAACACGTGTGATGGGAAAACCAAGTTTTCAATGGTTCTGCATTTAATTTGCGGCTTACTGTCTTAGGCGGAGAAATTGTTTTCTGATTGTGTGCATCATAATTATGACGGTTTCTCTTTATTAAGTAAGCACCAGGGGATGGTGCATCCGCATGTTTGGGAGACATAGATATGGAAAATAAAACCTGAATTAATTCCAGAACCACATGATGTGGAATATTACATCAATTCTCAAACCAAGATAAAATTGAGGCAAGTGAAATCGCAGATGGTGTTGACCACTCTGCAGTAAATTTCTGTGTGGAGCATGAAATTGGGTTTGTGCTTTTGTATGTACATGTGCTATGTAATTTGCATGACAAAACCACGAGAAAGTACCAGATTAGTTTGCCATGCAGAGCGAAGTTTCTGGTGAATATATCTCATTTCAGATGCATTTTGTTCCTGGTTTTTGTTATGCAATATTAACCACGTGGATCAATCTCCAATTGTTTGCACTAGATCAGAATAAAGAATGGAATGCGTTCTGAAAGATGTCGCCATTTGGAAACTCTGCATTTAATTCATCCATGTAAATGGAATTATCTTTTCTCAGAGAATAATTGTGAAGAGATTTGCATCTATGAAGATTGTTTCTATACTTGAAAGGATTTATCTTGCTGGATAAGGTAGATAGCATTTGCTTTTCAATATGATGAAATGAAGTCTAGGACAATCGTACTTGGCTTTATAAGGTACTTTTACTTTCTTTACTGGTGGGAAAGATTTGCGTTTTGTTGATGTGCTTTTATTGGCGGAAGAAGTGGAATGATCTTTGCGAGTGGCTTAATCATGTCCGATCACCAGATGAACTAGCGACACAATTCAATTTCCGACCTTTTACAAGACAACATGTATCAATCCCTCTTGGTTTTCCTTTTGTATTAAGACTGTCCATCTTGCACTCACGAATCAGTGAAATCCTGATTGTCGGCTCATATTTTAATTTATGTGTGGATCTTGCAGCTGGACAGTGGATGAATATGTCTTTCTCAGTGGATTTCTTTTCTTGAGTTTGCATCCATACTTGCCATACTTGATGATGCCTTTTTCGTTTGGTTTAAGGGAAAGTATCTTAAGGAATCTTTGGATTTTCATTTATCATTGTCAACATTATGTCTGCTTAATTTGGTAAAAAGAGAACGATCGATTGAGAAAGGTAATGTAGTTTTGAATGAGCTGATCTAGGTGGCAGAAGAGAGTATCAGTCTATTTGGTGGGGAGATCATTCTCATAAAATTAGGTAGCCAACTCTGTGCATTCTTGTTCAAAATTCTGTCGAAGAGTTTGATCTATTTTGTTTTCTAGTTTGGTTTGATTTGAGGTTATACTGTTCTTATGTGGCCTAATAGGCTTTTCGCTGTTTATAATAGCTATTATATGGGATTTCCCTATTCTTTTGCATTAACAGTTCCTTTATATTTTGTGCCTTCAGGCAGATTATGAAAATCTGACTGTAGGTTGATTACCTCAGTTAACATGGGGTTTGACAACGAATGCATTTTGAACATCCAATCTCTAGCTGGAGAGTACTTCTGCCCTGTTTGTCGTTTGCTTGTATACCCAAATGAAGCTCTGCAGTCACAGTGTACTCACCTGTACTGTAAACCATGTCTGGCATACATCGCCAGCAGTACTAAGGCTTGTCCTTATGATGGCTATCTGGTTACTGAGGCAGATTCAAAGGTTTGCATCCTGGTGTTGTATTAACAACCATTGTTTTTATATTTTAAGCTGGGATTTTTAGGGTTTTTCATTTGTTGCAGCTGCTTATAGATTCAAATAAAGCATTGGCTGAGACTATCAGCAAAATACCAGTGCATTGTCTCTATCACAGGAGTGGATGCACATGGCAAGGTCCACTTTCTGAGTGTGTCACTCATTGTGCTGGATGTGCTTTTGGCAATTCTCCTGTTGTGTGCAACAGGTGTGGAATTCAGATTGTGCATCGTCAAGTCCAGGAGCATGCACAGAGTTGCCCTGTGAGTACCAGACATCCTTAAATTTTAGATGGTTATTGTAAATTAGGCATGAATTGTTTATGACCAATCAATTGTGATGGCAGGGTGTGCATCCTCAAGTGCAGCCAGCAGAGGGTTCTCAAGAGGCTTCTGGTACAAATACTATTACTGCTGGCCAGGGCCAGAGTACTAATCAGGTTGGTACCGCAAGTTCTCAGGCTTCTGAGGCTCAGACTTCTCAAACTGCTACACCTGCAACATCAGCACAACATGTCCAAAGTGTCGATCAGGCTGCTATTCTGACTGCAGAGCAATGGTATCAGCACCAACAGCAACATTATAATCAGTATTATCAACAGTATATCGGATATGATCCATATCAACAGCAGTATCAGCAGTACTATCCATATCAGCAGCCGGCCATCCTGCAACCCCAGCCGTATGCCCAGCCCCCGGCCCAGCCCCAGCCCCAGTCCCAGTCCCAATCCCAACCACAGGCCCTGCCCCAACCGCAGGTCCAGCCCCAGCCCCAGCCCCAGCCCCAGCCCCAACCCCTACCTCAGCCTCATACACAGCCCAAGGGTCAGCCTCAGGCCCAAACTCAAGTCCAGCCCCAGGTCTATGGACAGCTGCAGCTGCAACTGCAACCACATGCCCAGTCTGCTGCAGTTGCCCAATCTCAGAATCCTCAGCAGCAACTTCAACCAAACATGCCATTGCAATCACAAGTTCAGGCTCAGGTTCAGCCATCTCAGGCTTTGCTGTATCCTCAATCCCAATCCCAACCACAACCCCAATACCCCATTCTATCTCATTCACAGCCACATGCGCAGGTGCCTCAGCATCAGCAACCGCAAGCGCAGGCACAGTATCCCCATCCACAGACTCAACCTCAGGCGCCTCCCCAGCTCCAGCTCCAACAGAGGCCTGTTGCGCAAGTTCAACAACATTTACCAACTCAACCTGGGTCACTGGTTCCACCTCCTTCCCAGGCTCACCCCCATCCTCAGGTGATTCAGGGGCAGTCTCAAACACAGCATCCATCGGTTCAGGCGGTAACTGGTTATCAGTCTTATCCACAAACTCAGCCTCTGCCACAAGCTCCCCAGCAGCACATCATGAATGTTCGTCCTCACCAACAGGCTCAGCAGTTTAATCAAGTGCAGGGTCAGTTTCCTCAACCTTCTCCCCATATGAATCCAGCTCCTCAAGTTGCAGCTCTAAACCAACAGCAACAACCAGCTCTGTTGCCTTCACCTGCTCAAAACTTGAGCATTCCTCCTGGTCAGCAGCAGCAGGGCATTTACTCCCATACTCAACAACCAGGACATCCAGTCCCACAACGAGCAGTCATCCCACCGTTTCAACCGCTGATGCCTCAACAATATCCAACTCAGCAGCCTTCTTCTGGAGGACAACCTGGATCCGCACATCAAGGTACTTTTGTTCAGCAGCAGCAGGTGCAGTCGCACTTGCGCCCTCATGGTCCTCTTCATTCATTTCAACCACAGTTCCCAACCCATCCGCAGCCACAGCAGAGTGTTGGGAGGCCAACCTTTCCAAATCAGGGGGTCCCATCACAATTCTACCCTCAGTCGGGTGTTCCGGTCCAGGTTAAGTCAACACAGGCTGGTTTCAACCACAATAACTTGGTCAGTACCCATAATCAAGTGCAATTCTCTTTGGAGCAACAGCCTGGGGCAAGTGTGAGCGAGCAGCGACCTGATCTACTGCCTCGGACGGGTGGTAAAAAGGATGTAGTGTCATCTTCTGGAACTGATTCTAGTGAGATGAAGATGGTGAGATCTGAAACTGAGGCAAAGCATCTGGATGATGATCACAAGGCTATAGGGGAACCTGGTGAGTCTAACTATGCAGATACATCCACTCATGAGATTCTATCTGAAGCGCCAGCACCAAATGATGCAGAGCATTCTGTAAAGCGGAAGGTGAAGAGAGAAACCACAGAAAATATGATGGAGCCTTCCCATGGAAAAGGTGCGATTTTTGTGGGAGATCAGAAAGACGGCTCTGGTATTGGCTTCATATCAGGGGAGAATGTGGCACGAGAAGAAAAGGGAAATGTGGATAGCTCATCAAGGAGAAATTCTCTGGTGCAAGAAACTGGTTTGCAGAAGAACTCCAACTTGGTGCTACAACGCTCCGGCAGCGATGGAAAAATTGTACCACAGTCTGGTCTGCAAGACAGAAACTTGCCTCAGCCTCATGTTACTGCTTTTGCTCATGGGCATGATGGTCCTCGAGGTTTCCCTCCTCCTGGAAATGTTCAGACTGGCGGTAGTTTGCAGTCTTCTCATCCAAATCAAGTTGTTGATCAACGTAGGCATCAAGCTCCACTGCCCCCTCATGGATCATCCTTTCAACATAGGCCTTCTGCACCTCCGATGTTGCAACAGCCTCCACTTGGACCTCCACAACACCCACCAATGCCAGGTCACTCTGTATCTCATCATGGCCCTCCCAGCTTTGGTAATTTACCGCCTGGTCAAGGCCCTATGGCATCCTTTGGAAGAGGTCAAGGGCAATTTGGCCCCCAGTCAGTTCTTCCACAAGGTATTTATAATCAAGGCCCTCCTGGCTTTGGACCTGCAGGTGGAATAGCTCATAAGCAACCTAACAATTTACTTGAGGCTGAAAACTATCCAAACCAGAGGCCTGTCTTCATGGATGGTAGACAAACTGACAGTAATCTTCCGAGGAACATGGAACGTGTATTTGGACATCCTTCAGAAATCCAATCAAACTTGTCGAGAATGGGCCATCCTTCTGGATTTGACTCTGCATTGAATTCCTTGCCTGATGAACGGTTCAATCCCCTATCTATGGATCCATCTCGTCGTGGTTTTGACCGTGGACCTTTTGAAGAAGACACTAGGGGATTTCGCGGACCATATCATCCGGATGCTGAGGCTGTGCAAAAATATGGGGGGCGCTTTTCCTCTGGAAGTCCTTTTAATAAAGATCCTCTTGACAAAGAATTTCATGGATTTAATCCTGACAATGCACCTAAGTATGCAGCTGCCTCATCAAGGAACTTCCAATCATATGATCGTACTGGTGTACTTGGTGAAAGAGCATTAGGTCATCCTGAAGATAACCCTGGGAGGTTAGGTTCTTCTTTTGGTCGTGAAGTTTATGAATCACTGCCAAGTTACAGTCAACGTCATAAGGATGGTTTGACCCATCGAAGCCCCGGTGGAGAATATTCTGGCATCCCTTCACGTGGATTTGAAGGCCTTCCAGGTGTCCAACGAAATCCTCCTGATGACAATGGTAGAAGGGAGCCACGTTTATATGGTGCTGGCAGTTCATTCCCGGAAGGTAGGTTTCCAGCTTTGCCAAACCAGTTTCATAAGAGTCAGTTTGAGGACACAAGGAATCTAAGGATGGGCGAGCATTTGAGGAACGGCGGTCTGGGTGGTGATGATTTTATATGCAAAGGCGATACTTTTGGCTCTCATGACCTGTCTACGCAAATGCGGATGGGTGAGCCTGGTGGTTTGGGCACCTTCCACAGCCATACTCGTGTGGGAGAACCAGTTGGGCTCGAGTCAATTCGAGGCAGCAGGTTTGGTCATCCAAGATTTGGTGAGACTGGATTCAGAAGCAGCTTTCCCCTCCAAGGACACCCTAATGATGGAAAGTATACAGTTGAGTAGCGCTGATGTTTAAATGCATATTTTCATGAATTATTCCTTCTCCGATCATTCTCTTTTTTTGGTTAACATGTGGTATATTCTTTCTATCCCTGAGGACCAATTGTTCATAATTTCCTTGTTGATATTTTGTATGAAGGGTGACTTGGAGTCTTTTGAAAACTCAAGAAAGAGAAAGGCAGCAAGTATGGGCTGGTGTCGGATTTGTAAAGTGGATTGTGAAACAGTTGAAGGTCTGGACCTGCATTCACAAACAAGGGAGCACCAGAAAATAGCTATGGACATGGTTCGAAGCATTAAGCAGCAGAATGCCAAGAAACAGAAAATGTAAACATTTATTTTAGTATCGTGGGTGTTCCTTTTCTATTATTTGATTCAAACCCTTTTGATTTGTTAGTTTTATCATGTCCTTTTTTGTGATTTCGTAGAAGTTCCAGTGATCGATCCTCAGTCGACGATTCAAGCAAGTTGAAGAATGCCAGTATTGAGGGTCAAGAAAACAAGCATAAAAAAGAACATGTAAATATTTGTTTTAGTATTGTGACTGTTGCTCTTTTTTTCCTTGTTTAATTTGATCTTTTTGTTGACTGTGCAGCCAATTCAGGGGACTAATTTCAGCTGAAGATGCTAGCAAGATGAAAAATGCTGGTTTTGAGGATGGAGAGAACAAGCATTAAATTTGGCTGTGCGCTGCACTGTTGATTGCCATGACCTGTTTTTCTTGGTATCTATGACTTAGAAATCTAGGTATTACCTTGCATGTCTCTTTTATGCTTTCAGGACAGTTTGTTACTTTTACTAAGATTGTCGGCTATGATCCTGAACCTATATATAGTGTTTTTCCTGTACTCTTGTGTTGCTCCAACTCCAAACTTAGTAGCTTTCCTATTTTTTCTTTTATGGCTATCATCAATTGCTTTTCGTATGGATTGTTAGCTTCCGTCATTTAAGCTGAAAACGGGAAAAATCCATATGCAAAATACATTATTGACTTCTCCAAGAAATTATATTTTTCTCGAGATATTATGGAGACATTTCTCTCAGGTTTTGATGTTTATGCATGTTTTCTGTGGAGAAAAGAAAATATTGTGGTTGGCCAAGTAGAACAAGAATCCTCTCTAGGTTTTATCGTTGGGAGGCCCTCCCAAATATGGAATATTAGCCTAATTTTGAGAAGTTTCATTGTGTCTTTGCCGTGTCTTTACTGATGACTCGTCTGGGAGGAATGCAATTTTCTGCTGGGTGTAGCCAATGGCATTAGGGGTACTTTTAAGAAAATCCCTTTTAGAACTATTACTATGAGATTGAGACTTCAAGGTGCCTACGTATTTTATCCATTTGAAAGGCAAAAAGCCAGAAAATAGTTACACACTATTGCATGCAACTTCAAGTAGTTAATTATTTGAATTACATAGGTACGAACTAGAGTGCTAGTTGACATATTATAATGCAAGATTCGCTTTAAGGCATGATTAAATGCTACTAAGTTCTGTGCCTACTTGCATGAGAAAGGATAGGATGGCAGTCATGTAATAGTGACCGGTATTTGGGAAAAAATTTTCAGTTGGCTCAGCAACAGTGGTCCATGATTTTCCCGGATACGCTCTATAGTTTGGACCTGATGAAAATAATTGTATACATGTTAGGCATATCTCGTAGATACATGAGAGAGAGAGAGAGAGAGTAGCAGAATTTTAAAATGTTGTGGGCTGATGGAGAGGTAGGTTTTGTTGCCTTGGAGGTGTTCAGATTCATGTTGTTATATTCCTTTGGAGAACCGTATCTACTCTACAAGTCAACTAGCTAGCTTTCTTACTGCCAAAACAAAAAACTGCATGACAACATTTTAGATTATCTACTAGATCTGCTCCTGTTGCATCATGCAATCATACTAAGTTTTCTCGAGGATGATTCTTAGGTTTGATTTTTTTTTTTTGGTTTCTGGTGAAATTCCTTCTTATAATAGATCTTTTCAATTCGACCTGTGTTTTTTCGGAGAAGCTGACAAAGAAAGGCCGAAACTTTGTGGAAAGGTTTACTGCACATATTTTGATGTGGTAAGATCGATATTGACGTAGATTTTTTCAGAAGTAAAATCTTTCAATATTCATGAGTAGGTCTTGTTTTGGTAATATTGTCATTGGCTTTCACTTTCAGAATTTTTTCACTTGTCCTAGTATGGCTTGTGTAAGATTGATCCAACCATGAAATTCAATATTGAAGATTGTGTATTTCCTAGTTCAAAAAATTTGCTGATGTTTCGTCAATAAGCATTATTATTTTAATCTATAGAAGTAATTGTGTAATGGAAGATAATAAATGGTTCTTAAATCACCTGATCAGATGCTATTGTCATCTCCTATCATTTCCTAGTAACAATTGTGTAGTAAAATTCTTTTGTTATATTGCGATTGGCATATTGTCACATCCCAATAAATTAACAAGATCTTAGATTTGAGAACAAATAAATGTCCCAAATGGTTGGCAAACGAACACTAGGTCTATGTTTGGCAGTTGTTTGCTTGTAGTTATGGCTTGCCTAATTGGCTTTACTTAGTATTCGTAAAGTTACGTAAGATGTTTGGAAATACATTTATAACAGGGATGATACATAAGGTAAAGAATTTTGGAAATACTATTTGAATATTAACTCAGATTGGTATGTTCTTTATCTTGCAAAATTCATTCATTGATAGTATTCATAAAGTTACGTAAGATGTTTGGAAACACATTTATAATGGGGCAAAATGACACAAACAGTCTCTGCACTTTGGCCCAATGTGCAATGTGGTCCCTGAATTTTTAGTTTGTTCAATGTAGTCCTTGAACTTTAGCCTAATGTTCAGTGTGGTCCATGAGCTTTTAATTTGTTCAATGTGGTCCCTGGACTTTTGGTACATATTCAATGTAGTCCCTGAACTTAAATTCAATTAATGAAACGACTATATTAAACATTTTCGTATAACTCAGGGACTAAATTGAACATGTACCAAAAATTCAGGGATAACATTGAACAAATTAATAGTTCAGGGACCATATTGCCTATAGGGCCAAAGTTTAGGGACTGTTTGTATCATTATCCCTTATAATCGAGATAATATAGAGGTGATTGGTATATGCTTCTTAGCTTGCAAAAGTCATACTTTGAGGGTAATGCATAGAATCTGAATGTGGAAAAAATAACGGTAAGGTAAGAGGGAGAAAAAAAATGAAGGGAAAATGTGATAGAAAAGAGAAGTGAGGAAGAGCTTGATATATGGAATTACCTTATTGACTAACAAATTGCATTTTACACTGTGTGGTGGAATAGTTGAACTTTTTTGAATAGAAGTTGGAGGATGGCAAAGATGAAGCGTCGAGGGGCGACAATACTATATGGAATTAGGAAATTTTGGAATGGTTGTTGCTGATGATTGGCCCGATTGGCCTGGTCATTTCATTTTTATATCCATGTTCATCTAACCCATGGCTTTCTTTCATACATCTTTTTAATGGTCATGATATGTCTTCCCACCTTGATCTATCCTTCAGGTCAACCTTACTAGATTTAATATTGTACAAGTGTTACAGAATTTAAGTGAATGTACTGGAAAAGTTCCTATTTCTTGTTGGGTGATTAATAACTGTTAAAGGTTAAAATATGTTATTAAACTAGTTTCTCAAATCATCTTAATTAGCTTCTGCACCAAAAATGAACTAGTGGACTGGCTTTCAAAGTAAATAGTGGATCATCTGCACCTTTAAGTTGTAAAATCTTACATGTTTTTTAAGGTGAGAGTAGTAAATAAATAGTGGTTCATTTTGAATAGGTTCTTCGTGGATGCACATAAAGAAGTTTTTGGAGATGTGGCAAAGATGGGGAATCACTGATATAGTGATGTAGTTAAGATCATAAATTCTTCCCATTTGTTAGACAGTTTTCATGGTTAGAATACATGGGCTGATGTAGCAAAAGTAGTTCGTTCTCTTGGTTGAGTTGGATTTCATAGGTGGGAAATAGAGAAGGGAAAGAAAATAATTAGTTAATATGATAATGACTATGCATTTCAATTGTTAAAGGAAAGAAACGACAAGTAGTTGTTGTCACATTCACCTTAGTTATGGTATGTATGTATGTTACTAATGGTGGGCAAGCTGAATGTTGTGGCTGTGCAATTAGTGTGAAGTAACATAGCTATGGATTGGACACATCTAGTGATTTTTCTATTGGAGCAGTTTAATTAATGATCCAACTAATTATGAAATGGGGTTAGATAGGATTGGAGAGTTTACGCAGTCGGATTTTGCCATGTCAGCACTCAGCAGTGCATTAATTGAGTGACTTGAACCTTCATCACATCCCTTATATGATGTTTGTGATCTGGATTACAGGAGAATTCCAGTGTTTCCAACATGACTAAGCGTTACAAAAAACAATCAATTGTTAGTATGATAAAATAATTACTATGCATCTTCAATTGTTAAAGGAGAAAAACAACAAGTGGTAGGTGTCGCATTCACCTTATTTATGGTATGTATTTATGTTAATAATGGTTGGCAAATTTGAATGTTGTGGCTGTGCAATTAGTGTGAAGTAACATAGCTATGGATTGGACACATATGATTTTGCTATTTGAGCAGTTTAATTAATGATCCAACTAAGTGTGAAATGAGGTTGGATATGGATTGGAGAGTTTACACAGTCAAATTTTGCCATGTGAGCAGTGTAATAAATGAGTGACTCGAACCTTGTTCTTATTTCTTATATGATATATGTGATCTGGGATGACGGAGAATTCAGGGATTTCCTACATGACTAAGCGTTACCAGAAACAATGAAAAGCAAAACCATAGCTCAAATTAGGATCTTGGACAAATGTAACGAGTTCCTTCCACTGTTACAATATACATTAAGCCAAATAAGCTGTTAAATAACTGTAGAATGATCCTACTATGGGTTCTTCCTATCCTATGGTTTATAGGAAAAATCGAAGTCTATACATGTCGCTCTAAGTCTAAGTAGAATACTGAATTATCAATTATGAATAATTGGAACAGCAATCGAATTTGTTTCAGAAGAATACTTAACAAAGAATCCGTTGCGAGCACTTGTGTTGAATCTAATAAATGTGATGATACTAATATCTTATAAGTCTAACAAAACATTATAAGCTATGAGCTCTTAAAGAAAGTAAGTTCATAACATTCATCCTGCAAAACTACTAAAACAAATGTTTATGTGGTTTTAAGGCTATAGGCAAATGAGATATATGATAATTACAATGTGAGAGTGGGAATTCGACGTCATGAATGTCAATCATGCAAAATTTTTTTATACCTATGCATGATGCTATGCCTGATGCTTTATAAATAAACCTCCATTTGATTCATGTGCTACAAATAGAATTATGCATGATGAGGCATGGCAATGACATCCTTTTTTATGGTAAGTGGAAAAACTTAAATCTTTCTTAAGGTCTACAAACTGCTGTGAGATATGTTATCAAAGTATTCAACTTGTTTGACAAGTGAAAAGGAAATTGATTGACATCAATTATGTCGTTTCTGAAAATGGATGAGCTCTCTATGTTGACTTATAGAATTTATGCTCATACCAAGTTATACTGTTTTAGTTTGATGAAGAAAAGTATATTGTGCATTGCAAACCTGAGTTGGACCTACAGCTAAACCCCCATTTGATCAGTATCCGTTAGAAATAGACGCATGAATTATGCAGCATGTTTGTTATCTTAAAAAAGTAATGTCAATTAATTTCTAAGATTCGTAAACTGCTCCGATATCTCACAGAAGTATTCGATTAGTTCTTTGAAAGCTGTTTGACTGTATATACTTGCTTGTCTGTCGTATTGGAATTTTCTATTCGAATCAGCAGCTGCAAGCTTCTGATATATCGAAACTGACACATAGCAACATTCCTTTAAAAAACAGAATTGTCAAGATTTCGTGAAGCCATGTGTGAGACTTTTATTGTATGCTTACAATGCTGAGTTAATTACTCATGATTGGTGCATTTGGAAAAAAACTATCACGTGTCCACAAAGCTCTGCTTGACTTGTAGTTGTGAATTATGAAACCCTCTTAAATTGCTATACTTTGTATAGTCATTTGTAATTTTTTACTGACAAAGTTGTCCGTGTCTTCTTGATATGATTGGCTATGGGGCAGTTTTCTTTCTATGGGCTATTGTGGACTTGAAATTCTGCTTCTTCCTTGTGTTTTTGGCCAGGTTCGTGTTTCCCCTGAATTTTGCAAGATCATTCTGATTATTCTTTTTTATATCAAATCTATATTTGCACTAGCCATTTCTCTTTATCATCTAAGTGTTTTGATATCGCTATAAACAAATAAATTTTCTTGCTGAGTGCTAACAGCTCACCAAATGGCATGCTTAGTCCATCCAGTAAGAGAGTGTCTTGTGATTGATAAGAACCATGTTAGCTTATAGATTCGGTTGTCGTATCATTTTTGTACTGGACTGGAGGGCTCCTGAGTTTTCTTCATCTTGATGATTATTCTACCAATTAGTAGTTTAGAGGGCTATTAGGTGAGGGTTGGATTTGTTATTAAGCTAGGGGCGCATTTTTATGTGATAGTTTAATCATAGTGGTGGTACGCTTTAGAACTTTAGTGGACTTGGCCAAATATGTGAAATTATTTCCCGTGGTTTTTGTTGGTCAGATGTCTTTATGGTCGTTCTCAGTAAATTTAATTGCCTTTTTAACTACTACTTGTATTGGCATTGTTGTTTTGCGCTGAGGATGCAATACCTGCAGCCATGTGTTAAGTGCTTATTTTTCTTGCTTTGGAAGAGTTGGTGCCATACACAATCTGGTGATTTCTGGTTTGATTAGAACTGAATGCTTTTAGAAACTCTGGGTCCATTCTGAGGGACAATCAAGGAAATTTTGGGGCTAGAATGCAACCGGCTAGGAAGTTTGGAGGCACATGTCCGGTGCACCTATTAGTTCTTCGGACTTATTGGACTTTTATCGAGGGAAACTTGTCAGGGATTTCAATTTGTATTTGACCTTGGTATGCATGTATAGATTTTTTATTTGATATCCTTTTACCCGAGCATTTCCTTGTGTGAAAAACTGTGGCTCTAGTTGAGGTGCGACTCAACTTTAAGCAATCCGGCCACCCTTTTTGATTTTTGTGAGCAAGAATAGGAAGATCATGGACTAAATTGAGGACTTAAACGCAGGTATCAGAATGTAGTTTTTTGTGGGTTCAGTATTATTGTAGAGTATAAAAGGATATCACTAATATGCAGTGGACTCGATCTATCTCCATTTGACAGCCTTAGGTAAGCCATCTAGTCATCGTATATATCTATATTAGACATGGAGAAATGATTTGGTTGTGGAGGGAGAGTGCCAGTCATACTGCTTTTGGTTTCCTAAGGCATTTCTAAGGCACAGAGTGCAAAGTTTGGATTTTCCTTATCGTGTCTTGATTTTGGTTGAATCTTCCTTTTTTCGATGGTATTTCCTAACAAGAAGTTTTGGGCCCTTTCACGTGGATGGATTGGAAAGTAGTCCGAAATACGAAGAAAATTCACACCAAATGATCTGACTTCTTTACATTGCTTGCATTTCTCAATTATCCCGACCCATGCTAAAAGAGACTCCTGAATTTCCTTAGTAGGTAGCTTATTTAACGTGAACATTATGCTCTCTTCTGTTTTCCCTAGCTGATGCGATCGTAAAGGTTTTCTACTTTTTCAAGGAATGCTTTTAAAATTTCGATGTTGAGCCAAAGCTTTTTACATCCTTTACTGTCTGTTAGGTTGGTTTTTCACTCTTGGATAATGATCCCCTTTTCGGTTTTGCATTATTTCTCTTTTTCTTTTGTTGATTGTCCTTTTCATTACTTTGGGTGTCATGTTGTGAAATAGATTCTGTCTTTACCCTTTCTATTGAGCTCGAGATGTTCTGAGGTTTCCATCCTGTGGCGATCTGCACGTGACCCAAAGCCAGTCTCCACTGCCAAGGCGGGAGCAAGGAAAAGAAGATGATGAGCACCGAGAGCATGATGAAGGAAAGGAGGACAAGGAAGAAAGAATGTGAATTAAGGGAATAGTGTTACTTTCACTGTTGGGAATAGTGTTAATTTCACCGTTAAATCATTCCATTGTTGAGCCCTATGAGCATGATAGACTGGACATGCCAAGGATTATTAAAATGTCAAATGCATCGAGTTCGATACCAGTGTGAAGTGCTCAAAGCTTTTTGTACCATTCGGTGTTTTGATTTGTTGATGTTGATAAGGCAGGCGTCGGTCCCGATCATTTAAGTTGACGGGGATGCGGGATCAAAGTAGGTTTCTTCCTGCTGGGTTAATTTGTGTGGAAACCATTCTGCATGTTTAGATGTTCAAAATGAACGTTTTGAAAGTGCTGGATGGCAATTTCAGTGCAAGGGAGAGGAGAGAATTTCAGAAGGCTGGGTGTATTTCTCTGGAAATTTAGCCCATGGGGTTAAATGTTACACGAACCCAGTAAGATCAAAGGCATTGTAGACATGGAAGTATGTATGGCTTTAAGCGTTTCGTATACGACCCTTAAATGATGAACATTTATTATCGAATTTGTCTTTATTCATTCAATTCTTTTTGAAAAAAATTAGCTTTTTCACTTTTTATATGGGACCTTTTGAAATATGTGGCCCATCACTTTATTCTTTTTCCTGTACCTCATTCATCATAACTTGGTACATCTTCTTGTCCGCATAATGACTTTTACAGCACGGCAGGTCCTTTCCGAAAGAGATTTTGAACTCGGATCTTCGAATGCCCTTCGTATATCTTCAATCCCCTTCAATGTTGATTGTACCCTAATCTTAAAACCTTATCTGAGCACCCTTAATGAAATTGCTCACTTGGACAGCACGAGGCTTTGAAAAATTATATTTTTTCGACCGGCAAAAATGAGAGCAAAATCGAATTCAAAAATGAAAATAAACGGCTAGACATCGCAATCTCCTCTCTCTTCATTTTGCCTCAAAAAAAATGTCGAAGTGAAATTGCGAGGGCGCCCCCTTCTGGAGACGAGACCGAGCCGTTCCACCGTTCCTCCCGCCCAAAGCTTCAAATTCGAATTTTCAAAAAGGCGGGCACGCGCAGCGCACGACTCTCGTGTCAACCGTTGGATTTCTATCCGTTGAGGGGCCCTCGAAGTGGCGGCCACCTGGCCCATCGATTCTCCCCCACTCGTTTCTCCAACAAATTTTTAAAAGAAGAAAAACAAAAAAAACAAAAAAAATCTCTCTCAACCGTTTGAATTTCGAAGCCCTAATTTCTCTCTCTCTCTCTCTCTCCATATAAATACGGACAAGCCTCACCATCCTCCATTATTCCTCTCCTCCATTTGTCTCTCTCTCTAGATCTCATCTCGCCTTTCGAATCCATTTTCCCCCTTCGATCGTTCGAGAAGGCCGAAGATGCGTGAGATCCTGCACATCCAGGGGGGCCAGTGCGGCAACCAGATCGGCGCCAAGTTCTGGGAGGTGGTCTGCGCCGAGCACGGCATCGATGCCACCGGTCGCTACCACGGCGACTCCGAGCTCCAGCTGGAGCGGGTCAACGTGTACTACAACGAGGCCAGCTGCGGTCGCTTCGTCCCCCGCGCCGTCCTCATGGACCTCGAGCCCGGCACCATGGACAGCCTCCGCTCCGGCCCCTACGGCCAGATCTTCCGCCCCGACAACTTCGTCTTCGGTCAGTCCGGCGCCGGCAACAACTGGGCCAAGGGCCACTACACGGAGGGCGCCGAGCTGATCGACTCGGTCCTCGACGTCGTCCGGAAGGAGGCGGAGAACTGCGACTGCCTGCAGGGTACGAGACGCGTTCTCTCTTCTCCTCCCGTCTCGATTTATGATGGATTTTTTTTTTTTAGTTTTCCTGCTTGCGATTAGGGTTTTTGGTTTCGCGCTTTGGAACTGATTTTTCCGCTTGTGAATTTCGAGGGCAGGGTTTCAGGTGTGCCATTCGTTGGGCGGAGGTACTGGTTCGGGGATGGGGACGCTGTTGATCTCGAAGATCAGGGAAGAGTATCCCGATAGGATGATGCTCACTTTCTCCGTCTTCCCGTCTCCCAAGGTGTCTGATACCGTCGTGGAGCCCTACAACGCCACGCTCTCCGTGCACCAGCTCGTCGAGAATGCCGATGAGTGTATGGTTCTCGATAACGAGGCCTTGTACGACATTTGCTTCCGAACGCTCAAGCTCACCACTCCTAGCTGTGAGTTCCCTCTTTCCTGAAGAGAAACTCTCGTATCTTTTCCTTTTCTTTTAACATTATGATGTGTTTGTTGGCGTGTAGTTCTGTTTAAGATAGATCGTTCTTTTTAGATGATGGGAACGCAAAAGAACTGTTAGTGGATAGTTGAGTATAATGTTTATGTGATGGATCCAAATTGATTAGATGGTAGAATATATTTTGGGAGATATACTGGCTGTGATTGGTGAAGAAGATACTTGGGGCAGGTGTATTCTTGTCCCGCATCTAGGCTTATTTGTGAACTGAGCAAATCGTGTCTGTTCGGTTGTTGCAGTTGGAGATTTGAATCACTTGATATCTGCAACAATGTCCGGAGTTACCTGCTGCTTGAGGTTTCCGGGGCAACTCAACTCTGACCTAAGGAAACTTGCCGTGAACCTCATTCCCTTTCCTCGTCTTCACTTCTTCATGGTGGGGTTTGCTCCGCTTACCTCTCGTGGGTCGCAGCAGTACAGAGCCCTCACAGTCCCTGAGCTAACTCAACAAATGTGGGATGCCAAGAACATGATGTGCGCAGCGGACCCGCGTCACGGGCGTTATCTCACAGCATCTGCCATGTTCCGAGGGAAGATGAGCACCAAGGAAGTGGATGAGCAGATGCTCAATGTGCAGAACAAGAACTCTTCCTACTTTGTTGAGTGGATCCCCAATAACGTGAAGTCGACTGTCTGCGACATTCCACCCACTGGCCTGAAGATGGCGTCGACATTCATCGGCAACTCGACTTCAATTCAGGAAATGTTCAGGAGGGTAAGCGAGCAATTCACTGCCATGTTCAGGAGGAAGGCTTTCTTGCATTGGTATACAGGGGAAGGAATGGACGAGATGGAGTTTACTGAGGCAGAGAGCAACATGAACGACTTGGTCTCGGAGTACCAGCAGTATCAGGATGCGACTGCCGATGATGAGGAGTATGAGGAAGAGGAGGGTGATTATCAGGAGGAGGAGGATATGTAGCGAGGGACATCTGATTGGTTGTTGAATTCAGTTGGAGAAGTTGCTATCATGATCTAGCAGCCATTCTTTCTAACCTCAACTTCCAGTTGCTGGTTTGTAGGATGTGAAGTTAGTTGATGAGGAGGGGAAAATTAAGGACAATATTTTAGGTTTTTCTGTAACCTGCAGTTTTACTGCTATATGTTTAGACAAGATCCTTCAAATTCCTATTATCTTTTATAAACTGATATTGCATTAAGTAAGACTAGATTTTGTGGCAATTTTCATTTTCTTGATTCCCTAGCAAGTTCTTGATTCTTTGCTTGCTGAATTACAGTGAAGTTGTGAACGCCGTAATGTGAGTAGTCTCAGTGGGTCGCTCATCAACCTTTGAATTCCTGTCGTGTTGGCTGATAGGTGCTAATCTATGATTAGCATGCATATATATATATATATATATATGGTGTATGTCGATTGTGCATAGATCACAAAAGTTGAGCCTCGAGTACAAGAATGTTTCCGAATGTATATGAATTTGTTTACAAGATGGTAAGTTTCGTGAATCCTGTTGTCTGTACTGGTTCACAATGTATGAGCTAATCTATGATTAGCATGCATAGATGGGTAGGTTGCTGTGCATAGATCATGAAAGTGGAGACTCGAGATCAAGAATGTCTCCGAATGTATATGAATTTGTTTACAAGATGGTAAGTTCTGCGAATCTTGCAGTTTTTTATGTCAATTGTGCATAGATCACAAAAGTTGAGCCTCGAGTACAAGAATGTCTCCGAATGTATATGAATTTGTTTTACAAGATGGTAAGTTTTGCGAATCTTGCAGTCTTTATGTGCTGTTTCACAGTGTACGAGGAGCCGCACATTTTGATCATGCCACTGGATAGCGAAAATCTCGCTTTGAAAGTATCGCAGCTGGACGGGGGGGCTGCCAAAACATGGGTCCTAGGCTAAACGTCAAAATGGTTCTGAGATGCTTGAAGGCTCCGGCACCATCTTTTTTCAATCCAATCTCTTGAGAAGCTTCCATGTGGCACATTGGAGAGGCCGAAACGATCCAAAATTTGTTGATTTCGTTGCCACCGAGCTAGACTTCCCCTATGGTTGTCTCATGGAGGTTCTTCGTTACAACAGGGTCCTCAACACCTCGTGCTATATAAACTAGCATCCTCCAGAGAGATTCATCACCAGCAAAAGAGAAGTTGCCACAAACCAAAGCACAACAAGCAGGACACCGAGACCTCTCAATTGTGCTTTGGTTTGTAGCAACGTTGTCTGAGAAACAGGCTTCCTCTTCTTCTCCCAAAATGGCCTTGATCCTCTTCCTCGCCTTCTTGCTCTTCCTCCAAGGAGCCCTGGGTATAACCCGTGGTTGTTCTTCGCCACAGCGCAACTGTGACAAGCTATTTGATTTCTCGACTGATCCGTCTCTTTTAACTTGTGTTTTCCGTTGTCAGGTGACATTGTGTGCGAGCAGCTGCCTACAGATCTCTGCTCGTTCTCGATTGCGTCTAATGGAAGGCGGTGTGTCCTGGAGAACTATGTGAGCCCGATGGATAGGAAGATGGAATACGAATGCAAGACCTCTCAGGTGGCTGTGGATATCATGCAAGAGTGGATCGAGACCGATGATTGCATCCGTGCCTGTGGAGTGGATAGGCAGTCCGTTGGCATATCTTCAGATGCTCTCCTTCAGCCTCACTTCACTGCCAAGCTCTGCTCACCGGCATGTTACCACGACTGCCCCAACATTGTTGATCTTTACTTCAACTTGGCACTCGGAGAAGGTAATTCCCAACCGCGAATCAATCCGCGCCATCTGCTTTGAAGCAACATTGTCCCCCTCAAATCTTCGCTATCACTAACTCTGCCATCGATCTTTAACAGGTGTCTATTTGTCGGATCTCTGTGACGTGCAACGGAGCAACCCGAAGCGGGCGATGAGAGAGTTTCGAAGCAACGGCGCAGCATCTGGTCCCATGGATGCCGCGCCTATGGGGAGTCTCTCTGCTGGTGAACACTACTATGAGATTGGATATGCCCCTGCTGAAGCTCCCATGCATTACTAGGGGGTCATACTTATGTATGTCTGCGTTTGCGGTTGTATCTGTCTAATTGCTTAATAGATATGAGAATTGTAAGGTGCTATGTCACCTAAAACTTGTATGGTACTGTGCTATTCTGGCAAATGAAGGAAGAACATTGCAAGGTATTTGGCAAATACAGATTTTGCCAAAGCAGGGACATTATCATTATACCATTAATGATTCTTGAACAAAACTAAAGTTCAGATATTAATTTGCGAAATAATTAAAAAACACTAGGAATCAACGAAGACATTGACCACAAAACATACATCTTTATCTCAAGTCCCCATCATCATCCTGATAATATATACTCATATTTCTCTGTAACTCCTCAATGGTTGCCACCGTGTAATTGCTGCGAAAACTGCCACTCCACCATTGATGCCAACTCAAGGTGTAATTCGACCTCTTCATCGGGCAAATATTTGCTTTATCATCGAATTGCATGGACATGCACAATATTCGCTATTTGTATTTTGTTTTCTGAAAAAGCGTGCCCAATTGGGTTTGGGCCTAATAAAAGAAGTTGGAGGAAAATGGAATGAGTAAGTATTTGGCTGGCATCGTCGGTTAAAGTTCTAAATTTCGTGAACCAAGATATTGATCCATTGTAAAAATTTGAGTTTATATGGTATACCTATTAAAGTGTTATTTCATATCTTACGATTATGAATGTGAGATTTCTCTAGATTATTATGACTACATATAATTTCCCTTTACATAATGAAATCGCATCTTAGACATGGGAATTAGAGTGGTGTTAAAGTGTTAATATAGCATCGTTTGATTACGATACCTGTTGCATTGTTTTATTTTGTTACAAAGATAAACTTTTGCATTCTTAGCTACATCTCAATCAGAATTCTTGAAAAAAATCGTGCGATTTTACTTTAAATAATACCGCCGCACGAAATTTCATGCGTATGCTTTGAAATAAAAAGGTCAAGAGCAATTTCAGTCTCATTTTTACTCATCAAAATCTCGAATTATTGAAACTTCATGGGACCCAAAAAAAAACGAGTATCGTAAAACTTTGCACGACTGTACGTGTGTGTGGTGGGTATATAAGTGCATTTTTTGAAGTTCTCGAGTTGGATGGCGTATTTTAATTTATATAACAAAAAGTTCCAAAAAATTGGAAAAGAAAGAGGGCAAAAAATAAAAGGAAAAAAATACGTGAATCAACAGAGGGAAATTCTTTTTTTCGATTTTTCAATTTTTCCCGCAGCCACGTCAGCGCGCGGAAGAGAGGGGGCAGGCTAATGCTGAACTGCTCCTTCAGTGCCTAGGGTTTTTGCAGGTGACTTCGGAATACAACCTTTCACCTGCTTCAACCGAAGTCGATCTCCATCGCCACCGTCTCCTCCGCTTTCACCTGAGCGCACGCTCGAGCACGCCGACTCCGCACCGTCTTCTTCGCCGGCGACCAGCCAAAACCTCTCGCTCACGGCCAGGTACACACTCTCTCTCTCTCTCTCCCCCTCTCTCTCTCTCTCTCTCTCTCTCGTCGCGTGCATTTTCATCTAGCACAGGAACTTGCGAGACGGATTCTAGAGCTAGCGAACCTCCCTGCAGTTACTGGATTTCGTAGGACTGCAAATGCTTGCCGTGTTCTTTCGTTAATCTCTTCTACGCATCTTTCCTTCATTCATCCTCCTACTTTCTTTGCGTTCTTGATCGTCAATTTGCGTTGAATTGTTTTGATTTTGGTCATTTTGTTGCTTTTCAGGTTGTCATGGCGGCCGCTAATAACGTTCCGACTGGTCTGGACAAGGAACAGGTGATTAGCTGTGTTTTCTTGGATGGTTGGATTTTTTTTGGGGAAAGTGATTTGATGCCTTTGTTATGTTCAGTGGACTTAAGCAGATTTTTTCAGCTTGTTGTTCTCGTTGGAATTGTGCATTGCACTTATGAGTCTTTGCTCCGGCAGATTTTTGGCATGGCAGAGAAGGAGATGGAATACCGGGTGGAACTTTTTAACAAGTGGGTCCTCTTGTCTGTATCTCCCATTGCTTATTTCACCAAAGCAAAAATCTTTTCTTTGTCGGTATGGAGTAGCTCATGGATCATCGATATGAACCAGATTATTGGTGTAGCCAGCATCCGTTCTTGTAGTTTATTTTATATATGCGCTCCTGTTTTTCATCTCGGGCTTAAAGAGTATGCCTTCAATTCCTGTACCAATTGCGTTGTGACTAGTGCCTTCCTTTCTGGGGAAGACGAGTCAAGGATGAACGTGCTTTTATAGTTTATGGACCATCAATAATAGGCTTTTTCTACATGCAGTTCAATGTCACTCTTGCTCATATCATATTGTTCATGATCCTGGTGGTGAGGTTAAGAGTGGCATGGGACGCGATATTTACTCAAGCGTCCTTATCGCTGATGGCATTGAAAATGTTCAGCGGAGGAACTTTTTTAAGATTTCTGAAAAGTGATCCTAGTGGAATGAATTTTCATAAAACCTTTGATCTAAAAGCCAATTTATGGATAGTTGTTCTTAATTTTTCTCTTGTTTGTTCCCATCAATCTTAGGGGATTTTTTAAACAGAAAATGACTAATATTTGGGACAACCTGAGGATCTAATCCTTGGGACCCTCTTTTCTGAGTGAGAACAGAGAAAGGTGCATTACAATGCTTGTGTCTGGCTTCTTCCAAGCTTAGCTCTCCTATTCATCAAAATTTGTCGGGAAGTTTTTATGATACTTTTCTTTGCCGAGCAGTCTGATCATGCGGAGTGTCATTGAATGGGACTGCACTGTTCTTAGTTATTCAATCATAGAAATAATGGAGTACTTTCTGTTTCTAGTGGCCACTTTCCCTGTTATCACATCATCAATTCTTTCCTTCGTTGGTGCAGGCTTACGAACACATGTTTTAACAAGTGCGTCGAGAAAAAGTAAGTGAAGTCTTATGTCCCTGTACTTTCAGCACTAAGCTTTCCTTATACTTTTGGCTGTGCAAGAAGAACGTTCTAGCTGACCTTTATGATACATATTGGTGCATTTATCAATTACTCTTGAGACATTGTAAGAGATTTTAATTGAACGTGCGCGTTTCTTAATGTTATTCCTTACTTTCTCAGGTATAAAGAATCAGAGCTAAATATGGGTGAAAATAGTTGCATTGATCGATGTGTTTCAAAGTATTGGCAGGTAAGGCTTGGAGTGATCTATTTTTTCTCACTGAACTCAGCGATTACGTCATGAACATAATTTTAACTTTGTGATATGCTTTCTAAACAGCTGCTGCAACTGCTCTTTTCTTTGTGCTTGGAATTCCCAGTTATATTGATGTTTTCGTTTTTCAGAAGTTTAAACAATTTATCTTTTTCATGGGGAGCTCTTTTGTTCCATCGTTTTATTCTTCACTTGATTAGAGTCATTACTTATGAAAAAAAACATTTACAGTCAATGTTTCTGCTGTCCTATCTAATTTGGGTAGTTGTGCTATGTTGATCATTGTTATTACTAATGTATTTGCACACTGGAAAAATTTAGGCTGTATTATGGAATGAAAGCAGGTTTTCTTCATGAGTACACATGAATATGCATTGTTGGTCTTTTGTCCAACACAAAAATAGTTCTTCAAGTTTGTGTTGATGGGGACAGCTAGTAGGTAAATTAGCTGTTCCAGTTTTCATTCTATTACGGAAAAGCTGTCAGACAAAGCATTCTTCATTTTTTAAATAACTAGTTCTTACTCTTGGAATTATCAATTTCCTCAACTGGTAAAAAGCAGCGAATTCCGAGGACTTACTGTACTTTATAGTTTTCTTTGGTAATTTTGAGGTGTATCTTCCTGTGTAGCTATATGATTGCATTGGCAGGACATTTGTTCGTTGGGATAATTTTTAAGTCTTCTTTTCTTTCTCTTAAAAACTTATCGCAGGTGAATAGTCTAATAGGCCAGTTGCTTGGATCTGGTCGTCCGCCAATGTAGAATTTGCTGGTGCTGCTGATCTGTGTCATCCTAGAGTAGATGCCCAGTCGGATTTTTGAGGAAAGCCAGGAACTGCTGATATTGAATACCGATAGTCCTTTTTTTCTGTGTGTCTTTTGAGTTTACGAGGTCCTCTGCTTATTGTTTAGTTTAGACTTTGTGGCAGCGGCAGCGGCAGTCCTGAATGCTAGCTGTCCACAGTTATTGGGAAGACTTGTATTCTTAAATAAATAGCAGCGTTAATCTCAGTTTGAATTGGAATTCTGAGATGGGGTTCTTACTGAAGAGCAAAGCACGATCAGACACCTGGCTGTTGAATATTTTATGAAGTCTTGATTGTTGTTCACCGGTGTTTGATGAAATTATAAGGCCGGAGGGACGTGTGTGTTGCCATTGGAGAAGTTATTATATGGTCTCTTCACCATGCGGATCGATATCACTTTAACCATTAATTATGTAGGCCTTATCGTGTTTGTTTTAGTAGCACCGTCGTCATTACTATCACTGCTGAGTTAGTTCAAGTTTGTCAGGTATCATAAAAATTTCCATTTCGCAGAAAAGGAAAACGGACTGCATATTGCAAGTGACGGACAGTTCTCAGTGTCGGGAGTATTTTGTTCGCCTTTGAGGTTGAAGGTGTTCTCATCGTTTTCGGGTCGGAAATTAGGCCTAGGGAAAATGCGCCTATCTAATACAAACGCTAGGTTCCATAATATTCGTTGTGGCTGGTGACTGGGGGTGAGGCCGGAGAGTATCGGGTCCCGGATTCAATCCTGACATGTTCATAGTAGGGTTCATAGTAGGCAGAAAAATTCTGAGAAGGCTCGGGAACTTGGTGGATAAAGTTAACCCGACCCGATAGGTCCACCGGAGTCCACCGAATTTACTAGAAGCTCGGGGCAATTTCTGAAATGTGTGGAGTCTCTTTCTGCCATCGTCATCACTTTCTCGTATACACACTCGGTACTGCTGCAGCTGAGCGCGAACTAGCTTAGCTCAGGGAGAAAAATGTCGATCATCCCGATCACCGACCGACGGCGGGTCGCCAGCGACGACGACCCATTCTCTCCGGACGCCGTTTGGGACTCCTTGATGAACCTGAGAAACGACCTCTTCCCGTCCCTCGATCTCTGGGACCCGTTCGCCGCCTCCCCTTTCTCTTCCTCATCCCTCTCCTCTCGCTTCCCGGACTTCTTCACGGGCGCCCTCGCGCCGGTCCGTACCCGGGTCGACTGGAGGGAGACCCGCGAAGCCCATCTCTTCAAGGGCTATTTCCCGGGTCTCGGTAGCGACGACGTCGTCATCGAGGTCGGCGCCGACAGAGTGCTCAAGATCAGCGGACGCGAGTGCTCGAGCAGCTTCGTGCTGCCGGGGGACGCGAGGTTGGACCTGGTCACGGCCGATATGAAGGACGGGTTTCTCGTCGTTACTGTTCCCAAGGTCGTGGAAGAAGCTCCGAGGCGAGACAATGTCAGGGTCGTTGAGATCACTGGCTGACCTAGTATGGTGCTTAGATTTGGCCGTTGGCCTTTGCTGTGTGCTTTTGGATTGTGTAGTAATAATTCAGGAACAGTGTCCGTGTGTGTATGTGAGAGAGAGAGAGAGAGAGAGGTGTCCGTGTGGATGGATTTGTGGGATTTTGGGTGTGTGTGAGGAAGTGTTTGATGAAATGTCAGTGCTCGAGTTATCTGCTGTCTTACTGCTGTAACAACTGGTTCTGACAATGATAACTTATTACGCTACGCTGCCTCTGTTCTTCATCTGTTACCAAAGCTTGTGACGTAATCTTCGACTTCTCGACAGTAACGAGAGCCGAGCTAACCATTTCTCAGAACACACCAACAATTCTTTCCTATATAAGGAGCTTGTGGCTACGTGGAGGTGGCTTAAGAAGAACTCAAAATGCTGGCGAAAAAATAGGAAACTATCAATTGCACCTTAACAAGTCATCTATAATGCGTTGATGTACTTGACCAGTTCGCGCAGGGAATTGTAAGAAGAGCCACCTTCTTTGATACTATGCATCACTTCGTGCTTCAAGTCCGTCATCCTCTGCCGCACGATCTCTCCTTCGTTGCTGGCCATAAGCTTCTTTATAGCTCTTTCGATCTCTCCTCTTTCCATGTCTTCCAGCGACAGGCCTACCCTCCAAACATGGCTCAGGTACCTGGCGTTCACTCTCTGGTCCCCGAAGCACGGTGTGCATATCATTGGGACTCCTTCGGAGATGCTCTCGAGGGACGAATTCCAGCCGCAATGGCTCCAAAACGCCCCGACCGACTCATGCGCCAAGACTTTCTGCTGTGGTGCCCATTTTATGACACGGCCCCTCTCGCCCACAATTTCTGCGAAGCCGTCGGGGAGCAGGTCAATCGCTTCCGACCCGTGAACCAAACCGGGACGTACGACCCACAGGAAGGGGTGCTCGCAGTTTGCGAGTCCCCAAGCCATTTCGATGAGCTCTTTCTCGTTAATGGAAGCTATGCTTCCCAGGCTCACATAGAGGGTTGAATTCTTGGCTTGCTTGTTCAGCCACGCGATGCAACTCTCGTCCTCTTCAATTAGGCTCCTGGAGAGAGGTGGAGCAATCTTGTTTAGAGGTCCTATGGTGAAAAAGGGAACCGGGTATTCCTGTCTAAGCTTCATCAATGGTGACTGTTCAAGGCATTCGATGGTGTTCAGGACGAATGCGACCGAAGATCCTATTTCATTGGATCTCTTGAGCAGTAGTAACAATTTTTCGAGGCCTTCGAACTTGTATATGGGAAGATCCTTGAATCTGAGGGGATGAAGCCGTGGGACGAGCTCCAGTGGCTTTGAATCTGCAAAGTGATAAAGATGAAAACAAAGTCTATGCAGTTCAGGGGTATATTGTTCACGGTCAAATTAAGCTACGCCTGATGAGTGATGTCTACTCTAGATATGTGGCATAGAGGTTTACTTACCAAGCAATGGAATGAAGCCTTCTTCTTGGAGTCGAGGGTACTCATTGTAGGTCGAAGTATTGGCGGCGCTACAGGCCCGGAATATGATACATGGGACTTTCAGCTCTCGAGCTACTTCTTCTGCAAAATACATGAGTGAATCATAGATTATGGAGGCAATCTCGTCTTGGCAATCTGTTTGTTCTCTTAATCTCGTTAAGGATTGCTGGAACGAGGTCTTGCAGTTGAAATTGAGCTTCAAGATGGTTGATATAAAACTTCTAGAGGACGTGTCAGCATCGGATAAGCTGTCTGCTATGGGAAGAAAATCGAACTGAGGGTGGTTAGATTGGTTAGGGAAGTGGAACTCGGTGTGAGCTACTGTGACGGAAAAAGAGCCGGTCGATTGAAGAGCCGCTCCGAGCTGAAGCATCGGATTCAGGTGACCTTGGTAAGGACAAGGCACTAGCACCAAAAGGCGCTGCCTCCTATCTCCGGCCGTTGCCATTAGGTGCAAGGCCAAAACTCACTTGAGTGGTCTTTCATTATGCAAGCTGTGGTCTATCATTAAGCAATCGGCGGTTCATTTCTTCATATTTTAAAGGGCATGAAAGGGACGGGCACAATCATTCAGTGATGGATACTCATGTGTTAAATGCTGCAGGACGGTCAAAAGAGCGAGGAGTTCTCTAAAGACGGCTCACATGATAATGATTGAGTCAGATAATTGTATTTGGAGTTGGACACCGCGCGTTGGGGCCAATGCTGCAGAAATTAACAGTAGGGTTGAAGTTGCTGAGCAGGTTCAGCACGACTCGCGTGCATCCTCTTTCATTGGTGCATCAAGTAGCAAACTAAATGGCAAGAAATCTTTTGGAGATATAAAACAAAGTAAAAGACACTATTGGAAAACAGTGTTCAGCCGGCACGCATCTTTCCGCTACCGTATGAGACCGTTGGAAAAAAAATTCCCATAAAGAATGCATTTCGTGTTTTTCTGCCAGAAATGCTTCTGCTCTGTGAGAAATCTTTTCCTGTCGGCCTCTGTTAACATTGTAATTAGAGTTACGTAAGCCATTTTTGCGATCTTGGCTCTAGGTTACTCTTTGATTTTCATGCAACTGATCGTATTGAATCGCGCCTATGAAACTGTTTTAAAAGGGGGGAGAAACATACGTATGCGAAATTGTGAAATTGCAATACAAAAGTTTTGATATCGAAACACCCAAAAACTGAAATATGATGCTGATCTCCAATCTGCCGCTGGACTTTCTGGTGCGAGCAAAATGTCCACTCGATCAATGGTATTTGAGTGCATAAACAGATACTCCGGTGGCAGTTGGAAACGGTTAATCCGATGTTACGTGTTGAGGTTTGAATGACAGGATCAGTTCCACCAATTCATTCAATGCAGCGTTGGTGGAACCGCCCACGTTAAGACTCCTTTCAGCTCTCTCTTTAAATGCCTGGGCCTGTTGTCTAATCTCCTCCCCTTCTTCCTCTACCGTTAGTCGTCTGATGGCTCCCGCAATCTTCCCTCGTTCTAGCTTCGCTTCCAACTCTAGTCCGATCTTCCATACGTGGCTTATATACTTCGCATCCAGACCTTGATCGCCAAACACCGGCCAGCAGAGCATGGGAACGCCTTCGCAGATGCTTTCCAGGGTCGAGTTCCATCCGCAGTGAGTCCAAAATCCTCCTACTGCACCATGAGCCAAAACTTCCTTCTGCGGTGCCCATTTCACAATACAACCTCTTTGTCCAATTATTTCTTGGAGTCCCTTTGGCAAGAGCTCGATCCACTCCGTGCAGCCCACCGAACTGGGTCGTACCACCCACAAGAAAGGCCTCTCACTCATGGCCAATCCCATGGCAGTTTCGAGCAGTTGTTCCTCGTTCACGGTAGCCACGCTGCCGAAGCTCACATACAAGACTGATCTGCTAGCTTGTCTGTCAAGCCATGAAATGCACCCGGTATCTTCCTTCAGTAATGAGCTAGAGGAAGAAGGGGCTAACTTGTGAAAAGGGCCAATGGCATATATCGGTGCATGGAAATATTCTTGAATCTTCGGTAGCATTTCTTCTTCGAGGAAATGTATTGTGTTCACGATGGTTGCACAAGAATTTCTCAATGCACTAGTCGTGGCTGCCCGAATCTCTAGAATGGTGTCCGAGGGATTCTCCCCCATGGTAATGAGAAGGTCCCTGATGTTGAGGAACTGCAACCTGAGGGATTCATCCTGAATTAAAGAATCTGCCAAATCAGCAGCAATTCTAGCATTAGTTTCTGATTTTGGATAGTAGATGTTCCATGTGTGAATCGTTTAGATAAACTTCCCAATTCAAACTTGCCTGTGAAAGTTATATAGCCTTGCTCGTTGGCCCGGGGAAGGGCGGCAAAAGCCAACATAGAAGCAGCTGCACTGGTTCGAACATTAATACTCGGCAGGTTCAATTGAGCAGCCACCTCTTGAGCAAAGTGCATCACCGCATCATAGATGATGCATGCAACCCGGCCCTGCGAATCATTCTGTTCCAACATCTGTTGAATAAATCGTCGAAGGGGTTCCCGGCAGTTCCTGTGGATAGCAAGCATCGTCGAGTGGAAGTCCTGAACAGCAAAGCTGCTTTTAGACAAGCCATCTGGTATTGGTAAGAAGGTGAAATTCGGATAGTTGGAAGGATTGGGCGAGTTGAATTCAGGATGAGCAATAGTAATTGAGAAGCCTCTCGAGTTCAGTATGGTGGCTAGCTGAAGCATGGGATTGATGTGGCCCTGCAAGGGGAAGAGCACCAACACCAGGCGGCATGTTTCACTTTCAGGCATGGCGACGGGATGACCGATCTCGAACTCTATAACTCTGGAATCTGAAGCTGAGACTGCACGAATGATTGCCGTATGAATAGCAACCCAGGTTAGTATTAAAGGACGTGTAGGACCCTTTGAAGAGTCTGCGAAACCAGTGAGATACTTCTGCCGTTTTCAACTTCTGTTTTCAAAAGGAACCCACATGGAAACTTCACCGTTCTGACTAAAATTGCATTCTGAAGCAATTCAAACAAGCACCTGATATAGACGCAATAAAAGCCAAGTGAAATCTGTACTAGGCGAATCGTTTTTGGTGTCTTCGGCTGATTGATCATTAAAATGTGGCGTTTCAACTTGGTCATATTTTATCCGACCAAAAAAAAAAAAATACCTAGCCATACCAGTCAGAAGAGACATCCTGCACGGCATTGCCGAGTACTTTTTCAAAGTTCCAATTTCCCACCCTTTGCAATTCAGGAAGACTCGTCTGATGTGATCAGGCGCCTTTGCGTTTTTACATCGACTAGTCTAACAGGACACGCAACATCCGATTTACCTAAATATCCTAACCCTAATTCTAGCGACGATTAATTGGACAATTATATATAATATGACCTAATTTTAATTACGGGCAAAAATCATTACGGAATTATTTTAATATGACACACAATTCCATGTACCTAACATATGATTGCAAAATGGCATGCAAGCAATGACGAATGGAAAGTTATGAACAACGTGGCAAGATGACATGCAAGCGTAATGCAATTAATCTATATGACATGTTCATATTTTATTTTTATTTTTTGTAGTTTTTATGAAATCCGAAGTTAATTAAATTCCCTAATTTAAACATGCAATTTATCCTAAAAATGATCTACTTCAATTGTAGCTAATCTCTTTTTTGGATTTGTTTGTAAAAAAGCAAAATCAATTCAAATCAAGCAAATACAAAAAGAAATCAAATCCACGTCAAATACGACATCGAATCACAAGAAATATTATCTATATCCATTTAAATTTAGAAACAATAGATTTGCAAATCATATCTCGGTTCTAAGGTAGTAGGCAGTGTTCCATAATATTAGATAATGAGTGTATAATCTGGAATCACTAATCTAAGCTTTCATCTTGTGACTTGTTAATATTTCATATTCTTCGTATGTTTAAATATAAGTTGTGGTCGAGGGATCATAGAAGCAAGTGATGGTCATAAATGTGATTAGGTTCTAAAGTATGTAAAGTAAGCTTCAGGTTCCAAAATATGAGAAATTGATAGGTTTCAAGTTTGAAATGGAACCTGTGCAGAACCTAAAATCGCTCGCTCCGACTTTCAATGGAAAGGCTGACAACTACTTTCCTTCTTGTAAAGTCTAGATATATTATACTTTGTCCCTTCCCCCCCAGAACTTACGCCCTTCAGCCAAATTCCCTTTGCTTCTCTCCCTCTTTTGTTATTTTCTTTCCCTTTCTTTAATTTCGCATGTGCAAAAATCGTTTTTCTTTCCTTCTCACCCCTTTTTAACGGAATATGATGGCTTCACAATCTTCCCATGTATTGCGGAAACGTGAATAAAAATAACTCACTTTCGTATTTTTCTTCCTTGGTTCCTCTGCCCATGAATCTACCCAAATCCACTTTGCTCTTTCCCTATACTAGTTCTTTCGAATAACCCATGTGACCAAAAGATTTTCATGACATTATCTCAATATCCCATAATTTGATGTATCGCATGCGCAATGCACGTGCCAATCTCGACCATTCTAGGGAATAACGGGTTTAACCGAATCTTTAATTCGCATGAGCTTGATCTAATTAATTTCATTGAGTTCAAAATTTCTGCACTTGAGTCCATTAACTCCAGTCCAATTAAATTCTGTTAAGTCCATCCGCCGCCGATCCAATTAAATGCAATGGACAAACTATATGCTCCGAAAAACTATATGCTATGCAATTATATTATTTTTGTTAGGGGCTAAAGCTTAGCCCCTAATTTTACTATGCAATTATGAATAGTCAGACTTTAGATGTCAACAATTGTCAATGACTTTTTTAGAGTTCTAATTTCACACTTTTTGTTCTCAACAACTCAAGAAGACTTGTCTGATGTGATCACGTGCATTTCCGATTTCACATCTACTAGCCATGAAATGTAGCAACTTAGCTCGGATTTGGTCCTATCGTAATAGATGGGTGTCATCAAATGTTCATTGCAAAATCTTACGTCTTTCAATGTCCAAGACTTTGGGATGTGACAGTTGCGATGCCCCAAAATTAAGACTCCACCTGACAAGTCTTTAATCTATTCTTTCTTTGAATTACGGCGAAACGCTTTCTATATTCTTTTGCCAGACATCGCGGAATGTGTCAATGCCTCGGTAGATTCTCACAAAGTTTGATAAAGCAATAGGAATCATCATCCGAGAGATCTTAGATACTTTTCAGACAAAATGAAAGACTAGATCAGATCGAGGAACCTAAAACATCCTTACATAACTAGTGTGCAGGGAAATAGACAAAATAAAAAGGGCAAAAAAATGCTCTTTCCCGTGTCCTTTCATTCTCCAGTTAATTATATTTCTCTGTTTATTGTGCCATTACAGTAAATCATGGAAAGCTCAATGATTAGCAAAGCAAAAGCCGAAGATCAAAATTTGGGCAACAATTTATTCAGAAATTCAGAAGAGGATGAGGGCACTGCATACTCCTAAGGGAGACATGTCTCCCGAATCATGTAGTACTGCTACCATCTGGGTTTCGCGCTCTTGCCATCAGAGATTCTGCATACAAGTGGAACAAAGAGCGCACATTCAATTCATCACAGAAATTGGCCAAAGAGGTGATCATCATCAAAAACATATATCAGTGCGATAACGAAACAAAGTCACTGGAGGTGGTGTATGATTGGGAGTTAGTACGATGCTGGTTGTCTACTTAACATTCGATTCGAGTTTACCGTTTTGGCAAGAAAATAGCTGGTTGCATAGGAAAACCACCGACGGCACCAGGATCAAACTGCGAGCTGATCCTGTCAAAGTGGAGTCTCAAGGCTTGTGCTACTCCTGCGGGTATAAGTACAGTCGAACACCCTGTGATCCAAAACCCCATAATTATCAAATTGAAACGACAAGTTCTATTCCAGCTTACTGCCCATCTGGTTTCGAGGAGAAAGAGGAGAAAACTTCACCTGCACTAAACTAAACAGTACTCAAAGTGGATCGGGTATGCCCAAGCTTGGCTTGAACTGGGATTGAGCTTGAAAAATTAAATTTGAGCTCAACTCAGCAAAGTATTCTACATACTCAAGCTTGTCTCAACTTGATTTGATGGCAGTTGGCCCAAAAAAGAAGAAGAACGTCGACTTGGTTATTGAAATGCAAACTTCCAATATGATGAAAAGCTTTCATTATATAGTTTGAGCCGGGATTTCGAAACAGACTATATATCGAAAGACCAGAGCAACTCGAACTCAATTAGAATGGCATACAGGTCGAGTATCAACTAGTTGACCTTCGAGTGAATTCACAAACATGAAAACTATTTCTACAATCGTAAAGGAGAAGCACCGGAACGATGGCCTGTTCCACAGGGCAAGAAAATGCCCGTCCCACCCGACCCGCCGAGGAAAAAGGCTTTCATGCCCGAACCAGCACCTTGATGGCGACGGACCTTTCTCGGCCATGGCAGGGCACTAGCCTGAGAAAGCTGCCTCTTCAGTACATCATGCTCTTGCTGCGGAGTGCGGAACCAAACGCAAGTCAAACCAAAGCCAAGAAGCTTTTGTTCGATCATTTAAAAGCAGAGAGAGAAGAGCACACAAAGGCAGCTTGGCCTCTCCAGACATCATCACCATCCTCTTCTCGGGCCATGATGTAGCGAGCACAGATACGAATCAAGAGAAGAATGGATAAAGAAAATGAAGTCGAGCCCGCATGAAGGAATCTCCAATGCCAATCAGTGGAGGTCATACCAGACACAAATGGCAAAACTCAGCATCTTCCCAAAGTGCTTAAACTTAAAGTATTCACAAGCGCGCGATAATAATCCGTCCGAAGAAAAGCGTTAAACATATGAAAATTAGCATCGAATTCGACGCCGAAAGAGGCCTGCCTGTTGCTTTCCTCTCTCTCTCTCTCTCTGAGGTTGTGGCTTTCATGGGCCAACAATAGCTTAGCTCCCATGCCTCGTGGTGAAGCTAAACATGTTGGATGAACGACAAAAATCCCAAGCTCGGATCCATTCCCGGTACTCTTTACACAAAGCCTGATCACTGCTTACGAATCATGAAAACTGCACAGTTGACTTTTCCTTGACCCAATTTTAGAGAGAGTACCCGTTTTTGGTTTACTCTCGGTTGTGGACGTGTGTCTTAACAAAAATTCAAGGAAAATAGCAAAATAAGGATGATACTCTAGAAACTCAGGATGCATTTAAGATCGACCAAGAAGCTCCAAGTCCCGGAATCATCTACGTTATTGAAATATTTAATTTTAGTTATCATTTTTTTTGTGCTTATAGACTCATGACTCATTTATTGTAAAGTACCCTAATGAATTAGATAAGACACGATTCAAAAAATGATTTGGACATGTATTTTTGCATTTGTGAGGTGGAAAATTGCGCCTTCTTATCCTTTCCTTAGAGTAGAGTGGACCTTATATAAGATAACTCAAGAAAAAGAAAATCGAAATTGGATATTGAGTGCCAATATCTACTATAGAAGAAGCACTAAAGCATTTCTTTCGCAATAAAGAAATGTACTAGTACACATCCGGTTCAAAAGCAAGATTTCCCTCGATGAGAGCGTGAATTTCTACTATAGAAGAAGCAATAAAGCATTTCTTTCGCAATTATGGTATTTGTGAATCAAGCCCAAGGACACTTATCGAGAAAGAACCTTATAATTGAATTAGGGAAAAATTTTCTAACTGAGGAACCTTAATGGAGCAATATTTCTCTGTGTCACTTCATGAGATTCATCTGTTTCTTCAGCTTCTCTTGCTACTTGTTCTCCCGTCAAGTCAAACATTTGTCATCCAAATCCATTGACCAATCGTTATGACTGTTAGATAGCTGGATCTGGGTAGCTTGTCCTCTCTCTCTCTCTCTCTCACAGAAAAAATAATTGCAATCTAACCAAAATGCATAGACATAATAACGTTGTGGTCCGTACCTATAATCTATAGAATTGCCAAATGCCACTGATGTACGTTTCAGGCACTTTGTCCCATTAAACCAGCTAACGAATCGCAATTAAAATAACTGCAAATCTCTCCTCTTATCCGCCTCCCTTCACTCGTATTCACTCGTATCCATCTCATTGAATTTGCCCACGATGTGAAGCTTCAAGGCTAAGCAAAAAGTTGACCTTAATCTCCTCGGCCAAAAGCGACTGCAGACCCTGTTTTTTCTTTTCTAAAATGACTTGGTTAGTTTGTGGTTTTGCAGCATCATCATCCCCATCGTAATAAAGCCTTATCAAAAGGTCATGAACCCTTCCATATATCACTTCGGTTTCTGCCTTATCTCTCTCTTCCGGGTCCCACTCCTTCCTCTCCTAGTCCTCTCTAGAGACAGAGATCTTTGCAGCTGTTTCTTTCTTGCTCTTCTTTGATCGGGATCGAGTAGGAGGATCGACCAGCATGACCAAGGACAGGAAGCTCGGAGTGGCCGTCGACTTCTCCAGGGGAAGCAAACTGGCCCTGAAATGGGCCATCGACAACCTCATCGACAAAGGCGACACTCTCTACATGATCCACATCAAGCCCTTCGGCGGGGACGAGTCTCGCAACCTCCTCTGGTCCGCCACCGGCTCTCGTACGTCCCCTAAGCAAGATCGATCGCTCTTGCCTATCTTGCTGAGTTTGAATTATTCTATAACTATGGTGATAATTGGTAGCACTAGCGTTCTGATTATTTCAATATATGCAGCTCTGATACCCCTATCGGAGTTCCGGGAGAAGGGGGTCGCCCAGAAGTACGATGTCGAGCTTGATCCCGAGGTCCTCGACATGCTCGACACCGGTTGCCGCCAGAAACATGTACTCTATTACTCTTCCTAGCATATACCCATATTTTTTTACTGTAAGATCGTTTATTTAATTATTAATCGAAATAAGCATGTGAATTGATCGATATGGATTAGGTGACTGTGGTGGTGAAGATATACTGGGGCGATGCAAGGGACAAGCTATGCGCGGCGGTCGGCGATCTCAAGCTCGATTGCTTGGTCATGGGTAGCAGAGGCCTCGGCACCATTCAAAGGTACATTAAATTCTTAAAATAGCAGATGTCCATCTTGAAGGAATCCAGGTTGTTTCAATTGGTTTGGTTCCCAAGAGCAGAAACTATAGAACGAATGAGATAATTACAAATTGGATCATGAACTATTGTTTCCCTGAGTTGGTCTTATTGGAGTGAATAAATGTGTTGTGATCTACAAACAGGGTGGTCCTTGGGAGCGTGACCAGTCATGTGATGGCGGCCGTGACTTGTCCGGTGACCATTGTCAAGGATCCGGCTTCTCATGGTTTCTGATCGATCTGGACTTTGCCAAGGGACGACTGATTGTTTCGTTTATAGCGTTTGTACTTCCGATGTTGGAATGCTTTGTATAAGCTTTTCGCTCTTTGTTTGCTGCTTTCTGTAACTGGAGTTTGATGGACTAGTTTGTATTTCAGCTCTTGCGGTTATCTCCCTAATTCTATTTCCTTATGGATGATTTTTTTTTTGGTTAAGTCCTTATGGATGATTTGATTATCACTTATTCCGGAAAGGGACCACCCCATCTGAATTGACCCTTCAGTGGTAAGATATCATGATGATTTTTTTATACTAGTTCAAGTAAGTCTAAACCATAAGCCACGCCTTCGGAGGAGGAAGACATCGACAACTCTCACAGCTAGACATAATGCTTCAAAGAGGCATATCTTGAATTATTTTCTGAGTAACATGGCACAACTTAAATGATTGTTTGGAATGGATTAAAATGTCTTAATACCCGTATGCTAGAATGTCTAGTAAATCAGGAGTTCGTTTGCCATTTCAATAAACTTAGCATTATCCATCTTACCAAGAACAGATCGAGACTATTACCATCTTTCCTCCGGTAATATATTACTAGGTATATTCAGATCAGAACGCCCCACTGTCCCCTTTGTGAGAGCTCGGAGGAGACGCCTCTCCACATGATTAGAGACTCGCCAGTAACTCGAGTAGTTTGGTGACAAACCTGTCGGGGTTTGGCTATTCTTCGGTTCAGTGGTATGGATGTACATGGTGGACTCTCGGAGTTGCTATTCCCATCAACAGGTATCCATCCTTTTCGCTTTCGATGTGAGGTGGGCATGATACATTGGCGTCTCTAGGAATATCGAAACCAAATTGTGGACTCTCATGTCCAGATGGACGGCCGATTGGTCCTGTGACGCATTATGACATCCTTCCAAAAACTGTCGCGAGAAAGATTCGTGCCAGCAAATCAACACATTGTAACATCCTCCCGCGCTTGGGTGTGTTAAAACTCAATGTCGATGCAGCGGTGAACACTACACAGGTCTCCATAGCTACACTGGCTCCAGAACGCAGAGATCATGTGCTCCACAACTCCATATCAGGAAGTCACGCCCTCTCTGCTCTCGAAGCCGAAGGAGAAGCTCTAGAGCTCGGCACACAAGCCGCGTCTTGACAAGGCTGGGATCGGGTGCTCTTTGAGAGTGACTCTGTGTCTCTGATAAGTGCTATAAACGCTGAAAACAGCACCCATCGTTGGCAGATTTCGGGTTTGGTCCAAGATTGCCGTGCTTCTCTCAGGAACCGGTGGTGGAGTATTTCCTGGACACGGCGCTCGAACAATAGAGCTGCTCACAAGTTGACCAAATTAGCATCGCGAATAGCCCTTCCTCGACCCTGTATATTTCACTGCTACTGCTCCTGAATTCAATCCTGTCGATTTTGTAATATGTATCAGGTTATGCTTATTAATAGATAAGTTTAACACTGATTTAAAAAAAAAAAGGGAGAAATGCATTGGAAGTCCTAAAACTTGTTGTGAAAGAGTGAACAAAGTCCTAAAATTTTCAAAATAATTAAATCAAGTCCTATAACTTGTTGCGTAAGTACAATCAAATCTTGAAACTTTTAAAAAATGCAATTAATTCTTAAAACTTATTACAAAAGTGTGATCGAGTCTTAAAAATTTCAAAAAGTGCAATCAACGAAATGATCTAATTGGGCCAATTTGACAAGTTTGAAAGCTTTAGGACTCGGTTGCATTTTCGTGATAAGTTTTAAGACTCTATTGCATTCTTTTGAAATTTTTAGGATTCAGTTGTACATTCACGATAAGTTTTTAGGATTTCCAATGAAATTATTCCAAAAATAAAATTATTATTAACTATATATTTATTATTAAGAACCAATAATCTCAACAGAGTCGTTGTAGTATAGTGGTGAGTATTCCCGCCTGTCACGCGGGTGACCCGGGTTCGATCCCCGGCAACGGCGATTCTTTTTGTTTTAAACCTTTTTTATTTATCGGTTCACTTATCAAACACATAGAAAAACAATAAATCTGCTAGCATCCACTCAACATGGCACCATGCGCCCATCGAAATGACCTCTTCATTTTTCTTTCAGTCTACAAATGGACAATTTTTTTTACGGAAATCCGCATCGGTAATGGCAAAGGCTTGGAATTCTTAAATAGGTGCGGAAATTTGGTACCCAAGTCAACGGAGTTGTTGCTGCTTGGCTAAGCCTCACCCCATTAAACTTCGTAATAAAACTCTAAATGCTCACATCTCAAGCTGTGTTCCAGTCCCAAATTTGTCAGTCCATGTGCAGCAGCCACTTCAAACATATGAGCTACCAGACGGCACTGTAGATTCTTCAGTAAGTTTCATGTTCCATCGGATATTTTGTTTTTTTCTTTTCCTTCAGAAGCATCTGTTTTTGATCTGGTTCAACCATTAGGACTTTAGTTTCAATGGCCAGGGATCACAAGTCTGTAGGCTTGAGCTTTCGTTGTCTATGCTCCATCATCTTCATCCTCTCCGGGTTTTCGATCGCTTCATTCCTCTGTTGGTTTCACTGCACCAGTGCTAGTCCATGCCATAAGCAAACTCAAATACCGGGCCGCTATGAAGACCGACCTATCGACCTCCTCACATTTGCTTCTGCGTGGAACTACCTTGATTTCACCCCGGGGCGGCCTCCGAAACTCCTCAAGATTGCCGTCTTCGTCAAGAAATGGCCTCACAGATCTCACGCAGGCGGACTTGAGAGGCATGCCTCGACCCTTCACCTAGCGCTCGCCAAAAGAGGCCACGAGCTCCACATATTCACAACTTCTCCTCCGAACTCATCCTTCCCGAAATACCCGATAAGCAGTTTGTACTTTCATCTCTCTAAGCCAACCGCTGCTGGTTGTCTGGACCAAGCACTGGTGTGGAAGCAGTTCCAATCTCAGAATTCCACAGGTAGACCATTCGACGTGATCCACACAGAGAGTGTCGGTCTGATGCACACTCGATCACGAAACATTACCAACCTAGCTGTAAGCTGGCATGGAATCGCTTACGAGACCATACATTCCGACGTCATTCAGGAACTTGTTCGTTCTCCTGACGAGCCACGGTCGTACTCATTGACCGAAAGAGTGATGAGGGTGGTCGAAGAGGTGAAGTTTTTTTCGAGTTATGCTCACCACGTCGCCACCAGTGACCACGCCGGAGATGTACTGAAAAGAGTTTACATGATCCCCGAGGAACGAGTCCACGTGATCCTTAACGGCGTGGATGAAAGTGTTTTCAGGCCAGATATCATCAGCGGTGGGGATTTTAGATTGAAGTTTGGGATTCCGGATTCTAAAAACCTGATCATAGGATTGGCAGGTCGGTTGGTTAAAGATAAAGGACACCCGTTAGTGTTCGAAGCCCTAAAGCAGACACTCAAGGAAAACAAAAAGTTCAGAGAAGACGTCCTTGTTCTGGTTGCCGGAGATGGCCCCTGGGGTACCAGATATAGAGATCTAGGTTCTAATGTTCTGGTTTTGGGGCCTCTAGAACAGGCTCAAATTGCGAGATTCTATAATGCAATTGATATCTTTGCAAACCCAACTCTTCGAGCTCAAGGATTGGATCATACTCTGTTAGAAGCAATGCTTTCTGGTAAGCCGGTCCTTGCCACGAGGCTTGCCAGTATAACTGGGTCTGTCATTGTTAATGCAGATGTGGGATACACATTTCCACCCACGGTGGAATCGCTAAAGAAAGCTCTCTACAAGGTTTGGGGTGATGGCAGAATCATTTTGGAGAAAAAAGGGCAAGTTGCCCGGCATAGAGGCTTGCATTTGTTTGCCGCCACCAAGATGGCTGCTGCCTATGAAAGGTTGTTTTTGTGTATGTCGAATGATTCGGCAAAAGGAGAAAATTTTTGTAAATACGAGGATCCACTACCCTAAAGCTTGCAAATGGTAATGAAGATTACCCAAGCAACTTGAGAGGTGCAGTGCTTTCTGAGGCTGAGAGGATTCCCAAGAACAAATGCGTTGTGAATAAATCTGCAGTGCTAGAGCGAGGTGTTTTGAGAACTGAGGAAACACGGACAGACTGGATACAGCCATCCATGGTTATGGTGGAAAGTTTTAGCAGAGACAAAGCATCATCCTTCAAACACTCTTGATATGCTGCTTTTCTGCAATGGAGACCGAAGTTACTTCGTCGGCAGGAAGGGGTATTGCTGTTCCTGGACTATTAGCCGGTAGCTTTCAAGCCAAAATCTTTTTGCTGCCGGCACGAGGGTGCAAGTATTTTATTCTAGCATGTCCTGTACTTCTCTTGACTCTCAAATGGTTTGCTTAATGTAGCAGTGGGCAGTTCCTGATGCTTCCTGTGCATGCAACTTGAAGATAATGCCTGGTTAGTGAATTTGTGAGGATGCATACGAATATATAATCTTGGAAGTTAAACTCATAGATGCGGTTAGGCTCATGGATGTGGTTTTATTGTGGCTTCTAACTGGATAATGGTCAACTTGAAAGTAAGCAGATTGTCCATCTGCTGCATCCTTTTTTTCTAGTATACCGAATTAGAATATTTCTGCAAATTGCTTTTATTCTATGAAAGAAGAAAAATTCCTTCTAGGGCACTTGAAAGAGATTCTGGGATTGAAATATCTAAGATGGTCTGGGTGGTCGACCAATAAAAGAGAGTTACAAGCAAAGCAATATAACTACATAGGTTGTAGACAATGAACTGTTATATAAAAACCTCACATTCTTAGAAGAGCAAAGAACTACATCACTTTCGACCAAAAAAAAAAGAAAAGAACCACATCACTTTACCAAATATATGGAGGTAAACCAGGCAGTGAGTCTTTACCAAAAAAAAAAAAAAAAACCAGGTAGTGAGTGGGTTATCAAGACATTCTCGTAACAAAGGCTAACAAATGCCTTGAAAAGGCTTACATGGAGGCAAGACTTTAGGTCATCTACTATTTACAGAAGGGAACATAACAAAATGCTTCTGATTCTTGTTACAGATAAACTAGTTATACAGCTGCCGCAACTTATTTACTGCCCAGGCTTCTGAATTCCTGCAAAACACACGTGTTATTAAGAGCACGTGCAAGTGAGGTTATGACCCAACACCAAGCAGATGAATGAGGATGCTAGATAAAGGAAAACGTGAACATTGTGATTTCTTGAGGCAGAGACTCAGGTAGGACAAGGTGGCCATTATCTTTGGAAAACAAGTAACAACTTGGGATTACTACTTGATAAGATGAGATTTGTGCAGCCCTTGCAATATATTATTCTGAAATTAAGAAGTAAAGCTCAAGCAAAGAAACGGGTGGTTGTAATTTACCTTAAAAATAGTCTTAGAATTCTCATGCCTTGAGAAGGCAAGATCCTAGTAATAAAGCGAACCTGCAGAAGTAAGAACCATCACTTGAGAGATGAGCAATTACAGCTTCTCTAGATTCAGCGTCTTCATTGACATTCATACCTTGCCACCAGTTCCCTCTAGAAGCACCACTGACAGAATTAGCTCCATTCTGATCATCTTCTCCTCCATCTTTCTTTAACTGGAAGATTGACACGGCAGACAGAGAGCGGTCAATTTCGTGTATCACTCACTTTCCTAGAAAGATATTCTCATGTTACTGGTTGAAACTCACTATTGGGTAGAAGGCAGAGGTTTGGGCACCAGGAGACTGGGAATAGACATCTCGCCCACCGTAATAAATTGATGAACTCAGATGGCACGGCTCTCCTCTTTCTTCTCGGAAGATCGAACCATCCTTGTTGGTTGTGTTGCAACTCGCACGTTCAGGACTCACTGTAATATATTGACAAAACACGTAGTTTGAGAATATAGTCCGCTACTTACTGAATTTTCAAATCTCATGTAACTGTAAACATGCGAATTTTCATGTGGGTGGCTATCACAGGCAATGAAACTATTGACTATGGCATGTTACAAAGCAATTCACTCGAGATCAAGTGCACCTTTATTACTCCTCATAAGAAAACGAAAGTCTTTTTAGTATGAAGTGTAATAAATCCCCCATAAGCTTGAGATGAATTTTAAGATTGACGAGTGTGGAAATAAGTAGTCACCACATAATCCTGATCACCAACCTGGATTACCCTGTTTGCTGTTCCACACTTGATTTTCATTGTGGTGCTGCTGCCTATATCCTATGACCTCAGAGCTTGACTTCCTCCCTACTGCCTGAGATCATGAAGGAGGAGTATTTCAGTAAAACAGATTCGCCTTCATTAGGAACATATATGACGTAAATGGATTCATTCTGAGAAAACGAAAAATAGGATTGAGAGGTATGATTGGCCAATACCATTTTAGAACAGTGGAAAAAACAAAAGGAGATTTAACTTCTCTTCTCCTGAAACAAAGACCAGACTACAATTCACGGTTACGCTACAAGGTGGACTCATTACAGAAGTCAGGGACTCAGGGCTGAAGCGAGAATTCCTAAGAGTTCTTGACATGTTATTACCACATAGTGATATCTTATATAAGCATAAAATTAGAATCTTAGTCGGATCCTTAAGAAATCCTGCATCAACACAATAAAGCTTCTCTCTTTCCCATGTAACACTTCTATCCACGTCCTATGTCACGCAGGCCTGACTATCATGAGAAAAAAAGAACTGCTAATGAGCAAATCCACGCAGCACAGAAATCAGCGACTGTGCGTACCGACTGAGGCGGTGGGAAAATAGACGCGAACACTCCGGTTGAAGATGACGACGGAGGCAATTCCTTGTCTCCAAAAATGTCAGCCGTGAACGAGGAAGACGAGCTGCCCTGCTTCTTGAACTCCATGATGATCTTTCCCTTTTCGGGTGCTCGGAAAAACAAAGCCGAACCCGAAACTTTTCGAGAAAAACTATCTGAACACTGGAATTCCCTGACAAAATGAAAACCGGAAAGCAGACAGTAACTCAGTAGCTCAGAGAGAGAATGAGAGAAAGAGCGAGGATCTCACAATGTTTGAGCACAAGGCTCAAAGACCTCTAGACCTCGAATTTATAGTCACACGAAGACGGCACTTGGCGTGCCACCCATGTGCCATCAGGTACATAACCAAAGGAAAGAAAAGTGGTGATCCTGTGCTAATCTTAGATTCTAAATATGGCTAAAGATATATCTGCTCTCTTTCCCTCTATTTTAACCAAAGATTTGTAGAAGTTTCTCTTGGAGTTCCTCCCAACATGGGGCAGCAGCTCTATTCGATTCTCCGCCTCCAATATAATATCATCAAGCTCCAACGGATAAGTGTCGCGCAGGGTCCATGCTCGATCCAAGTGGACATACCACCTGGCCCCACGTGCCCCTCACCGGATAATCACTCGCTCTCGGAACTCTGGAAGAGTTAATTCATCATGCTGATGATTCCTTGCTCACCCTGGTCACACACTCAAGATTGCATATGTTCCTGATGTTTATCTGACCCTTTGCTCTCTTCCCTGGCCAGTGACCTTTCCTGGGGGCCAGGTTTCTCTGGGATGGGAGATAGCACAAGAAGTAGAAGAAAAAAAAGGGAAAGAAAAGGAGGTGACTCTAGAGAGGGTAAGGATCAGATTGTGAAGAAGATATCGTAAAACGTTGTGATTGCGACAAGAGGATAACAAGATAAGGTTGTCTTTTCTATTCGAATCAACTTGGGCGTACTAAAAGCAGTCGACTCCCATTTTCCTGAGATATCTCGAAGCGTGCAGAGATGCTGAGATACCAACCATGAATTGAACAAATCATCTACCATTTGGACTTTCGGTAAAACAACCAAATCGTTTTTGCAATACGTGGGTCTGTGGCTGGAATCGAAAGGACAATGATTGACAGAATAGCACGTACCAGAAATCACTGCTGACCCACGCTCTGCACAGAGTTTTTTTACGAGATAAACGAAAAGGGGTCGATGAAAGTAACAGAAAAATGATGACTTTGAATGGCGAATCGATCCTGGAGGCTGAAAATCGATGCTGTGCGATGGAAGGCCGGGAAACAGTGAACAGTAGCCATGGAGGGTCGTTGGGAGGAGGGAGATAGGGGGGTGGCGGCGGCGGCGGCTTTCGTTTTGGGTGGACCGAGCGTCTGAAAGAACAAAGGAATATCATGTCTTTTCAAGCCGGAAGAATAGAAAAGGACGGGCGGAATCAATGAATTACAGCGTCAGATAATGGGACAAAAAAATCAAATCAGAGAGAGAGAGAGAATCACAAAACAGGAAAGGAGACGTGGGCCATCACGAACAGAATCCGAAGACCGGCTCACATTCACCCCCCAATTGAACTTTTTGATTCTTCAAGGAAATGGTTAGCAATGATCGAAGAGAAAAAGCAAAAAGAGAGAGAAGCGTGAGCGGCAGGATTCGAACCTGCGCGGGCAGAGCCCACATGATTTCTAGTCATGCCCGATAACCACTCCGGCACGCCCACCCGTTGATCTCGAAATTCACAACATAATAAATGTTATACAATATAATTCAAGGACATGCTAGCATCAACACATATAGCTCCTCTATAATTTTGACTAATCTTTTACGTGGCCGCTCCTGGCTTGTTCACCGTGAAACTAAAGACTTGTTCATTACCCTATTAATAATTATATGAGATTGATGGTCATGATTCTCCAAAAATCATAGCATGTGGGGAAAGCCCGAAAGCACATCCCCAATGGATGGAACGCTCCTCTCAATTTGATTGGACTGCCTCTCGACTGGTTCCTTTCATATTCTAAACGGCAAGCCTGAAGCCTCCCCTCTTTTACCTTTCTTTGCGGACTCATCATTATGACGATATGATTCTAGCGCACGATCGTTAATCCTTCCATCCAACAGACAATGATGACAGGAAGGTTTCGGGCCCTCTCGATCAAATTTTAAAAAAATGAAATATGAAACAGATAGAGAAGGAGAAAAGACGGACAATAATGCCAAATGCGATTTTTATCAATATCAGCCACATCCCAGATCGACCCTCAGTGCTCAGGCAGCCACCAAGAAAAGTTCCTTTCCACTAGCCATTAGAGACTCCACTAGTTGGAAGTTCAAACGAAGGCGGACTTGATGACACTAGTTTTACATCACAATTTCTGCAAAACATAAAGAGGCAGCATGGGAGATCTGGCACCAATGGCCTCACTGTTCTGTTCTCTGTAAAATTGTTCTGTTTTATCCAGAGTCTTGCCGAAACATTTGTAATAACCGAATGTGATCTTGCCCAAAAATGCAGCAGTGAATATCAACATGCTGACAGCCCTTGCTCATAAACTGTAGATTAAGAAACTACGCCATAAGTGAAGCGTTCCTGTATGAAGTGTAACAGCAAAATTAATCCAAAAGGGGAAGAGAAGATGCTACTCATAATGCATTCGCCTCAATCTGAATTACTGAATCAGGGGACCAGAAGTAGCTAATTGCACATCGCCCGACACATTATGTTCACACCTATTCCAGAAAAAAATGGTTTGAAGTTAAGCAGCATAATATCCAATAAGTATTAAGCAGCAGCCACCCATTCCACGGTAAATTTAACACAAGAATGCAAAAACACACTTCCCAACTTTGTCGGCAAAAACAATTGTTAGAGATGCACATAATTCCTCCAGCATGACACAGTGGCTAGTACTAATATGCAGGTCCATTCTCTACTTTAACTTGGAAACTTTTACCGAGTGTTTCATGTAATGTATCTTCCCCAGTATCAAATATGCAAATTCAATCATCATCAATGTTATATAAATACGATCTATTAACAGATTAACCATTCCGATTTGTTTTAGTTTTCGAAGTATTCTAACAATCAACATTATGAAAAAGAAGCAGCCAGAATCAAGTCCATTTCTTGAACTTTTCTCAAATTCCTCACATCGTTTCTCTATATAAACTAGCATCGTACGTTGCTTTGTCCAATTTCCATCATTGACAGCTAAGAGAAATCCCATCTCATACTGAAGTACAAAATCTATATTTTCAGCCAGCACCTTCTAAACCAACGCTGAAGTTCATATGCTTCAGCCAGTAAAATGATATTGAGAAAGAACATAATCAGTGACTAACCTTAACGAACACCAAATATCTCTTCAGGAGGATCATAAACATGCCGCTCTGGAAAGAGCTCCTCAAAATCCTGCTTGACTCTGTTCCTCAAAAGGGGATGAGGTATGAGTCCCTTCAACAATATCCTGAATGGCAGCTCGTCCGGTGGATCTGGAGACAGCTTCATGTCCTCATATACATTCATTGCATCTGCTGGAGATCCATACCTCAAAAAGCCCCTGATGACTTCAGTGTACGTTTGAGAATCAGGGAATAACTCCTCCTTCCTCATAGTCTCCCACAATTGCATGGCCTCGTCCATCTTTTTACATCTTGCCAATGCAATAATCAAGTCCTTATAAAGAAACACATCAGGCTTATACCAGTCTTGCTTTTGAATGACCCCAAACATCTGCAATTTGGACAAGGTGCTTTTAAGCCACGACAGATAAATGCCATAGTAGTGCTGGAAAGGTTCGAAAATCAAACAAACAATGGAAGTTTCTGACTATTGAGCTTCCCGTTCAAAAATTTATAAAATGAACCCAGGCTGCAATTAGCAACCTGGCTACTCATTAAAGGAACCTAATTTCTAACAACTTCACAGGGAAGAGAAAAAGTTAAACACTAGGTACAGTATAAACTCATTGTCCTCTCAAACAGTTTCAGTTGAGGAAAACAAACCAACATGTAAAAAGAAGAGTTCTGTTTAGGCATATCAATCTTCAGCCTTTGGAGTGCAACAATAATCCCAATCACAAGCTTTAAGCATAAAGCATCACTATTTTATCAGTTATAAACCTTAAACATTGTCTAATCTCAGTTCCAGGAGAAATATATCATTCGAGAATTTCATCAACCATGTAATAGGCAACAGTCCCCGAACTTCTCCTCCTACATACCCTGCTTTTCTATACGGTTTGACAGTCTCTATATTGAAGAAAATCAAAGCTACTTGGGCAAAACATTTCGTTGCCCGAGTGCGAGAAGCATACAATGCAATCACTTAGCAATAGAAACAGCATCAACAAGAACTTACGGACCAAAAAACTTGTACGGTGTAAGTGTAACAGCTGATACAGAACATCCTAACCAAACCGAAGTTGCCAAAGAACCGAAGAGCGAATGCGCAAAGAGGAAAGTATGCCACGACCTTAACAGCCAGAGAGACCTCCTCCTGGCGCTCGAGCTCGCTGAGAACGGCGATCATGTCCAGCTTCAAGAGCCTCGAGACGTGGGTCTTGATGAACTTCTCGAGCTTCTCTTCGTCGTCTTTGAACCGCTTCAATCCCGAGATTGCGAAAAGCGCCTCCTTCCCGATGAGCTTCTTGCCTCTCCAAAGGGGGCCCCTCGGCCTCCCGTCATGGAACCGCCTCGCCCAAGGAACGCCTTCGGCCGGACATTGCTCCAAGAATTGAGCTCGTGGCTTCAGAAGCAGGGAAGATTCCTGAAGAGCAGATGGGCTGACGTTTCGTAGGAGAGAAGAGACGAAAAATCGGAACTTTGATTTCGAGAACAGTCGACCCGCCATTGAAGTTCTAGCGAGAAGAAAGGACAATGGTCCACCTTCAGCTGACCGCAGAGCAGATTTGCCTAGCAGAAGGAAAGGGGGATTAGAAAACCACCAGCACTTGTCTAAACCCTCCCGACAAAAGGTCTACGAATTTTAATCTAATTTATAAAGCGATATCTGAACTTAAATTTATTCAATTTGGTTCCCTGAACTATGGCAAAATATGTAATACGGTCTCTGAACTTTTAATCTGTTTCATGCGATTCTTGAACTTTTAGTACGTATTCAATTTAGTCCATAAACTATCTAAAAATGTTTAATATTACTCCTGAACTTGAATTAAATGACAACATTAAACATTTTCATATAATTCAAGAACTAAGTTAAACATGTACCAAAAATTTATGGATCACATTGAACAAATTAAAAGTTTAGAAATCTCATTATATATTTTATCAAAATTTAAGAATCATTTTTGTCATTATCTCCTTCGTCTTCTGTTTATTAGTGAGTCTTTATATATTGATGATGATCATATAGTGTCTTGAAAAGATTGGCTATTCGAAGTGGAGTTTTTAATTTGAAAGTATCGTGGGTCGTCCAAAGTGGACTTTGAGATTTAATTTGTTCCGGGGTTCCTAAAACCCGAAGGTTGTAAATTACATTGGAAAAAAGGTGGATATATATTGTGCAATGTGGAAAGCAATATCTTGGATTTCATCGTTTTGTTCCTCATCTAACATCTAATTTGGTCTATCAAAAATATGAATATGTAGATATACTGCCGTACATGCTTGGCTTCCCGACGGCTTGCTCCCGTCGCGTTGGTCCAGATGTTTCGACAAGTGGGATCTTTTGATATGTCAAATAAAAAATTCCTTTACCAATCGCATATAACAAATGCAGTTCAAGCGACAAGATAGGATATAGATAAATCTAGTCACGAGGATCGCGCTGCTTCATATTGCACATGTTTCCTTATTCTCGGCGGACTCGATCTCATCGAGTGTTTCATATTATTGCGTCTCATATGCTCGAGGGGTAGACGAGTTGAGGTATGCGGAAGCTGGACCAAACATCACTTGACCCGCACAAAAAAGAAACATATCAAAAAATGTGATTCGAATTTTCCCATTCGAGTCATCATATGCCGAAAAATGTGAAAAACATTCTTGTTGGTTGTTTCTATATTGGATTTACCCCATTTCAACATGACTCGCATGCTCTTTATGTATATGTAGCGTCCCAATCAATCAATCAGTTGAGCTTGATCGGGCTTTTATGCAAAATTAGACGACCATTTATTTAGTTATATCCAATATATTCGAAACTCTTTAAACATCCGGCTAATCTCCCATCTCAAATAATCCGAATAACTATCAAATTCGCGAGCAGGCACACTAGCACACACGCTTTTAAAGATAGTTCTCAGAAGGAATAATGACATAAATAATCTCTGAACTTTGATTTAATGTATAATTTAGTCCCAAAATTTTTAATTTATTCAATATAATCCATGAACTTTAGTCTAATATTCAATGCGATCCCTGAACTTTTTGTACATGTTCAATTTAATCCGTGAACTATATGAAAATGTGCAATAAAATTTCCGAACTTGAATTAATTGAAGGACTATATTGAACATTTTTATAAAATTCAGGGACTATATTGAACATGTACCAAAAGTTCAGGGATCACATTGAACAAATTGAAAGTTCATGGGCCACATTGAATATTGGATTAAAATTCATGGACTATATTAACAAATTCAAAATTTATGGATTAAATTGCACATCAAGTCGAAATTTAAAGACTGTTTAAGCCATTTTTCCTTCTCGAAAATTGCACGAGTGCGATGATTCAAATCCCGATTTTGAATGAGGAAACGAATACGTTTCAAATCGAGTAATAAAATTGCATGGCGCGGCGGGCACTAACCTCTGCCCCCCCGGGCACCCACTTCGGCCAGCCTAGCCTGCCCCCGTCATTTCTCTCCAACCTCTCTCGCCCATCACATGTTGGCCAATCATTGATCACTCGATCGGTTGACGGATTCGGATCACCCCCCTCCACAACGACGCCGTTCGCGCCCCCCTTCCCTCCCTCCTTCCAGAAAGAAACTCCCAAAGAAATCATACGAATCTCACCCCGCAATTCCCCTTGGCCCGTTTCAAAAAGCCCCGTCGTCATCGCCTCCTCCTCCGCCCTCTTCCTCCGTCGTCGATCGGCGAACGCCCCCCGTCCCCGATCCTCTGCTCCTCGAGCCTCGTCGAATCGCGCCTCCCCCTTCCCGCTCCCTCGCGTATCGAGCCCCCGCGGCGCAATCTCCGCCCTCCTCTCGATCCGGAGCGAGCTCGTTCGATCCGATTCTCGGGTGCCCGCCGATCTGTCGCCTTCCGGTCGCCGCTCGACTTTCATCTCCTCCGCGTAAGTGTGCCTGGGTTTTGTTCGCGCCGTGCGTTCGTGCGTCGGGATTTCGGTCGCGCTTGTTTGTTTCCGGTGTTGAATCCTGTTAGGTTTTTTTTTTTTTTTTGAAGGCGTCGGGAATGGCGAATCGAGTGGATCATGAGTACGATTACCTGTTTAAGATCGTCTTGATCGGGGACTCCGGCGTGGGCAAATCGAACATCCTCTCGAGGTTCACGAGGAACGAGTTCTGCCTGGAATCCAAGTCCACCATCGGCGTCGAGTTCGCGACGAGAACTCTGCAGGTGAACTTGTCGTCACGCTCTGATTTCCTTCTCTCTCTGCTCTGGTCGTCGTCATATCATCCTGGCTAGCTGTGTTGTCCGATCATTTCGTTGACTTCCTTTGGCGCATTGAAAATAGATCTAGCTAATGCTTCTTCTTCTTCTTCTATTTGCACTACCTATTGATTTTAGTTCCTGCTTCGTTTTGATTGCCCTTTTGAATTATTAAATCAACAGTTAATAATTTTTACGGAAGAAAATGGTTTCTTGCTATTATTAAATTAAATGGAAGTAATCTAAGTAGGTTTATCTCGAGTATATAATTGTTTGCTGTCATTCTGTGAATTGCTGGCTATTGCAGCAATATACTTGTGCTTTTATGTCAATATAGCACCATGTGCTGGAGACATGGCTGAAATGTGAAATTTTTCGTGTTTACCAACTGAAGGAATTCTGCTTTTCCAGGTTTTTTATTCTAGTTCATGATGATTGGCAAACAAATTTTTCACCATTTATTTATCGAATTACTGCGACCTGAAATTTGTTGATTCCTCAGGTCGGGCTCGGGTGAAAAATTAGAAACTTTTCTTTTGGTGGGTGTGGTGGGGTAGTCCTGGGGTTATTTAATCTTATAACTTTTCTTTTTGGTTTTTTGTGTGTGTGTTGTTGTCAGAGGAAGGGGGGAGAGGCAAAAGGAGGTGGATGACTTTACATATATTGCGATAAAGTGTTATGGTATTTGGTTGTTTAACAGGAACATTTCATTCCGTTCCTTCGAGTTAACCTAAAACGTGCAGGCCTACCGGAGATTAGAAAGGTTATTTTCTGATTTGAAAATTAGGTTCTCTTTCTATATAGTTGAAGAACGAATCTGGTTCTTCTCGTTACCCAATCTTGTTTGATTGATCTTGCGACTTAGAACTGGTGGGTGTGTCCTCGCCTTCTTTCTGTACGTGATGGCCAACTGTTGGGATCTGCAGTTATTGGGAACTTGGGAGTTACTATGGTGTACATGTTGGTAAAAGTTAGTTGATGTTTACTTCTAAAATTGTAGCGATGTTTCGAACTCCTCTTCTACCCTCCAGGTATTGCATTCAGATTTCTGTCATCTTGTTATAGCATTGAAGTTAATTAGCTGATTTTATATGAAAGAATTCACTTCTGTAGCTTTGATTGAGGGCTCTCTTGAATATAAATGCATTTACGCTGCTGAACAACGTCTTAAGTGGGGTAGAAATATGTTTTGGATGAGAAGCAGGGTTAGTTGATGACTGGGTACTCTCTTTGTTTGGCAGTCACGGCTGCCGATCAGACTCTGTGTCAAATGGTAATGATTATAATTTGTAAGTAAAAAACGATCGCTTTATGTGTAATTAATACTTACTGCCTCCGACACTGTACTCGATGGCCCTAAAAATAGTCATCAATGTCAATATGGTTTTGTAAAGTGTGATGTATGAGCCTTGGACTTTCTATATAATTCTAGTGCAATAGATTAAGTATGCCTTTTAATTCAGGTAGAGGGAAAGACCGTCAAGGCACAAATATGGGACACTGCTGGTCAGGAGCGATATCGAGCCATTACCAGTGCCTACTACAGGGGAGCAGTGGGCGCTCTGCTAGTTTATGACATAACAAAGAGGCAAACCTTCGACAATGTCCAGAGGTGGCTTCGGGAACTGAGGGACCATGCAGATTCGAACATAGTCATTATGATGGCCGGGAACAAGTCTGATTTGAACCACCTAAGAGCTGTACAGGGGGATGATGGTCAATCCTTGGCTGAGAAGGAGGGTCTTTCATTTCTTGAGACTTCAGCATTGGACGCAACAAACATTGAGAAGGCGTTTCAGACAATTTTGACAGAGATCTACCACATCATAAGCAAAAAGGCATTGGCAGCTCAGGAAGCTGCAGCTACTACCCTTCCCGGTCAAGGAACCACAATCAATGTCGCTGATGCCTCAGGGAATGCCAACAAGAGAGGCTGCTGTTCTACTTGAGGCGACAGCGTGACACAGGAGACAAAATTCGAGTGGTAATTAACCCAAAGCAGCTTAGATATGAACCCATTTCCGTTTGGGTCGACGAGACATTTGTAGAATATTTGTGTTTTGTTCTTTTCTCCTCCCCGATTTTTTTTCTTTTTACTTTGTTGAGGTGTGACCAAACCTGATGAACGGTATTTTTAGCTTCTGAAGAGGCTATACTTTGTTTATTCTTTTTGTCATTTTCAGTAAGACCAAAATACAGCAATTTGGTTAGGTGGAGACTGTTTCCAACGGGGGGCACGACATGGAGTTGTTCGGACGTGGTTATTGGGTATACATACTAGTGCGTCCCTTTCGGCCTCGTTGACTTTCGTCCAGGGTTTCAAATCTCCACAATAAAAGTGCTTCCACTCTCTTGCCATTCTCTATTTAATTGCATTTATCAGGCACCCGTCGTGTCATTATGGTCGGCTAAGTGTGCCACAACTTATTGGTGCTGATACTTTTATGGACAATAATTACGTTCACGTCCCTTTCTTGGAATAAAAGCAAAATAAAAGCAAGAAGGTGGGTTATTGCTGACGAGTAATGGCAATGACTTGCCATATACCGGTGAATTATTCAAGATCAAATGTCTTACTTTCTGGGGCTTGAGGTCATAACTCTTCAATTATAGCGAACCAGGTGAATGATCAAAGTAAAACTCTCAACGGAGAAGATCGCATGACATCTGAGAGAGAGAGAGAGAGAGAGCGAGAGAGATGTGGCAAATACTACTCCACCTGTACAGTGACGTGATGAATACTGTAAGTTCTTTCACAGTACAACCTGATATTGTGAACTATCTCACCAGAGCTAACCCCAGACTCGGCCACAACATGGCAAGACAAGGCGACCTTCTCAAGTGTTATGGCCCAAACATGTAGGTCATGAACCTGATGAACTCCTTTCATCCGCTTCAAACCATCTGCGAGACTCTCAACATCAATTCCCCCGGGCGTTCCCTCCATTAAAATACAAAATACATTCTTAAGCAAGGACAGAGTAGTGCTAAGAACAAGAACAGAGAAAATGAGAGTGGACATCAAATCCACCATGTACCATTGTGGTGCCACCCATATGATGGCTCCCGCGATCATCACCCCGACCGATTGAATGAGATCAGCCATGACGTGCAAGTAGGCCCCCTGAAGGTTTATATTGAGAATCTTGGCCTTTGCCGAGGGAGTGGAGACTGGAAGATTTGTTTCGTGGTCCTCTTTAGCAGTTAGTGCACACATTTCCTCTTCCTCGACCTCACCATCATCATGTTCATGATCATGATGAGCATGATCACATCCATGATGCGAATGATCATGTCCAAGCCACGTGACCATGATAAAGTTTACTATAAATCCAAATGCTGCAATATAGAACATGAGCTTTCCATTCACCGTCTTAGGTTTGTGAATTCTGTCAACTGCTTCGTATAGTAGAAGACCAGACACCAGCCAGATAAGTTGCACTGAAAGAAGTGCACCCAAAACTTCTAGGCGGTTGAATGCAAAAGTATACTGTGATGTCGCTTTCCAATTAGACGCCCACACTGCAAAAAGAGAGACTGATAACCCGACGATATCAGTGAGCAGGTGACCTGCATCGGCGAGAACTGCAAGACTGTTGGCTTTGATGCCACCAACAACTTCGACTAACATAACTATCATGTATAGAATCATTAGCCCACAAAGTTTTGTTAATGACTTTGATCGGCGATTATATGCTTCTTCATCATTTTCTAGCTTGGAAAAGGCACAGACAAGATCACAAGGTCGCGGAGGAGTTGGATGGTCGTGAACAGCTCCAGAAACATGTGAAATCTCAATTTCCACTTGGTTAGCATTTCCCTTGACAGGATCCGCCGGGTCCTCCATCTGCTTTTGTTAATCAAACCGTCATTACTTGAAGCACGGGGAAGACTTTAAAGAATTTATACAAGAACGCGACAATGATCGGATGCAACCGAAGGAAATCATCTGCAAATTGTCGTGAGCTGCTATAAATTTTGGCGCTCATTTTATCCCATAGATCATTTACTCGTAAACCATGTAAATTGGAAAGAGGACAACTACAAGCACGCCCATCTTCTGACCAGTTATTCACCGAACACATAAGCCAAGAACAGGGAAATGCGATCTAAGTGGACGGAATTTGTGACAGCACAGCAAAAGCTCCAATTCAATCAGATACCTCTGATGAACATGAGGCTAGCAAAGGCTATTACCAGTTATAATACACAAAATCTAAGAGATCATTTTCATATTCCACACCGTACCATGGATTGCTCTTCCACACCACAAAGTTACGAATTTTTTTCTCCACTGCAATATCCCGAGTAATGTCACTAGCAGCCACGCACAACAGAACGATGTCTGGTTTATTCTCCTCCACACGTTTCTCCAGACTCCATCGACCATCTTTGCAACAATTTCCACTCAATCTTCCCGTGTACCACATATCACAATCCAACAAACGCACAAAGTTTAACACCCTTCACATAGATATTCTGTCTCAAAGAGAGAGAGACACGCCAACGGTGGTAGACAAATCTGGGTCATTTCCAAACCATATTAGACCCAAAGTCCTCCTCCACCATTTGCTTGTGCTCGATGCACTTAGCAACCAATTGATGCTATAGACACGCGGCCATGTCGCTAAAGTCGGCATCTTTCCGTGTCCGATTGTTAATGACTCGACCTCCACTCGACCCTCAAACGAGCCCACTCGATATCCTAAACACCATCGGACCTAAATTTCACTGGGGCACGATGATCTCAGCAAACGGTCATCTTTGACCGGATCGAGACGAGCCTCTAGATACAGAGAATGCAGAATTGGGGCAAAAAAAAAAAACACAGAGAGGAAACAAGAGCGCGAGATCAACCCAATCAAGAGCTCCGAACAACACCGCACAGACAATCAAAAGCGGAAGGACAGCGAAACGACCTGCAGTTTCAGCCAGGCGTTGACAAAGGGTGACCAAGAATTTGACCTGGTATAGATGCAGACGAAGAAGAAGGCGGCAGCGCGAATTGATTGCCTAGGGTTTTGGACGACACTTCTTCGCGATTCCAGATCATGTCAAAACGGGCCGCTAAAAACACATGAACAGCTAATGCGATGGCGACGTTATACATGGAAAGACGATGAACGCATCGCACATTTCCATATCGTGAGCCCCGCCGAAAAGATTCCTGCCACGGACAACTCAAAACATTTTTCAAAAAATATTTCTCGAAAAATAATTATGTATGCCGCTTAAGCGAAGTGAACGGAAAACAGTTTTATCGCCCCGGAAAAATAGTTGGGCGTAAATTATCGTGCGTGATGAGAATATTTTTCATTGAATGGAACCGATAATCTTTCGGGAAATGAATTTTTAAATCTTTAATTTTTCCTTTTCGTGAAATAAAGGCACCGTAAAGCATTTCGCTTTTTATGCGAGGAGAATACCCATCAAATGACTATTTGGTTCCCTATCGCCATGAAAATGAAATTGAAAGAGATTTTCATAATTTTCAATGAAAAAGATCTACAACTTACCGAGAGGAGTCGGTACTGTAAATGATTAATACCACGAAAAATCCTAAACTTGTACATTTATGATAATTTACCCAAAATTAATTTTTTAATCACAAAAAATCTCAAATTGGTACAATTATGACAATTTTATTCTCCGATAGTTTTCGTTAAATTTTGCCGTTAAATTTCTAAATTGGATGACACGTGACAGATGACGGATATACCAATTCGAGATCTTACTCTCTGTTTGTCGCATGTGTACCGGCTTATAATTTTTCGTGGTATTAATCCAATTTAGCGGAGGGTAAATTTGTCATAAATATACAAGTTTTGGATTTTTGGTAGTCAAAAAATTACTTTGAAGTAGTTACACGTGTATAAATTTTAAGTTTTTCACGATATTAACCCTATTATAAATTACTAATTATTGGGACATGGACGTACTTGTTTTTTTAAAGTAGTCCACTGTCTCTCCCTCGGCTTTCAAATTTGAATTCAAGTTCAAATATCTCTCTCGGCTTTATCGTTGGTTTGATTCAGTTTTTGCCAAGGATTTTGCATGCAAAGGACTTTAGTCGTAAAGGGATTTCATGAAAAGCAAATACTATTGTAAAATGCTTATTATAAAGCAACTTTTAACATAATAAAGAAAATGAGAACAGATAAGGTTAGGCGACGGAGGACAGCTGAGGCGATGGAGGAAGGCTCAGACGACGGGCCACCGATGTCACACCATCTCTGGCGAGGACCCCACGCAAGGTAACATTGGCGTCAGATCTAAGCTCAACGCTTGTCTGATCTCATTAGCGACGTCGGCCAACGCGATCTGCATAGGAAAGTGGAATTAATGATTAATCTAGAATTTAGATAGTTCGATGAGTGCAAAATTGGAAGAAAAAAAAATCACTAGCCTCTATAGTAGCACTTCGAAAATGCTCAAATCCAAAGCTGGATGGGGGTTGTCTTGAGTTTTAGACATTTTTCAAAGTAAAACTTTGCATCAAAGAATCTCGAGATCATGTTATCAATTGTCAAAATTTTGGTTCAAAGGTATTCGAAAGCCCAAAATTAATTGCAAAAGATGGATACTATATTTTATAAAAAAAAATTCGAAAAACGATCGTATATATCACTTACAAAAGTGAATGAATGGAAAGTATTTTTATTACCTGCGAAAATAGTTATGCATAAACTATTATGGATAATGAAAATATTTTCCGTTGATTAATTTTTTTAAGCGATATAATCAATCACTTTTCGAAACATGTCTTTGGAATCTCGAGCTTCCCACGAAACATAAGCATCCGATCTTACACACTCTTATTCTTTTTCTCTATTGCCTTTTTGAGTGATGAGGTGGATATGCATAATGCTAAACCCGGGCACGAAAGGAATGGATCATGGCATCGAAGTCAAACCCGGGCACCCGGCCGAAAAAGACAAAATTCCTTTCCATAACTTTACTTTGCTTAGATGATTCCATCGCCATATTGCAAAACACATGCCAAGTAAACGTGGCTGTTCTTCGTCATCAAGGAACGAGCGGGCATTATAGATTTAGTCAGTCCGATGGCGTTCTTGGGTCAATTGCTGCACGAAGGAAGGAGACGGAGGAGGACCGAAAGAAAGAGTCTTTCGTTCTTTGATAACGAAGATGATGAGCACATCGTGGCGTGGCCGACCATTAGAAAAAGAAATGGATTGCCATTGGCAGAAATCTCCAAAGAGTGGATTCACATCACATCTGTCTCTCTCTCTCTCTCTCTCTCTCTTGTGTGCATACATGTAATCCATGACTCACATCATCATGGATTGTTATAAATAGAACCATATTTGAAGCCTAGGTGAATTTGATTTGATTCCAACAGGCCTTCTCTTCAAGTATGGGGTAAAAAAAAAAAAAAGAAGCAGCTGAAAGCAATATTTGGCTCCCCAGAAAAGAAAATATCTTGAGCGATAAGCAAAGTCTTGTTACGAATTGATACTTTTATGATTGTACTGATTAGGAGTGAGCAGTTTTCAGTCCAACCCAAGAACTGGGAACCGAACCGGGAGGACCGGTTTTCAGTTTCTAGGACCGAGGACCGGACCAACTAATCTTGGGACCGTGAACCGGATCGGACCGTCGGTCTGGTCCGGTCCGGTTCCAATGGGACCAATTGGTAAAGGCAAGAGGGAACCGAGAAGTATTTTCGGGACCAATATATGAAAGCATTTTTGGGTTGGTCCTATTGGAACCGAATAAAAATGAACTATCAAATGTTTCTTTTGTTATTTAAATATATATTTAAAAAGTAAATAAATATATATATGAAAAAATTAGAAAAATATATATATTTATCGGTCTGATTCGGTTGGTCCGGTTCCCACCCTAGAACCGGGAACCGGACCGCCCGAAAACCGGTTTCACTTTTAGGAACCGGGAACCGGATCGATATTTTCGAGAATCGGACCAAACCAGTCGATTCGGTCCGGTCCCGGTTTAAGCGGTCCATCTTGCTCACCCTCAGTACTAGTTGCCGGGAAAAAAAATTGAACTTTTGCCAAGCGAAGATATATTATTTTATGGATTGCCCTAGCGTGTGGAAATTCGAGCCCATTCACAACAATGAATTGGGGATTTGTAGCTAAATTTAATTTTATAAAAACAAAATTATAGACGGTTAGAAGTGATGCAGAGCTCGCGGTTCGAAAACTAGTAATGAATTGAGTATAGACAACTATGTGAGAATACCTCTTGCTAAAAAGAATTATTTGAGCTATCGAACAAGCTAAATCTCATTAAGAGAATAAAGCTCAATTGGAGATACCAAACGAGTTATGAGCGTAATTTCAATATGTGGTGGAGGAGTGTGATTTTCTATATTATAACCTTTCTTTTTGTAATTTTTATGAAATCTAGGGTGCAAATGATAAATATTTTGTTCCTCTATTTTTCTATTTTTCTGTTACCGGAAATATGTTTGAAATAGAAATCTGTTTGATAACGCAATTTCATTTTTTATTTTCAAGAAAATTTTTTATTTCAAAAATAGATCTGGATAAAAAATGAGGAGTATAAATTTTCTATTTTTCTATTTATGGAACAGTAATAAAAATAACAATTTTTCAAAGAACATATATGATAACCATACGGGATAAATCTTTAGCCCGGAAACAGGTTTAAAATAGAAATGAGAAGCATAATTTTTTTTTTACCTTTTTTATTTTTAGAACGGAAATAAAAATAACAATTCTCTTATCGCTCGCCATCGCCGCCCGCCACTTGTCATTGCCCCCCACCACCCCCACTACTGACCGTTTACCTACCCCCATCGCTACCGCTCACTTTCGCCTCCCGGCGGTTGCCCCCCATCGTTGCCCCCACAGGTCGATCATCTGTTGCTTGACCACTGCCGAGAACAGAAATTTAAGAATAGCCTATCAAACGAATTTCTATTCCGAGAATAGATATTTTATATCGTTATGAAACTCTACTTTCTGCTCAGAAACTCATCCGAGAAATAAAAATCGATTTTCTATATCTAGCCAGAAATATGTCCGAAGAAGAGAATGATTTTCATTTGCGCCTTAAGAGCTCACTCTCATTGCCCTTGCCTCTTGTGGCCATCGTTCGCCGGTAAGGGTGAGCGGTTCCAAGTTCCTTATAAATTCAACCTAAAATCTGTAACTTACTTTCGGCTACAGATTTCTTATTTTTTTTAACCTAAAACCTATCTGTCGGAATGTGAAATCTACCCTGTCATGGGTTTCAGGGTCTGTTCCAGGGCCCACATGTATTATCAATTAAACAATTGTAGTGAATCATCACCTTTAATGACCACCGCTTGCTGTTACAATTCATTGGCCACAACTTATATTTAAACACATGAAGAATATGAAACATTAATAAGTCATACAAATGAAAGTTTAAATTAATGGCTCCAGATTATACACTCATTATCTAAAGCCATAGAATACTGTAGGATCACCGAAGACATAGATAAAAAAAACACAAAAAAACTTGTTTAGAGTTTTGGATTGTAGATTCTAGGTTCCACCTACATAGAATGTGTAACCTACCCGTCGAAACAAATCCCCCAATTTTTGGAATCAGGTACCTACTCTGCATACCTTAGAACATGGAGCTTATAAGTTCTTATCGGTTAGGTTATCAGGTTTCAGATTCTACCTTAAAACCATGCTCACCCATACTCATCGGCCGCCGCTCGCCGCATACGAATTCTACATCGACCCTATTAAACGGATTTCTATTTTGGAAACAAAAATTCTATATCGTTATCGATCGCTATTTTTTGCTTAAAAACTCGTATAGGGAATAGAAATTAAAAAATCTATATTTTTTGCCATAAATTATTTCTTAGGACGGAATAGTTATCATTCGCGCTACTGGTGTCCCAAATATATAATTTCTTCTGGGGATTTGAAGCCTCCCAAAAGGCGATTCACCAAAGTACCCCCTAACCCACGGAGAAAAAAAAACAAGAAGAAAAGGAAAGGAAATATAACCAAAATACAAAACCAAAAAGCAGCAACTATTAATGTTATCCACTCAATTCAGAATCACGCAACAACGGAGGTAGAGAGAGAGAGAGAGAGAGAGAGAGAGAAAGGGAGAGAAGGGAGGGGCAATTCCGAAATAAGACGCGAACTCGGAGGGCAATCTCCGAAGCGGGGTGCGGATTTATCGTCTCCAAGCGAAAACAATTTTTCATAGGTATAGGGGCGTCCGCCGCATCGGAGTTGCAGAGGCCCTTCCCCTTTCTCTCTCTCCTCCTCCTCCTCAATCCTCATCCTCATCCCTCCTCTTCTTCTTCTTCTTCATCTTCATCGTGCCTGTTCCTTCCCTAATCGGTAGCAATCGCGCGTCCGTTCGGTAAGCTGCGCAACCCTAATTGCGTCTCGTCTCTCCCTCTCTCTCCGTCCTTGGAAGGGGTCGCCTCGCGTTTGAGCTCGCCGGCGATAGGTGCGACAGCGACGGTAGAAAGGGAGCGAGGAGTGGGGAACCGCTGGGTTAGGGATTTGATAGTTGAATGGCAAAGCAAGGTCAAGGGGCGGGGTTGGAGATGGCGGCGTTGGACGACATCATAAAGAGGTTGTTGGATTTCAGGAACACCCGCGCGTGCAAGCAGGTCCAGCTCACCGAGTCCGAGATCCGCCAGCTCTGCACGGCCTCCCGCGACATCTTCCTCTCCCAGCCCAATCTCCTCGAGCTCGAAGCTCCCATCAAGATCTGCGGTAATCTATCAATGATCTTATCTTATCTATAATCTAGTCTGTGTCTTTCTGTGCGTCTCTGGGCTGTGGTGGCACGAAGCTCTTGATTTTGGATTTTGGCGGTGATTGGTTCGTCTGCGTTGTTGCTGTGATGGTTTTGGTTTTGGTCGAAGTTTAGGTTTTTTTTGCCGGAGGATTGTTTTTGGTGACCTGGACTATGAAAGTTTGGACCTTTTGATTGGTTTGAGGGATAATTAGGTCTTGAGATCCGCTCTTGGAACTCGCCGAGGGAACTTGAATGACGTTTGATTTGGATTTGGGTTAGCGGAGGTCTCTCCTTGATGGCTGATTAGAATGTGATGTGATGTTTGTCGAGTGAGACTCTTTTGTCAGAGAAGAAAAAATCTCTAATCCTTCTGCAACTTTAAGCTGATCGCCTTTCCCAATCGTTTCTCAATGTATGAGGTCTGCTGGGGATGGGGCATATAAAAGCTTCAATGGCAGTAACCTCAGGGTTAGCTATATATATTCATCTTTCTTTTTCCATATAAATAGAAACATTCACAATTTTTCGAGCCTTTTCTAACTGAGGTGAACAATGACTGTTGGATGAAGCTTTTATATTGTGCACGAGACGTTTTAATTCCGCATTATAACTCTGTCTCGCCAACCGTATTTCGCAAGTGTCTTTTCGGTCGATCGAGTCATTTACCTCACTCTCTTTTTTTTGCAGGTGACATTCATGGGCAGTATTCTGATCTTTTGAGGCTTTTTGAATATGGAGGTTTCCCTCCTCATGCCAACTATCTATTTCTAGGAGATTACGTGGATCGTGGGAAGCAAAGTCTGGAGACAATCTGCCTTCTCCTTGCCTACAAAATTAAGTACCCTGAGAATTTCTTCCTTTTACGAGGAAATCACGAGTGTGCATCTATTAATCGGATATATGGGTTTTATGATGAATGTAAACGCCGCTTCAATGTTAAACTTTGGAGGACGTTTACCGATTGTTTCAACTGTCTTCCAGTAGCCGCTCTCATAGACGACAAGATATTATGCATGCATGGTGGCCTTTCCCCCGATTTAACACATTTAGATCAAATTAGAAACTTGCCACGCCCGACTGATGTTCCAGATTCGGGTCTACTCTGCGATTTGCTTTGGTCAGATCCCGATAGAGATGTCAAAGGCTGGGGAATGAATGATCGAGGCGTCTCATATACCTTTGGCCCAGATAGAGTGTCCGAATTCTTGACAAAGCATGATATGGACCTTGTTTGTCGTGCCCATCAGGTTAATGACATGTTAATGCTTTCTTCTTTTGGTGCCTTTATCCTCAGAAACAGCAGCGTTAATAATGCTGCTTGTGACAGGTTGTTGAGGATGGGTATGAATTCTTTGCTGATAGACAACTGGTGACCATATTCTCTGCTCCCAATTATTGTGGTGAATTTGACAACGCCGGTGCAATGATGAGCGTGGATGAAAGCTTAATGTGCTCATTTCAAATTCTTAAGCCTGCTGATAAAAAAGCTAAATTCATGTGAACAATGATGTAATGATTGCTGCTGGAGCACCTCCAAAATCGCAATGTAAGTGATGCTCTTTGTTTTTCTCATTCACCATGTGTATGGGTTTGCAGTTTGCACTTACCCCCTTAGTCACCAATGAAAAGGACCAATTATGATATTACCAGAAGTCAACTATTCTTTGGTCCTTACCAACAAAAACTATTCTTTGATATGCATCAGTTACTTCACTGCTTAGGCCCGTCTGAGATGGCTTGAACACTTGTGTATGATCCTTTTCGCCATTAACATTTTTGCCCATGTAACTTCAATCTCATCTTGGTTGTCATTATGGAAATTACCCGCGTAGTCTCTTTTGCAATTTTTTGGCTTATGTTCTCTTTCTCTCTTTGAAGATCTTATGAAGATCAAGATCTTCTGTAATATTACCAAAACTAAAAATGATCTACAATTGGTCCCTTATTCTAATTTAACGATGCATATGAAACTTTGCGCTCATTCACATGTTTTTTTGCCTTCATTCACATTTTGTTTGACTTTTAGTTGCATCTCTGTTCGCAATGACGGTAGCTCTTTATGATGAGTTGGAGCAATTGACCCTAATCAACTTCAAAAGAGTTTTATTAATACTTGTACATATTTTAAGTTTTTATCTATTTGACATCATTCTTTTAAGCTTTCTCCACTAAATTCTTAAAATATATCCCTTATAGAAGTCAACAAGCCCAAACTTTGACAAAAAAGTTAAACTTTAATCACACTCAACTATGTAATTGCTTAAACAGAAAAATGAAAATAGAGGTTTCTAGAGCATGTTGCCATTTTTGTTTGATAGTCTTTTAACTCCCATTTCTATCGATTTGTTCTTGGCCAAACATTTCCATTTAAGTACAATCGCCTTTCTGCATAGGACCTAAATCTCAAAGATAGTTTGGGTAACTATTTGGATTGTCAATATTGACTTTGTAATTATGTTGTCGGTATTGTCAATAGCAAGAATTTTGCTATGATTTTTGCACAATTTCAACTTTCTAACACTTATTTGCGTTTTATATCCGTTACAAGAGGTCTTAATTGATTACTTGTGGACTTTTTTCTTTAATATTTTTGGACTGCGACTGGCTTAACTTGGTCAGTTGCAAGAATCGAGAGCTGTGTTTGATGAAAGCTTGATAATGACCAATATTGCAAATAGAAGTCTAGGGTCGAATATCTCATTTTTCAAAGGTCGATGGCCAATTTGGAGCAGTTATTGACCCTCAATTTCATGGATGTAATTTTTGTTGCGTTAAAATAATTTTACCTTCTCTCAGTTCTCTGTGTTGCCCCACTGGGATAAACTCCTGGCCTCGCCACTGTTTTCTCTCTGCCAGCAATGCAATAATTCATCATTTTCTGGTTTGTATATGTTTGGATTTCCCATTCCAATTGTGTCCTGACATAGCTAGTAATTGGCCAATCATTGGCATTCTGACACCAAATAATTGCAGTTTACTGATTGTTTCAAGAGGCGCAGTTCAAAAATGATCAAAATTACTATCCAGTTTTTTGTTCTTAACACCATAGTTCGCTTGTGGGCATATAATGCCTCCTATATTATATGGGGGATTTTACATAATAACATATGGACCCTTGTCTTCATTTTTCGGCTATACTTATAATAAAAATAAATTTTCCGTCTTCATACCTCCAGTAGTAATGGTGGCAAGTATGTCAATTTGTTAAGGTTGTCACTGTGCAAAAAAGAAGGTTGTATCTATTATGATATGTTCTTACTTCATAGTGTAAGGTGTTAAATGTGTCGAGTCCTGCCAGTTCCAAGTTGTGTTTGTCATACAAAATCCAAATATCTAAATTTTGCTCGTTCCGTCTCGTGCTTCTATTTCAGCTAATAGTGCCAACCCTACCTAGGTGTCTCTTTGATTCCATGAACTTACATGAATTATTTGTGAGAGTGCATGTGGGTAAATCTCTTGTGGTTTACTAAGCACAAACTTTACCTTGCAGAGCTCGCATCATTTGGTGACTTGGGCACATTACTTGGAATTGGAGGATAGAAACGACTGCTGGTATTGAAGCTCCCGTGGCACATATCTTGTATGTTTTATCATGATTTACGTTTGGGGTCTTCGAAATGGTGATCAAAAGGGGAGGAATGCTACGTGGGAGCTTTAGCTTGTTAGTGGCAGCATGAAAAAGATTTGAGTTTCCTTTTCGCGATTATAACTTACTGGATTGTGGTGCCCGATCTTAAAACTTGTGATTGTAAATGACATTACAATTGTAGATTGTGGACGCCTGTTAGAAGAATTTTTCATCTCACTTCCTAGATGTAAACCTTTGTTTTGCTCATAAAAGGGCCAGGCAATTGTGATTTCTTTCTAGTCTTAATGGTTTGGATACAAAATGCGTTGTTCTCTTTTCTGCTTTTCAATATTAGGTTGTGATTTTTATGCTGTAGTGTGATAAGTTGTTTGCCCATGGATGTTCAAGTGGCAAATTTGTGTTTGTTTCGGACACAGCATGATTCGCATTTAGGATGATTGCAGTAATCTGTCTGTGGGTTAAAAAGGACGTCAAGGTCAGGTTTGTCTTGCTGGTGCTCAATCTTTCATCAGTAGAATCCGCGGTTGATTCGGATTTTAGCTGTCGTTTCCTTTTAAAGAGGCAAAAAGAAGCAACTGTCGGTCCTGAGTGAAGGACTTGGTTTTTAGCAGATTTTCTTGTTTCAATCTCAAGAAACACCAATTAAGAACGCGGTTCCATATAATTTTGACGATTTGTTCGTCATGCAGTTCAAAAATGAAAAATGTAGGCTGTTTTTCGATTATAATAAAATGTCCAATTTCTGCGTTTTTAACTGGCATGCAATTGTGCACGTCCTACCACCCATACCAAGAGCCTTATCTCTCATGCGTACGACAAAAACGCTGTCGAATTTGCACGTATACATTTCAATATGTTTGAAGGTTAGGTCACGCTTCCGACCCAAATAAAAGAGGTTAGGTCACACTGTTCTCAGAAGCAGAGCAGGAAACCAGCATAGAAGTCGAAGGAAAACAAATACCTAAAAACTAGACTCTTTCAGCTGCCGGGGTTCAAACTTCCACTCTTGGGAAGGGAAAAAAACTAGTCAATAAAGATATTAAACAACAAAAAAAAAATGAAACCAATTACATGTAAACTTGATCAATGAGCTGCTACTTGGCATTTTCACCAAAATTTGATCTTAAGTACACTGAATATTCGTTTTCGCTTCTCACTGCACAGTCACAGAGCCCTCTTGCTTCATTTTGATGAGGCCGCTCTCAATGTTCCGCAGGACTGGTTTATAGCTGCAATGATATTTTGAAAATCAGTCAACAAATCATCCGAGAATTGGGCGGGAAAAATGCATCATGTAGCTTGCAGAGTATAATGGCAAATGTGATTTCAAGAGAACAAGGGAGGGAAAATCTCACAGGCGTGCAAGACCATTGTATGCTTGTGTAGCTTGCTGAAGTCGTGCAGAGAGCTGCAAGATCTCCGCCGATAGTGCTTCTGCTCTTGTCTGCTCTTTTGCAAGTTGGCCCTAGGGAAATAGAATGACATTTCACTTATTAACAAGATGCTCCAAGGTAGTGTATTTAAAACTACATGACAGAAGTCAAGGAAGTTATGCCTGAGCATGTTCATAAAACGCGTCTCAACTTCCAAGGCCATTGATTTACAAGACTAGTGAGCATCTTTAGTTAAATTCGAGATTCCAAAAAGTCGCCAAGAGTTCAATTCTAGTCATGGCGGAGTACAATATACAAAACTATAGACAAGGACAAACCTTTAGAGAGAGAATTTCGGACATATATGCCGGTGGCTGCGAACTTATCTCATTGACCCTATCTCCATGAGATTCTGTGGTATATCTTAGCACCTCCCTCTCATTAACAGACAGTAAACTAGCCTGATCTGCTCTTAATCTATCTATAACACCTCGGAGCTCCTCATTTTGCTTAAGACAATCTTTCACCTGCAAGTAAACTTATTAGGGGCACTTACAGATACAAAAGAAACATCAAAACAATATTACTATATGCAGTATGTCTGTCAGATTCCAGGAAAACATATAGTATGTGGTAACTAGTAGCTAAGCAGATCTTTAGCCTGGGCTCTAACTTCAATGGTGAAAATCCAATAAGCAGAGCCAATAACAGCAATAGGCAAAAAGCAGAAGGGCATCCAGGGGTTAGGAGACTTTACTGGAAATCAAGATATACACTACACAGTCACCTCGCAAATCCGCAACCATAGTTGTTAAATCAAGATATGTATCGTAAATCATAATCTTATCTTAGTGAATTGTGCATCGAGAATCGAATCAAATTGAATTGAAAGTTTCGGTGATGTACCGAAAAATTTGTATTTCATGTCATTGGCATTTATAAACTATGTGTATAAAATTAGAATATATGAAATATGGGTAAGATTTATGATACATAATAAAGAAATATTACTCAAGAATACTTATGTCGTATCCTAATAATAACGAGATATGATTTCCTTTTGTTTCATTGACACTTGGATTGCATTCAAACATAAGGCACAAATCTTTAAACATCATTCTATTATTGCATTATATTTACTTTAACTATACTATAACTATCCAAATATCGTGTACATCATAGTTTACTATGAACGTTACATCATTTAATAGGCAAACATAAAAAAATTGAACCGCTTGAATTGGCACATACGTTTTGACCAAAAAAAAAAAATGGCACCTACATATCGAATAGATTCGCTAGTGAATAGATAGCTTTACTTGGATTTAAGAGATCACTGATTCAGATTAGGTACGTATCTCTTTGGCCCCAAATCGATTCAACGGATTCTGATAATTACATTCGCAACATCTTTAAAATCCAAATTCTCTATATTGTAATTGTAAAATGATACACATCACTAAGAGTCGGGATAAACTTTGACTTATCAAAAGCAAAAAGAAAAAGAAAAGACTATCTTGCAACATAACATGCCAAAATAATTGCAGATCAAGCAATAAAAACTTGAACACGTTGAACTTCATATCGCATTTAAAATTATTGCACATCAGGCAATAAGAACTTGAACACGTGGAACTTCATATCGCATTTGCCATGACCAAGTGGCGCATGAAATCCAATAACTCCAAGGAGAGAGAAAATTGGTCGTTCATGACAACGTAGCAAGACATAGCTCCATCGTGACTTCTTGATGAAGAGATGACTCATTAAGATCAAGTAATACAGCTAATAACTCCTCGTCCACTCAGCAAATAAACATACAGAAAAAAAGAGACACAAAGATCATAGCTGCATAACATTTGAGAAAATCACATCCCACTAATTTGGAAATCTAGAATAACTCCTTTTTGCCACATTCCAAATCAGTATTTCCCTTTTAGGCAAAATCTATTAATAATTACCTGACTTTCCCAAAGCACTACTGCACTCATTGCCTCTTGATAAGACGAGGTAAGATTGGAATTCTCCTCAAAGAGTCTTTCTATCTCTGAAGATTGGGAATCAATCTGCACCAAAATTTATGGAGAAACCGTGTATTAAGCCATCAAGTGCCAAAATATACCCAATGATGATTTGGGAGAAAGAAACAGAAGCAAGCTTACCTCTAATAGAAGTTTCTGCCTACTATTTTCCAGCCTCTCAACTGCCACAGCCATATTGTGCAACTGCTTTTCTAATTTCTCTTTATCCTCCTGCAAAATATACCGAACAAGGAATAAAATCCCTGTTATATGACGCGATGATCAACTTATATAGTCACCTGTTGCCAACCATAAAAAAGTTGCAAAACAAATACCAGCAAGCACTTTAAAATCAACAGCAAATGCCATTCAAATTCAGATTCCATGAAGGACAACATATCAGAAAACATTTAAACAAAATTATCTGGCAGAAATTATTACCACTGACAGTGCTTTGCGAACCACGTTCTCTGGAGCTATCTCTGAAATGCAGTACCAGGACAAATGGTGAGAAAAAAGTTCAAGCTTTTAATTGTTAAAGACAGCATAAGGCAGCAAAATTACTTTTTGTCCCCACCAGACACTATTATAAAAATCTCATACCAGAAGGTTCTTTGGACAGAGCAGTCAATCTCTCTTCTAAAGCTTGCTTTTCAGACAGGAGCGCAGAAGTTCGAGCTTGCTCATCCACAAATCTTTGCCTCTCTAATTGCCTCAATGTAGATTCTTGCTATGTACATAAGCCCAACACAAACTAGTAAAAAGAACGGACGAAACAGAGGGGTGTGACCAAATATTACTATACAAAGAACCAACCTGGAGCTCATCTTTTAGCCTACTCAGCTCCTTTTCCAAGGCCTGCAACTGGTTAAAAGAGTTGTCCATAAAGGCTATTCCACCAAACTGATCCCCATTTGCTTGTTGCTGTATTGAGTTGAGTTCTGCTCTCAAAGCTGCTGCATCTTCCTCCGCCTATGGCAACAGATCGATAAAGATAGGAAATTCGAAATGCCTTCACATATTCAAAAACAATTTGTCTGCTTACTCGATACTGCTCTTCTTCGGCTTCCTTCAGACGTTTCTTAAGCGTGCGAAGCTGGGTTGAAAGATCCTCCTACACTAGATCACAATTGAAACATGAAAAATACAGACAGCAAAAGACACAATTTGTAGAATGAAGAGATAGCAAGTTAAAATACCCGTGCAACAACTGCCGCATCCTTCTCCATAGCGACATCCCTGAGAGCTTTTCTCAAAGAAGGTACTGTGTTCTGTTCCTGAAAATTTTTGAAAAGATGCGCGAAAGGATCAGACATGAATCTTTGCGAATATTTGGCATTAAGGGCAGACGGAGGATAGTGAAAACTTTGAAAGAAAAGCATATAGTATTACCAAAAGATTTTCGGGGTGAAAGTTTTGTGGTTCACAATGTTCTAAAAAATGCAAACTTTTTACATGTCAATGAGCGTAGTCACTTCAGGTAGAGAAGATAGAAGTAGGACAACTCAGATGACCAACTTCACATCAAAATGTAAATCAAATTTGCAGGCATTGTTAGCTAACACAAAAACCAGGTAATGTCTACTTCTTACCAGATCATTGAGACGCTTAAGCAGCGTAGTGTTCTCAACTTCCTTTGCTTGAAGCTGGGAAAAAAAAAACAGAAATAAAAACAACACTCGCGTCAGAATTCGAGTTACCCTCCTCTTTTGCTCACGTTGAGGGTCAAGCAATCACCAAGGAAAAGAACAGGATTAGCGCACCTGCGACGCCAATCTTCTGTTTTCTTCCTCCAATTCTAGATTCATTTTCTGAAAGTCGTTCAGCTGAGAAACTAAGCTGCTAACATCGGACTGCCCTTGCAGTTTACAATAAACATGAGGTCTTTCAGTAATAGCAAACCCAAACATATAGAACCACTCGAATTTATCCTAACCGGTACAAAAACAAAAGTGCCCAATTTCGCTTTACATCTCACAATTTCAAAGCTCAATCATTCGCCAAAGCAAAAGGCGTTGAGCGGACTCGATATGCAAATGGGACTTTGAAGAAACGATAAAAGACCTAGAAAGCAATGATAATAGCCTGACCTCCGAGAGTCGATTTCCACTCTCTGATTTCCTCATCCCTTCAGTACCTACGGCAGATAGAACACACGGATTAGATCACCGCCAAGCAAGCGATCGATCCGCGATTGGAAAAAAAGAGCGGAAAACGAAGAACGATCGATCAACCAACCATTGGAGCCGGAAGAAGCTTTGGCGAGATCCGGACCCGAGGGAGCCCTGCTCAATCTCTCCGCCGCTCGTTTCTGGCGAATCTCCTCCAGCTGCGACGATCCCCAGTTCGAAAACGCAACGATTAGGAAGGTAATCAGGTCACCATACCAAACGGAAAACATCGAAACGAAGGACACGGAATTTGTCAGGACAGGAGGGCGGGGGGAATCCGAGGATGTCGTACCGTTCGTCGGCCGAGAGAAGCATGGCGCGCGTCCGTGTTGGAGGAAGACATTCGACTCCTACTAGCTCGAACTGCAGAATTGGCCCCCTTCGTGCTTCCTCTGCTACCACGATGGATCGACGCGAGCGATTTTGAATTCGAAATTCAGAAGAAGAAGAGAGAAGCTAAAGAAGGAACGATATGACATTGAATGACGGTGGCATCAATTATAAGGTTATAAGGTGGCAAAAAGAGGACATGAACGTCTGGGTGGTGTAGTCGGTTATCACGCTAGTCTCACACACTAGAGGTCCCCGGTTCGAACCCGGGCTCAGACATTTTTTTCTGTCTCTCTCTTTTTAAGGTAAAATGACACAGTGGTCCCCGAACTTTAGCTTTTTAGCTTGATGTGCAATGTGATTCTTAAACTTTTAATTTATTTAATGTGGTCCCTGAACTCCATCTTAATGTGCAATGCGGTTTCTGAACTTTTAATTTGTTCAATATAATCCAAAGATTTTTTATACATGTTCAGTTTAGTCCATGCACTTTATGAAAATATTCAATATTATTCTTTCATTAAACATGTATTGTGCTCCCTGAACTCCACCTTAATGTGTAATGTGTTCTTTAAACTTTTAATTTGCTCAATATAGTCCAAAGACTTTTGATACATGTTCAATTTAGTCTCTGCAACTTATGAAAATGTTCAATATTATCCTTCCATTAAATGTGTACTAAAAGCTCAGAGACCAAATTGAACAAATTAAAAATTTAAGGAGCATTGCACATTGAGGTAGTTCAAGAATCACATTGCACATTGAGATAGAGTTTAAGGAACACATTGAATAAATTAAACGTTCATGGATCATATTGTACATTGGGCCAAAATTCGGAAACTATTTATGCCATTATGCCCTTTTTTTAACTCATCTCCATCTTCCTTCTTTTTTATTAGGAAAAAAAAAGAAAATTCCAAAAAAGGGCCCGAAGTCAAGTTATTTTTTCAGATAAGAGCTTGAAGTGGACATTGTTCAAATAAAGGCCTAAAGTGGCCAAATCGTCTCAAATAAGGGCCTTTGGGTGATTGGTGATTATTCCGTCATCGGAGAATGGGTATTTTATTAAAAAAATTATAAGTATATATTTTTTATTTCTTTTACTTTCCTTTTCTTTTCCTTTTTCTTTTTTCTTCTTCCCTCCCCAACCGTCACTACGCCTAGCCAACAACCTCTGCCGGCGTCGAGCGAGGGCCATCCCACCGGTGTCAGGCAAGGGTCCCCTCGATTGGGCTGGGCGGGCGAGGGGCGGCCCTCACCCGACGCTGGTGAGGGCGGCCACCTCCGCTGAGCCAGGCAATGGCCGGCGGGGGAAAGAGAGGAAAAAAAAAAGAAAAGGAAAAGGAAAAGGAAAAGAAAAAAAATAGAAAATGAAAAAAAGAAAGAATTTTTTTTAAAAATTCGAAAAGGTAAAAAACAAAAATAATCTTTGGCTGGTGAGGTCAAGTCCTTATTTGAAACTGATAGGGCCAATTCAGGCCTTTATTTGAGATAAGATTTATTTCAGGTTCTTATTTGAGACAATAACAATTTCAGACTTTTATTTGAAAAAATGACTCGACTTCAAGGCCACTTTTGAAATTTTTTAAAAAAAATTTCTCTTTTTGATGTCTTTATGGCAAAAACAAAAGGTTTGGGGTGAAAGTTGCTGACTGTAACACGGGAATCCTCCCCGCGATTCATGCGATTTTTCTTGTCGTCTCATTGATTGATTTATCATAATCATGCGATTCTCACTTTATTGATGTTGTAATGCGACCACTTTCTTTCGTAGGAAGGAATCGCCCTCGAGGAAAAAGCCAGTTCCATCACTCCTCCCTCCGCCTGTTCCTGCCTTTCGATTGCACCTTTTCAGTAAAGAAAACGTGTGAACGAGATTACGAAAAGGTTTAAGGAACGAGGCACAATTATTGGAGCAGAACAGAATCCACCCTTTTTTACTTACCTATTAAGACGGCTTGCCACACCCAATGGAGGTGGGAGGGCAAGGCTAAGTCCCAAGGCCAGAGCACAGGCATTAGGCCACTGTCATCTTCTTTTGCTTTTGATGAGGTTGAGGAAACTGTGTTTCTGCATAGCAGATCCTAGGGATGGAGAGGACGGGCACGGGGAGTCGCGCGACAAGCCTCTCCGTCCAAAGGCTTGCCGTGGAGTTAAAAGCCGAGGGCTTGCCAATAAGGCACCGAATGAGCAGGGTGCCCATGGCCATGGATCCAGCACCAATGATGGCGGCACCAATGATGGCGGCGGGGCCGCTTTGATGGTGGCTGCGGCCTATGCCTCCTCGACCTTGGTCAGTAGTGAAGGCAGCAGTTCTCACGGTCATGGAGGTGACGGTGGCGGCGATGGTGGCGAATGACAGGCTTTAGTGTGTGACTTGGTTGTTTCCGCATGATCTCTACGGTTGTCTACTTATTTCCAGAGAATTTGGGAGTTCGGATGCACTCACTTGCCAAGACTCCATTAGTACGATAATGGCAAGTTGTGCATTTCACTTGTCTATACTTGTGTATTGTATTTTCACTTGTGTCTCTGTGAGCCGTCTATCAGGACTTTTATCATCACTAAGGATCGTTGGTATTGCCTTTCCTCCTTCGTTATTATTGTATTGATGCTCGACACTGTGTGCTCTGCTTCGAATTGCCATCCTTTCGCCCTATACTACCATTATTTAACTGGCGGTATCATTATCAAAATGTTGAGAGCCCGGTTCTTTCAGCGAGTTTCCATATCTAATACAACTGGGTTTTTCCTACACCGGTTCGACCAGATTGTATGTCCAAATTGTCATAATCATCAGTTAATGGTGTCTAGTTCTAGTACATATATCTGATTTAAGAGCTGTGAACAGATGATAACATGAAAGAGGCAATTGAATCAACGATCTATCATAGGCAAAACCTCAAGCTTGGCTCTAAGACTAATGAAGCTCATCAGATCACTTCTAAACAAAGGATTGTAAGCTTTTGGTGGGCGGAGTAAGCACACATGTTAAAAAAGAGGAGTAACTGAGACAGAGGACGATAACTGTCACACAGCACGACATGTGAACTCTTTGGATCTACTTGTGTCTTGGGTAGAATCCGTTCACAGACATCCCCCCGTCCACGCAAATAATCTGGCCGGTAATGTATGACGATGCAGGCAAGCAAAGAAATGCCACCAGAGATGACACGTCCTTTGGATCTCCCAGGCGACGGAGTGGTGTACAAGAGTACACCTCTTCCAGATAATCCTTATTGCTGAGCACCTTCCACAAATAAAAGCCGAAACCAATCAAGAAATACTATAGTATAGTGCAGAAGCTGTGTTCTAACTACAACAACATTGGAGCATCGATGTAGAGATCTCAATTTATGCATATGCACAAGACAACTGGATCCTAGCTTTCAACCATAATTACAATTTGCGAGACAAAAAATAGCACAATCTTTAGTGTAGGTATGCGATAGGTGAATCAAAGGAATAACAGAGAAAGAGATCTTACTTGCTCCACCATAGAAGTTTTGATGTACCAAGGTGCAACAGCATTGCTCCTTATGTTGTCTACAGCCCACTCACAAGCCAGACTTTTGGTAAGTTGATTAATAGCCCCTGAAAGTGCACAGCATGTATCATTGCATAAAAGCCACAGTAAACTTCATGCTCGCAACTTGAGATGAAAAACGCTCTAAATTCAAGCTGTGCCGTGGTAACCTTTCGTTGCCCCATGAACAGACATGGATTTCAAAGAAACGAACCCAGAAACAGAGGACGTGAAGACAACACTACCCAGCCCCGATGCCTTTAGCAATGGATGAGCAAGTTGGCACAAATGGAACATGGACTCAAAATTCGTAGCCATGAGAAGAGAAAATTCTTCAGTCGTGAAGTCCACGGCTGGTTTCCTTATGTTGGTGCCCACATTGTTTACCTGTAAACCTCCATCAAGAGCACAAACTTCAATTTTTTCAGTGGCATCGCCAAACCTTGATAATTCAGTGAATCTCAGCATCTTAAACTGACTAAAGTTTCTGGACTGGAAACTCTCTCTCGTTCTAAACAAGCTTCAGTTGCAAAAGACTTAAAACATTCAAAGCAATCTTGAAGCTTTCAAATGAATTTTAAATGCGGACCGAATTATGAGAAGAAAAGGAACAAGAATCGGAACAACGGGGAAAGATGATTACAAGAATGTTGAGCTTCCCGTCAAACACAGAAGAGACCGTGCCCATCAGTTTCTCCCTCTCTTCCCTGACGGACACATCGCAAACCGACCCGGTAACTTCATACCCACCGTCGACCCACTCTTCCAAGCGTCTCTCGAGCTCATCCCCGTCTCGAGAACAAGTGTGCACTCTCGCCCCAAAGCCCACCAGTTCCGCCTCAACCGCATTCCTGAACATCCAAATTCCCGTTCGAATTTCAAACCAGAAAACTCGTCGAAACGTTTCGAAATGCATCGCCATTGAAAAGCAAAAACTTACCCAATACCGCGAGTCCCGCCGGTCACGAGGGCGGTCATTCCTCGAAGAGACCATCTGTCGTCGTGTCCCGGGCCAGTGGCGGTATCGGCGCCGGGGAGCGAGTTAGCTATGGAACGAAAGGAGCGGGCTTTACGGGAAGGAACCAGCGAGCTTACGTGGAGGATGGTTTGAGGGGGAAACAGAGTGGGTTTGAGAGAGAGAGTTGGGGTTGGGGACAGAGAGGGAGTGAAGGAGGAGGAGAGTGTCGACCAAGTGTTTGAAACATGTCCGACCTGAGTCAAAGATGGATACGCTCACTGCTCTCGCTTGCGTGGATTCTCATTGAGCTTTCTACTTGCATGGGACAGACACCTTTAGCCTCATGAAGAGCACCGTGGCCTCAGGCGACGCTTAGGTCACGCGACCCGGGTCTCCGCCTAAGCTCGCCAGTTGCTTAGACCTTCGCATGCAAGTTAGGGTTCCGAGGATAATTCCGAAATTATGAAAGTTGAGAGAGGGCGAAGTTAGAAGAAAAAGAGAGTTCATTTGCATTTCGAGAATTCTACTTTTCAAAAAGTATATCGAGACCTGTCTTAGGATAAATGTCTTTGTTGCATTTCCCCAAAATTCTCTAGAAAAAAGAACCAAACCCATTTACATTTGGCCAAGAGACTTTAAAGCCCAAAAGCCCATTCTAAATGCTACACCAAACGAAGCACTAGACCAAACCTTTTTGATAATTTATTAATGTAGTCATTCTAGAAAAAAATCGATGACGTGGACGTTGCACGTCCTACGTGGCACAGTCAACACTCGTCTTCAACGCTAACTTGAATAATTTTTACAATTTTCTTTTTAATTTTCTGAATTTTTTATATTAAAATTTTAAATTTATTAATTTTCTCTTTTCACTTCTTTCTTTTCTTTTTTACTGTCAAGGGCAAGTAGGGGCCCGAGGCCCATGACCTATGCCATTGCAACCCTCACTCAAATTTGAGCAAGGTTCACGACCCTCGTCCATTGCTAGCGAGGGCTCATAGGCCCTTGCTTAGTTGTTGACTGGGATCGCTGGGCCTCGGCTATTAGTAGGGGTGTGCAAAACGGACCTTCAAAATCGAGAACTGCCCGTACCAGATTGGACCGACTACATATAAATATTTTTTTGTGATTATGTGTAGTCTACATGAGAAATATAATTTCAATTTTAGAACATATGTGTAGTCGGCACATGGAACATAATTCGTCATCGCATTGGCTCGAATTGCATGCTTATTTTTGTGATTATACGTAGTTGGTATAGGGAACACAATTCTAGTTTCAAAATATATGGCATCAAGTAGTGGGAAAAAAGGGTAACCGATTCTATTAGATCGGACCGGGAACCGATCACCCCTAACTAGTAGCCGGCCCATAATCAATAAAAAAAGAAATAAAATAAAATAAGAAAAAAGATAAAAATAAAATTAAAAATTAAAAAATTTAGCAAAAATTCAAAAAAAATTGTCAACTTAGGACAGACGGTGCTACACAAGACAGTTGACGTCTACATTAGTGATTTTTGGTTAAAATTGGCCTAAAGGACTATATTAACAAATTGTCAAAAAATTCAAGACTAAGTTGGGACAATTGAAAAATGTTGGACTGAATTGATTGCCGTACAATAAGTTTATAACTTTTTGGAACATTTTTCCCATCTAGATAGATCCAACACAAACTCGAAATTCTGGCTTTGATTTACGAAAACCAATTAATGGTAAGATACAAAGTGCAAAGCGGTGATAGAAGGAGAACCAATCAATTAGAAATAATTTATCGTTACGGTCAACCTAAAAGCTTAATCTCATAGTTCTATTTGATTCAATACTGGCAATGACTAATTTAATGTGCTTAAGGTTCGTATTCATCTTATCTTTAGAGGAGAACATATGTAAGCAAACCCTAGCTATAGGGAATCAAGCTCATTTATGCGCATTACATGTTGGCGATTTATATCCATAAGTGTGTGAATAATGCATATGCAGTCCATCGTCAATCTCTATACGGTTAAGTAGTTTAATATGATGCAGATAGTTATAGCCTTATAGGGTCCATTTTTGGGAGATGTTTCTTGACCTTCCATTTGGAAAAGGGCCCGTGCCTCTCGTGCTTCATGAGGAAACGGATTAACCTTGCCAGCTTCGATTATTCTATAATATATTACGTAATAGAGCTTAGGATTATATACATAAAATAATCCTATGACTTGGTCTGTGACACAATGTTTGCAGCGTTAATCCAGGTAAAAAGGCCATTAACGGGTTGTGCGGGTATGCTAATGCGGGGATCATATCATGTTGGGGGGGGGGGGGTGTGTGGGGGGGCGGCGGTACAGCTAATAAGGACGGCCGATCAACTATGACCATAGGACTTTGATTTTCCCTTTCATTTTATTCTTTTTTTCTGGAAGGACGAATGTTCTAATTTCGTCTTTTTTCTTGTTTTGCCTCGGAAATCACTCCGGAAAATATGCCACATCTTGTCTATGAATAGAAATTTTAGGGTTCCTGGTTTTACTCCCCATTGTCCTTGCACTGAACCCATGTTGTGTACTAAATCCATGAGTTCGAGCATATGTGTTATGCCGAATGATCGAGTAAGTATCTTTTTAAGTGGATTAAGCAACAACCATAGGATCATTGAAAAGTCAAAGTTAAATTTGATATGTTCTAAACTTATCGAACTTGTGATTATGTATTCATATTAATAGCATACTCATCATAGCATTTCGCTTTAAAAAACAAATAACTCTATTTTTTTTTTTGATAACCCAGAGAACCCCGCACGGCCGACAGCCGGGGAGTAAACCCTGGGGGCGACACGTGCTAGCCACCACACACATGCTACCGGTTAAGTCACCATGCGGCGCCCGGGATTCGAACACTCAACCTTTTACGAGAGGAAGAGTGCGCGCTCCAGCAGCGCCACGAGTTTCCTAAATATTCCATGATCCAACTCATTCTGAACTTAGATGTTTCCAAATTCTAACACTTGCCCATCAGCGCAAGAGAACAGTTGTTCTTGGCCTGTACCCGCAGGTTCTAGAAATTTGGCATGGTGCTTGATTAATTCCTAATAGAAAACGGTATAAGAAGCTAGTCAGTCCAGAACTACCTTGGACCTTTTTCCTCAGTGTTACCCTACCAGGACTATATAAAAGATAACAATCCTTTTAGCATTGATTTAATTACTCCTAAGGCATCAAAAGATCGCTCTCCAAAAACCCAGAAAAAAAAAACGAAAAGATCAAACCTTGATCCTCTCACTCCTCAAGAACAACAACGATTACGCAATTTCTCTGTTTCTCTCTCTCTCTCTCTGTAGCAGCCTGCAGTTGACCACCCTCCTCTCTCTCTCTCTCTCTCTCTCTCTCTCTCTCTCTCTCTCTCTCTCTGATACTATGGACAGTGATCACCATGAGCCTACACAAGAAGATTCTGAGAAAGCGATTTCCAAGAACACAGAACAGCAAGGCTCGAGCCAAGTTAGATCGTATGAGTGCATATTCTGCAAGAGGGGCTTCTCAAATGCTCAAGCCCTAGGAGGTCACATGAACATCCACCGAAAAGACAAAGCCAAGCTCAAGCAATCCTCCACAACTTCGTCGTACTCTGCGGGTTCAACTGTCCGGCCACCGCCGCAGACACCATATTTGGATGCTAAGTTCACTGGGAGTTCAGATACGAGCAAAGTATCTTGGCCTTGGATTCTTCGGCAAGAAGGCGAGGAGGAGAGTAACAAGAAGGATGATTATTCCCATGTTGGTGGAGTTAGGCAATTACCCTTGTTTTCTGAAATACCGTCCTCGACAAAGGATCATGATCAAGAACAAAGCATTCAAACTTCGGAGAAGGGTAAACCGATCAGTGATAGCTCCTCCAGGTCTACTTCAGAACTAGACCTCGAGCTCAGGCTGGGACCAGAACCTCAAGAACCAAAGGGTACTAAGAAGTTCTTTTGAATAATCAGATACTAAGATTAATTGCGAAGTCCTTTTTATCCTCCTTCATCTTGAATCTGATTGTTTTTACGTGCTTTCCTTGATTTTGAATATTGTGTAACGTAGCCAGCTGTATATGCAGGCTTCTACTGATTGTTTTACCACTATTGTCGGTGATCGAATTTCGTTAGAACCTTATGCGACTTGGTGTTTCATTTAGTGTGAACGAGAAATATTCTTTAATTGGTTTATATTTCTTTTGGGCTTCTTCCATAAACCGTTTCTCTTTGCATGCACTCTCCATTCTATCTTCTTCGATCTGTTGATGGCTTTATTTTCTGGCTTGAAATGTTTTAGATGATCAGGATTAATTTACTTCCAGCCAACCTAGTGAAATTAATCATTAACAAGAAATATTTCTGAATTCTTTCCATTCCATTAATAAAAAGGAGTTTAATATCGAAAGTGATTTCTCTGCTGTATGAAGACAAACTTGTTCTTAGGGTTTATCAACGTGCCATGTAAACATAGAAAATCATGCATTGCTTTTGGCTCCAATGGTATTTCATATCAATGATGCAAAATTGGCCACCTAGTGTGTACTCCTTTGAGTTTTACTGATTAGATACCTGAGCATGACTTTTTTTTTTGGTTGAATTGTATATCTTATTTGAACTTAAATTATTCGTCATTTATCAAGAAGTATTGCCATTCTAGTAGTTTCCTTTGTAAGACTAATTGTTCCAAAATCATAGTAATCATCATTCCCCTCACATGCAGAAGAAGCACATGCATGAATTGGCCTGCATTGTCGTGCAATAATTATTCGACATCCAATTATCTGATTCTCCTATCTTGAAGATCAAAAAAATGTTGGCTGTTATCTTTGAAGTCTTTCTTTAGGTAACGTCATACTTTCGAAATTGAGTTAATTTATCCAATTAAGTTTGAACGATTTCTTTTGCTTATAGTAACTGGCTTTTAAGTTTTCATGATTGAAAAAAGAATAGCAAAGATTCATTTGAAATGCATATTTAATTTAAAATGAGAGTATAATAGATACGACTCTCTAAATTAGACAAAGTTACTTTTCGCTGAATGGTACAAAGAAGAATGAGAGGTAGTGACTTGATGAGATCTATATATACAGTTGATTTATTTTTCCTTATTGTAACCTTTTCATTCATTGAAATTCATCATGTCAATAAGAAAACTCCCTATTGATTACACATTCAACTTGAATATATCATAGCGCGATTACTTGTTTTGGTGTTTATGTGTTTTCTTACATTCTACAAGCATGCGTGTATCGGGCGATGTGATTTATTTGAACATTCAAAATGAATATGAAAGCAATGATAAGAAAGAAATAGCCAACCTCAATAGCCAACCTCATTGATCTAAAGGAAATGTTTTGTTCTTGCACATGAACTTCCTCCCTTTCTCTACTTATCAGGTACTTATCAGTTGTAAACCATGCTTTAAATCCCAACCATTTGCTTTGAGATCTTAGTTTTCTTGTATTATTTTGCTTCTAGTCACCAAAAAAAGAAGCGGAGATGTCATTATGTTGAATGGCTTTCCTAATGTATCAATAGCCAATGACTGATTTTTCACATCAGAAACATGATGAAGATGTGTGTTTATATTTAGCATAATTATTTATCTCCAACGTTTTTCCTTCAACTCCTCTCTTTTGGCCAAGCACGATTTTTCTCAGCCTTAAACATTTGAGAATGAGGGTTGTTACCGTGAAGCATAGCATAATTTAATTAATTTTTTTTAGCTCACAATGAATGGAAATCATTAGCAATGTATACAGTTTAACAGTTGTAATAGTAAATTCCATTAATAACTCTTCCTGTGGAACCTTGATTTTTAATGGTAGTGTACGGAGTAGAGGTCCAAACTCAACTCCACAATGTTTTAAATACATTCATATCTATTCAAGTTGTACAACATGAGTCTTCTTTTGTTTTTTCACAGCATTATTAGCATTATTTCCTATCGATGAAAGAGTGTAATCGTGGTGAAAAGACTTACTAATTCATGTCGGAGATTTTGAACTCATGGACATTATTTGCTTTAGCCCGGGCTCACGTGAGCTCAACCAACTAAAATGTCTTTTTAAATAGATTGCACTCAACAAGCCTTTTAGATTCTTGTACTTATAAGTTCATCAGGTCAGTTCAAAATACATTACATTATTGATCTTACACGAACTATCAGATTAAAAACTGAGAAGCACCACGTGTCCATTTACAATGTGATTGCATTTTTGTGTGACGATCTCGTCAATCTAGCTTTGTTGCTTAGAGTGGTTGAGCCTCTTCAGTTAGCTCCCTCTCATGAGTTCAGTGTGCTTATTTCTGCCTCTCTGCAATTTGACATGGAAAAGGAAAGAGCCCGAAATGAATGAGAAAGAAACATATAGTTGATTTAAGAAATCAAATCATCGTTCTATAAATAAACCACCACTTATGAGAAAGAATGCTGTGAAGAAGTATCTGGTAGTTGTTGGATCTCAGCACTATCAACAAAAGTTCGCTTTACCACCCGCCTGGGTGGCGCTGCTGGAGCGCGCACTCTTCCTCTCGCAAAAGGTTGAGTGTTCGAATCCCGGGCGCCGCAGGGTGACTTAACCGGTGACACGTGTGTGGTGGCTAGCACGTGTCGCCCCCAGGGTTTACTCTCCGGCTGTCGGCCGTGCAGGGGTTCCCTGGGTTATCAAAAACAAAAAAAAAACAAAAGTTCGCTTTCGACAATGTAATTGTCTCTAGTCAAAATCTGTCTGAGATAAAATTATGCTCCAACTCCTGCAAGAATTTGATTGAAGAAAGGACGTGAAAGATTACCTTCGCATCCGACATAGAAAAATTTCCAAGATGCAGACACAGAAACTTGATTTAAATTTTTCTGAAGAAAGTGACAGAAATCGATGAGTCACGCATATATACAGTTGATGAGTGTGTGGTGGTGCGTATCGTTTGTCTCCTTATTTGATGTACACTGAACTTCTGATCAAGATTTCGCGGGAAGAGAAGACGAAAATTCTTATTTCCCTTAGCATATTATTTCCTGGAACCATGCGAAAAATCATACTAGGGTTTCAAGTGGTAATTACGGTTAACTTATGCTCAGTTTGATAGACTCATGGCACCTTACTGACAGTTTGGAAATTCAGAAGACGTCCGACACTTAAGCCCACGCATAGAGTTAGAGCATAAATTCATATGTTCATTTGACTGTTCTTCGTTGAGCCTGTGAAGTCCACTGGACGGTTTACCCGATTTCCTATTTCCCCTGGACTTTTGGCACGACTGTGAGGTTGATCTTTCATCCGTTTGTCGTTTTCTTCATGGAGGTATTCGTTTGTTCTTGTCCATCTCTCTCTCATTCAAGATTTGACCCTGCAATAGACTATTAGCGGTGGTTTTGCAGTCATGTATAATAGAAAATCGGTCCAATTGGCAAATAATTGGGTCCATATTCATGAATATATATACAGAGAAGAGTCTCCTTTTCCAATGAAAATGTAGGTTGTTACCGGCTATTGCGGGGACGTTATTTAACTTCCATGAGCATGCGAAAAATATTGCGTCGAAGCATTCCACAAAATACTACTTTGTTTTATTCAACTCATGAATCTCTTAATGACACGTTCAAATTCAACCGCGATAAACAAATGCTAGATAACGACATACTATACGCAAAACCAATAAGACCGATCTTCTCTTTCTCAGTCATCATCGATGTAGATGGTCTCTTGCTGAAACAGCCCACCAAACACCTTCCTCACTTCCTTCTTAGTCTCGGCCTGCTGTTTCGGCTCCTCCTTTGCCACTTTTGGACTTGAAGCAGGAGCAGGCTTCGGTTTCGGGGTGGGACGAGGCTGCCTGAACAGTGCTTTCTGTGGAGTTAAGTTCCGAGCCCTGGCCTGCCCTCTCACTGTAGCGATCTGCACATTCGGCTTCTCCACCGAACTCTGCATAGAGTTCGCAAGGTCAGAGCCAAGCTTGTCAAAGTTTAGACCAGCTCTGAAGTCCTTGGCTTTGCTGAGTAGGCCGTCCATCGAAATCCCAGCAGCCTTCGCCTTCTCTTTGGCTTCTTCTGCGAGACTCACGGCCTTGGCCTCCTGCTCCGAGAGCTTCTTCACTTCTTCCTCGAGCTTCTTTGCAGCCTCAGCCGCTTCCTGGGCTTTCTCAGCAGCTATTTGGGCCTCTTCCTCGGCTTTTGCTTTCGCAAGCGCCGCTTTGTACTCTTTCCTCCTTCCATCCTCAGGAATGGCACTAGAACAAATCCGACGTGCAAAAATCAGGTTTATCTCGGGTGGAAGGCATCTATGTGTAATATACAAGAAATTGGAACTAGTCCATGTAATCTCTTTAAGGTCACTAAATTTAGTATATCCATGAGAGTAGTAGCATTCTCAAGCTAGAAAATATCGAGGACGAAAGTGACAACCTATGCAAAAGTTAGGCGGAGAACGACAAAAGGGACAGAGGAAATGCAAAGGAAAATGTCTATATTGTCTACGTTCTTCGTCTATATTGCCCAGGTTAAGGGAACATCTTACCTGTTACATGACAGACATGTTCAAACAAGAACTATGTATACTCACGATGAAAGAGATGTGCAAGTTTCTCTTTCTGTATATATTGTCTGGTGATCACTACACGTGTTCGCTTGCACATATGCTTTGATCACAGGGGCTCTTGCGAAAAGAAATTATTACCTGAAGAGCTCATCTATAGGCCGTGAAGGAGCTGATGGATCCGTCGAAACTTCCACCACCTGCATTTGATTAACTTATATGGTTCACTTACTATGCATAATTAAGCATGAATGCGACAACCTTCCATTGGAAAAATGCATGAATGTGACAACATTCCATCAGAAAAGCAACACAAGAAAGAAGCGGAAATCCATCATAACAGTGTAAATAAGTAGAGTACATAACTACATATGCATACTACCTTGTTCTCTGCCACAGCTGTGTTGGAGAAAACACCGGCGACCAGTGCTGCTATCTGAGACTTTGCAACCTAACGAAAGAGATTCGAAGTTCGAGGATTTATTTGTTAATATGCAGTTATGATAATGTCAAGGTTGATGATTAATGTAATAAGACAGCAAATATAAGTGAATGGTGATGGGAGAAATGGGAACAACGGAAAAGATTCTATTGCATACATTACATTACTTTGTAGTTGTTCGCACCACCTCTTCTCTCTTCCGCCACCACAATGCTATAGGAACTCTCCGGTGAGTAATCCTCGGTCAAACTCGTCTTGATGAGCGTGAAGCTCACGTCGACTTCCGCTAGCTTCTGCAAGAACTCGGGCATCATCAGCAGCTGTGACCGTGAGAAGAGGTTGTTGAAGAACGAGGAGATGCCATCCAGCACATTGTATGTGGACGTGACCGTGTTCCCGTCGTAGATGATTGCCACGTGGCCGACTCCCGCCAACTTGGCAGCTTGGACCACCTGCAAGGCGTCCACGGTGGTGACTTCCGTGGTGGGGCCATATTCCGCCGGTCCGATGGTGACGACCACTTTGCTCGCATTTCCAATGGCTTTCGCGATCGATTCCGCGTCTTGGAAGGTGGATTCAACAGCGTTCAGGCGTTTCAATTCTTCATTTGATATTATCTGACCATACGTTGATGCAAATTATCAGTCCCGGTTAAATGACTATATTGACTCACTTCTCATGAATATAAGAAACTTTGTCTTTAATATCATGTTTTAAACACCATTCTTGTTTCAAATAATCTATCAAATATAATCACATGAATTATCATGTCATTTTTAAGCAAGGATCAAACAGTTAATGCATCTACCATTCTAAGCAACTCATAATCAGACTGTTAGAATGATAAATATCGCCGAGAGATTTTTCATATGTTAAGTGAGTACGTTCCTCAAAGTGATTGTGTTGCTGAGTGCCAACCTTGTATTGGGCGGCCAGGCGAGCCAACTCCTGGGCAGCGCCGAGCTCTGGCACACCTGCCCTCACGCTGAAACCTTCCCTCAGCAACTGCCGCGCAATGCGGATACCAGCTTGGCCCGTTGCCCCGGCCACAAACACCATCCCAGGGTCTTTCCTCCTGATGTTCCCAAACGACAACCCCGCAGACTTGTTGCTCATGATGGGGACCGGCGACTTCACATCCAGGATCTTCGCGAAGTTGAACCGGAACGGATTGAAATTGGCCGGACCATTGCCCCCATTCTCCCTGGACGTCGGTTCTTCCGCCTCCAAGGCCTTGCCGAGCCGAAACGGAGGGAACGGACCGGGACCGGACTTCTTGGCAAAGATGGTGAGCCTGGAATTCTTGAGGGGGATGAGCTTAGAGCGTGGAGGAGTTGTGAGGAGGAATGAGTTGGAGGTGAGAGTGGGAGCCATGGGGAGACCGACCCTCCTGTCTTTTTTCCCTGATGAATCAACAAGAGAAGGGCTTACTCAATGTCCATGGCTTCGTTGAGCGGACGCATTGAGAATCAGATATTGTTCGGCCGTATGGCCGATGGATGTGGTCGCTCGAAATGATACTGATACCAATGTTTCTTGATCTTTTTTGAGGATTATCTAGATCGAATGGTGCGGCATACTGAGCAAATGGGAGGAGCCCACGTGGGACTCATTTTATCTGCTCACCCAATGTTGGACACCAGACGTTTTTTGGATAGGAAGAGAGAAAGGAAAGCTGATGAAAAAGCCCGTCGAGCCACTATCAAAGCGAGAGACGGGACCACTTCCCTATTGCCGTTCACGGAACCCGATTTGACATCGGCAGAGCCGCAGAGGCTCCGCTCAGAAGCGCTAAGAACTTTAGATGTCGATTGCCGGCCTAGAAGAGTTCGATATTATGACCCTAATTTATAAACCGAATTTGAATAGGAGGAATTGAATATTTGATCTTCACTAGATTATTTTTCCTGCGGTAAGACTTACATCAGTACGAGGCATGAGATTTCTGCAACCATGGACCAAACCAACCAAACAATATCGAGTAAATCAGTTCAACTAGGCATTTTTTTATCCCTCGAGCTTTGCTTCAAGAAAGAGTCTACTCTAGGCTCAATTTCAAAGAGGCTGCAGCAAATTTAGTTTGTGCTTAGGAGCTTGTCACGTTAATGGACTCGTAATCTCACAATGAAGAGAAGTCATGACACTCCGAATGATACTCGTTGTTGAAGGCCATCACTATCAAAGTCGGCAGCTACTTCTCGAGCTTATTATCTATAGGGAGTCTCTCTCTTTCAGACTTTCAAAGTTCAACACCGAAAGCAACGCCAATCGTGTCCATACAAGCAATTAACTCCCCCCAAGGTTAACCAGCGAGGATATCTCGCATGCAGCTTTTCTGTTGAACCCACACCAAACATACTTTGCAGCCATTTGACAATGCAATTAGATATTTCAATGCCACAATGGATCAGGGTCGATGGATAGCAATATAAAGTCCCGTCTGGGGTTTAACCTGGACGGTTTTGAGGCTAGTCGGACACCCCACATGAAGAACCTGGACAGTCTCAAGGCTAGTCGGACACCCCACATAAAGCCACTTCGAGTGCATAATGGAAAGCAGTTCATCTACAAATTTGTTGCTAGGGCGATAATTGGACGCGAGAGACATCAAGGCCTCCTACAGTACAGATCAGTTCAGCTCAAGTTGTCCCCATTATCGATCTGAGATTAATGCCCTCAGCCAGTACAAAGTCAACCTGACGCTCAAATCTTCCTAAGGATCAATGCGTTGGTAAGCTAATGAAGATACGAGTTAACCAAAGAGAGCAAAATACGAGTATACAAACGATGGTAACCCTCCCAAACACAGAGCGATGATGATAGGGGCAGATCTGTGAGACTTAAGGGTATAAAATATAGAGAAGTATGGATGCTGGGCGAAAGCACTTTCGGACTTTTTCTGAAGGAGCATTTACCATAAGGACGAGCTGGCAAATACGAAACTTTTGGCCATGTATAAATGCTTTTAGCCAATTTTGATCAGTATATATGGGAAGAAACAGAAGGGGAACCACAATCCGAAGGGGAACCACAATCCGACGCTCACAATAGCCCCTTGACTGAACCAATACCATCTAAAGCAACAAGGCCAGGTACAGTTACACTCGAGACCAAGTAGCAATTCGCATCTGTGATGGGGCTCAAAGCATTACGATAGTCGTGTTTGCCATCTAGGGTAATATATGCAGAAAGCTCAATAAGTACAAAAAGAGCGGAAAAAAGAAAGAAAGAAAAAGAAACCCCTTTTTCTATAAGAAATCGCCAAGACTACGGTAACGCAAAGACAAATCTGGATTTGTGAACATCCCATCGTCAAAGATAAAACCTGAAGCAAAACTCCACGAATGAGATCCAGAACACTAACAGAAGTAAGGGAAAAGAGAAGGTTCATCCTAGCTGCAAAAGGGCACTCATCCATTGTTTACTGAACTCTATTTCAATCTACTAAATATCCACCCAGAAAAAATGATAGAACCCACATTACAAATCATTACCTCCATTTACACATAGCTAAAGGGAGCGAAGGTAGTAAGGCATACCAATATTGTTGCACTAGATTATGTAAGCTGCTTCTACAAACTTTAAACGAAATGCTTCAGAGTCGCCATGGAATGGATGCCCACATCCAAGCTCATGAAGAAATGAAATAAGACCAAGTAGTTAATAGTTTGATAACTTGATATGGAATTGTCGCAACACTAATTGCAATATTAACACAATTTCTCCTTTCATACACCTCCGAGAACAATATTTTTATCAAGAGCACAGTTAGACACTTACGGACTATATTATGACCAACGAGAACAGTAAAACTTTTTGTATCGGTAGAAAACTGCTTGAAATATATGTCAGGTTTTAAGAACTTAGCATATCCTCGGTTAATTGGGGTATCTCCAGACTTAACACCTTCCTATTGTAGGCCACACCAAAAGAAAAAAACAGAGCTCTCAGGTACCTAGACATCCTAGATGGCATGATGTGGATCTATCATCCAATATCCACCTCAATACAGGCAGGTGGATAAGAAACATAATCTACAAAAAAATCTCCACCAACCATAAGAGAAGTGGGCATCTAAATATATGAACTTCTCAGTGTCTAAAGAAACATCCTAAATGAACCCAAGAAAGATGTAAATACATCACCTGAGTTGATGTTCAGAATGATGATCTGCACAATGTTCTGCTCAACCAAGTCATCAAAGTTGATTTTTTTTTCATCTACCAATTGATGAGAAATCCAATTTAGCACCAACTTCAAGTTAGCAGAACCGACAAAAAACCTTTACTTGATCTAGTCTCCAAAACACATTAAGCAGCCATCGCTAGAAGCTATATGCATTGTTATTCGAATATTTCATACCATATTTCATTCGGAATAGAATAAGAAGACAAACTAATCCTGGCAATTACAATGGAATCACAATCACATGAATAAGAATGCATGAAGGCAAGGAGTTGTCCTCTCCAATCTATGATAACCTGTAAAGCAATTAATTCTACATTCCCTACGAGGGGAAAACAATGATTACCAGAAAATCTAGCAGCAATGCCTGATTAAAGTCGCATCAACAGAATAGCTGAGGAACCTCATTTATCGATTAACTGCCAGCAATAAAGACAAACTAATTAAATATCTATCAACATATCAAAATATTTAAATCACAACACGAAATTCAAAGCAATTTCAATGAAAGTGAGATGCTCATCAATATGATAAAACAAGCCAAAATAGTTCACAATTCCGACACTAGAAGCAAATTCAGTGACCTATGCCCTTCTTCGCCTTAAACGACTCGAGAGCCTTCATTCGTAGCTCAATCTCCAGTTTCTTTTGCTTAGTTTCCGCTTCTTCATCATACGAACGATACTCCTTTCTGTCCACATCTTCATCGTCCAAGGAGGATGCATCTCTGGAATGCTTTCCATAATCAGATGAGACAATATCCTCTTTCTTTGTTCTCATCTTTTCTGCACGCCGTTCTTCCCGTCTGCGGCGTCTCTCCTCTCGACGTCGACGTCTCTCCTCCTTCCTCATTTTCTTCTCTTCTTTCCGCCTCCTTTTGGTCTCCTTCCGATCCTCTATCTCAGAATCAGAGCTATTATCATCTGAATCTTTTTCTCGCTTATCTAATCTTTTGTGCCTTTTCTTCTCCTTGCGTTCATTAATGTGCTTATCACTTTCCTCAGAACCCGTTTCAGACAAGCTGCTGTGTTTAGTATGATCAACCTTCTCCACAGATCTTTGTGTGACTTCAGATCCATGCCGTCGAATACCATCTCGAGAACGATTCTTATCATCAGATTTTCTACCTTCAACGGAGTGAGATGTCTGTAGCTTCTCACCAGATTCTTTGTTCAGTGAGGGTGACAACACTCCCTTTCCAGAGGGCTTTTCCCTGCCAATGATGACATTACACTATTAGACAGCATGAAATACAAAAAAGTAGCTGGAGAAATTCTTGGGAGAGCCCACACCTCATTCTCTCCTGGTCTTTGTTTCGAACATCCAAGCCATCAGAACGGCCCTTAGAGCCAATAGAACGATCTCCACCTGCTCTCTCAGGAGGAGATATGTCCTTATCATGCACCTTCATTGGCGAGTCTCCCTGTTTACTGAAAGAAGATGAGTTCATAGATCTTTTATCTCTAGGCTTGAGAGCACGATCCCTACTTTCCCTACAAACAATAAGATTAACAGAAATTAAAACCTTTTTAGAAGATTTGACAATTCTACCTCACCTACAAACAACCAAACAAATAGAATCAAACCTATCAGAATATTTGACTATTCATTTTACAATACTAGCCAACGAGAGAGAGAGAGAGAGAGAGAGAGAGAGAGAGAACCAATTATCTAGAGATTTGGAATCTAACCGAGTGTTGTTATTCATTCCCCTCTCATCACTTTTATCTGGGCTTTCTTGATGCGACCTACGTTCTCTCAATCGCAGTGAAGTAGAACCGTCGTCATTATTCACCCGATTATTAACTTGCTTTAATGAACTCTTGTATGGGCTAGATGACCTTTCAGCAGCAAAACAGACAATAAACAGGATAAACAAAATGACAAAAAAAGATACTAGATATGTTCTCAGCTTAATCAAGGAAGGGACTTGGGGTATACCTGCTTCGTCTCCGGACATTCCTAGCTTGCTTTACAGGACTCTCATATGGGCTCGGTGACCTTGTATCAGAAGACACACGCATGCATAAGTCCCCATGAATTGCATGTAGTTTGAGGTAAAGTGAGTATGAACTCGATCTGCAAATCCTACTTTCAATACTATTTATCTCTTCAAACTTGAGAGAGCGAGAGAGAGGATATTTTGCCAATGTGATCAATAATGCTAAGCAACTCCCTAGAGGAGTCAGACCGATACATTGAATTTTGTGTAAGTATAAATGTGCCCCAGTTAACAATTTCTGTAAGCTCACAAATAAACGTATGCATAGGAAGAAACAATCATCATGGCCAATATATCATTTTGAAAAGGAAAGAACAGGCCGATGATTTGATAAACAAAACTCATTCCTCTCCTTGCTAGAATGTGGATCAATCATATACGAACAGCATCCTCAACAAACAAAAAGAAAACACCAATACTAAATGAACCTAGAAGGTGTAAACAAGTCATCTATGAAGGATATACCTCATTCTTTCCCTAGAAGATCCAGCAGGTGATCTTCCATATGGAGGAGATCTCTTCCGCAAGGGTGAAGATCTACGACCAATCGGAGATGCAGAGTTTGACTCATGAGATGTCCTCTGGGGTAGAGGGGTTGTTGATTTCCTGCGGACAGATAAGGGCGATCTTCGTCGCCGTGGAGATGAAGACCTTTGCCCTGAAATTGATTGAGATCTCCGTAGCCGCTCTCGTACAGGGGATGGGGTCCCATGGCGTACAGGAGATGATGATTTGGGCTGCATAGGTGAAGTTGATAAATGACGGACAGGTGATGATGACCTGCGAGACACAGGTGAAGGTGATATACGATGCCTGGGAGATGGAAATCTGTGTCGTTTTGGAAATGGCGACCTCCTTCGAACAGGAGAGGGTGACCTCCTCCGTGCAGGAGAGGGTGGCCTCCTCCTCACAGGAGAGGGTGACCTCCTTCGTACTGGAGAGGGTGATCTGCGTCGGACAAGGGAAGATCTACGTCGCACCGGAGGCGGCGATCGTCGTCTCTCAAAAGGGGAGCCACGCCGAACAGGAGATGGAGATCTACGACGCCGGACAGGAGACGGAGATCTTCGACGGCGTACAGGGGTCAGTGATCTACGCTTAATTGGAGAACGTGATCTATGTCGAGCAGGCGAATGCAACCTACGCTTTACAGGAGATGGTGATCTGCGATGCGGAGGAGATATAGATCTTCGCCTGTAATAAGGTGCTCCTCGTCTTGGAGATCGGGATCTCCTAGGAGAATACCTCCGACGAGGTGTCACAGACCTTCTTTGAGGAGAACGATGCCCCTTACCAGAAGAAATTGAACGGCTTCGTCTTTCTCGTGATGCGGAGATACTCCTGGACCTGCTTCTTTCACTAAAGGACATATGTCAACAATATAAATAATCTTAGAACTATTGAGGTACAGCAAAAAAGAATTAACAGGATAAACAATTGTATTGTTTGCCTCAATCCCAAAACAATTTAAGAACTGTATTAATGCCAAATAATCTACTGTAGCAGGACAAGTATGGTTACATACTCTGAATGACTCCTGGATTTAGAAAATGACTTGCTGATTGACCTAGAAGGTGAAGCTCTGAACAATAATTCACATATACTTCTTAGGACATCATCCAACAAATAAAGATCAATCGATAAGTCAAAATTCAAATCACACAAAACTTCAGTAGATGCTCACCGAGGGGGTGAGGAGGAATGGTCCGCTGATCGAGGAGATCTAGAAACTCTGCAGGAGATAAGTAAGTCAGTATTTAAGAGTCAAATTGGCAGCTTGCAGAAATCTCAAATAATCATTTGCCATATCCTACAATCATGCTTGCACAAAATTTTCAAAGATATACAAACAAAAGCTGGATGCTGACTATTTTTCCAAAGGACAGAAGTATCCAAATAAACTGTAGAATCCAACAAAGGGAGACTAGGAATGTCAAGCCCAAACCCAACCAAATAAGAAGGAAGAAGATATGAAGCAGGAAGACAGATCAAACAATATCAAAAGATCGGGTATAAAAAGACAAATACAATGGCCGGTGTCTGGGGAACGAAGCTGTTCCTTACTACTTCACCATTACGGAACCATGAGTGAAATAAAAGTTAAAAAAATAAAATAAAATCAGGCATATTTCTTTACCATCTTATGCATTCTCAGGGAAAACCGATTAACTCAGTATTTCAGAAGTTATATCTTAATAACACCACAGACGTGATGCTTTAGCCAATATAAGGAAGTATCAAGCAAAGAATAAGGTACCATATGCCCACAGTCAGTGATTTCAGGATGATTTCCGCAAATTGTAACATCCAAAATAAAAGTGGCAAAATAAGAGGAGAAAAGGCAACAGCAAAAGAAAAAAAAATCCTTGTTGGTCATATAAGTTCTGTTATGCTACTTTACTAAATGATAGAGAAATTTTCCAGGGTTTTAGGTAGTTTACTGTAATCCCAATCAACTTTTAAAAGTTCAATGATAATATCACCCTACAATAACATATTAAACAAAATATACGCGTCTATGTCATGCCAATTCCCCAAGGAAACTTGAAGATAAATCTGAACACTATCTCAGCCTTCAAAGGTGAAGAGAAGCTTCTTTAATCCAAATAGGGAGACGTCTCTTTCGCTGTTAGAATCGAATGTCTAATGCATCTTGACCTCATATCCGAATAGCTTAAATCAACTATGCAAGGTAAGTGCAACAGCAGATACATGCTCTAGATGTTTAAAATACTCAAAGGATTGAAAAGAATGCAGATGACAGGCATCACAAATTATCCCTTACTCATGGCTTCTTCTCGAAGCACTCCTCCTTCCATTATCATGTTTATCATCCCGACGTGCATTTGAGGCCCTTGAAGATATGAAGTCCTTCTCCAGGGCATCATTTGAAGCCTTCGTCTCTACCACACCGTCCTACAGTAGTTTGAGGTAAAGGACATGAACCCAAATAATTGCAGAAGCTAGCTGAATGCATAGAAACACAAACATAAGTTAAAAGCGCAACGCAGCTTTAATCAACGTAACTCCAGCCTGAACAAAATAGTATTACCATCCTCTTTGATTTCTCCTGTTCGAATTCTCTACTTTCCTTGTCTCTTTTCTTCCGAATTTCGTCAGCAACACGGTCGGCTTCAACCTGAATAATCATGAAAAAGAAAAATCGCTTAGAACGTACAATCAGATATTCAGTCACAAGCTCATCGCAGAATGATAGAAATAAGACCTTCTTCTTCCGAGTTTCTTCCTCTTTGGCATCTAAGAACTGCTGAGGTACACCGCTTGCATTTTTCTGCGCGCTGAGAAGAAGAGTCCAGAGTTCTTTCATAAACTTGCCAGTATTTTTCTCCATAAATCCTGTGAGTTGTATCTGAACTTCCTTTCCATTAATCTCCTGCACCACAAAAACAAAACATGGCTTGAATTTTGTAGGTGATTTGCAAGGAGTTTGCATACCGAAAACAGCCGCAGCAGGCAATTAGGCATTACTAGAAAAACCAAGCAGTCTACGGCGCGCCCCTCGAAACATCCTCGTGTGACTTGAACCCAAGAGAGGTACAAATGAAGTTGCAAGCCAATACCCAATAAAACACTGACCCGAGAACTTCTTTCCCGAGAATCTAGAAAGACAGAGCAGAATACCTTCCCATCCAGAAGACCGTATATGAAGTTGATGAGAACTTCATCTTCAAACCCTAGAAGCTCGGTCACCCGCGTGGCAATCCAAGGTTTCATGACATCCATCTTCACTTTCGTCATGTCCACCTGAAACACGACAATTGTACGGTCAAGACATTCCCTCATACACGTCAAGCCATAACCTTTTTCCCATCGAGTCATCTCCGAGTGCGACTGTAACATCGGAACGCGTATACTTAGATTGTCTCGGCAGCTTTCCTATACTCACGGCACACTCAATCAGCAGTTCTACAGGCATTCGAGCACGGAGCCAAAACCTAAGGACGCGTCAAAGCGAGAAAAGAAATCTCGACCAGCTCGGAGCGAGAATCTAACCAGGTACTCCAGCTCCGCGGCGAACTTCTGCGTCTTGAGGAGCTTCGCCTGCTTGTTCGAGAACCGCGTGTCCTGATCCGCCGAGGTGCCCTGAAAAAACGACGCGCGCGCGACCGTGTTCAGAACCGACAGGACAGAAAGAGGGAGAGCGAGATGGAAAGCACAGCGCAGAAAGCGAACAGATCCCGACGGATTCGAGCAGGAGCTTACTCGGAAGAACCCTCCCGACATTGCTAGGGTTTTTGGGAGCGGGGCGGAGGAGGATGGGATTTTGTTCCTAGACGAGGGTGGAAGAGGATAGGAGGAGGAGGAGGAGGAGGAGGAGAAATCGCTGTCGCTGCTGGGGCGCGCGAGATAGATAGAGGGAGGAGGGGAGGGACGGGGCGTCCTGGTCGGTGCGGCGCGGTGCGGTGCCCTTCGGCTTTTGGATCGGATCCAAGAGACCTTGTTGATTCGGCCCAAATCAAAGAAGAAATCCGGGTCAGCCCTAGTCCTTCAATCCCGTGCGCATTTGAATTTGGTGGGATTTGAAGTTGAGGAGGAGGAAGAAGAAGATAGTTGTAGGAAGAGGGGTAGAAGGGGAGAGAGTGGGGAAGAGAGAGACCAAAAAAAAAAAAATACATGTCAGTGTATTCCGCCATTAGACCGATCCATCCAAGGATGATCGAAGTCAGCCACACTATTTACAAAGTAGGAGAGGGGGAAAAGAGAGACGAAAAAATTTCATGTCAGCTAAGTCCGCCATTAAATTGATCCAAGAATGATCGGTGCCGGCAGCACTGTTTGCAGAGTAGATCGACGGTTTTGAACCAAAAATAGTAAAGGGACGGTTTCAATTTTTGGGTAAAAGTATAAAGACTACCAGTGATGTCAATCCTAAAGCGGCAAAGTAGCTATACTTGCATATTTAAGAAGTATGCGCTTTCCTTCTGTTCTTGTCCGATTGCTCGAAAATGCCTTTCGTGCCCAAAATGAAGACGATATTCATTTTCGATTGAGCAGAAGTTGGAATACTTTTGAATCACAAAAATTAGATATACATAACGGAGAACAGACAACGGCATAAAAAATTGTGCATCACTTTGATTAAACTACCCTATAATGAGAGAATCATTAAAAGCCGAAAATGTCTAACATATTTGGTAATTCTAGTAATCGCAAAAGAAACTGCATGAGAAAATACATCTAACGTTGGAGATACTCAAAACAAATTGTGCTCTATATGGGATGTAATAGCATGTTTTGAAACGAGAAAGTGAAAGGAAATTCATGAAAATATAAGAGTCTATTTGTTTCGTGAAAAATAAATGATTTGAAAATTATTATCTTAAAATAATTGCATATATCACTTTAAAAATTGTGCAAATGAAAAATATTTTTATCATCCATGAAAATGTTTAAACATGATCTGTTGTCGATGATAAAAATATCTTTCACTAACTAGTTATTTCAAACGATCACGTTTAGGATAACGTTTTTCAAATCATTTTCTCTACCTCATCGGCCACTAGCGAGCTCGACCTCGCCGGCAACTAGTGTTTTGTCATTAATCGGGCGAAAGTTTACGAAGAATACGATGTGTGTATTTAAAACCCATTTACAGCATTTATGCACAAATAACCAGTCATCAAGTTCGAATCTACTGATAATTTAATTACAGTTATTGACAAGCACTTTTCAAAATTTTAGGCACTATCTTTCGTGCTTTGATAATCAATATATAAAACGAGAGACAACTTTCGAGACTATTGAGATGACCAACAACAATCACGTATGTCCTTACCAAAAAAAAAAAAACAACAATCATGTATGTAATCAATCCATTCTCTTTGTCTTCGAGTACTTAGCAAAATTCGTAATAACCGGCTATCGATGAACTTTGTAGAATTGGTAAAAGGCTTTGTCAATAACTTATATTATATATGATGTCCATGACTTTATTGATGAGTTATCGACTCTCTTCGAGTTGACCATCTCGTTCATTAATGACTTCTTCAACGAACTAGGTTCTTGTCAATCCAGCTCACTACTCATCGGTAATAAAAGTTGGCCATTTTTTTTTATTTTAATTGTAATACTTCTTTCTCACATTTGGTAGAGCATGCCATGCTATTCTTAACATTATAATAATTTGTGGTGGTCCCGGTGATTGATGGGTTAATTGGGAAAATTGTCCAAAAAGTTCAAAACCTACTTTTATCAATTAAGTCCTAAACCTCTCAATTTTGTCAATTGAATCTTAAACTTTTTCACGTTTTACCAAATGAGTTGATCGAAAATCGTTGATGTGGACACCGGTCGTGCCACATACGACAGCCACGGCCATTGCTAATATGAATAATTTTTAATAATATTTTACCATTTTGGGTTAATATCACAAAAAACCCCAAAACCGGTACACCTGTGACAAATTTACCTTAAACTAATTTTTTGACTACGAAAAACTTCAAACTGATACATTTGTGTCAAATTTACCCTCCGTTAAATTGGATTAGTATCACAAAAAATCATAAACTTGTACATATGTGACAAACAGATGGTAAAACTTCAAACCGGTACATCCGTCAACTGTCACGTGTCATCCAACTCAGAAATTTGACAATAAAATTTAATGAAAACTAATAAAGGGTAAAATAGTTATAAGTGTACCAGTTTAGAGTTTTTTGTGATTAAAAAATTTATTCGAGATAAATTTGTCATATGTGTACCGGTTTGAGGTTTTTCATAGTACTAACCCTAATATTTTTTCTCTTTTCCTTCTTTTCTTTTTATTTTCTTCGCTTTTCCTTTCTTCTTCTTTCTTTTGTTTTTGTTTTTCCCTTTTTCCTTCCGCCAGCCACCGCCGAGCCTCGTCAATGGCCAGCGACCTGCCAGTGGCCAGCAAAGGGAAAAGGGAAAAAAGAAAAGAAAAGAAGAGAAAAGAAGAAAAGCAAAGAAAAGAAGGAAAATACAAGAAAAGAAAAAAAATAGTAAAATATACAATATTACTAAAAATTATCAATGCAAGCACTGCTAATTTCACGTAGGACAGCCAATGTCCACATCATCGATTTCTGATCAAAATTGATCGGATGGACTCAATTAACAAATTATCAAAATATTCACGGCTCAATTAGCAAAATTGAAAATTTTAGAACAGATTTGGCGAAAATGCAATGGATATTGGATTTTTGGACAATTCTCCCCAAGATGGTTGGGTTCTGATTTTTTTACCACCTCAGTTTTTTTTTTTGGTCACCTTCTGAGAATCACACACGTGGGAGTCAAAAGAGGATATATGCAAACAAGTGTAATTCTAGGTTGGGTGTACAGAACCGTGGTATCCAATCCAAGTAACCTGTCTCGTTTTTACACGATAGCGACAAAAGGGTCATTGCAAACAAGCGTAATTCTTTCACTCGAATTTTACACGATAGCGATCACAAGATTTAGATCAGACATTTGAAAAGGGTTTAGGACCTGCAATTAATCTCGCAAAGGAAGTAACCCGTCTCGATTCCGATCCCGCCCATTCCTATTCATCGATCGCCATTTTCAACACAGATTAATGGGAGATCGTTCTGAGCTTGCGAGATTGGAATTCACGGAACTTGCTAGAGAAACCCACATCTTCTACTTCATTGATAGCTTTATTTATGGAAGGCTTTACACTCGCACTTCCTTACATGATGCAGAAGAACAGAACACTCGACCATCATGCATCTACAGAGCTACGAGGACCCAGTTAAGGTCAATAATCTAATCCAACGGACTTCGCGATGCCGAAACGACTGCGCTCCTAACTCGCCTTAGCCGACTTTGCGCGTGCATCGGCGCGACATCTCTAAAGAACGCATCGTGATTGGAAGATGGCGCGCAAGGGAGGGGTCGCCATTCTGGTTGGAGAGGCCGGTGCTCCTCGGCTAGCTCTCTTGCCGTCTTTATCGTTGGTCGGGCGTGGCAATGGAAAGTCCTCGCTCCCGGGCAATGGAGACGCGCATATAATCACCGGCGACAGCAATGGGATCACCGCGGGCTTAAAGTGTCCCGCCATCGCGTCCTCGCCATTGACGATGCGATCGAGTCGGAGGGACGTGGGGGCGCGCTCTTGGACCCGGGTTTGGCGCTTCTTCTTTCCCTCGGCTCGGGAACTGAAGCCTTTCTCCATCGTCGAGCGACGAAAAGGGTCGAACCCGCCGACGGCTCTCTATCGTTTTCGCGAAGGAGGAAGGGAGAAACGCGAGAGGGAACCGTCTGGTAGCGCACGATGCCTTAAGGCTTGAAGAGCCGGGGATCCAAAGTTGCGAGCACTTGGTGTTGCGAAGAAGTCGAGACGGAAATGATGGATCGAGGTTTGCCTTTTGGGCGAGCAGAGAGAGACGCCATTTTGAGTGGATTTTCCGAGAATTGACGAGAGATTTTGCCCGCAAATTCGATGGCCGATAGCATTTCCAGGGGCTCCTAGTCAAATACCATTTTAAATTTTCCTTGTAAGAAGACGACTTTTTTTGGGACAAAAAAAACCCATCTTTTCTCCTAAAATAATGGTTGGACATATTTGGCGAATTATTCTTTTTGTAATTTGAAGTGATATTTAGTGTATAATCACGTTCCCGAAACACGTGTTAGAGTCCCACGCGGACATGGTGCTAGAAAGCTATTTATTTACCAACGTGGTATGGTCATGGTTGTGTCTCCCCTCGTACTGATGGTCATGAATCTGTTCCTCTCAATTTGCAAATTTTTTCGTGAATGGCATAACATGCTAGAAAAGGGCCCAATCAAGGGAGAATTTTGCATGGACTGATGATAAATTTCATGAACCCGATTTGTATGAATATAGTTTCAGCTGAGTGATCAATTTCAGGGTAGATTGATTTCAATGCTAAAATCTAAAATCAGATTGGGTAGGGTCGGTTGCTAATTTATGGAACTCGGCCCACTTAATTCCGGAATCAATGATTTTTTTTTGTTCTTCTTTTTTGGTTTCTTCTATTTTCTACGAGTAGGAGTTTCCTAACATTTAAAGAAAAAATAATTTACTAATTAGCCTCGGCCCGATTGATCCCGAGAGCCAGACCGATCTCCTCTGAAAACCAACCAAAATTGGCAGATTTGGTCCGATTCGGTCCGGTTCCCGGATGGGACCGGGACGGGACCGATGCGCGCCGCCAGCTCCAGCTGAATGGTTCCCCAATCAAGGGTCCACGCCGAGCCACGTGGCGAAATAGAACAGTCAACCGAATATCATCCGAAGGAGACCGCAGAAATGCCAGCCGAACGCGACGAAGAGGATAGAATAAAAAGCGGGAAGAATCAATCGAAGCTCTGTCCGATCTTCTTCTCGATGGCCGGCACTTGCAGTTGCGGCATCTTGGCTCAGCAACCCCTGTTCGAGCTCAAGCTCTCGCGAGCCCGCCCTCCTCCGTTCCCTCGACCCAAGATGCAGCAGCGCCGCATTTCGGCGCGCGCCCATCGCCACTTTCAACGTCCATGCCAGAATTTGAGCCTTCCCAAGGGCCGTCTCGAATCCGGGAATGCCGAGTTTCCTAGTCTGCCCATGTTGCCAAGTTCGAAGCTCGAGTTCACTGTGAGGGATCAGTGGCTGATATGGCTTCTTTGACTTTTTTTCTTTGGGGGGGCTGTTCCTCCACTTTGGATTTTGGTTGTTCTGAGAAGTGAGTTTCTTTTGGTTTTCTCGTGGTCGTGATTTTTTCTGGGCAGGTTGGTGCACGGAGGGAGTATGGTTCTACAGCTGGAGATGCTGAGTCGCTCATCTCCGACCCAAACCAAGAGGAGTTTTCTTGGTCTTCCGTTATTCTTCCGTACGATTTCTCTCTCTCTCTCTCTCTCTCTCTCTCTCTCTCTGTTTTGCACTGCTCTTGTTTTTGTCCTTCGAATGGCTACCTTGTTCACGGGGGACTGAAGGGCATTGTTTGTAATTCCACACAATTCAGCATTCCATGCGACAGTGCTTCGGCTAGAGGAAACGTCAGATTAACATCAAATTTGAGACCTGCATTGGTCTCCTTTCCTCTCTTTTGGAGTAGCATTTTTTTTATCGCAATGTGCTAATTGCGAGAAACTATATGTCAATCACTAGGTATAGAAGTCAGGGGAGTAAATAAATCGTCTAAGAGCATGCTGTGTACCGTCTTTCGGATGTCTATATGGTCTGTTGGTATTAGATAGCCAGGAAATTACTGCCTCCAATAAATCTAAGGAATGGATCTTCCAGGTTCTTGTTCCCAGCACTCGGGGGATTGTTATTTGGTTATGATATTGGTGCCACTTCGGGTGCAACCATCTCGTTGCAGGTGAAAAGACACGATCATGTTTTATTATTTTCTGTTGATCAAATTTAAGTATGGGAAGATCCCGTGAAAGTGGTGTATTGTTTGACACTTGAGTTTGTCATTTTGCCACGCTTTCAGTCTCCTCTGCTTAGTGGCACTACTTGGTACGACCTCTCAGCTGTTCAGCTTGGTCTTGTGGTATGGTTCACATATCAAATCTCATATTCATAGCATTTTCATTTCTGTACAATGTGTGCACCAATTGAAATATCTGTTTCAATTGATCATAGGTTAGCGGTTCTCTTTATGGAGCTCTTCTAGGTTCCCTTCTTGTGTATCCGATTGCAGATTTTCTTGGTACTCTCTTCGTTTTCATTTGTCTTTTCTTTTATAATTCAAATAGCTGGCTTCTTAGACACTCTAAATTTTTTTTTTTTGACTTTAAAGGGAGGAGGCGAGAACTTATTACAGCAGCTGTACTCTATCTCTTTGGTTGTGTTATCACATCTTTTGCCCCTGGTCTTGGTGTTCTCTTATTAGGAAGACTACTCTATGGCCTAGGCATTGGGCTGGTAAGCTAATTGAACACTTGCACACTCTTTGTTGTTCTCGTGAATTCTCATCTTGTTCTTGGCCATATGCTTCAATACATGATTTCCACAGGCTATGCATGGTGCTCCTCTATATATTGCGGAAACGTGCCCGTCTCAGATTCGTGGAACCCTGATATCTTTGAAGGAACTCTTCATAGTTCTTGGGATTCTGGTAATTCTTAGAAAATGCGTATCTCTGAGAAAGCATGCATTACTTTTCTTGAAAACAAAAATGATCCTTTTGGCAGTTGGGTTATTTTGTGGGAAGCTTTCAAATTGGAGTCGTTGGGGGGTGGCGATACATGTATGGAGTGGGTGCCCCTATTGCATTAGTAATGGGACTGGGCATGTGGAGTCTTCCTCCATCTCCTCGCTGGTTGCTTCTAAGGGCTGTCCAAGGTAAAGGGCCTTTACAAGACTACAAAGAGAAAGCAGTTGCTGCCCTGAGCAGATTAAGGGGACGGCCCGCTGGTGACAAGCTGTCTGAAAGACAGATAGAAGACACTCTCATGAAATCTGCCAATGCAGATGAGGAACCCGAAGGAAGTTTTCTGGAGGTATTCCAGGGGCCTAGCCTAAAAGCCTTCATCATCGCTGGCGGTTTAGTCCTTTTCCAACAGGTAAATTTACTGATATGCCAAAAGTGGCATATTCTTTTCTTGCTCCTTTCTTCTATCATATGGTATTTACTGGAGATGGATAAAGGCCGTGGTTGGTTAAGCAATTTGGCACCTGGTTTTTGGCAGATCACTGGGCAGCCGAGTGTTCTCTATTATGCAGGCCCAATTCTCCAGGTACATGACAGCTTCCAGCACTTCTATCATTTCAAGCTCAATCAATAGTGACTCCACCTGATCAAACTTTTGTTGTTGATGCTCAAGAGTGCTGGCTTCTCTGCTGCTGCTGATGCCACCCGAGTTTCAGTTGTAATTGGCCTTTTCAAGGTATGATTAATTCTTTATAACAGCCTATCACGTGTTTTTCTGTTCCTTAGGCTTCACTTCTTCAGTGACCAAATTTTCCTTTCCAATGATACTTCTTCAGTTACTGATGACATGGATAGCTGTTCTAAAAGTTGATGACCTTGGAAGAAGACCCCTGCTGATTGGAGGTGTTGCTGGGATTGTATGTATCTTGTCCTGCTTTTCTTTCCACCGAAAAATCTTCCCACTCTCTCCATTACTCTCTAATGTCAAGGATGTCCCAGAGAATTATAATGGACTGTTTCATTCTCCTTTTTATGTGTTCAGGTTATCTCTTTACTCCTCCTCTCTTCTTATTACAAATTTCTCGGAGGATTCCCTCTTGTTGCTGTTGCTTCTTTGCTCCTCTATGTGGGTTGCTATCAGGTGACTAATATGTCTTCCACAAACGGCCATTCCTGGCTTCTTCATTTTCTGCTGTTCAACTCAAAAATTCAATTGAAATAATCTATCATGTCAATAATTTGAATGCAATCTAATAATTTTTTTTCCATTCTACCTCTCTCAAAATTCTATAGTTATTTTTCTGCCTCAAAATTGAAATTAACACTAGAAATCATCATTGGATTCTTGCAAATTGATGTTATATGCATAATTAGCCCGTCATTTTTAACATTTCTATTTACACACATGCCCTCGTTACTTATTGCCTAATATGTGAGTAGTGAACCATTGTTAAGAGCATAGTTCTTCGTGGTGGTTGTCAGATATCATTTGGACCCATCAGCTGGCTCATGGTGTCAGAAATATTTCCACTGCGCACCCGAGGGCGGGGAATCAGTCTAGCAGTACTGACAAACTTTGGATCAAATGCCATTGTGACCTTCGCCTTCGCGCCTTTAAAGGTAGTCAATCTTAAGTGATCTGGATCTGCTTGTCCTGTATTTTACTTCTTTAGGGTGATTGAAAACAGTGTCTTTTGTTTTGCAGGAGTTGCTAGGAGCTGAAAATGTTTTCCTCCTTTTTGGGGCTATTGCTTTGCTATCGCTCTTGTTTGTAGTCCTCCTTGTCCCAGAGACCAAAGGTTTGAGCTTGGAAGAAATCGAGTCCAAAATACTCAAGTGAAGGCAGTCACACCATATCAATTTGTTGAAAGCTCTACGACAACAAGAACCTTCACGAACCTGCTGATGCATGTCTCTTCCCAGCTGTGCAAATTAGCAGGACTACTCAAATGCTCCTTTTCACTCCCAAGTCCTAATACTGTTAACAGAACAAGCAAGTACTCTCAGTTGATGACATTTGCACAGTGATATCCTTGTGGTTGATACGACAGTTTGCAAAATTGACCTGATCAAGAGATGCAACGGAAATCGAACATTTTGCCAGATGATAATGTCTGCACAAGTGACTGTTGTGAGGCTGTAGAGCTACTTGTTTCTCATACATGCGTAAGAACTCGGATGTAGACTCTTGTACATGTAAATTGTCTCAGTGAAGCCGATGCACGTTTAGTCACTTAAGCTTTTTCGCAGTATCATCTGAGCTCTCCTATTTCTTTATTCACCTTTTGGCTGCAAACCGGAAGAAGCTGGCTCTTGATTAGCATCCTGTGGCTGTCGAAGCAGAAGAAGAGCTCTAAAAGCGCACGGAGTTAGTCTGGTACTTCCCACAATTTTCCTATGGTCGTAAATCGACATTCATCAACAGAGGCCATGAAAAATTCCAGGACATCTTTTATTAGGAAAAAATTGCTGGCTCATTTCTTATTGGAGGATAGGGTGTTGAACACGAGCCACTAATATGGAAGAACTCTAGTAGCTTCCTGTAAGGGAACTAAAGCACCACTCCACCTCAGAAATCAATTCTAACTTGTCGTGTACAGAGATTTTTTTTGGAGTCGATTGGGCTTTAACCACATGTTATCGCCATTTCAAACCTATCACCATTCGCAAAATTTCTACTGTTGGTTTTTTCCAGAATAAAAGAGAATAATAGGAAAAAAAGAAAAGCGCACCAGTTTTTTTAGTGGTGAAGAGAAGAGCGATGACCTCAGCCTCAATTGTCACTCCGATTCAGGAAAACTGAAACACCCTACCTTGTCCTACACGGCAAACGGTGGCCTCGGGTTGGTGCCATGTGTCGGCCAAGCGATCCAGATGGTCTGGCCACTGAGTGCTTATAAAACCCCACCGGTCCTCTTATTTCTCTGCGCTTAGGGGCATGTTCGCTTGTTCAAACCAAGTCACACAGACACACCCTACACACACAAGCTTCAAGCACTTGTCTAAGCAAATAGCTTGTCGTTTGATCAAGTCCCAAGTAGACATTAGCCCATGGCTGCCACGGTTTCAACCGTTGGAACTGTTAACCCGGTAATTTCCCGCCATTTTTCCAACTCGACGATCTCGTAATTTTGTGTCGATTCTGGAAGCAAGTGGGTGTGTGCTTATAATGTTTGACAGTTTACACTATGCCATCACTAAGAAAGTGACTATATGCTATTTTCATTCATGTATTGGTTTGAAGTTCACCTTTTTTTTTCTGTGGGAAGTTTGAAATTTTCCTATAGCTTATGGAGGGGTCATGCACGAGATCAAGTGTACTTGATCATGTTCTTGATTTTGCCTTTCGGGTTTTCTAGATTTTGGAAGATTGAACTAAAACTTGTACTTGATTTCTGTTCTTCACCCATTCAGGTAAAGGGTCAAAACTAAAAACCATGCTTCTCTAAGCGTTCCAACCACGTTCATTTTAGTTTGTTTACATACTGTTTAACGCTTTAATCACAATGACTGCATGCTCATCAAAAGAATCTTGTCTTGATCCAGTTGAGCTTGAACAACTCGAGCTCTGGAGGCTCAGTCCCCAGTTCGGTCTTCATGGGAAGCAGCCTAAAGAAGGTGAACTCCAGATTCGCCTCCCCGAAGGTTTCATCCGGAAGCTTCAAGGTTGTCGCTGAAGTTGATGAGGATCAGCAGACCGACAAGGACAAATGGAGAGGCCTTGCCTTCGATACTTCTGATGACCAACAGGACATCACCAGAGGAAAGGGGATGGTTGATTCGCTCTTCCAGGCTCCCATGGGGACCGGAACTCATTATGCCGTCATGAGCTCATACGAATACCTTAGTACTGGCCTTCGCCAGTAAGTGTAAACATATTGATTATCTGAGACAAGTGCTTGCGATTTCCTATTACGAGATGGTCGATGTGACTAGTGCTCATACTGCAAATTCGTCTTGTGTTTCAGATACAACCTGGACAACAACATGGATGGTTTCTACATTGCTCCTGCTTTCATGGACAAGCTTGTAGTTCACATCACCAAGAACTTCATGACCCTGCCTAACATCAAGGTGAGTAGCTGAACTTACCGATTCTGATGAGGCTGAGGAGTAATTTGCTTTTCGATGTTTGATCTTTGTCGTGGTCTTTCTGTTTCAGGTTCCTCTGATTTTGGGTATCTGGGGAGGCAAAGGTCAGGGCAAATCCTTCCAGTGTGAACTTGTCTTTGCCAAGATGGGAATCAAGTGAGTTCTTCATGAACTAATGAGAAGTTTTTGGAAGGATTAAAAGGGAAATCTAACCTATAAAAAGAACACATGCTTATGCTTTTATCATCTAATTGGTTGATTGTGCAATATCAGCCCCATTATGATGAGTGCTGGAGAACTGGAAAGTGGAAACGCTGGTGAGCCCGCAAAATTGATCAGGCAAAGGTATCGTGAGGCGGCCGATATCATCAAGAAGGGCAAGATGTGCTGCCTCTTCATCAATGATCTTGATGCCGGTGCCGGTAGACTCGGTGGGACCACTCAATACACCGTGAACAACCAGATGGTGAATGCTACCCTCATGAACATCGCTGATAACCCGACCAATGTCCAGCTCCCTGGTATGTACAACAAGGAGGAGAACCCCCGAGTCCCCATCATCGTCACTGGTAATGACTTCTCCACATTGTATGCCCCTCTTATCCGTGACGGTCGTATGGAGAAATTCTACTGGGCACCAACTCGCGAAGACCGCATTGGTGTTTGCAAAGGTATCTTTAGGTCCGACAATGTCCCCGACGAAGACATTGTCAAACTCGTCGACAACTTCCCTGGCCAATCTATTGGTAAGTATAAACATAAAATTTTCTGTTGGCAATTGTTCTCTCCAAATTTTCCAGAGGGGATCATGTTTCAAATACCTCTATGAATGATTGTAATAATTGCAATTAATACGGTGGTTATGGAAAAACTCTCCTTTGAGAATGCGGGAGTTCAAAAATGGAATCCAAAAACTGACTTGAGAATCAATGTAAATCGAGTGAGTAAGTTTTAGTAGAATTCAAACAACCATTTTGAGGAGATGTCGTCATTCATGCGCATGCTTGCTCCTGCTTGCAGACTTCTTTGGTGCCCTGCGTGCTCGTGTCTACGATGACGAAGTGAGGAAGTGGATCTCCGGTGTTGGAGTTGAGACCGTTGGAAAGAAGCTCGTGAACTCGAAGGAGGGTCCCCCGACTTTCGAGCAGCCCAAGATGACCCTTGAGAAGCTCCTTGAGTACGGAGGCATGCTTGTGCAGGAACAGGAGAATGTGAAGAGAGTCCAGTTGGCTGACAAGTACTTGAGCGATGCTGCTCTCGGTGATGCCAACAAGGATGCCATCGAGAGTGGAACCTTCTTCAACTAGAATGCTCGCTCTGGAAGTTTGATGGTTTGGTGTGTTCATCTGTTAGTGGTAGTAAAATGAGGAGTCGTAAGCTCATAGTAATGAATGCAAGCAAGCAACGGATTCCTTTCTCATGATAAGACTTCGTTTCAACTGCCAGAATTGAGAGCTGTAGTTGCAATCACCGAGACATACTGTCTTTGTTGTTTCTTGTTTGTACTATATCAAAAAAGTTTTGTTGATGTTTGGCCAATCCTCTCAGTCTCGCACTTGCTTCAATGTTTGCAGAGAACAAAAGCACAACCTAATGCTGATCCTAGTGAAGTAAATATGCTGAATAGTAGTCGGTTGTAATTTACAGTAAAATATCCTTTTTATTTCTTGTACATACTACATATTTCGCTGCAGAAAACGATTGCTGCACTGATACAACATAATTAACATTTGTTAATCCAAAATATACATGACAAATCGAGAAAAACAAAATTCTATTATCGACAGTGGAGGGGATGTCCGTTCCACTTTCAGTCTTTCAGTTGGTCTGGAGTATTCTCCCATAATTCTCTTCTTCCATGGCTACAATGCAAGAGAAAGCGCGCAGTAAGATTCGCAGAAGATAGAAGCCTTGGGACAATGCTCAACGCAGTTGTACACATGGATTCTCGTGGTTACTCTAATTTCCTCAATACTACTGTGACTCGTCTCTATCTACCATTTTCACTACACCCTTCAAAAGGCTAAACAACATACTTTACCAGGGGTTTGCGAAAAAACCTCCCATGAAATTTTATTTCCTGGTCTACTAGAATGGTTTGTCCTTGTTCTCGGTCTCTGATTTGCAGTTCCTAATCAATTAAAACTAGTGCATTTATTTTTTTTAACCTCAGAAAGAATGTTACAATTGGCATGGAATGGAAAAATCGGAATTTACCTCCATAGGCATTGGTCGATACCGGGATATGCGTAGAAGAGTTTGTAGCAGAATGAAAAGCAGTAGTGGATGATGCCTCTTGGTTTCGAAGCAAATTACTGACGGCCTCCCTGACCTTCTCAACCACACCTGCATCAGCAGGACCTTTCCGAGGACTTATTGCCTCGGATATCACTTGAGACAGTGCCCTGTCATCTTCCCCGGGTTCAAACTTTTGCATTATATATTCCTTCACCGACACTCCCTTATCCAACTTCTGCTCAGCAGGAGTATCCCGCTCGTGCCCGCTAACGGCAGTTTTAGCAGGCCCGCCGGCTGCCAAACCTGCTGCCGGAGAACCGACCGAAAGGTTCTGGATCTTTGAAGCAACAGCATGAGTTGCATCTGTCGCATAAGCCGGCGCATTCTGAATCTTTGAAGCGATAACATAAGTTGCATCAGTTGCATAAGCAGGCGCATTTTGGATTTTGGAAGTGATCGCCAGAGTTGCATCAGAGACCATGGCATATGCCGGTGCCAGTTTCTCTGTCATGGTTTCGGTCATTGTCTTGTTAGGACTTAGAGGGTTTCCTTTACCGGGTTCGGTTTCATGATTGATACTGTTTGGCAAAAGATGCTTCTCCGATATGACCGGGTTTGCTCTCGGATGCTGCCTCGCATTCTCCTTGCAGTCTTCAGGTGCCAGCTCTGACTCATACACTGAAAAGCGAAAAACAGAAAATGATTCCTCAAAGCTTTATATCTCCAGGGTCACATTTCTAACGATTTGATTCCAACTATAAGATTATTCCTTGGGAAACTCCACGCTCACGCCGAGCTCGGTACAGAATGCTTTCCTTTTTTCCAGAGGAAATTGCAGAAAGAGAAGTCGGGAAGTGATCCAATATCTTCTCTGTATGGACTTTTCGGTACTACTAAACAGTAGAGCATGAAAAAGGGGATGACATTACTTGGGGCTCCGAGGTATTCGGCGTCTTCTTCAGCATCATCTTCATCCAGGCTGACCCCCCACGACGGCGTGGTGTTGCCATCATCGGCATTTCTTTTCTTGCCGAGGCCGAGGCGCCATCTTCTAGCCCTTTCTTTCACTTTGGCAAGAACAGACTTCTTGTTGTTGGGGTACGCGTGGAAGTGGTCGTCTTCCAGATCGTGGCCCCTCATAAACGTCGGGGAGCTCGAGGACCACCTGGAACTTTCGCCTGGTCCGTCTGCGATACAGTTAGAATACAAAGAGCATGTGACTCACATGGCCATTGGGCATCGGTGTTTAATCATACCAACAAGAATGAACCAGAACGGGTGACGATTGAGGAATGCCAACACGCCGTAGGTGTTTCAGTGTCCATCTCATACCATAAAGGAGCTGCTCGACTGTCGGGGTGGTCGGGGTTCGCGGACTCGGGGAGTTGCTCTTGCTGTATCTCTGCCTCGCATCGAATCGCTGAGCCATCTAGTTTCACCAGACTATCCGACAGATCTCAAAACAATCCCTTGACGTGCTATCTGTTTCTCTGCGGCCTTCCCTTCTTCAAGATCACTTTCAAGAGGCCATCATCCCAAAGGGTCCGAGAGCTTTAACAAACTGGGGAGCGACGGTCGCGCATTGTTTTGCGGGGCGAAAGCGAGGACGAAGGAACACGGGAGATCAGTACCATCGGATTGGAAGGGACTATTTAAAGCTTGTGGGCGTATGAGATTACACTTGTCCGAAAAGAAATGGGAGAATATTCGTGCATGGCACAAGCAATTCAGATGCTTTAGAATCCCACATCCTCGGAACCCAACAGCTTACTGTTTTATCCCTGAACAACCGCTGATGATCTGGAGATACAAGCGCAAAGCCGGTGGCTTGTGTTGACCCCTAGGAATCAGGTGAGCATTGTCACGGATAAAGTCATTCATTCCTGAAACTTTGGCCCAACGCACATTATAATTCTTAAACTTTAAATTTGTTCAATATGGGTGCTGAACTTTAGCTCGATGTCTAATGTGGTTCATGAACTTTTAATTTATTCGATATGGAAGCTTAGACTTTTGGTACATATTTAATTTAGTCCACGTACTGTATGAAAATTTTCAATGTTGCCATTTCATTAACTCAAGTTCAGGGACAACGAACATTTTCATACAGTTCAGAGACTAAATTAAACATGAATCAAAAGTTTGAAGACCATATTGAATAAATTAAAAGTTTGGGAACGCAATTACACATTAGACTAAAGTTTAGAATAGGGAAACCGACACAAATAGTCCTTGAACTTGGGCCCAATGTGCAATGTGGTCTATGAACTTTTATTTTATTCAATATGATCCTTAAACCGTAATTCATTGTGCAATGTGGTCCGTGAATTTTCAATTTATTCAATATGGTCATTAGAATTTTGAAAAATGTTCAGTTCGGTACTTGTACCAAGTAAAAATATTTAATATTGTCCCTGAACTTCATTCAATAGAAAGACAACATTAAATATTTCTATATAGTTTAGGCACTAAGTTGAACATCTACCAAAACTTTATGGATCCTATTGAACAAATTGAAAGTTCAGGGACAACATTGTACATTGAGTTAAATTTTAGGGATCATATTAGATAAATTAAAAATTCACGAACTACATTACATATCGAATTAAAGTTTAAAAACTAATTGTATCGTCATCCTTTTGGGATAAATAACGATTTGATTACATCAAGCCCGCAAAAACCCTCCCGAAACTTCATGAGTTGAAGCCCAAAGAAAACAAAAAAGCCCAACAACACCAAACGCTCCCCGAAGTAGTTCTTCTCCTTCTACTGCAACAAACGAAGCGCAAAAACCCTCTCTTCTCTCTCCCCTCCTTATCCTTCCTCCTCCTCCTCCTCCTCCGCCTGCTCCTCCGTCGTCGTCTTCGAGCCCGAGAGGAGGGAAGCCGCCATGCCCGCATTCGCCGCTTCCGGCCACCTCCTCAACCCGACCCTCACCCACTCCCTCTCCTCCCGCCGCAAATTCCGCTCTTCCTCCTCTTCCTCCTCCCAAAACCCTAAACCCCTCCCTTCCCTCAAATGCCACCCCTCCTCCTCCCCTGCTTCGGACCCTCCCGCCTCCGATTCCCGCTCCGTCAAATCCCTCGGCCCTAGCCCTAGCCCTAGCCCTAGCCCTAGCCCCCTCCTCGATTCCTTCCGCAGGCCCCTCGCCTCCGCCGCTGCCGCAGCCGCCTCCTTCGCCGTTCTCCTCCGCTTCTCCCCCATCGGCGGCGGCGGCGGCGGCGGGTTCGGCGGCGGTGGAGGTGGTGGTGGTGGTGGTGGTGGTGGTGATGGAAGCGGCGGCGGCGGTTTCTGGGGGCGGCTGTTCTCTGCACCGGCCGCGATTGCCGACGAGCAGCAGAATCAGGAGTGGGACTCCCACGGCTTGCCTGCCAACATTGTGGTCCAGCTCAACAAGCTCAGCGGCTTCAAGAAGTACAAGCTCTCGGAGATCTTGTTCTTCGATCGGCGGAGATGGACCACCGTGGGGACCGAGGATTCCTTCTTCGAGATGGTCTCCCTGAGGCCCGGCGGCATCTACACTAAAGCGCAGCTGCAGAAGGAGCTGGAGACTTTGGCCACTTGTGGGATGTTTGAAAAAGTTGACATGGAAGGGAAGACCAAGGCGGATGGGACCTTGAGTTTGACCATTTCTTTTACCGAGAGCACATGGCAATCTGCTGATAAGTTTAGGTGCATCAATGTGGGGCTGATGCCGCAGTCCAAACCGATCGAGATGGACCCGGATATGACCGATAAGGAGAAGTTGGAGTACTACAGGAGCCAAGAGAAGGATTATAGGAGGAGAATCGACAGGGCCAGACCGTGTATGTTGCCGATGCTGGTGCATAGGGAGATTCTGCAGATGTTGAGAGATCAGGGTAAGGTGAGCGCTCGTCTGCTGCAGAAGATTAGGGATAGAGTGCAGAAATGGTACCATGATGAAGGCTATGCATGCGCTCAAGTGGTTAACTTTGGGAATTTGAATACCAAGGAGGTGGTTTGTGAGGTTGTGGAAGGGGATATCACTCAGCTTGTGATCCAGTTCCAAGATAAGCTGGGCAATGTGGTTGAAGGGAATACCCAGAATCCTGTCATTAGAAGGGAGTTGCCTAAGCAGGTATATCCCACATGTTATGTGTTTGTGAGCTTTAATCTCTTTTTTCTCTTTTTAACTTTTGATGCTGCCAATGTGAATACTGAAGTCTTAGAGCACTGAAACTTGTGATAAGAATGGTTATGTGTAGTTGATCTTCTATTTACGGCCAATTATCCCAGTCTGATTAAGATTTCCAAGTGCTTCACATTCTGACGATTGTAGCTTGTTGTTTCTAGTTGTTACACATCTCTAAGCCTGGTTATAATCTTCTCTGAGGGTTTGTCTCTCATGATTGGTTTTATGTTTGAACAATTTTATAGCTTCGCCAAGGCCATGTTTTCAACATAGAAGCGGGAAAACAAGCGCTTAGAAACATCAATTCACTAGCTCTATTTTCGAATATCGAAGTAAACCCTCGTCCTGATGAGAAGAATGAAGGGGGCATCATCGTAGAGATTAAGCTTAAAGAACTAGAGCAAAAGCAGGCTGAAGTCAGCACCGAGTGGAGCATTGTACCAGGTCGAGGAGGTCGTCCCACATTGGTACGATCCTGTACAGTTTGATATCATTCATGATAATATATATTTTTTTATTAGATCTTCACTTTTTCTTCATTGCTTGTTTAGGCTTCGCTCCAGCCCGGTGGAACTGTTTCTTTTGAGCATAGAAATATCAAGGGCCTCAACAGGTCAATTCTTGGTTCAGTAACAACCAGCAACTTCTTAAATCCTCAGGTAGTTTTTGCATTGATAATTCCCTTTACTTGATTACAACCCTTGGATTGTCGAAGTGTCGTTGATTCTATTATCTTTGGGGCAATCCCTACTGTAGGATGATCTCGCTTTCAAGCTTGAGTATGTGCACCCATATCTGGATGGAGTGTCTAATCCACGCAATCGAACCCTCCGCGCCAGCTGCTTTAACAGCCGGAAGTTGAGTCCTGTGTTCACTGGTGGTCCCGGAGTGGATGAAGTCCCCCCTATATGGGTCGATCGTGCTGGCCTTAAGGCCAACATTACTGAGGTGACTTAATACTTCCAGTCCACTGATTATATCAGGCATTTGGCATCAGTTTAAGTTTTGTAAAATTTAAGTCATCCTGATAATCCTGAGTATCATCAGAATTTCACTCGGCAAAGCAAATTCACTTATGGACTCGTGATGGAAGAAGTAACAACTCGGGATGAAAGCAGTCATATCTCCCCATATGGCCAAAGAATCTTGCCAAGTGGAGGAATCAGTGCAGATGGACCTCCAACAACCCTTAGTGGAACTGGTATCGACAGATTGGCATTCTTACAGGCAAATATCACACGTGACAACACAAAGTATGTTAATGGAGCTATTGTTGGCCAAAGGAATGTATTTCAGGTGTGTCATGGTTCACCACATTTGTCAATACTCCTGGAAGAATGATGTCTTTTCAGCAAGCATTCTTATAAGATATTTGCGTTATTTTTTAAGTAAGTTAAATGCTGGGAAACAAGCTTGTTAAATGACGCTGAAGACAGGATGCATGCTATATAGCCTCTTATAGGATGAAGTGAGGATCAGGAAAAATACCAAGAGTCTGCTGGATATTCTCTATGGGGAGGTGACTCGAACTTTATAAGACTAATAGCACTGCAGAATGAGTTCTCTGTTGCTCAATGTGTTATGCCTAGGACTTCTGTGCAGTTTGCGTTTCCATTCATTAATCTTGAGATGCTTAACTATTTTGTCATGTTGATTATGTTCCCATGTTTTGCTGTTTAAAATTTATGTCGTCCATCAAATGAGAGGGTTATATCTTACGGTTCTTTAAGTGCATGTGTTACTGTCTCCGCGCTCATTACACTGTTTAGAACTTCTGGGGTTTGATGGAGATGGATGAAATTCTCTTTTTTGCTGGAGGGTCATGTGTAAGCTGCTGAAGAGCTGCATCATTGGCGCTTGTCCCTCTTTTCATTTAGCCTTAGACCGGTTGTTGTAACAGTTCAAGTTTCAAAGTTACTGTTTTGTCTGACCGACTTCATGTTTAAGATGTTGATCTTACGTCAACATAATGGTTTTTTTTTTTGTCTATGATAAACTTGCAGCTGGATCAAGGTCTTGGAGTTGGCAGCAATTTCCCATTCTTCAATCGCCATCAGCTAACATGTACAGGATTTATTCAGTTGAAACAAGTGGAGGAAGGTGCTGGTAAGCCGCCACCACCTGTTCTAGTTCTACATGGGCATTACGGCGGTTGTGTGGGAGACCTCGCAAGCTATGATGCATTCACTCTTGGTGGGCCATACTCCGTTAGAGGTTACAACATGGGCGAGCTAGGTGCAGCAAGAAATATCCTCGAGGTAGGAATTCATAGTGTAACCTTTCTTTTTCCGTGTGCTATGTAATGCGAAATCATGAGAGCTTTTGATGGAATGGACAAGTAACTGTAGTTTGATTTACGCAGCTTGCAGCTGAGCTACGGATACCAGTGAAGAATACACACATGTATGTATTTGCAGAACATGGCAATGATTTGGGAAGTTCGAAACTTGTCAAAGGGAATCCAACAGAGGTCTACAGGCGTATGGGTCATGGCTCATCCTATGGGCTTGGTGCTAAGTTTGGTCTAGTACGTGCAGAATATGCTGTCGATCATAATTCAGGCACCGGGTCCTTGTTCCTCCGGTTTGGAGAGAGGTTTTGATATGTTTTGACCGTGGTTGTCTTGCATATTATTTTGGACACCGAGTTGTTCAGAAAATGACAGAGGATCAGTTGTTTCCATCCCGCGAGATCTTTTTAAGGTGGTCGGGAACCAGATATAGTTTTTGCTTGAGTCCGTGCTTATTCCTTTTCAATTAGCGGTGGAAGCTTTAGTCTGTAGCGATACATTGTCATGAATGGACTAAATTCAAGACATGTAATAATCAGTGGATGCATCACGTCCCTCGTCTCTTTGCGTACTTCCGCAGGCGAACTCTGATTTTACTCGCCCGGTTTCATTTATGCAGGCCTCCTCCTTACCGTTGCCATTGGTACGATGTTGGTGCCCGATGGCGATCTCAAGATTCTTACCAACGCGAAGACAACCGTTGTACATTTTCAGCATTACTTTTTTCGGTCTGTTCTCTGCTTTGGCCGGAAAAAAGGCCGAAAAGAGGGAAATAATTAGGAAGTGATCAGCTCGACTTGGCTAGTAGGACGTTAGAGATAGTAAATTAAAAAGCAACATAATTTGTGGATATAATTTTTGGATTAATTCATCTGTGGTCGCAGGTTGCGTTCGTTTGGGCCATCATATTGATAAGCCTTTAAAGAATTGCAGGTTATGTCTACATTATGCTGCTTTTTTATGGTTCCTTTCTGATAATCGCTGGATGCTCATGTCTATAGCTCAAATCTTCTGGAAACTCGTGTCATCGTCTTCCCGTGTCTTCGAGATTATTAAATTTTGAATGGAGAAACTAAGGGCGCAAATAACAATCATTCTATTTCAGAAAGTAATTTTTAGTCTGAAATGAATTTTTCTATTTCTATTTTATGGACGAGTTTCTGAGCAAAAATACGTGTTTGATAACGACACAAAATTTCTATTTCCAAAACAAAAATATGTTTGATAACGGTATAAAATTTCTCTCTCGAACGATCGGCGGGTGGGTGGTGGATGGGCGGGTGGCCAATGCAGAGGACAGCAGCAAGAGGTGGCCGATGTCAAGCTATGGCGGGTCGCGGTGAGAGGAGGGTGGCGGGAGGTGGCGGCCAATAGTGGGAGGCGGGCGGGCGGCAACCCATGGTGGTCAGTGGCGGGGGACGAAGGCCGAAGGTGGCAAACGGCGGGCGGTGGCAGCAAGAGGCGAGCGGTGGCCCACGGCGGTCGATGGCAGAGGACGACGACCGGCGAATGGCAAGAGGCGGCAAACAGGAGGCGGCCGACGGCTAGAGGTGGCCCATGGCAGTCGGCGGTGGAGGACGATGGTCGACGGATGGTCGAAGGCGGCGAACAGCAAGTGGGCGGTGAAGGGAGACAGCCGATGGTGGGAGGCGAGCGGTGGCCCACGGCGGTCGGTGGCAAGGGGGGCGGCGAATGGCAAGAGGGCGGTGGCGAGAGGCGGAAGGAGGGCGGCGGCAAGAGGAGGACGGCGGCGGGAGGCGGCGGCTGGTGGTGGGAGGCGGCCTGTGACCCATGGCGGTCGGCAGACAGTGGGAGGCGCCGGACGATGAGTGGGCGACCGACTAGTAGCGAGGGTGAGCGATTAGAAGAATTTTTATTTCTCATTTTTTTCCAGAAATAGAAAAGTAAAAAAAATTTTCTTGTCGTTTCTGTTCCAAATCTATTTCTGAAATCAAAATTTGTTCCAGAAATAGAAAAATGAAAGTACGTTATCAAACGAATTTCTGTTCCAAATTTGTTCCTGCGAATAGAAAAATAGAGAAACAGAATGGTTATTATTCGTAGCCTAATGTACCATTCACCGAGAGTGCTGATGTGATAAAACTATGACGTTCTCACTAGAGATTTTCTCTGGTTCCAGTCAGTCAAATGAAATATCTGATCTGAAGATTCAAATAGGCATGAAGCTTCTTTATGGCCAAAGAAAAATTATAAGGCTTCGTTCATTTCACAGAAAATATGACATTTTTGGAAAATGTTTTTCGGGAGGTAATTTTTTAGGAAAATGACTATTTTCCGGTGCTCGGCTAAAATGCGAAAAAGACCAAGAAAATATTTTCCGCCGTTCAACAAGGAAAATATTTTCCAGACTTCACCACCTGGGCATGCACTTGCCTTTAAGGCCACAAGGCAAACTTGCTTGGTATCTCTGTTCCCTCACTATCGCCAAACACCCATCCCTTCCTCAATGGATTTTGAATTTCTCTTGCAAAGCTACAATCTTGAACAAATGATCTTGATAGTATAAGATTTCGACAATTATGTAAAAATAGGAAAGATATCATAACACTACCAATCTTATCAAAATGAGGTATTGGATATTCTTCAGAAGCCAAAATTTCATTAGCTAGACATGAGGAAGGGAGAAAGTTCACAACTTTAGATTCAATAAATAACATAGAATCACTTCAAAACAAAGGGTAAGCATTTTTTAAGTTGAAATGCAGAGTCCACACTGAAATCACTAGTCAAAGAAAGGCCAATACAGACCAATCTTACATCAGACTTCATCTCTCAGAGTACTAACACTAACAATATAAAAAAAAGAACACATGAGTCTTTGGACAACAAAGCTCTATAAAATATGTCACTGTTCTCCTTTGACTATAAATTTATCAATCAGCACTTCCTTAAAATTCACATTCTTCACTATGAATGCTTTTCCAATTTTTTTTCATTTTCAACTAGGTAGTCAAAAACTGATCCAAGGGAAATTTCATCATATCCATCCACCTTTATCATCTCATTGTACAGTTAAGAGTAATCGATGTAGCTTTGACCCAATGATTTAATCGCCGATGCCATCTCTCCAAGTCGTTTTGAAAATGGATCATATTTATCTCATTGTTGAAATATCTTCGTCTTTTGTGGGACCTCTTTGCTGAAGGCACGGTAGATGAAGATCTTTATGATCCCTTCATCAACTCATCGAAGTCATCGCCTAAATCAATGGGTGAGGATTCAATTTTCGTCACATCAGCATCTGCAAGTTGCTTAGCAAAGCTTCCGATGGCCATATCTCTCCCAACCATCAAAAACATCTCATCATACATATCAATCATTTTATTTAGATACTTCTCATGAGAAGGATGGACCTGTCAATTCAATGCAAATAATCCATAAAAAGTCAAATGAAACAATTTAGATTGTCGTAATACGCACAATATTCATTCAGTTATTATAAGTGGCATTGCATGAAGCTGCTGTAAATACCAACATTGCAACCAAAATTTAAACTCTCCTCAGTACTGGAGTTACAAAGTTCAGCTGATAATTTCAGAATTTCAAGTACAGAAGAGAAATCCCAACGGCTTTCCATCTCTATTCCATAAAAAGTCGGCAATATTAGGTCGCCAGAAGGTATTAATCATTACAATGGCAAAGCTAATATGTTTACAAAACTAGTTCAAACTAGAGGACTTCACTGAGGAATAAAAAGCACAAAAGCCTTCATAAGCTAACACTGCTTGACAGTTCAGATATATCAATAGAGAAATCAAGACGTTGCCACTATAAAGGACGTAAAACACTTCCAGCTGAATCAAGAAATCAATACAATCCATAAACAAAAATTATCTCTGCCTCGAACCCTAAACCTTACAAGCACTAATGTCCAAACACATGAATTAGAGAAAATTTGAGCTATTTTGAATAGGTAAACAGAACAGAGATTCAATTTGGCCCACCACCGAGCTTGTTATGCCACAATTATTCAAACAGATGAAAAGTGATGAGAAAAATTACAGTCACATATTCATCAAATTCCTTTTTTCCAGCTATGATCATCTTCAAATTGTCATTCCAATTGAATCCACTCTTGCCACGTATCATTTGAATCGTCTTCCAATTGCTTATGATTGTCTTCAAATGGTTTTCAACATGTTCGGGCTCACAATGAACGCCAAACCTCTTACTTATTGTATCGACAACTCGAGCAATTGAAGAGGGTTTGAATGCGCTCGAAGGCTTGCTTCCTTTATTAGCTTCATTGGCAAGAATTTCAAGTAGAACACGTTCCATAGGCTTAGATCATCTAAATTACTTGATTTTCTCATCATTTGCCTTACTTTTAACTACGTAACAACTTTAAATAGCAAAATAAGAAAAAATACGGTGAAGAGAGACGCATAGTAACTATTTCAAGATGATTAACATTAAAGAAATTGAAACCACATGTTCTAAATGAAACACTAAAAAAAAACAAAAGGAAAACTATTGACTTCTTCGAATATTCTGATAACTAATCCACATTGCATGCACAATCCTATCTCTTTGTTATGGGCAAAAGTACACTATAAGTGCCATAACTTGTGTACGGTGATCACTTTGGTATCATAACTTTTTTTCGAATCACTTGGTGCTAAGTTGGAGGAAAATAGATCACTTTAATGATTCCGGCCAAAAAGTTGACCTGGCATTTTTATTTAAAAAAAGAGTGTGACGTGGATATTGGGGTCAACATTTGATGTCCACGTGGACAAGCAAAACGACGTCGCTTAGTCCACTTGGACAAGAAGGACGACGTCGTTCCATTTAGGACAGCAAACGACGTCGCTTAGTTCAAAGGTCTTAGCCTCGCGTCGCTCGTCACACCTGCTCTGTCTCCCTCGTCCAATCACCATCGCCTGTCGCTCGTCGCTCATGGCACCCTCCTTTCGTCGCTGTCGCCATCGCCATCGCTATCTCTTGCCTTCCCCTCGCGGTCGGTCGGCATCGCTCCCTCATCCCGTGGACTAAGCATCACTCGTTCCGTTGGCGTCGGTCCCGTCTCTGTGGCAAATTACGAAGGTTGGTCTTCAAATAAGGGTTGTTAATTTCTATTTTGCTGAATTGATCGACACATTACGCTTCATTGTCCTATGTTTCACTCAATTAATTGGTAGATTAGGGCTACCTTAGGGAAATTAGGGCTTGAACTAGGAAATTAGGGCTCAAACTTGGGAAATTAGGGCTCGAACTTGAAATTAGATTTTGAACTTCTGAAATTAAAGCTTGAACTTCATAAATTATGGCTAGTTGTTCGGATATTAAGGCTTGAAGTGAATTCGATTGTGTCGGTGCCGGGCTAAGTCTATGCGATAGACTGTGGTCCATGTGGGAACCTCTGTTATTATCACTAATGTGGTCTGATGGTGGCTTTTTCAATTTTGTCGATCATGTGGGGGACCTTTATGTGAAGCTGTGCTCTTTTTCCCATGTGATGTGGTCCCGAAAGCTAAAATATTGAATTTTTTGGCTTTTTTCCTTCAATGCAGGGTCGATATAGGGGGATAAAGACACAATTATCGGCATCATTGTTAGTTATGGAGGAGAATTTGTCATCGGCACTGATGAGTAGGAATATTTTGAGGGACTTGAAGGTACTGTTTATTTCGATAGAAGTAAGCCAGCATATATTAATCTCATGAGGGATATAATTCAACAATTAAGATGTAAAATAGGAAGTTTGCATTATTGTGTTCCTGGAAGCAGCTTGAAGGACGATATTAGAAACTTTGATGATGATAATGGTGTTAAGGATATCATCCACCATTATTTTCATGGAAAAGAAGCTGTTGTGTACGTTGAGTTCTATAGTGGTGGTGAATCTGATGAAGGGACTAAGAGAGGAGACGTAGGTGATGGTGCTGCTTTACCTAGTACTCAGGTTGGTGCTAGTTCTATTATAGATGAAGTTGGACATGAGAGGGATGAGAGGGAGGCAAGCCATGCAGCGAGTGAAGAGTTCACTAGATTTGAATTCACTGGATTGTCGTGGGAAGTTGCTGCATCTAGTGAATCAAATGATGAGGGTGTGACAAATGTAAATTTACCTACTGAAGATGCCGATGAGGAACTTGCACAGTCAAGGTAAAAGCAAAGGGAATTTGGAAAAAAAATCAATAGCTGCACTTGGAGGATTGCATGAAGCCGAACTAGGACGTAGCATTGATGGAGCTCCAGCTGAAGGTAATGACATTGATTGTGAAGAAAGTGGCTCTGATGAACAGAATGATAATTCTGAAAATCAGCATGAAGATGATGATCCCGTTGTGCGCAGAAGAAAATGTAAGTATCCGTTATACGATCCTGGCTCTTCTTCTTCTGTGTTGACTGTAGGTCTGAAATTTTCTGATGCCAAACAATTCAAAGAAGGGATTATCAAGTATTCAATAACTGAACAGAGGACTCTTCAGTTCATTATGTTGTAGCAAAGTGTTCTCAATCTAGTTGTTCGTGGAAGATATATGGCGCACGTTCAAAGAGGGACGGGTCATTCCAAATTAGGTCATTACAGGAGGAACATACTTGTTCCATCATGTTTGACAACAAAAGGGTAACGAGTGCTTGGTTGTTGAAACACTTCTTCGATACCATCAAAGCGATGCCTGATGTGAAGAGTGCTCAGTTGAAGCAGTTGGTGAAGTAGCGGGTAGGGATTAACGTGTCACTCAATCAGTGTAAAAGAGCCAAGTATAAGGTGATGAAAAAAATTCTAGAGAGGTACAAGGAAGAATATGGTCAAATTTGGGAATATGCTGGAGAATGTAGGCTGCAAAACCCGGGTAGTCGAGTTTATGTTGAGGTTGTAGAGCGGCCACTGCCTAACCATGGGACTAACTTTGACTGAATTTATATTTGCTTTGATGCATGCAAGCAGGGATTTGTTGCTAGTTGTAGACGAGTCATAAGGTTAGATGGATGTTTCTTAAAGGGTGTGTGCAAAGGAGAATTATTGGGGCTGCCATTGGGAGGGATGACAATAATCAGATGTTTCCAATTGCTTGGGCTGTTGTAAAGGTAGAGAGCAAGGACACTTGGTTGTGGTTCCTGAAAAATTTGATGGTGGACCTTGAGATCACTAATGGAGGAGGTTGGGCATTCATGAACGACCAACAAAAGGTAATGCTGGTGCAACTGCACAAACAATATTTATGACATTTTATCTTGCACATGCCTTTATTAATGCCTTGATGTATGAATTTTTGTAGGGACTTCTTCCTGCTCTAGCTAAGTTGATGCCATTTGCTGAACATAGGATGTGTGCGAGGCACATATATGCAAACTGGGCAAAAATCTACAAAGGGAAGAAACTATAGAAGCAATTTTGGATGATAGCTAAGAGCACTAACATGGTTGATTTTAGAATTCACAAACAGCAGCTGCTTGACTTGATGAAGGACGGTTATGAAGCACTTTTTCAAACTGAACCCAGGCATTAGTGCAAGGCCTTCTTTAGTGAAGAATTCAAGAGCGATATCATTGATAACAATCTCAGTGAAGCCTTCAATGGCAGAATTTTAGAGGCGAGGTGTAAACCAATCATCAGCATGCTTAAGGATATTCGAGTGATAGTCATGACAAGGCTGCAAAAATAGAGAGATGAGGCTACGAAGTGGACTGGACAGTGTGGTCCTAGGATTGCTAAAAGATTGGATGACAACTTGGCGAGTAGTAGCTTCTATCATCCTATCTGGAATTGGAGATGACGGCTATGAGGTCATGGAAAAGACAGACAAGTATGTTGTCCAATTGGACAAACTAAAGTGCTCATGTCGAGCTTGGCAACTTTTTGGAATTCCCCGTGCACATGCCATTTGTGCCATTCAAGCGAAGTACCAAAATCCCAAAGATTACCTGCATGGTTGCTACCATAAAACACATATCTTGCTGCATACCAGCACATGATGCAGCCTATTAGAAGTACAAAATTCTGGGAGCCGACAAATCATGAAGCCCCTTATCTTTTGCCACTTAAGAAACAAATGGGAAGGCCTAAAAGGAGATGAAGAAAGCAGGAGGGAGAGCACAGAAGTAAGAAGATGAGCAAGTCAGGTGTAGAGATAAAATGCTCATATTGTCGTGAGGTAGGTCACAACAAAAATGATTGTCATTTGAAGAAGCAACATCAGTTGCTTCAACAGCCAAGTGAAGGGACTCAAATTGGATCAAGTGTAACGCCAGTACAAGAACCATCTGAAGGGGCTGCTGAAAGGCCTGCTGGAGGGCTAGTTGATAGGCATGCTGATTGTTTAGCTGAAGGGCCTGCTGAAGGCCAAGTTCAAGAACTAGCTGAAGAGCTAACCGGAGGCCCAGGTTCAAGGGCAACCTCCTCCTCGACTGTTGCACAGGCTAGGAGAAAATATCCAGTAAGCTATATGTATTTGTATTAATCTTTAGTGAGCAGACTTTGGCTTTAGTTAACATTGTTTTGTCCTTATCAGTTGAGAAGAAAATCAACTAAACAAGCAGCTCAGGTTCTTAAAGTGAGGCACCATATCAAATAAGAGGGGTCTTCGGCAGAAAATTAAGGCAATATGGTTATGGAATTTATACGGACTTCAATACTGGAATGACTATTTTGAATGTGAGTTTTGTACATCTCATGCATTTCATTTTTGAGTTTTTCACTTTTATGACAATATTATTTCTTCTCATCCATGATTATGTTGTAGCCTGGAAGGAGTTCAGAGGTTCTCATATCTCAAGTTGGCCCAAACCAAGAGTCAAGAGCTGCACAAAAAAGAATCCAACCAACGTTGCAAGTAGCTGGTCCGAAGAGAAGAAGGGTGGCTGCAGAGAAGAGTGTTTGTAAACTGCCACCAATAAAAAACTCAACACTAGTTCCTAATCAACCAGCACATGCTGACAGCTCCAAAACAGCCACCAACACCAGTAAGAAGAAAATAGTTGCGCCTAAGAAGAAATCTCGAGTAAGAAAGCCAGTAGAATAATCTGCTGGTCCAACAGTTGAAAAAGATGTAACTGGAGTAGTTCAAGAAGAAGCAACTCTAGCTGTTGAAGAAGATCCAGCTCAAGCAGTTCAAGAAGAAGTAGCTCCAGTTGTTGAAGAAGATGCAGCTCTAGTAGTTCAAGAAGAAGCAGCTCCGGCTATTGAAGAACTTACATCTTCAGAAGAACAACTTGCAGTTCCTCCAGTTCGAAAGAGTCAAAGAATTATGAATCAATTCAAGAAGCCGTCGAAATGAAAAGGAAATGGTGGACTTATCACTATTGACTAATGGGAGGGTATTGTGATTATTAGTTTTTGTGAAATTAGGGAGGTTTACCGTATTGGCTAATAGGATATTGATTTTTTGTGGTCCTGGAACGTTATTGACTAATGGGATGTTGTGTAATGACTAAATTCGATGTTTACCGCGGTTAAGGTGGTTGTGATTTCCATATTTTTGCACACGTGTTTGTTCTGTTTTAGTATAGTATTGGTGTAGTGGGGTGCTTGCAAGTTGCATCAGTAAGTTAATATTCAAAAAAACTTACTGATGCAGTTGGTGGGGAGGGTGGGAATTGGTGTTGCTAGTGCTGATTTTTGTGCTATTTTCAGGTGCAATATGGTGCTTGCACCAGCTGCTGATTTTGTGCTGTTTGGGAGTGCAATATGGTGTTTGCACTAGCTGCTGATTTTGTACTATTTGGGAGTATAGTATGGCAGCTGTTGATTTTGTCATATTTGGGAGTGCAGTATAGTGCTTGCACCAGCATGCCAGCACGTGCTGGTTCAAGCATTTTGAACCGGTTCTTGAATATGGTCTGGGGGTTGTTTAATGCTGGTGATTGAATATGGTTTGGGGGCTGTTTGAACCAGTTTATGAGTATGGTTTACGGTGGTTTGCTGCTGGTGAGCAGTGCTGGTACAATTACTGCTTTGATTTTGGAATGATCTGGTTTAAAGATTGGTTTGTTGGAACCAAAGTCTCCATTTTTTAAAGAAACACACGGCATGACACTTAAGTGATCAACTTTCGGCCACAATTGGCACTTAAGTGATCACTTTTGAATCACGACTGGAACTTAAGTGATCACTTTTAAACCATGACTAGAACTTAAGTGACCACTTTTGAACCACGACTGGCACTTAAGTGATCACAATTAGAAACATTTGGCACTAAAATGTCAACTGCTGAACTTGTGACGATTTCATAATTTGCTGCTACACAGAGTTGCAGCACTTGCAACACCTCATTTTTCAGTAGTGAGCCTTACTCCATAATATGCAACCATCTAACCAGATAAAAAAAATACAACAAATGAGCAAGTGAATATGCAGCAAATAAGCAAGTGCAGCAAATGAGCAAAAATATGAAGCAAATAAGGAAGTGTAGCAAATGACAGCAAATGAGCAAAAATATGCTGCCAATCAGGAAGTGCATCAATGATAGCAAATGAGCAAAAATATGCAGTAAAATATGCTGTAAATGAGAAAGTGTAGCAAATGACAGTAAATGAGTAAAAATATGCAACAAATGAGCAAAAATATGCTGCAAATGAGAAAGTACAGCAAATGATAGCAAATGAGCAAAAATATACTGCAAATGAGGAAGTGCAGCAAAAGATGGCAAATGAGCAAAAATATGCAACAAAAAATGCTACCAATGAGGCAAAACTGCATCAAAATATGCATCAACAAAATACTAAGCAACTCAACATTGAGAACTAATAAATTCCAACCTTCCATTTGTCATAGGTTGCAGCAAACCTCTTGTTACATACATAAATTGCAGCAAACTAATAACACAACCGTAGCTACAAATTGCCAAATACACATACATAGTACAAGCCTATCTTAAATTATGGTAGACTAAGAAATTTTTGCTCATAACTGACATTATATTTGACCATAAAATATGCTATAAAAAATATCAATAACACAATCAACAATCGATAATACTTTCTTTCGATTTTCATCCTTCGAACTTCCTTCTTCAAATGGTTGGCTAGAGATGCTAAAGCCTTCATTTCAACTTGCAATGAGTCGACATCGTCCAACTCGTCCATTAATGCAGGTGGAGGTTGATGTCGAGCTTCAAGTAGATTCACTATCACCTCTGTTGCTCAATCTGAAAATTTCGCATCAACCCACTTGAAGAATTTGCACTTCCAGCCTTTTCTATACCTGGCGCATCCATGGAATCTTCTCCCGGGGTTCAATCGAGTCCAAGATGTTCTTCTTGGACTCGATAATCCACAATAGCAGAAGAACCGACCTTCTTCTTCATTTCGTTCAAACGAATTTGAGCCGCTAGTGAAGCTCCTGCCATCCATTTGCAACTTTTGGCTGTCAATTTCGGGGAAAACAAGGAAATAATATGGCCGGTTAGGGTTTGCAATTGGGGAATATGTCCAATTAGCCGATTTAGGGTTCCTATATTGGGAGGAGAAAGGTTGAACGACGTCGTTTTCGCTATAAGGGCTGACTAGACTCTCCGGCCTGCTCCGGCCAGCCATCTCAGCATCGAATATTAATAAAAAAGAGCCACATTATATTTCCGGCTTGCCATGTCAGCATTGACACTCAAGTGATCGTTTTTCAAAAAAGTTGACATCAAAGTGATCGCCGTACACAAGTTATGGCACTTATAATATACTTTTGCCTTTTTTTATGCCCATATTCTATTTTCCTCTCTTTCATCTCCTTGCGAAAGTAGGATTTTTGGATTTTCTCTCAGAGATTCCATTTATCTATTCATCTCTTCCATGATAGAGTCATTAGGATCAAATCCCATGATAAAATTGTGAACGATACGACAAGCTAAGACAACATCGACTTGTATTTCAAATGACCAAAAAGGTTTAGAATCCAATACTCAAAAACGCTTCTTTAAAATTCCAAAGACTCTTTCAACAGTAGTTCTTAAAGATGAATGGTGGAGATTGAAAAGTTCCTTCTCATTTTCAGGTGGGCAATTACTAAACTTCTTCAAATGGTATCTAACACCACGATAGGGAGAGATGATGCCATTTTGGATTCCATAACCAGCATCAGCAAGATAATATTTTCCTATAAATTATAAATAAGTTTATTACTAAGATACTAAACTCAATTCAAACATTGTGTATAAATTCCATTTCCTTACCTCTAGGAATGTTCAATCCACCCGGCTTTGAAAGTGCATCAGATAAAATACGTAAATCATGTGCAGTGTCCTCCCAACGAGCTAAGGCATAAGAAAATCTTAAGTCAAGTGTAACAGCAGCTAAAACATTTTGTGTTGTTCCATCCTTCCTTGCATCCTTCCGACCATGAAATCTTACTTGAATTTCAAGAGGAACTGATGCACGTACATGAATTCCATCTATTGCTCCGATAAAATCCTAAAATAATCAATATAGTTACCAATCATATACTAATGAAACTTCTCAAGCAATGTATAAAGACTTTTTCTTGCAAATTTCATACATTAAAATATAGATAAAATCTTCGATTGTTTAATTATCTCAAGAGGAGTGGAATTGCTTAGTTCTTTCATCACATGCTTGTATAATTTCAAAATTGCTTGCAAGATGATTTTAAAATACCTATGCATGGTGTCTATTGATCTATGAAATCTTCTCTCAATGACTCTAAACCTCACATTATGTCCAATGATATGGCAAAATACCAAAACTTACTTCATAATAGCAACATTTACCGTAGAACACAACAAGTTATTTGCACCGAGTACCTTATGAAGCTCTAAAAAAGCATTTGGCATCATCAGTATTTGATTTATACAATGAGTATCGCCACTGTATAACACACGATTAATATACAACTCTCTCTCGTAATCTCGGTTCACATGAGGCTTTCTTGGTATGTGGTTCTCAAAATGATTATAATCATCCATAACTAGTGTGATAACTATCATAACCGCTGCACCCGCACCTGTTACCGCCACTTGGATTTTGTTATCATCCATCTCTGTTGGAGCACACTGATCATAAAACATAAACTGCAGGTGAAATACTAGAAGGGCGATACTAGAAGAGCCAAAAACGCATGGAACAACACAAGCTGCTTCAAAGACAGCACAAGCTGCTTTTCTATGTATGCAAATCCCCAGTGCAGTAAATATTATGAAGTTCATTGACAATCACTAACAAAAACAGCATTGTTTATACAAGCAAAAAATGAAACTGAGGCTTCTTTTATCTGCCCTTAACCAAAAGGATCGCCAAAAAGCAAACTCAATCATGTCAACTCAACAACAGAACAAACACCTAAAGATCTAACGAACTCTACAATCAATCCGACCATTCAGCAGTCCCCAAACCCCAGAACGCAGCATTCCCCTCAGAGCCATCAGCAATAAATCAACAATGCCCTCAATTAACCAAAAACCCCAATAGACGAATAGACAAAGACCCAACTGCTAATAGCGCCAATGCTATTAGACTAAACTTGAAGAGTTGGTTTACACACTTTCCTTTGAATCGACGACTAAGCAAAGAGATCGATTTACAAAAATGAGAGCAAACGACAGTGATAACCTTGGAATCACGTCTCTGTGGGACGATAAGAGGACCAGACAAAGCGCGAGTTAGCAACGGAGAAGAAGCAGATCTGGAGATAAGGGACCAGACGAAGCGCGAGCCAGCACCTGGAGATGAGGGACGAGACGAAGCACGAGCCAGCAACGGAGAAGGAGCGGATCTGGAGATGAGGGACGAGATGAAGCGCGAGCAAGCAATGGAGAAGGAGCGGATCTAGAGATGAGAGACAAGACGAAGAAGGCCTGAGAAAGATAGGAAAACAAAGAGCACTCTGGAGAGAGGAGAGGGTGCATGAGAAGAGCAGAAAACGAAGAGAGGAGGCGAGGGCAAGAGGGCGACGCAAGGAGGTAAGGGCAATGCTAGGGCAACAGGGCGAGATAGTGACACGAGAAGGTGAGGGCGATGCAAGGGCAACATGGCGTAAGGGCGACGCAAGGGAAAATGATTCTCTCTCTTGAAAGAAAGGAAGACATTTTCTTCAGTTTTAAGAAGGATATTTTTCATTCACTGGAAAACATTTTCCTTAATTACCTATTTTCCGCCCCCGAACACTGGAAATTATGGAAAATGTTTTCCACCAAACGAACGGAGCCTAAGTTTAATGCAGTTTTTCTTCCCGAACATTAACTAGCATGACACATGAAAGAGGTACGCGGTAACACGGCCAACAGTTCTCAGGCGACTTGCTTGTCAAAAGGAACCGAAAGCAACCCTAGGAAGAATAAAAATTCTTTTGGTCAGATGTTCCCATCACCTTATAATCTCCACAAGCATGTTTCTCCGCATGCGCTCTCTTTCCTGGTTGTCGTGTGACTATGAGTATGAGCCTCCAGGAAATTGTCAAAACCTTATTACTCCATCTCTATTGGTTTGTCCCATCCCGGCTACTGCCAAATCCAGCCGCAGATGCAATACTTTCTCTCTGGTCTTTCCGGGTTTTCAAGAATCCAAGTCCAAAGAATTAAGTGATCAAAAAGAGCTTAAATCTCAAAGCTTGGGTGCAGACTTCTGTGGTTTACCAGTCTGGAATGACAATCCTTATGCAGAACTCTCTGACACGGTACAGCTGGAGAAGTTGTCGAGGTGACCAGAGACTTCGAGCTAAACCCATCGAAGAAGCAAGAAATCCGAGAAGAACTAGCGAGCACGGTACAACACATAAGTCATAAACTTAAGAGGCTTATGAAACTCAGAATCTAGCTTCAAAAGAGGATCTCAAAGGAAAACACCGAACGAACATAAACCAGAGACAGAGATGGCAAAATAAAGGGCAAACGTGTGCTTCCATTTCCATCTCATATCTAAATTAAAGTCAGTTTCCAAGGCGGTACAACTCAATCGTGCTTAAATTGTCCCAGAACAATAAGAATTCTAGATATGCAATTCATCCAGATGAAAACCCGTAATTCCAACCATGACCCAAATGCACTCAATAGCAGAGAATTGCTGCAGAGTGAACATACAAGAAATTCCAGGCATTTAATCACTGGAAAGACTCTTGGAGCAGAATCTTTTAAACGTCAACATGGCCACAATCACAGGCAAGCAATGTGACAGGGGATTTCAATCTCATGCATGAGCTAATGCAGTTTATCTTACAAAAGTTACAAAAGCAAACAGACTAAACAGTCATGAACTCAGCGAGATTAATCTTTCAAGTAAACTAAAGGAGTATTCAGGTCCTCCAGGAAAATTTACTCGATTTAAGCTTTAAATCAACACAAGCATCTTTGGCCCCTCAAAAGTTGAAGAAAAGAACAAAAATAGATCAAAACAAGGAGAAAAATCAATTGCTATGTAAAACTAGAAATCCATAAGTTAAAGACTATCACCACAAGTTCAACTTATTCTAACACAGGAAAGGGGTCAAGTAGAAAGATGCAAGCATGGATGGCTTTAAAGGTATTTTTTTGCAACATCTGCGGCAGCTGAAATTGACCTAAAACTTTTTTAGCTAAAAGAGAAGGAAGGAACATATTGACCTAATTATAACTTCAATGAACCGCACTAACTGAAGCATAGACCAACTCTAACAAGACACAAGCCAATTCTCCTAAATATGCAGTTATCAAGATATGCAAAGCCATGAAAAGTCAGCTATGATGTTAGCTTTCTTTTTTAAGAAGTTAAGGCATGAATAGTAACGGAAGGAAAGGAGCAATTAACCAAAACGAAATCACTGTACATTCAACTTCTGAATTTCCAAAAGGGGTGAATCCACCTGCAAGACATGGTTCAGAACATTCAATGATTATTTCTCCATAAACCTTTATCCATGACGGAACATTACACAGACCATGGCCAATATTTCTACTTCTGGTTTTAGACCTTTGGCAGGTTTCTGAACGATGGCCCCAGTACCCCCTGCCCAGTATCTTCAGAATGGATATGTAATATATCCATTCAAGTGGATCACCCCCTCCAATTGTTGACCAGAATATAAAATTTCGAAAACTTGTCTTAGATCCTTCTGTTGATAAAGGGTAGGACAGCAGTATCAAAACACCCGTTGGCTAGGACTATTATGAGCAGTGAAAGTTTCTGCTAAGGATGCCTCCAGGACTGGAAGGCACAATATTTTGCTCAGCTTATAATTGCAGATCAACAATAAATACAGAAACCAGGATCTGACACTGTCGTAAAGGCAGCAAAAGTCACCCGTAAAAGGCAAATTAGGTTACCGAATCCACCACAATGTCTGAAGGAACTGTGGACAAATGAATCATTATGAAGAGTATGTTACAAGAACAAGAAGTTAACCTTTCTTCATCGTCAATAAACTCCACTAGAGTCGTTTCTCATTCGCAGTGGACTGTGGAAAGGAAGCAACCGAACCATACCTATTACTGGACCAATCTCTCTGTTGCATTGCGTATTGATTTGACTCAAACCCAGATAAATTACCAATTTGCATTTTCATGGGTACATAACCATGCCCCATTGCATAAACCGGCATCGGCATCACAGGCAGCTGTGCTCCGTAAGGCATTGGTATCGGCATCGGCATTTGCCCATCCCCATGACCACTATTGCCTGCAACATCGTTCAAGCTATGCGGTACCGTTGTCGAGGCAAACAATTGATCAGACGACGAAGGTCCTTCACATGACATCCCATGCATCCTCTTCAAGTAAAGCCTATACTTCTGCAGATGACTCGCCACATTTTCCCTCGTCAATCCCTCAACATTCATCAACTGCATAATAGTCTTCGGCACCGCATTCTTTATCCCTAAATGGGCAACCACGTCGACAAACCTCTTGTGCAATTGAGGCGTCCAAACCAGCCGTGGCCTCTTTAACGTACTCCCCGACGGATCTTCCGGCGAATTGTCCATCCTCGGAGTGGAATCCACTTCTTCGGCCATCTCAATCCTCCTCGATTTCCTCGAATCCGATTCATCGGCACCGTCCTCCTCGTCCTCCTCCTCAACCTCCACCTCCATGCTCTGATGATTATCAACGAAGGACTTGAAATTATCGCTGGTGGAAAAACCCTGCGAAGCCGCGCCGCTGCCGCGCAACCCAGTCAGCGTGCTCCGCGACGCGCGATTGACGTCGACGGCGGTCCTCGAAGGCTCCAGCGCGATGCTGAACGCGGACGCCAGCTCGGGCGGGATCAACGCCTGACACAACGGCGCCAGATCGTCGCAACTCGGGAGGCCGAACTCCCACTCGACGACCCGGTCCTCGCCGTCCGATTCGCCATCTCCGCCGCCGCCGCCGCCGCCGCCGCTTCCGCCGGGGTCGCCATGTTCGCTCATCTTCGGTTCCTCGCCCATCTCTCCGCCGGTAGGGTTTGGCTTTCGTGAGAAGAGAAGCGACGGTGACGGAAGGAAACGATCCTGGACCTGCTTTCGGTCGGTGGAAAATGGAAAGGGAAATGCCTCTGCGATTTTCTTTTCCGGGGAAAAGAAAAAAAAAGCAACACGAAAGCGGTGGTTGAGGCGAACCGCTGACGTGGCCGACTTACCCAGCCGGCCAGAGTAAGATATTTTTTTGATTTTGATGGGCGGGACGGTGGGGATTCTCCGACCAAAATATCTTCCGCCCCCCGGCGACGGAACTGATACCGTGCGCCGCGGATTTTGCTGCGCTCGCTCCCCGATTGGGACACGTCAGCGTCGCCAGAGATGAGGAAGCGGATGAGAAGCTGCCACGATGCGTAGATCGACGAGCCTTGATTAATCACGTTTTTCCTTTTTCAGTGTGCACCCCACTTTGTCCCCTTCCGTGGATTCAGCGGGATGATAGAGTGCAAGATGCGACTCACCATATTACTGTTTTATTCAAATACAGACCCCAAATTTATATATATATACATATTGATTAATAATTAGGGGAAAGTTTGTCCGAAAAAGCCTAACCATTTTTTATCGACTCAATTATAAACTTTTTAATTTTATCAATTAAACTTTATCCCTTTTCACACTTTATCAATTGAGATCCGTTATTTTAAAAGACCAATTTTTGACGAATTTCCTCGTCGAGTCGCGTCGATCGCCAATCAATCGAATCGGTCGCCACCCATGTTGCTCCAAGAGGTCTACTAAGGACGATGGAACTCCTTATAACAAAGGAACCAGTCTGAAAAATCCCTCGTCATAAGGTTTTAACCAATCACCTGATGGAGCCTTAAAAAGGTACAAAAGATATTTAATCGCTCCTATTTGAGGAGCCAAACCCACTCTAGCAATTCAACCGGGCTGTTAGTCGGAAGCTAACAAAAATACCCGAAAACATAACACAGATGTACCGGTTTAAATTTTTTAGTGATAATAACTCTTTTTTAATAACCTCTATTTCTTGATTGTTTCTGTCCCTGATAAAATAACTAGCACGAGAATTTGGAGACCCATTTCCTAAAGCAATATTAAGAACTTAATCAAATCATGAATTGGGCAAGTTTTTAACTATTTAAGGGAGAAGAAGCAGACTAAACATAATTAATAATCATAATGCATCCACAATATAAACAAAACCCTGAGCCAGAACAAAAGAGGGGGGGGGGGGGTGGGAATGAATAAACAAAGTCAAATACATTTCATTCAGGGAAAATTCTGGCCTCATCTAAAAAACATTAACAGCTCTCACAGATAAGTGAAATTCTTTGTACATTCCACCTCCCACCACCACCACATTAATCCAAATTTTTTTACACTCTTTCAGGAAAACTTGTACAGTCATTTACCTTATCAGGAACTTCATCAGCTGTGCTCCCCACACATCTGCAACCTCGGTTTGCTAGATTTCGCGCGTATAAAACTTGAAGAAAAAGCTACATAATTTACAGTTTTCTTTAGCAGTACAGGCATCAACTTTATTTTTTTTTAGTTGGCTCACACTTCTTTCCCTAAAAAGATACGCAGCGCCACGAGCTCTAGAAACAAAGAAATGGAAGAGGAAGCTCACACTAGCATCGGTTAGCTATACAAACTAGCTTTTGCGCTGTGCAGCCTAGGCAGGGTGCGGAGATTGCGCCATTCTCCTCTCTGCAAATGATTGACCAGATAAGTCATTTGTGCAGATAGAGAGAGGAGAACAAAACAAAGTTCTCTGAATGAAGGAGTAAATCAAGAACTCCTCACCACAGTAGAGGAAACATCTAAGAATTTGTAAGAGAAAGAAAACGCACCCCCAGCAGCGACAAGCTTTTCTATTCGCGCCACAATATGCTTTCCGTATGTGTACTTCTTCAGGGCATTCAGATGAACTTTGACTCGCGAAAGAATTAACTCACGTTGTTGGTCGTCGCATGTCTCCAGCACTTTTTGTACGACATAATTGGCAAACTGATCTTTCATCATTGCCTGGATGAAGATAAGACGACAGAAAAAACAGAGATGCCCAAGATTAAAAGAAGGATACGCAAGAAAGAATGATACAAAAACATCAGGCTAAATACAGTATTAAGAAATGTATAAGTAAATGAGATTTCAGTATCTAGAACATAAAGTCTGACACAAAGTATTCGTCCCTACAAAGAGCCATCCATGCAACTTCAAGTGGTTTCCCACCATGGGATCTAAGAAATAAATAAGAACATGAAACCATAAGAACGGTCGTGCAATTCCTTAGTCAATGGTCAACCAAAGTGAATTTGCTGAAATAGGCATTATCACCATTTAATTGAACTTCATTATGATCGAGGCATCTTAAGAGAGAAACAAGACTCCAGAAGCCTCACCGAACAAACATGCCAACCTAGTCCACGGGTTATACGAGCAGCAAAGCAGGTAATTCAGTGGGTCACAACAACGCTTAACATCATCTCAAGCACTGATCAGCCCTAAATACCATTTAAGAGTTTTTAATTTAATGATGAAATTCAGCTTCAGAAGTCGGTTTCTATTCCGTCTGATCAGATAGATTCACTCTCCAATCTGCCCCACCATATGGGGAGGCTGTCCGACTTACCATATTGAACAGAAAACACTGGATATATGAGTGCTGCATTTTCTAAAACCAAGATTGACAGGAAAAATGTGTTTGCCAAAACTTCCTACTCGATCTTATGGGCCAAACACAAAATATTCTTGATTTAAACTCACAGGAAATATATTATGTATTCTTTCGATTCTGGTAAGTTATAACAGGGAGCCCACACCTGAAGAGGTTCATTCTCATCAGTGGTGCCAAGCATCTCATCCACCATCAACTGGCGTTCCGAAGGATCACCAAATGTCAAACACTTCTCCACAACATTAGAAGCAAATTTCTGCTGACTCATCTCAACTATTTTCCCTGTTAATTCCTTAATAATAGCAGAACGCTCATGAGGTTTTCCATGCTCCAAGACATGCTGTACAAAACAAAGAAAAGAAAAGTAAATGGGTTATAATTCTCGGAAACAAGCTTTAACAAATAAACCAACAAGTAAAGCCCGCAGCTCAAGGTCTAGAATCATAATGGTCTGAAGGAAACCGCCGCAAAAGAAATTCATGCCACCATATCCGCAATTTTATGAGACATGAATACGGAAAAAAAAATGCCAATCAATCTAATATTTATTGATGATTTAGACTGAAACTTTTGGATGAGATGAATCTCGCATGATAGCTTCTATGTTGGACCCAATTAACAGTCAGCTGACACATATGAAGACAGTCAAAGTACACGGAAACTTTCCCATAAAAAACAAATCTTGCATAACACCTTACTCAAGATAGTGAAAATGTGCTAAGGGATTATCATGCAAGGCAATTAACAAGGACGGCAGTAAACATGGAACAGTGAACAAGAATGAATACGATATCGTCCAATCAACAATAGCAGCATATAAAAGGCAGACAAAGGAGTTATTAGGATATATTTAGACACCTGAACCACATAATTGCCGTACTGATCCTGTGCCAGCATGCTGACAGATCCTAAAATTTCATTCATAACTTTGCTCTGCGTCTTAGGGTCCTCGCAGTGCTCTAATACTCTCTGCCACATGAACAGGCAAGATCTCAGGAACTATATATTTAAGGCCTTGAAAAACGGTCTCAAGTGATATGAGAGTTCATCCACCTGTATTACACGGCAACCATAAGGATGGGTTGAAAGGGTCACTACTTGATCAAAGAATGTCGAGACAATAAAATGTATAGCATCTTCTGGGACACATTCAATACACTTCTGGACAACATGATTCCCATTCTGATCACGAACACAGCGCATGACATGACCATCAAGCTCTTCAACCATTTTAATCTTCTGATCAAGATCAACAACCTCAATAGCCTGACAACACAAAGCTTCTATTAGCAAGCTTACCCACAAAATCCAGCTCAAATTACAATCAAATTTGCTATGGAGCAATGGAATATCTTAACAAGTTAGACTCTGCCGAAAAATGATCAAGGCTATGGAGATAACTGGAGCAAAACATCAAAACCTAAGTCAACACGTGAATCAAGGAATCCAGATGGCAATCTATTGCCCCATTAGATCTCAAAGTACGATGTCCAACCATATAGTGTCTACGAGAAATGGCTTTAAAAAAACAACTGGGAGTATTAAAGGTGCATCAAATAGAACAATATGGTAGTAGCAAATGATTGCTCAAAAACACTGTACCATAAATTATCTAATAGTACCTTCTGAATTACGCGGCAGCCATACATTTGAAGGCTGAGAGTTAACACATGTCCAAAAAGCTTGTTGGCCAATTCTCTACGCTGGGACACAAGTCCATGCTCAAAAAACTGCACATGGAAGTTATTAAAATAAATCCCACAAGAACATCGAGTTGCAAAAACAATCACGCTAGAACACTGAGTTACGAAAAACAATTGCAGTATCATAACAAAGGCATATGTACCTTTTGAATAACATAATTACCAAACACATCTGTCATTAAAGCAAGAGCATGGGGCATAATTTCCTCATACACCATGTTTTTCTCATCGGTAGTTGCTGTTTCGAGTTTTTGTTGTATAAACCGACTCCCATATTGGTCCGCACTGAAAAACAAAATTACATGAAGCAAGAGGTCAAAAACAGAAGAGTAGGCAGTGAGCTGAAAAGAAGGGCACCAATGACTAGGCTGGAGGCTACCTGAACTCAACCACGTGACCAGCTATCTCTGACAGCTCGAAACACTTGGTCTTATTACCCTTAAATTCTTCCAGTAGAGAGGATCCAAAGTTTTCATTCATGCCTCCATCCAAGTGCCAGGGTCCCATGACTCCCCCAGATAAGTTTCTCATCCCCGAAGGCAGACGCATGGAGTCATTCTGCCTCATGGGACTACCAGGTCCAACTGGGGAATTCGGAATGACTGCATTTGCCAAGGGACTTCCGGGATAAGACATTCCGAGGCCAAAAGCATGGTTACCATAGTACCCATGATGGTTGGAACCACCAGATTTACCGCCAACCCCATACAGTGATTTCTGAGGTGATAACAATGCTCCAAGATAGGCTTTCTGGATTTCAAGTAAATTCATGTAAGAGCTTCCTAAGTAGCTCCTGTCAACAGGGTCGTTAAGGGCAGCTAGCTGAGTAGCATACTCAGATGACCTCAAATATTGAAGATACAAGGGATCCACAAAAGGTGCCTGCACAGCACCACCTGACATTTGATTTGCCATCCTACTAAGACTTTGTTCAGAGGCAGCAGCCGTCAGATTTGATCCAGCACCCAAACCTCCTCCCAGCATCCTTGATTCAGTTCCAGGCATTCCAATGGCCGAGGCTGCAGCTGCATTCTCATATAAGGGCGGCAGGCTGCCCATTCCAAGTTGACCACCCATTACTGATGCTAATGCTGGATCTAAAGAGAACCCACTTAAGCCGTAGTTAGCGAATGATGAATTCGGACTATCTAGATGCTGATATTGGGAAGCTAAGTTGCCCCCACCATTAAGAGGGGAGGTCGGTGAGGCTCTCAAATAGGGGCCTCTGGAAACAGCAGGAGACTTCTGAAGTTCAACATGTCTGTCAGCTAACAGTGCTGCACTAATATCAGGTCCACCCCCATTGCTTTTCACCGGATCAGATGAACTAAGACCAGAAGGTAAATGTAGATGCCCAGACTCTGACTTCTTTAGAAACATATTCTGACCACTTTGTAGGCCAAAGAGATAGTCCTGGTGGTTATCAGCATCCTGTTCCATCTTTGGGGCCAAACGTTTCTGTTCATCGATCGTACCATTTCTTGACAGGTTCATTTCAGAAAAAGCACCCACCAAGTCCCCAGGCTTGTTATTGTTTGAAGAGGCGCTATGTAAAGAGTGAGGAGCACCAACTGCTCTTGTTTCAGCAGCACCAGCTCTCCCTGATCCGATGGGAGTGAGGCATGGACTAGGAGCCCTGGCGACAAGCTGTGGATCAGGGGTGCTGCTTCTTGACAATGAAGAACCGAGAGCTGCAGCATACGAATATGAAGAAGGATGACCAATATTCTGCACTGTAGATGAACCACCGTTTGCACCAGGTCTCAAAGTATCAGCAGATGCCAACTCATTGCGCAAGTAAGCAAGCTCAGCTTCAGCAGAAGCAACCAACTCGATATTTTCATCAAATGCATTACGGCTTGCCGGACGAGAGGGGTGCCCTGTGATCGGCATTGCCTGTCCCAAATCGTCCTGTAGGAGTAATAAGCAAAACAAGCCAAATCAAGAAAGAGAAGTGGTCATGAGGATGTATAACATTATTTTGATTTTGTAATTTAAATATTGTGAGATCACTGAAATTGCTTTTAGCTTCAGGCTAAAGATTGGACCAATGTATTGCCAGCTTATATTGCTATCTTACTTCGTCATTACATCCAACTACTCCTCTTTGGCGCTAGCAACCAGCAGCATATAGATGCAGTGCTCCGAAATATGAAGAGCACTGCATTATCAGTTTTGATATTTGTTAAAAAGCAGAAAATGCAAGCAGATATATATATTGGTTCGAAGGTGAAGGACTACAAGAACGTGTTTTAACTCGATTTACAATGATCCATAGATGAGATAAATGATTGCTTCGGGAAAATTGGATCCCTTGGAGATTTAATCCTACGTAAAGATTTCCTCAGACAACCATTTATTTTTTGTCCCGCGCGAGAGGTTAAAACCTTTCCATTGATAAGCATCCGAAACGATCCAATTCACAGTAAGACAAAACGAAGCACGGTACTGAAGTAAAATATAGTACCACGATACAAAAGGTCCGTTTAAAGACCTGTCAAATGTGGGAACATTTTCGAGCGTCAAGTGCTTGGCTCTCAGAGAATGACTTTGATATAAACGTCACAAGAGACTGAATACATAACTCAGATTCACTGAAATCGAGACTAAAGAACTTAATTGGAAGCACAATTAAAGAGAGATCACCTGAAAAATTTCAGCAAGGCTCTTTTTCTTATTCCCTAAGCCTAATCCAGACAATCCAATTAAACCGTCGCCTCCCCACTCAGCTGAGCCATGCACCTTCTCCGAGTCAGCTTCGATCCCTTGTTTTCTGGAACTAAACCCTGGCGGCATAGAAAACAAAGACCTAGTTCCACCATTTTCAGGCCTACTCACTTTCCGTTTATCTCCGATACCACCTAAGGCTGAGCCGCTACCCTTCAGCCTCTGAGCAAACCTCCAGTCCTCTTTGGAAAGTAACGGGGGTGGAAGCCGTGGGTTCAGATTCACATTAGAGTAATAGTAAGAATGGTATGCAGGATCAGACCGCAACTCCTCTTCGGATGCAAACCCATTACCGTTCTTAACCCCAGCAAAGTCTGGAAACACAGAATTGCCACCAACAGCGCCTCCAAACATCCCTCCGACTGCACTTAATGAACCCTCAACCGTTGGGGGAGCAGAGCCGCTTCTGAAAATATTGAGCTCCCGCTCCCGATCGTCGGCCTCTGCCCGTCGCTGCTCCCGAAGGAGCAGCCCAATCTCCTTCTCCAACTCATCTCCAAACGAGCCTTCGCCACTTCCCAACATCGGTCCGCTACGGCGATCGATAGAAGGAATCCTCGAAAACTCAAGCCTGATTCCTAACTCGCGACCGAACCGACGATCATCACACCTTACCCATCAACAGTTCGTCCGATCAAAACCCACGACCAAGAAACCAATCCTAAGCTCGAACCCAGCATAAAAATCGAAACTTTGACGGAAAAAACACCTAATTTCCATATAAACACCCACAAAACCGCCTACTTTAAGCTGATCAAGCTCCTAATCACCAAAGCCAGGAATGTCAAACAGTTATCCCTCGACCTATACGGTACTCAGCTGTATCTACATACAATATGCACAGAAGACCCAACTATGCACTCATGAAATGGGGTCCGAGGGAATTCGCGCGGCTGCAAATTCCAGCAACGAGTTCCCATGTAACGGCACAACAAGAAGAGCCGATACCGATACCGATAGACAATTCAAGGGAAGCAGAGTGCTGCTGCTGCCCAAAGAACGAAGCGAGGAGACAGAAGAACAAAAAGACACGAGCTTGGATTCCTTAACAAGAGTGAAGAGGGGGAAGGAGGGAGGGGAAGGGAGGGGAAGGGAGCGAGAGAACTGACGGCCCAGATCAATCCGGCGGCGATCGGTTCTTACAAGAACCCTTTTAGGGTTTTGTTACATTCGAACGAGGGAGGCGAGATTAACATGCGGCGAAGTTAAAAAGGAGGGGAAAATCTCAGGCAGCGGGGGAGGGTTTCTTTTTTTGTCCTAATTTTCCCCCCTCCATTCTCTAAAAAGAAAAACGAAGAAAGATGGAACATATATATTTTTATTTTAAAAAAGGCAAACCTCATTAATCGTTTTTTCCTAAATTCGAGGGGGTAAATTGACCAAGCGATAACCGACCGATGTTAGCAGCAAGCAGCAGCTGCAGCAAAAAAGAAAAAAAATTAAAATCAAAAATTAAAAAATTTACACAGAGAGAGAGAGAGAGAGAGAGAGAGAGAGAGAGGGGCAGAGACGTGCTTCTGAGTTTCATGAGGAAGAATCTAGGAGCGACACGTCAGCCGCGTAGATTCGCCGGTCCGAACCCGAGGGGGGGCCCTTCCCTTTCCTCATCGGGGGGGACCTTTTGCCGCGTGAAATAGCGAGGGCCAGTACGGTCATTCCGGTTACCTCTTTTTTACCCGAAGTAAATATATTCCCATTTCGTTCGTCGTTTTTTTTTTATGGGACATTTCCTTTATTGTTTTCTCTTTGGCTATCCGCCATGGACAGTTCCTCCCTTTGATTTTCCTTTTTGGCCTTTGCCTCGTGCCCGGGATATTCGCTGCATCGATTGCCATCTTTCCTTCTCTTTTCCTTTTTTTTTTCTGATTTCCTTTTGCTAGTAAGGACAGATGTGTATCTTTTGGAGCTCCACAGTTCCATCTCGTCCGCCGGTCACCACGGGTATTTCTTATTCCCGAGTTTTTGTGGATCGTGCCGATGAGCCGAGCTATGAAATTTGGGAGTGTGGTGACTTCATTTCGTTCCTCCGGCATATCGTTTTGTTCCTCGTATATGGATCGGGATCGATGTTTACAGGTGTTGCCCTTGACCGCGAGTGAATTGTGCATCGACGATAACACGGTTGTGGGTCACCGAAATTAATCGCGAATGACAGAACAGAATCGTCTGGGCTGAAGGGTATCGTGTTCGCACCGTATAATCGCAACATTTGATCATCACCTCCGACCCAAAAAGTCAAAAGGGGAGAGAAAGAAATTCCTCCGTATCATAGCACATCCACTTTGGTACCGGGAGATTTCAAATTTCTGCACCGCAAGCCAAATGATAAGGGCATACGGTTCCCCTCCGGCAGTCAGCTCCCCGTTTTCATTACTACCGCAGCTTACAACCCAATACAATAACGACGGAAATTTGCCAAATACATTCATATGATATGATGTTTTAAACCTCAGTGGTTTGTGTAGGCAATGAGAAAAGAGAAAACACAAGATGACGTGTTAGGTTTCTCCCTCGAGATATCCCTCCAAAATAATTGGAGTTTTTTTAACCTCTCCTAATTAACCTATTGATTTAACCCAACGTGGACATGGAAACCCTCTAGAGAGAGAGAGAGAGAGAGAGAGAGAGAGAGATTGGGCTGGGAGCACGCTCCGACTCTTTTGCTCAGTGGACCGCCTCCTATGCGGGCACTAAATCCCAAGCCCGTGGTGATCGAAGGAGGCCCACCGCACCGCACCGCGCCACCTCGCCCCTTCCGCCTCTTTTCCCGTCCCACGCACCTAAACTTTTTTTATCGTTCCAACACGGACTTTTTCCCCTTCACTTATTATATTCCTTCGGCAAAGTACAGAGAAACAACACAATTTCGGTAATTTATGAACGAGATATGGAAAATTGTCCCCAAGGTCCTAGATCTATTGCAATTTTGGGCAATTCATTTTTAAACTTTTCAATTTCACTAATTGAGTCCTAAATTTTTTCATGTTTTGCCAATTCGATCCATCCAGTCAATTTTAGCCGGAAATTGCTGATGCGGACGATGGCCGTCCTACGTGGCATGGCCAGCACCGGTGTCGACGTATACAAAATTTATAATTTCTTTTTAAAAAACTGAATTCTTTTTTTCTTTTTTTTCTTATTTCTTTCTTTTCTATTTTTTTCTTGCTTTCTTTTTCCTTTTTTTTCTTCCAAGCCCGGCAAGGGCCACTTGCCACAGGCGATGGCTTCGCGACCCCTGCCCAGTGGCCGATGATGGCTAATGAGGGTCACCAACCCTCATCTGTGACCAGCAAGGGTTGGCCGACGACCCTCATTGGACTTGGTAGAAAAAAAGAAAAATAAAATAAAGAAAGTAAAAGAAAAATAAAAATAAAATCAAAACTTTTAAAAAATAAGAAAAAAATTGTTCGCATCAGCGCCAATCGTCCTACGTGGCGCTACTACTAGTGTCCACGTCTCTAATTTTCAGTTAAAATTGATCGGATGGACTCGATTGGCAAAACATGAAAAAAGTTTAAAACTCAATTGGCAAAATTGAAATGTATGAGATTGAATAGGCCAAAGTCCAATGGGTTTCATGACATTTTCGACAACTTTCCCATTGAAGATATGTAATTTGTCCGTTCCTTTGCCAATCGCTATCCGATCATTGCTCCCTTATTTTGTTCATGCTCCGGGGATTGCTCTTTGCCGGTTGATTATTAACAAAATACTAATGAATTCAGTTTCTATCCAGCATCGTCTCGCGAAGTTAGCAATGAGTGGTCCACCACCGATGAATTAAGTGGAGACGCATGGCCTTACGTATGCATAAGCATCATTTGCCAGCTAACTCATTTGAGTTTGCGATCATGCGCCGCAGACTCCATTCGAGCTTAGGTCATCTAGGTTTCCCTTCTCCGGTGATCAAAGAATTTAAATTAATTGACGATGTGTTGATTTTCCAAAGTAAGGGAATGAATTGCAGTCACTATCACTATTGCCTCAGTCGCCATAAGATTCAACCATACTAATACCGAAGGGAACGGTATCGGCATTCCTTAGGTTGTGTTGATAATATCCACGTAATTAACCGTATAGACATTAAGTGTTGATTAATAGGTATCGAGTTTGAGCCCGTGAAAGAAATCCGTTGATTTTCTAATTTATGTAGGTGTTCTAAACTAAGTTTCCTATTTTGGGCATATAAGAGGTGGGTGTTGGTTTTTGCCCCTATTAGTGAACGGAGGAGTTTTTTGTTGTCACAATCGATAGTGAAGCGTGGCCGCAAATTACATCTTGAAGAAATAGCGAGTGCTTTGAAGTTAATAAATCTTTTGTTATGATTTTTGAAATCCTTTGTGAGCTTGAAAGATTGTTTTGCGAGAAACAAAGAGTATTGAACACTGTTTATGCCGTCAATTGCTTTTCCTGCATCCTCCCTAGGTTTATCTCCTCTCCCTCTCATCTTCACAAAAAAAAATTTTCTTCAACCTCCATGGAGGGGAGGGTTTGAGCTAGATCTCTCCCTCCCCTCCCTTTTTCCTTTTTCTTTGGCTAATTTGGTTTTCTAATTCTTTTTTTCTTGCTTTCCTCCTGTTTTGTGAAGCTTTTCTCTTCTAATTTAGTCAAGATTTGAAGGATTTTGTCTGTATGATCTCATGGTTTCTCTTTGCTCGAGTTTTGATGATATACAAATCCAATTTCAAAGAAGATCAAATGAGCTTTGTGAAGGTTTCACTCTTACATGTGTCGGATTTATACTTATTCAACATTATTATTCTGAACGACGATAGTGTTGGGAACGCTAAAGCAGTCATGCACTGTCATAAGGCAAAAATGTAGCAACGGATGGAGATCTCTGTATGTGTTTACTACTAAAGATAGATTCAGTAATTGACCGTCGATTTTGATTTGAAGAAATCATAAATTTACTCTTTGAGCAGGCGACCCCTAACTTTATTCTGATGATTCATCTTGTTATATGGAGCTTATTTTGTTTCGATTCTTGGTTTGTAGTTGGATTGGATGTTGTTTTTCTATTGTATTTATGTGGAAATGAATGATATGTTACTTTGACAAAAAAAAGAATAAGAGAATACTTATGCTATTGGGTGAGATTGAGGTATGGAAAACAATTTGAGTGATTTGTGTGTGATTATAGTCACCGTTGTATCACTTAATTTATAATGGAATCCCATCCTTATGCTCCCATTAAGAAGCTACACCAACCAAACCATGGTGTTTTTTTTTCCTTATTTTATTTGTTGTTGTGTTATATTGCTTTTCCCGCATTAATTGTTCACATGAAATATTGCTAGAAATCTAGAGATTGGTTCATGAAATGACATGAAAAGCTTTGATAAATCTAAATAAGTGAAACCATCAACGATTATCATTGTCAAATCAAATTTTGTGAATTAATGTGTGTTCAATATCGGGTAAAATCGTACTTGTATTGCCTTCTCCGTAAACAAGAACCCCAACATATGTTGATCATTGAATAATATGGGGAAAAGAGCACCACTTTCATTCGGTGCTCACTCAAGTATCATAATTTTTTTTTCGATCACTGAATGCCATAAATTATGTGCGACACTCACTTAGGTATAATAACTTTTTTCCCAATTACTTACTTATCATTTAGCTTTTCAAGTCACTCGAGTGTCATAACTTTTTCAAAATGTTCACTACAAGTGCTATGCCACTTCAGACTTTCGGCACTTGGGTGAACATTTAAAAAAAAAATTGCACTTAAATGATCAATTGGAAGTTATGGTATTCAAGTAAACACTTAAATGATCGAAAAAAAAGTCACGGCACTCAAGTACCATGCCACACGAAAATTATGATACTTGTGATGTTCTTGTCTCGATAACTTATCATTTAATAATCGGGGTCTATTTAGGATTCGGATGCCCCGAGATTTTGCAGCAATGACGAACGAAGCCATCCGGAGCAAGCCGGCCATCGGGAATGAGCTGGTTTTATTGTGCAGTACAAAGCCGCAAAGTCAAACCTGTACTACCACCATGAATTTTGGGAAGCTCGAGTCATACAAAACACTTCCCCAAATCAGTTCTCTTCTCGTCAATCTCCTGTATACATCCACACAAGCCGCATTTTGATCAAAACCCAATAAGTTTGTGATGAAATTAACCTCTTCACCCATGGCTTCTCCCATATCTCTAGCAACTCTCAAGTCAACCCTCTTCTTCTTCGCCGTCCACCTCTTCCTACACTTCCCCCTCTCCACCGGCCACGGCGGCAGCGACGGGTCCCCCGGCACCGGTGCCACCCCGGACTTGCACGCGAGGGGCCTGATCCTGGTCAAAGTATGGTGCCTCGTCATCATGCTGGTCACCACCTTCGCCGGAGGCGTGTCCCCCTACTTCTTTCGGTGGAACGAGGCGTTCTTGCTGCTGGGGACGCAGTTCGCGGGCGGGGTCTTCCTCGGGACCTCACTGATGCACTTCCTGAGCGATTCAACCTCGACGTTCGGCACTCTGACGGACAAGAGCTACCCGTTCTCGTTCATGCTGGCGTCGGCCGGGTACTTGCTGACGATGCTCGGGGATTGCGTGATCGTGTACCTCACCAGGAAAGTCGCCGCCGGAGATTCAGCTAACAAAGTCGGAGTCGCAGAAGAAGGAAGGTTGGATGAGGGTAATCAGAGAGGGAAGGAGGATGTGAATCCCATGTTCTTGCAAACGACCTCTCTCGGGGACACGATCCTGCTCATCTCGGCTCTCTGCATTCACTCCATCTTCGAGGGCATTGCAGTCGGAGTTTCGGGTAATTAAGTTCAATGAGTTCGCTGTATAGTACTTTTTTGCACGGCTAATTACTAGCTAATATAATGCTTAGTATGCGTATCATAGTCTACCTTTGGTGAACATTCTGCATTAGAAAGCAGCTAAATATGAGGACGGGACTAAGCTATTGGTAGCTAAATGTATCATTTTATAAACACACATATAAGCTTCGCCAAGCCTTTGGGAGCCCAGCCCAAGGCTTGATTTTGACATCATCAAAGATGTAAATACTAGGCATCAGGTGCCATCTAGTTCATTTAACCTAGTAAGATCACATCAAATTATAACTAGGTGAAATATAGGGTAGAAATTAATTAGGGTTTGTAGCATTCAGCTTTTGTTGGTTTTGACTGCTTGTGGATTGTATGTGTTCAATAGCCAAGAAAAAAATTGCCCCCTTCTAAAGTATAAACCATAACGATTGATGCATTTCGAATTATTAATATGGTATCACGGAACTTTTCTTGACACAACTTTATCATCGTAATTAATTCGCATCTTCTGTCTTTGGAACGAAAGAGACCAAGAGTGAGGCATGGAGGAACCTGTGGACGATATCGTTGCACAAGATTTTCGCAGCCATCTCGATGGGAATCGCCCTCCTCAAGATGCTACCGAAGAGGCCGTTCCTAACAACCGCAGGGTATTCCTTTGCGTTCGCCATCTCCAGCCCCATCGGGGTTGGAATCGGGATTGCCATCGACGCGTCGACGGAAGGCCAGGTCGCTGATTGGATCTACGCCATCTCCATAGGCCTCGCCTGCGGGGTGTTCGTCTACGTCGCCATCAACCATCTCATCGCCAAAGGGTTCAAGCCTGAAAACAAGTGCGTCTTCGACACTCCTTTCTACAAGTTCCTTGCAGTGCTTCTTGGGGTGGCCATTATAGCTGTTGTCATGACTTGGGATTAAAACGCCTGTCTTTCATTTGCGTGAGCTTTTATTTTGTTTGTTGAATATTGTCCAGAAAAAGGGCCAAAAAATCACCAAAAAGTACGTTCCTCTTTTTCTTGTGTATTTGTGTGCGATCGATATTCTTGTCATATGTACAACTTCTGCGATCACTTCCGATTTCATGTGTGATCAGACTATTTGGTTGGATTACGTGTTTGGGAATAAAACTTGAGGAGTGATCAACTGTACCTTTTGTTAGTCTTCCATTAGAAGATGAAATTCTTGTAAGAGACGAGCTAAATTAAGTTTCGAGTTTGAGCTTATCAAGGAACTCTGATCCAAGTAGAAATTCTGAATCCCAATAGGATATGTGATTCGACGTTCGAACAAGCTAGATGGAAATAATTTCTATATTGAAATTGGATTTCTACTTAGAGTCGACATGTCATATAATAACATATAAAAACAAAACTCTACTAAGTTATTACACACTAAGGCAAACAAGAGGAGTCTTAGAGTTTTTTCTCTGTAAGTTTTTTAAGCAAGTTATCCATGAGAGAATGTGATATAACATTTGTGGGTTTGCTTTGGGTGTATTCTACGACTACGAAACACTTCAACGATTGAGCGATTATAGCTTTGTAGTTTGCCGGATTTGTAATATATTTCTTTGCAGTTAGCTCTCCTCGTAGAATAGGTATTGATACTCGGATCAAATAAATAAATTTCCAACATCCTCATCATTCATCATTGATTTTTCCAGTGATTTTTTCTTCTCGCACTAGACTCGAATTGCAAAATTCATTAATTTCCACATAACTTCACAACAATTAGTGACAAAGCTAATGTTAGGGTTTCTAGAGTTAATTTGGAACATTTGCTTGTCTGATCACTATCTAGAAACATTATGTTTGAAATTATCTAGAGTCATGAGAAGACAACATAGCTTATGATATAGCACAAGGTTTGGTTGGTGGGGCAGTGATGAATTTAGAGGGTTTGGAGATAGCAGATGGACGAGTCGTTCCAAATCGAGATCCAATGTTTAGAACCATTGATGTTATCATTGCAATGAGGTAGAGCACTATAGAAAAGATTGTCAATATTATAAGAGTAAAGAAGTTAAGATGAAGTCTGCAAGCAACGATGAGTAATATGACTAGGCTACAAATGTCGACTCAAGGTTGAGAATTGTAAATTATATCTCAAGATTGAGCTGATGAAAGAAATCCAATCAAAGTAGTAATTCCAAATATGAATAGGTCTTGTGGTTTTATGTCTGAACAAGCAAAGAAATAATTGCAATACGTTCCCAGTTTGAGTCTACATATTGCTGGAAAACGTATAAAATAAAATCCTACTCAGTTATTTCACATTAGAGCAAGTAAGCATGTGTTTTCTAAGTGTACACACTAGATTATGAGATAACACTTGTTGATTTCACATTGAGTGCATTTTAGGGCAAGGAACATTTGAGTGATGGAGCGATTGTAACTTTGTAATCCTTCAAATTCATAGAGACTTAACAGTGGCTTTCCCTAAGGAGTGGATACTAACATTGGGATTGAATCACATAAATCTCTAGTATTCTTGTCGTTACTCGTTGATTTCTCTTATAATAACTTCTTATCATATTAGACTTAGATTGCAAGATTCGTTGGCTTCCATGTTACTTCAAGACAACAAGAATGATAAATAATTTTATCAAATGTATGTATGTTTTATATACATATTTATGTTGCAAAATAGATGAAGACGCATTAATGAACCTTTGGAGTGATGAACCATATTTTGTTTAAGATCACTCATGCTCGCACTGGAGAAAGTTTGGACCAATTGGGGGCTTTTCCTTAGGGGTGATCGGTTCCCGGTCCGATCCGATTTCAATGTGGAACCGAGAACCGGACCGAAAGAACCAGTTCCCAATTTTGGGAACCGCGGACAGGACCGGTTGGTTCTAGGATCGGGAATTGGACTGGACCGCCGATCCGGTCCAGTTCCAGTCCGGTCCAATGAAACAGGTCACTTAGAGTTTAGTTTTTTTTTTTGTGGTTAAGCACTTAAGGTTTGGTTCATATTTTACTAATTTTTGTCAATGAAGTTCACTTAGGGTTTAATTCACATTTTAATAACTTTTATCAATGAATTTATGATAATGAAGTTCACTTAGAGTTTAGTTCACATTTTATTAATTTTTTTCAAGAAAAAAATAACAAAAATATATATTAAATAATCGGTTCGGTCCGGTTCCCCCTTGGAACCGGGAACCGGACCGCCCAGAAACCGGTTCCACTTTTAGGAACCGAGAACCGGACCGATAGTCCCGAGAATCGGACCAAACCCGTCAGTCCAGTCCGGTCCGGTTCGGTCCCGGTTTGGGTGGTCCAAGTTGTTCACCCCTACTTTTCCTCATGCTGTTGACCTATAAAAACTCTCCAACTAAATAGTCCTTTGACATCAAGATCCTGATATACAAACGAACACTTCAGCTAGAAGAGGAATTACGTGAAATCATCAACTACTCTAATAATGTGCACTTTTGCATATTGATATTTCATGAAACTACATCTTACGGCTTTGTGAAATTTTAGGGTGCGAAGTGTAGAAACAAAAAACTAGGGGATGCAAAGTCTTGATTTTAAAAGTAGAGAATGCAAATTGTCACTAGCTAGCAAAAAGAATCTAATAGAGAATTCTTGTAATGTACCTAATTTATTAACCAAAAGAAGCTTAACCTATACTTTCTAGTGTAAGCTAAGGGATACTATTGGAGTGAGCTTTCTAATGTTTGTTACTGTAGATCATGTGTGGGTATCATGGTGGGCAAGTTGAAACTATACTTCACGTTCTTAGAAAGGCTACCGATCAAATACGACATTGGATTGTCCCGGATAACTTGTGGTGGACATTAAGGAGTTGAACGTATTTGTGCACCTGATCCGTACACATGTTCTCGTACCTCACTTGTTTAGACGATTCCCAGAATCTTAAGTTGAGCTATTGTTACTTAGACTCGTTTTGCTAAATCAAGTTAATCACATGTCAAGAAAAAAAATGAGAACTGCATCATAAAATTCTTGAAAAAGTACAAATAAATTTTTATGAAGTATTCCATTCGCGATGATTGATTCTTTTCACCACGTTATTCGTAGAACTATTATAACGCATCTTTCAAACTTCTATTACAGCCCAGATCATAACCAAATTACTAGGGAAGCAAGCTTCTTTCTAAACATATACTTCAACATCTACACACCTATAAACTTCTGTAATCTTATCTTACAGTCGATGAAAAGATGTCAACTTTGCATGTATCTCACTTCAAGAAACTAAGGGAGCAGTGTATCAGTGTCCGTAAAAGAGCCACGCGTTGACCGGCGCAATTTGCGCAGCAAGTATCCGACGGCAAGATCAAAAACAGTACACAACAAGAAACTGTAGTGGGTGCAACTACGCAATCTCTGTCGCTGTATATGACAAACTTACACTCACCTTAACCGATGAAGCAGAACCTCGAGCAAGCCCATCCTAAGGAAAATGCAAATTTTCTTCCTATCAGGTGTTCTAGCTTTCCAGTGAAGCTTGCGAGATTGATTAGTTCGGTCGTTAATTTTTTCAGTGTGAGAACGAACCGACGAGAGAGGCGCTACCTAACCGGCCACCCTATCACTGCATTCCCTTCTGTTGCTTGAAAGAAAGGTGGGTCAAACGTCCTCTTCTCATGGCTAATTTTCTATCGAACGGATGCAACGACTTTGGAAGCCTCCGGTTGTAGACCAGGCCAGGTTAGGGTTTTGTGTCTGTTGTTTGCTTGGTTAAGAAAGACGCATGCACCAACCCATTGGCGTTACAATCTTCCATGTTGTCCCAAAGGGTGTTGTTAACATGGACCGAATGATGATTAACATGAACGTTGAAGTGACTTAACAAGATGGATTGACCTGACAACGATAGGAGTAGGAGATTTGGTGGAGGTAGACCCCAAAGCTTCGAGAGTCTGTCTTCTTCATCAAGGCTTAACGGTTCAACAAGGAAGTCGTTCTTGGCATATATAGCCAGCTAAAACACAGCTGATGATAGAGACTGGCGTACCTCCACGAGATTCCACATTTCTATTTACTTGTGCAATATGAATTTTCGAATATTAACTTGCTTATTGGACCTACAATATCTCCGATACCATGTAAGTGATGGATCTGTTCATGAACTCTCCATTGCCTTCAATAATGGTAAGAAGAACCCCAACAATCGTAACACCGAATTATAGAAACAAGAATGTTAAGGCATGTAATAACGGTAAATTCTGTCAAAAATCTTTTTGACAAGTAATGCTTTTCTGCAGATAGGGGTTGGCGGTCGTAGGGAAGACCCAAGCTAAGATATTATCTAATATAATGAATTACTCGACTTAGTAAACACTCTATAGTGATCATGTGGACCGACAGTAGGTAATCCTTTCTTTCTCACATCCGAAACACAAATGAGCCAAACCAAACACCCCACTATTCTCTCTCTTTCTCCTATATATACATAAGAACACCTTGTTGCCTCTCACAATCCACTGACGAGAGCCAAGCTCAAGAGTGAATTTAAGTTTCATAAACATGAGTTCTTCATTTCTCTTAGCTCTTCTTCTTGCAGTGATGAGCTGCTTTCTTCCCGAGGTTGCCCATGCAGGCATCACGAGGCAGTACAAGTTCAATGTACGTTGCATTCATTCATACACTCACGATTTTAACGTTCTCTCTATACCTAACTGTGTTTGAAGGGCATCGTTATGTGCTCTCCATCTGTGAGTTCATTAGATCATGATGGTTCTCTTAATCTGGTGCAGATAGAGATGAAGAATGTGACCCGGTTGTGCCACAAAAAGAGTATGGTGACTGTCAACGGGAAATTCCCCGGGCCTCGCATCATCGCCAGAGAGGGGGACCAGGTACTGATCAAGGTGATCAACCGTGTTTCCAACAACATCAGCATCCACTGGTAATTAGGAGTTGATAATCACTACTAACATATTTATGATTAAAATCTCTCGTGGCAACAACATTAAATTTGATGAGCAAATTGACGAGCACAGGCATGGAATAAGACAGCTTCAAAGTGGATGGGCAGACGGGCCGTCATACATTACGCAGTGTCCGATTCAGACCAACCAAAGTTACGTTTACAACTTCACAATCACAGGCCAAAGAGGTACCCTCTTTTATCATGCTCACATCTCATGGCTCAGAGCGACCGTCTATGGACCGCTCATCATCCTCCCAAAGCTGGGCGTTCCTTATCCCTTTGCTAAACCCCACAAAGAAGTTCCGATCATCTTAGGTAAACAAATACTATCAAGCTCTTTAGCTTTTTCAATCAAGAGAATTCTGTTCAGTGAACGCATGAGATAATCTTGATAAGCACCAAATTATATCATTGAACTTTTTTCCGGGGAATACGAATTGCAGGAGAGTGGTTTAATGTCGATCCGGAGGCCGTCATTAGACAGGCGCTCCAGACCGGAGGTGGCCCAAACGTCTCCGATGCTTACACTATCAATGGAAAGCCCGGGCCGCTATACAACTGTTCATCAGGCAATGGCAATTATAACAAACTTTATTAAACAAGTCCATTAACTTTTCAAGTGGAAAGAATAGAGTATCCCTATAACGTCGTTAACTAAATTTGATAAATCGACTGTTTTATTTGCTTGCACGCATGCAGATACATTCAAGCTAAAGGTGAAGCCAGGGCAGACATATCTCCTCCGTGTGATCAACGCTGCGCTCAATGACGAGCTCTTCTTCCGCATAGCCAACCATTCGTTTACCGTTGTTGAAGCCGATGCAGTCTACATCAAGCCCTTCAAGACCGACATCCTGGTCATCGGTCCGGGCCAGACCACCAATGTCCTCCTCAAGACTAAGCCGAACCCTCACAAGGGCACGTACCTAATGGCGGCCCGGCCCTACTTCACAGGTCAGGGCACTATCGACAATTCGACCACCGCCGGATTTCTCGAGTACTTCGAGTCCTCTCCAAATAATACTATTCCAAAGAACCTTACCCTATCTTTACCGACGCTACCTGCGATAAACGCGACCAACGTCGTCGCCAATTTCAGCCAAATGTTCCGCCATTTGAATAGCCGTCAATACCCCGCCCAAGTTCCCCAGACCGTCCAAAAGAGGTTTTTCTTCACAGTCGGCCTTGGAAACAGCCCCTGCCCAAAGAACCAAACTTGCCAAGGACCCAACGGGACCAAATTTGAGGCGTCGGTGAACAATGTCTCTTTCATCCTCCCTACAACCGCGATCCTACAGTCTCACTTCTTCGGAAACTCCAATGGCATCTACACCACTGACTTCCCGGTCACCCCCTTAATGCCGTTCAACTACACCGGAACGCCGCCGAACAACACATTCGTCAGCAACGGGACTAAGGTGGTGGTGCTCCCATACAACACAAGCGTCGAGCTCGTGATGCAAGGCACGAGCATTTTGGGCGCGGAGAGCCACCCTCTTCATCTGCATGGGTTCAACTTCTTCGTCGTCGGGCAGGGATTCGGGAACTTCGACCAGAGTAAGGACCCGGCCAAGTTCAATCTGGTCGACCCCGTGGAGAGGAACACCGTTGGCGTGCCGTCTGGCGGTTGGGTGGCTATCCGTTTCCTGGCCGATAACCCAGGTTTGCGTCATCAAAATTCTAATACTCTGAATATTGAATTCCTCTTACTCGAACTGATTTAAGCTGCTGCTGGTCTTGAATGAAAAAAAAACAGGTGTTTGGTTCATGCACTGTCACTTCGAGGTCCATTTGAGCTGGGGCTTGAAGATGGCGTGGATCGTGCAGGATGGGAAGCTCCCCAACCAGAAGCTGCCTCCCCCGCCGTCCGATCTTCCAATGTGTTGACCCTCCTTTGACCCCTTCTTCCCCCATCGGCAGTTCTTGGTTTCGTCCCCTGTTTCAATTTCAAACACTCCATCCAGCGCTTCCTCCCTAACTTATTTGTCGCTGTTCCTGCTCGGTGTCCAAGGTCGAATTCGGCATTTGAGGAATACATGTCTGTCTCTCTTTGCTTTCTTCTTCATGTCTGTTTTCCTTCGTGGGGTCCGATGAAATTTTGTTCCTTTACCACGGGATAGAGTGAAACGTAGATTTTGAGGGAATTTTGTATTTAGCCGCAGGATGTGTCGATGCTTTGGTTGGAGCCTCAGCATTCAGCAATAAGCAATAATATTCCTCTTCATCTCTCTCTCTCTCTCTGTTTTAATATTTGTTTTGTTGGCTATTCCTAATCTCCAGCTACAAGCTATACCCACCGAAAATATTAGGTTGCGAGGTTTCCAAACTGGAATTTCAAGCAAACATGTTCAAACCGGACCGACCCAGAACCGGGCCAGGCTTGGCTCAGTTCGAACGGGCTGGATCTTACTACTAAGAATGAATCTATTTTTTTCGCATGTAGTATTGGCCCAAAAAATGTATTAGACATTTCATTAGTAACTTCAGGGAAAATTGTTCAAAAGTCGTAAACATATTACACTTTTACCAATTCAGTTATAAACCTTTTAATTGTGCTAATACAATCCTAAATATGTTTACGTTTTTCCAACTGAGTCTATCCGGCCAAATCGCTGATGTGGACGTCGGCCGTCCTATGTGGCACGGCTGACGCTGACAATTTTTAATGTATTTTTTTTGGATGAGTGTACTAAAAATTCTAAGACTTGTTATGATACTTTTAAAAAGTGTAATCAAGTCCTAAAACTTATCAAATTTGTGTAATCAAGTCTTTCCGTTAATAACGTCAATTAATCTAACCGAAAATACTGACGTGGTATTTTTAAATTAATTTATCTCCCATACGTGGCATTCATTTTTTTTCTTGAAATCATATTTAGATTAGATTAAAAATATAAAAAAAATTAAATTTTATTATAAAAAAACTGGAAAAAAAAAAAGGAATGGCAAGGGCCTGCTGGTGGGCCACTGCTACCTCGTCGGAGGGCCTGTGGAGGTCACCTACCTTGGGGGACAGTGGCTGGCCCTTACCAACACCAAGAGAGGCCTCGCCAGCCCAAGTAAGGGCCGATGAGGCTTGCCCAAATCTAGGTGACGTTGGTCCTCACCTGGGGCTAGTGACTACCTTGGGCGACACCAGCCCTCACTTGAGGTCGACGAGGGCTGGCGAGGTCGTGGCCCCCAAGCAAGAGCCAGCGTCACCTCGATTTAGGTGAGCCTCGCTCGGGGCAGGTGATGATCGACCACCCTTGCCTTAGGCCTGGTGACCTTTGCCGACCTCTTTAGCAATGGGTGGGGGCAACATTGCCCCACCAATGAAGCCCTCACCCAACCCCTTGCCTGTGCCTAGTGATGGTTGGCCGGCAATCTCACTAGCCAGAGTTATAAAAAAAATAAAGAAAAGAAAAGAATATTAAAACATTATTAAAAAATTATTTAAGTAAGCATTGACCATGTCGTGCAGTATGATAGGCATCCACATCAATGATTTTTTATGAAAATTGACCGGATGGACTCAATTGGCAAAATATGAAAAGTTTTAGGATTGAATTAACACAATTAAAATATTCAGGACTTGATTGGAAAAAGTGAAGTATGTTTAGAGCTTTTTGGACAATTTTCTCATAACTTAATGAACTTTTGGTCGATTGGTATTTAGTAACTTCATATTTGGGCTAATTTCACTTTGGTCACACTAACATAACTTTTTACTAGCTAGTACAAAGTGATAAATAACCTAAGTACATAATGTCGAAAAGGGTGAATGATGGCATGAGCCCTAAAACTTTATCTCGGTACTCTCAAGTTCTAAAGCCTACACGCTTCGTCCACTTTACGACGTCCTACGTAATTATCTTTTTCCTTTTAAATGACAAAAAAAAATGTCACGCAAATTTCCGTCCAGAAAAAAAAAAAACAAACGTGTCAAACGGAAGGACTAAAATGTCAAATTTAAATAAGTTTTAAGACTAAATTGCAAGAAAATAAAGTTTTAAAACTAAAGTCGAGCCCACACCGTTTTCCGAAAACGCAGCGTTGTTATCTTAAAAAAAAAACAACAAGAAGAGGAGGAGGAGGACCCCCTCGATCTGTATGGAATGTGCAAAAATATATTTATTTGAAATCCGTTTTGTGAATTACGACTCGTCTCTGTCCAGGAACTCATGAAGTGGACCACAACAGGAAGTCATCTTGGTGTGGGGGCCTACGTTCGCGCATGAAAACGACGCGTCGTTTACTTCGGCGATGCCACTCCTGTTTCCCTTTGTACTCCGCGAGAAACATCAATGGCTTAGAAACACACACAGTACACCACAGCCTCCCATCCTTTATCTCCCCGAACAAATAATAAACACATTAATCACAGAAGATATATCGAATCATTCCATTCCAGTTGTACCAATAATGCAGCAGCAGCATGTACAGCTGAGTAAATATTGCCCCCATGTTCAAACTTGTCGACCCGTCTCGGCTCGGCTCGACTAGATCTGTCGGGCTAGCCGTAGAGCGCGTCGATTCGCAGTCGAACGCGTTCTTGATACATTGCTGCACAATCCCCACATCCTCTTCTACATCAATGTACGTAGCTTTCAGGCTCTTCCCAATGTGCATCCAAATAATCAAAATTGTCTTCTTTACTGTGGTAGTTCCAGCATCTGAAAAAGGAATCTACCCTCTCTCTCTCTCTCTCTCTCTCTCTCTCTCTCTCTCTCTCTCTGATTTCCACATTATATATAAGAAAGAAAACAAAAGGGGAAAGGAAAAGGAAAAGAAAGAGCAAGAAAACACAAACAGTGGAAGAGATAACATGTAGTACGCACCGACCAGCTCCGACCATCTCTGAAACTCACAGCTCAATGATTTCACATGGGGCGAGCGAGCGCGAGAGAGAGAGAGAAAGAGAGAAAGAGATTGTTGATTTCGTCAATATCCTCAAAACCCTGACCCCAGATGCGTAACCCATAAAGGACATTACATTGACGTACTTATACGTATCGTAATTCGCGTTTCTTGTCATCTCTCTACGTACCTACGTGACGAGCTCGTAGCGGACGGATCGAATTTAGCCATCTCTAGGGCCGAGTTCCTTCGCCGGATCTTTTACGAGAGCGAATGCCGGGTGTCCTTCGGATATACTCTAAAATATGCTTCGGGAGAAATTGCGCGACCTGTCAAATTTCAAATGAAGCCGGATCAGTCGCCGTGCTTGTGCCAGCAGACGAGCATGGCGACGCACCGGCGCATGATGTAGAACCGGGCCTTCTGCTCCTTGGCGAGGTTGCTGTACTTGCGGGTCAGGTTCGACCCGCTCGCGCTCTTGGAGGACGAGCTCCTCGAGAGAGACGAGCCGTTGTTGTTACTGCCGCTGCTGCTGCCGTGGTGGTGGTTGTGGTTGGAGGAGGAGGAGGAGAAGGACGCGGTGTTCTTGAGCGAGTGGCTTCGCGGGAGCGAGGACTTGGAGGAGGAAGTGATCTTCTGAGAGAAGCTTCTGAGGAGACGAGGCTTCGAAGATGAAGACGATGAAGCGCCTGTTTCTTTCTTGGAGATCTTGTTCCACGTTTCGTCCATGCTCGAGCTCGAGTGACTCTGTGAAGTGAAGAGAGAGAGAGAGAGACAGACAGACAGAGTGTGTGTGTGTGTGTGTGTGAACGAGGGAGTGTGTTCTTAAGGAGCGATGCCTGTTCAAATGTCTTCCTTTGGGGCTATTTTCGCTTGGACTTTTATTGGATTCACCGGTTGCATTTTTGTCTCTTTAATAACATGCAAACCAAAAGCTCATTTGCACTTTGAATTACATGTATTCTAGAGCATGCAATCACTTATTCTGCATTCAAAGAAAGATACGAACGGGATCATTTTACACGACAATCATTGAAGGGAAGCCGGTCGAAATCAATTTTTTACCCCGACGGTACACTTCAGTCTTCTTTATTAAGACAGGAAGTCGTCAAAGAACGGCCAAATCACAGCTCAGCACGCTAAATTTTGAGCAGTAATGAGTTTGAGTATGGTAACCCTAGCTGCATTCATTTTTTAAATGCAGGTAGATTTGGTGGTCGGATCTTAGCTATTTAAGGGTCCACATTAGAAAAAGGAGAGATTGATGAGAGATGATGGTGCTAATTTTAATTTACTAAAAAAGAGAAAAAGAAAACAGAGGGATGGGAGGGGCTTTTGGGAAGAATTATTGAGTTTTTTTTGCTAAAGGAATAATTATTGAGTTGATTCTTATCGACAATGTCCCTACTGCTTTCTTTGAGAAGTGGTGTTCAAATAGTATGTAGAATGCTAGCAAAAAAGGGCATCTTCGTTTACAATGTTCAGTTTGAAATACATTCTTTTTGTATCTTATCACTTTCCATAGATTCAATCTCCATGTATTTTGGACTTATTTAAGAGCACCAATTGCCATTTTTTTTATTAGATTTTGGGTTTCTTTTTTCTTTATGGAGATGTTGGTGCCTAAAAATGGGCAAAATAGATATTGACCATTTTGAGAAGAAAACATTGATTTTGTAAGAAATCAACCATATTAAGGAAGATATCGACATTACAATTGTAAAACGTGCAAGTCATGACAACCAAATTGTGATTAGTATAGGTTTGGCCAACAAGAGGATTGATGAATGAGAATTGGCATTGGCCAATGTTGGCACCAAAATTCGACAAATTTTGGCATGAATGGCGGGTATCAAAGAGAGGAATGAAGATTGGTACGTTAAGAGTTGTCGACATACACGTGGCACAAGCAGTCAGCAAACACTTCACACAATGGGTTGGTAGACACGTGGCAAAAACAATTGGCATACACTTTGGCATAGGCGACTGACATACATATGGAAGAAGTGGTTAGCATGATGCTAAACCGGTTAAAAGTATGAGAAAACTATGAAAATGGTTATTTTCTTGTCAAACGTTATTTCTAAAACATATGAGTGGTGGAGATCATGGTCAAACACTTGACGTGAAACGGTTGGCATGAGCACCAAATTGTAACTGGATTTTGACACAAGTTGCATCCAAAACATGAGGACACTTCCAGTGCGGGGGACACGCTTAGTCATGAGGACACATCCAAAACCCATACTAGCGCTTGGGGCTTCACATTCAGAATTTGGGGAACAAAGTCTTTAAACATAGAAGGGAGATCTCAAAGGCTCGTGACTATAAAAAAACATAAAGTCCGCACACTCAACCAAATTGAAAGATTTTGCCTATTTTATCCAAGTTTCCATTCATTTTCTTTTACTTTGTCAAACTCTTGCTTTCGTGAGTTTATTTGAGCTTTTATTGTAGGTCTTTAGCTTTGAATCACTCATAAAGATAAACTTCGTTCAAGCTCCTTTCTAAGCTGTAAATCATTTAATCTTATAATAGTACAAAAAAACTATGTATTTTCATATTTGCAGTTTAGTCTTCGTTGAGGAATCTTCCTTGAAGGGGCTAGCACTTATTTGACGAATTTTGATAGAAATGGGAACACCGCAATGCAAACTTCTTTTTACATAATTATGCTTATCAAACCACATGTTGCATGATGATTACCTATCATCAACTAAATGCATACGTGTCAATTAAATTAGCACCCTTTTTTATGCTGATATTTTTCCAATCAGGATAATTTCCAAAAAAGTCCCAAACCCTATTGTACTTATGTCAGTTCAGTCCTGAACCTTTTAGTTGTGCCAGTTCAGTTATAAATATTTTCATATTTTGCCAATTGAATCCATCCAGCTAATTTTGATCGGAAAACACTAATGTAGCAGTCCAGTCAATGCTATTTATCCTATGTGATGTATTGGCGCTAACTTAGACAGCTTTTTAAAAATTTTCAAAATGTTTTTCTTTTTTTTTTCTTCTTCTTCTGTTTTTCTTTCCTTTTTGCCGATAGCCAGTATCAGGGAATGGCCGGATGTGATCTCGTATTCGAAAGAAATAGAACGAAATGCGAGCAATCGAATTTTTACGGGAATATATAGTTTAATTTTTTACATCGACATTGGACCTAGTAAATATCCAAACTTCAAATTTGATAAACTTTTTGCGACCTTTTTGATCTATTTAGCAGGTGAGTGGGTGGTTTAACATTTTCTTCGTCTCATGGGTCTCGATTCACGACGAACATCCTTCCTAGATCGGCCAGACCTTTTGTCAAAGGGAAAAAGCCCGATGGAGAAAAGGAAGAGAGCCAAACCCAAACCTAACCCTAAAGGAAAAAACGTGACCTAACTTGAAACTTTAAAAATCAGAGAGTTCGTAAAATGTAGTGTCATATGGTTCGAGGGTTAACCGGGCTGGTAAAAGATGACGACAGACACCAAATTTTATATTTCGTCGACGTAAATCATCTAAGTTGATGAGGACAGAAAAGAAAACACTCCTAAAATCTCCTCGAACTAAAATCGACAGACATTTTATCCGACTCGAAATTTCAATAGACATCGAGCGATCATAGGCACAGACCGATCCCGAGTTTTTCATGTTAACCTAATTAACACATTAGGTCAAGCGTGTATCTTATCTTGGATTAGTTGAGTCGTACATATAAATTCGCCAGAACACACCACCACACGACAAGGAGGAAAGAAAAAATTGTACCGGTAAATAAAAACACGTACAGCCTTGGAAAGAAGGTGGCCGTGGCCCCCATGAATGCAATTTTCTTTTTTAGAATTTCTTGTATTAAGTTCTATGAGCATGGATTTGACCGGTCAAAAAAGCTCACATGCACTCGCACTAGTACAAACAACCTTAGCGTTCCCGATAGATACGGCTTTGCATTAGGACAAAAGCCATCTCGATTAGGATCACGCGCTAGACAGTCCAGTTCATCAACCCCACGAGTTTGTTTAATAAAAGGGATTCGCGCACGAGCGGACATGTTCGGCCGCTCGTGTACTCACTGGCTATTGAGTCAAACTTAGCCCTTTTCACTAGGAGAGGCCAATAAATGTGTGTTTTTTTCTTACTTTTTTCCTACTTTCCCGCAAGGTTAAAAATTTGCATAAAGTGACCTATGTCGTAAGCACAGTCAATTTGCTAGCCCCAGAGTATCTCCCAGTAAAAACATCCTTTCGTGGGAGTTACGCCAGCTGTTCTCAACTCTTTATTAAGTTGTCACATGGAAGCGCGACTAAATAGTTTAAGAAAATTCTAAATAAGAATTTGGAATGGATTTTATTTCTAATATAAGTTCGAAGTGGCCATGTCAGTTTTAAATAAGGATTTTAAGCGGCCATGACAGTTTTAAATAAGGATCTGACATTATCGGCCAACTGAATATTCCGACCAGTCAAAGGGTATTTTCATCCAAAGACAATATCGAGATAAATTTGAATAAATTAGATTAATTATTAAGAATTCTAAAAAATTTTAAAAAAGAAAAAAAATACAAGCGTCCTCCCACTTGTGGCCGCCGTCCCATCACTAGTGGGGCGTCAGCCATGGCCGGCAAGGGTCGCCAACCAGAGGCAAGGGCCAGGGAGAGGCCGCGACCCTCTCTCAAATCTTCATTTATATTATTAAAAAAGAGAGTAAATGACGAAAATGTCATTGACTAGCCAATTGAGGTCGAGCCCTTCTTTGAGACTGACATGGCAATTTCAGTCCCTTATTTAAAACAAAATCCATCTTATGTTATTATTTGATATTCTCTCAAATATTTAAGTATTGCGAATGTTCTCAAGCAGCGTGAAATGAACGGCAAATTACATCGAAATGATTTACCATAGTTCTTGTCAACATTCGTGTTGCGTCGCGTCGCGTCGCATCACGTCACTAGTCCAATGCCACGCTTTCCTCGGGCCGACGGTACTTTAATAAGATTCCCACATCAAAACCCGCATCGTCATCGATGAGGCACATACTATGGTCTTTAGGAACCATTTACCTCGGCGAAGGTGGATCATTCAGCGTACTGCTTTTTAACCGGTCTGTGTTCGAGGAAGTACTGCATGCCCACGTGGGTTAAAAGAACACCAGCAATTCCCCTAAAGGTCCACATGCGAACATGTGATCGAAACAAATGGGGGCATCCATCCCTCGCCAAGCCCCGGTCCCCATGTAGTAAGACCTCTGCATCTCCAGATTCGTTCATATCTAATCGAAGACCGCCCGTGGGAGCGAAACAGTAGCTTCTGCATCTTCCTCTAGAAGAAACAGGACGTTTAACAAGATTATATAATGTTGACCATGGGATCACCTCGTAGGCCCCTTGAAGCGGAAAGAAGCTTGCATTTCGATATACGCTCGTGAACATCATCAGCGTCACCTGGTGACGAAGCATTAGGAGTGGAGGATGGTCGCTGTTGTCGACTGTTGGCTAGTCCTGGTGGTTGTACCAAGATTAGAATTGAACGTGCGCATACGTGAATGAAGGCCTGCACGTTTCCCATCTTCTTGTCTTCATGTGTTGGGCTCGATTTCGGTAAAAAATTGATTGCGGATTCGGATCTAGATATTGGACTTTCGTGTTATGGGAAACGGGTTTTTGGAATACAAAAAACTTGTGATTCTGAAATTGTAAATGAGCAAGGATGATAGATTTATAATCATTCTCCGACCAAAAAACAGTAGGTTAAAAAGCACGCTAGTAATTCACGAATCTCTATTCATATGAATTTAAGTTTGAAGTGAATTTTTTCACGCTTTTTAGATATCCCACTGTTACCATTGCACCAATAAATTTTTTAAAAAAATTATTCTATATATCTTTGATAACTATCCACCACATTTTCTTTTTGGTCAAACTATCCCCTACATTCAGTAAGGTAAATAATCCCTCAATTTCCCTTTATACATAACTCACCCATCATCACCCGCGTTAGTATTATCTGTTATCGTCAAACAAGAATAAGGATATCTCCCCCTCTATTACTTAACACATCAGCAATAATCAATCTCAGGGTCCAGAGTAAGCCACGCTACGGTACCCTCGCATGCACATCTCTCTCTCTCTCTCTCTACCCTACCAGATCCTCCAAAGCGCTCGTCATCCGGTCGTCATCGTCCACGTTAGCGCCTGCCATTATCTGTCTGTCTCTGTGAAGTCGCATGTGGGGGAACTCGTGATGCTTAGGCGACCTTTGACCAGCCGTCGCCTGAGCCCAGAAGGGAGCTTCACTCACATTTCGCAACCTCGCAGAGACATAGAGGTGGGGCGCGGAGGCGGCGACAGTGAAAGTGGCGGCCGGAGTCGCATATGCGATGACCGGTGGCGATGGAGCTTCCCATGCTCAACGGCGGATACATCAAGGGATGGGCAGAGTTGTAGGCGAGCAGGGGGGCTGGGAAAGTAGGAGAAGAGGAAGAGAGAATAGAGGAAGAAAATGGATAGATTTCAAACATAAAAAACAAACGTGGTGATGTTTCAAGTGTCCAAGTAATATAAATATAAGATGCAATTTTAATCCCCTATTTATGAGTATAAAAAAGGGTATAAGTTTTACATAGCTCAAGTAAAGAAATAGTTTCGTTTGGCAGTGGGTCACGTATCTCCTCTTTTCGGATCTATCTCGTCCTCGTAAATTGTTTTGTGATTATCGGAATAAAAGATTTAAACAATATTTCCTTCCAAGAAACGTCAAATTCAAAAGAACAACTATCTATAACGGGCTGTATACAGGTGATGTTCAATTCTAACTTTACTTTCGCAAATTTTTACATCATTCACATAATTCGCTATTATAAATGAAAAATCCATAATCTATTAAAATTTTGAAATTTTGACAATTAAGATCGTATTTAATTTGTCTCGACTTTTCCAATTTTCAATTATGTCTCCTTTTCAAATTTTGGAAAGAGAGTCAAATTTAATAAGCAGCCAAGGACTTGCACCAGACCTAACAAAGCTGTGTTGTGGCAATATATATTATAAATATCTATAAAAAAATCAGTCACGATTAATTTTTATTCACTATTAATTTTCAGGTCTACCTCTGTGATAACAATAATATGGAATCTTGATATTAATTTCTGAAGCAATAACTAATTATATTTTTGTACTGAATGCGAATGTAATGATTACAGTCCTAAATAGCCCGCCGTGTGAATGATTACATCGGTAGAGTTTCGAATGATGACTATATATTTGGCATCTTTGGAAGTAAATAAATTCTACAAGAGAGTCAACATTTTTAGTACGACTCATGTGACCTAAGTGCTTATTTTTAGTGGAGATTCATTCGTGGATGTCTCAATAATTTCTGGGACCCGCCTCTAATTATCACAAATATGAACAATATCCACGTTTAGATTTAGATAAATTTACGCATCGATTATGTTCTTGACTTGTAAACGGCCTCTTATTTGCACAGTTAAAGCACACTTCCTCCAATGTAGCCCGTAACTCCATCTCTACTGCACAGTAAGTAACTAAGCATGCTAATCTAGTCTCGCGTGGAGTGCTTGGCCTTGGTGGGAAGGAAACCCTTGTTTTTCCTCTGCTTTTTCCACAGCAGAAAAGGCCGCACAATCAAAAGTTTCTAGACGTGTGAGTGGGATTAGCTAAACTCGCACTAATCATGGTTTAATAAGCTATTTTAATTGTCCACTACCTGTTGAAAAAAGACGCGCAGACATTGGAATTTGGAAATGCTAGTTCATCGCTTTCGGTTGCTTTCTTCGTTTAGATCGAAAAAGGATTATAAAAATTAGGGTTTCGGATGGGAGACAGTCGGATGACTTAGCTGATGGCTTGCATCACAATCCTTATACGAATGAGATTCGACCATTATGAGAACTGCACGACTTCCTTGTATCCATATGTTGATGTTAGTCGATTTTGCCTGTACAACACACCTGCCCGTCAATAACCCGAGTCTGGCTGATGAGGGAGAATAACATGAATCAATGACCGTGGCCCTTTCTTATACCATATAGCTAATCGTAACAAGATAACCCCAGAGTTTTTCATGATTGTTGGGAAATAACTCTGAAATATCTTGAAGGTAAATATTAAAAAAAAGTCCTAAATTTATTACGCTTGTACTCATTCAGCCTTAAATCTTTTAATTTAGCCTCAATTTGCCAATTTAGTTGTTTGGGCCAATTTTGGCTGGGAATCACTGATGTGGACGCAAGTAGTGCTACATAGGATGGCCGGTGCTAAAAATGACAATTTTTATAATTTTTAAAAAAATTTATGAATTTTTTTTATGTTTTTTTATTCTTTCTTTCTTTTTCTTTTCATTCTTCTTAGCCCGACGAGGGTCGTCAACTAGGGCTTAGTGACCCTCACCTGTGGTTGGCCAACGACCCTTGTTGGGCTTAGAAGAAGAAAGAGGAAAAGAAAAAAGAAAGAAAATGATTTTTTTTAATTTCGAAAATTTATAAAATTTATAAAATTTGTCCACGTTAGCATTAACTGTGTCATATAAAACGGTTGACATTCATTTTAGCAATTTGGGTCGTAATGACTAAATTAACAAATTGTCAAAAGATTTAGGATTAAATTGGCAAAATCAAAAGGTTCGAAACTGAAGTGGCACGAGCATAATAGGTTTAGAATTTTTTGGTAATCTCCCAAAATTTTTGATGGTATAGAAACTTAATACAACTATTTTAATGAAGTTAGTTAGGTGTGCAAAGGTTTAAATTAAACCTTATAGGAGCAAAATTCTTATTTTATAAGCATTTGAGCCAAATTTTACCGAGTCTGGAAATCTACAGAAAGGTGTAAAAGTTGAATGCTTTCCATATATTGACTTGAGGACCGTGGAGTTTCAAAATTGAAAACTCAACTCATTGCATTGAAGTATGATGCTATAATATTGTCCATGGACTAATTTGCTAAAGAGATTTATCTGATGTGTGATCAAAACTTGCCATTAATAAAAGATAACCTGCCACCAATTGAAAATTTGATTGATAGTCTAGATTGAGGGAAGGGTCTGCGCATGTTTCCCGAGAAATTTGCTGAAATCTTTTATAGAGAATTAGATGGATATGACGGCTATACAATCCAATGCAATTTGGAGTTTTATATAACGGAGAAAACTGGGGCAAAAGTAACAAAATCGAAAAGGGCCAAAATAAGAAACATTGACAATTCTGATTGGTTCTTTGAGTCTGTATCTTTTATAAGCTTGTAATATCCATTTGAGAACTATTCCAAGACTTAGCACGCGAGTTACAAACCTATTGGCAAACACGCAAGACAAATGATTGTATTTAAAGAGGGGAAACAGTACGTAGAGGAGTCCCTTGATTTGTAATTCGAAAAAAGAACTATTTGAAGGGTTCAATCGTCACTTTGAGCGTGCAACGAAGGTAGCAGTAGGTGGAGTCATTCGCATGGCAGCAAATTCTACACTTGTGACAAGGCAATCTCCGTTCTTTTGACATGATTAGTGAAATTTAGCCTACTTGAATTACAATTGAAAGAGAAGATTAGGCACACTCAATCGGAAATTTGTACACTAACCAAACCTCGAAACGCCATAAATCCATAGACACAGCCAAACCGAAACTCTATAAATCCCATTTGTAATCTCTCTTTCCTAAACTCATTAGTTTCTGCTACTTATATTATTAATTCACTCCGCATTGCATGGAGAAGTGATATTCTCCGCATTGTGGGAGTTGATCCTTCTTCTTTTCATTAAAAAATGCAAACATGGCTAGTGCACCAGTCGAACACGAACGTAATTATCAATAAGCAGAATTTACAAAATAAAGCCGCTCCCAGAATAATTACATTATAAGCATTAGCACCGCTGCGCAGTACACATTATAAAAACAAACCAAAAACTCTTCTTCTTCGCTCTCTCGCCAAGAAGAAAAAATATGGCCAACGGGCGACCAAAAAACATCGAGCGACCAGCATTCGTTCATGTCATATATACTTCAAGAGCAAGCTTGCCGTTTACCGGCAGCGAAGAGATGCTCCAGATCGTCCGGAGCCTGGAAATATCCGTTCTTGGGAGGACCCCTCTTCTTGCCGCCGCCGCACATGGGCTTCTTCCTCGGCGGCGGGGGCGGTGCCGACGCCGCCGGTATCCTGAACTCGCCGCGCGTCGGCGTCGCGCAGCCGTCCTCCTCCATCGTCATCACCGCCTCCTCGCAGGGCATCTCGTCCTCGCTCCCCATCTCCTCCTCGATCAATCAAACCAGAGCGAGACAGTATACAGCCAGAAAAGAAACGCGAAAAGGAAGCTACAAATGCAGAATGTCGGCGAAGTAGCGAAAGGATTGGCGATGAAAATGCGTTGCGTTTTCTGAGAAACCGAGGTGAGCTCGGGGAGTTTAAGAAACTGAGGAAAAAGAGTAGTGCGGAAGGTTTAAGAAAGAGGAGAGAGGGGTATGTGGCGTGTTCTGGAAGTTGGCGGGGGGTTCGGCCGTGCGTGCGGTGGATAAGGCGACAGCTCAGCAGGGTGTGGGGCTAACGTGTTCGTCCCCGGAGCGACGTGGGCGGGACACGTGGCGGCTCGGAGGCGCCCCGCGCCAAAAAATTCGTGGGGGGGAGGCCGGTGGCGGGAAGGGCGGGAAAAAGCCCTGCCCTCCCTTGCGGGTTTGAATCTCGGCCTCTAGTTTTTGGAAAATATAAACGGAGGTATGATTTTATGGCGAGCCGTATTAGTCCTCCCACTTTTGAAGTGTGAGGCGAAATACTGGGTAACTTACTAATCCTTGAAAATAGATATGTGCACCGAAAATCTTAAAATTTATCACGAAAGTACGATTGGGTCCCGACACTTGCAAAGAGTGCAATCAAGTTATAAAACTCGTCGAATTGGTGCGATCGAGTCATTCTGTTAACTTCATCCAACTTGATTAACAGAAAATGCTGACGTTATTTTTTTTAATATTTTCTCTCTCCTATGTGGCAATATCGCAGTTAAAACATAAAACATAAGACCGTTTTGGTCCATAAAAAATTTTTTAATACAAATTTTATTTAAATTAAATTTAAAAAATAAGCTAAAAAAGAAGGAAAAAAAAAGGACAGTTAGACCAGGCGGAGAGGGCCACAAGGCCCTTACCGCTAGGTGTATGCAAAACGGATCGATCGAACTGAGAACAGCCCGAATCGACTGGCGATTCTCGAAGGCGTTGGTCTGGTTCTCGATTCCATAAAATTAGAATCGGTGATTTTCAGTCCAGTTCCCGATTTCAGGAAGAAACCAGATCGCCCTGACCGGACAAATTATGTCTTATTTATTTATTTATTTATTGTAAATTTCGCTCGTGCTCTCCTCTTTCTCTATTGGTAAGGGACAATAGAGAGAAAGGAGGGGGAGACTCCACAAGCGATTTTCTCGGGAGTGTTCTCTCTCAAAGTCATTTGCAGAATCGGCCATTGAACACTACTCCCGCACCTACCATTGATAAGCCTGCACACTACTGGTTCACCTCCTCACCTACCCATTCATGCACGTGTTGGATTTAAATGAGCTGATATTGTTGACTGCGAACATTCCTTAATGATTTTTTTCAACTCCGGATGTGAGTTCGACTGTTCGAGTCCCGAAATGGTTAATATTCCCTCCTTAAACCATTGCGCACACCGTGTGTTCGACAAAAGTCCTAAACATAAGTGTCCTCGATTTTGCACTATTCTGAGTATATGCAAATATGGGTCATGTGATAGAGAGATTCTTTCGACGGCCGAGTTTGATTTCGGTTAGATTTCTTTGTCACGAGACTAAATCTGCCAACATTCCTTTTGTTCTTTGGTTTTACTCTATTTTGGCATGTCCCCATGACCGTCAATTATCATAAATTCACCGTTCCACTGGACCGACTGGTATGGTCCTCTGTTCCAAAAACTATAAATCGATCCTTCTAGTTCAATTGGAACCAAATTAGATCGGGAATCAATCACCCCTACTTACCAGCTTATAGTCCTCTTTATCGTCGCTCCACCATTATCGGGAATGGTTAAGCTTTAGGACGTGATTGCATTTCGTAACAAGTTTTAGGATTTCTAGTAAACATATCCTTGAAAAAACGTGAAATTTTAAATACTACAAATTAATGTGAATTTTTTTATCTTAAGTTTTGACAAAGCCATATAGCTTCTTGAGAAATCAAACTTAACGTGTCGTGTATAAAATGAAATTCTATCGAATTGAGATATTTGCATATATATATATATGTCTTTACATGAAAAGATCAATTTTATCGGGGCATAAAATAGCAAATTTTTACTATGCGAAATCGTTTTCTAGTTGCTCCCGCCTTTGTTCTTAAAGCAAGGTTCTAGTGCTAACGAAAAGATGATGGACCCGCACCACAAATAATGCCAAGTAAAACCACATTATTTTGAACAAGATTCGAAGCGCAACACAAAGTCACGAAGTTGTCTCGAAACGAAGCTTGGGATTGACATTACTCTTCGAATATAAGGGTCTTTGCCGATTGGCCCATATCTGGCCCATCTGCCAAATTACGGGCTTGTCTAGTTCGTGATTTTGTTGGTAGGAATGAATCGTGGCCCATTGTGTTGAACCATTTTTTGGGTGTGGCTAAGAGATGTGTTAAACAATGTGGCCTGCTATTCTTGGCACTGTACAATGAAGAGATGCTTCCCATATAATGTAATGATTCTATATGATTTTTTTGGCTAGTCCAGCACCAACTCTTCGATATATTTATTACTGGAAACATCTCCGATTCCTTCGGCGAAATATACATGTTTGTGAAGATGCGGACAACTCGAAGCACAAGTCTAGCATATTGATACGTTCAAGAAAAAAACCACTTTAAATAGAGTTGATTTTTTTTATAGACAAAAACTCGTGCTCGGAAATAGATAGTACGTTATTATTGTTTTCTTTATTGAGTACGGGTTTCTTTAGTCCAAGTGTATCTTGTATTTACCGAGAATTATTTTCCTTGGTGGTGAACCACCCATCGGACAGACTAGACCTCGAAGACTGCAAAGTAGATGCCATAGTAACCAATTAACACAATAAAAGATAGGAGCATTTGAATTGTTTTTATTTAGTTATGTCTTTTTTTATCTTGTATATCTATTTATAAAATAAACAAAAAATAGGATCTTTGTATTTGGCTCAATCCTTTTAGTAAAAGATTAGGCCGAGTTTAATTACAATTCAATTTGAGAAAATGAGCGGTGATTATTAGATTACCTCTGCCCGCAAGCCAAAAACAGCAACCGGGTCTCTACCCTTTAAGAGATGGAGGGGCAAAAGTTTTAAGAATTCAAGAGAAAATCACAACAAGACAAAGCCGTTTGTCATTACAATAAGTGTCAAATGGAAGTGGGGCAATGTATGCAGTGTAGGCATCCTATTAGATCGGTGGATTTGAAACTTGTTCCTCCACGGCCCGATCAATTTGATCAGGCATTCGCCATCTATTTTCATCGTTTGACTCATTGACAACACGGAAAAACCAAAAGCCTCACCCTTCGGATAGATTTCTCGAAGCCAAGGAAAGAAAAGAAGAACCGCGATAGGAGTTAATAGTTAGAATCAAAGAGAAGGTTTAGATGAGATCTCTCGAAACAATACTTAGGGTTTCGTTTGGATCATCGTTGCTGATATTACTCAATTACAAAATATACACGAGTAAGCTGGCGGAAGAAAGCGAGACTTTAGCAACTTCGAACTTTCAAACGCATGAGAGTGGGCTGCCCAATATGACGTTGGACTTCCTGAAAAAATAAAATATGACGTTGGACTCAACATGAGGTCTGGAACCCTAGCTAATACTGCCTCTGTTTCGTTTGAAGTCATGCAAAAGATATACGATCGGATCGGATCGAGTCGAAACGAGGAGAGATCCGACGAAAACCTCTCCAAGGATACGTGAAGGCTCTCGCCAAAGTCGAAAGAATCACTACGCCCTCGGGTTGCGGAGATCCAAATCCCAACTCGAACTCTTCTGAATATACAATTTATAAATCGTAAATATCTTCTTGATAGGAAGCCAAAAGAATACAAAAATGATTTCCGTGTGGCTAAGCTGACAATCATATCTTCGCCCTCCAAAAAATATCTTCCTCAGCTCCTTTGCGTCTCCCTTCAGTTCGGCCAGGCAAAAAACAAAGCCAGAAAAATCGAAAAAATCCGTGAAATAACACCAAGTTCGTCCCCCTCGTATCCACACGTGTCGTTCATCTTTTCAAAGAACAGATGCGAGCGCGACTTTCTGCGTTTGACCGTGTGCGGTTGTGGCTGTGGTTGTGGTTGTGGAGGAGAGTTCATGTTGCACACCCCCCCTGCAAAGGCCTCATCAAGACGCGATGAACGGGGGGGCACGTCGCGGTTGAGACCTCGGTATCATTGACGAGATCCATCGACGTGTCGGGCGTGAAGTCCTATTATTGATTACGCGAGTTTAAACCAGGCAAGGAAAGGGTTTCCAACTTCCGCGAGGAACTGTGGAGCCGACGGCTAAAGGAGAGAAGAAAAGGAAGGGAGAAAGGCTCCAAAGACAGATATTGCTGGCGAAGCCCGACGGTGATGGCCAAGGAATTTTCAAAAAGGGCACCGTCCCCCGCGATCGCCACGTACGGCCCGTTGACAACTGGAGCGAATCCGGCGCGCCCCATTCCCCTCGATCCGCCCGGCCACTGGGCGCCTCACACGTACGCACCCCCCCTCGCCGCCCGGCCCCGCCCGCCCGACCGCAATCAAAGCGCATCGGCCATCCCGAGGAGCGCGCGGCCACGCGGCGCGATCGGGGCCGTCGCCGTGTCCCGAATTCCGCTGGCCCCGGAGATACGACGCATCGCCGGGGGTTGGGGGGCTGTTATTGCGGCCCGCGCCCCCGCCGCATTCCCGGGTCGGGGCTTACACGTGCGGACGTGCGGACGTGCGGGGGGCTACAGGTGTGTGGTGCGGACGCCCCCCCGGGCGGACGCGCGGCACGTACGGACAGAGAGGAGGAGAACTCGAATTTGGGATGCAGAGGGAGGGGACGGCTCCCCCGCCGAGCTAAGTGGCGACACCGCACTGCGCCACTTGACCTGTGGCCCTGTGGGTGCCGCGGTGAACGTGGAGGAGCGTCTCGCCGTACATAAATTCGTGTTATTTTAGTTATAAATGAGAAGTATCTTCCTCCCATAAGTGTTTTGATGAGAAGTCTTGCCATTTTAATTAAAATCGGGTCATCCATTTAGTATGTGGCATTTCCGGCATATACTGAGGTTGGTATCATTCCGACCCAAGTAAATTATCATGTCGGATTTACCTTATCCTACATCAAATGCGAGATGTATTCACAATAACAAGTCACGATCAACAACAAATTAAATTTTCTTCATTTACTAATTGTGACTATTTGTTTTCATAATTTTCTTTTTCAATCAAATCTTTTTTTTATTACATTAATGAGCAACATTTAGTAAAAAATTGCACGGATGATGCCGTAATGGCCTGTGCTAAAAAAAGGTTATCCATCCAAAGACTTGCGATGATAAGGAAGATGGAGGGAACTTTATAATATGAGATGTCGAACTTTTGGATTGACGAATTTTCGTTATATGCATGCAAAATTTTTGTCTAGGGGGAAATTAGTATTAAGAGCGACATAACATTTAAAGATGGAAACCATAATGGTCAACTGCTTTGGGCATTGAACTCCATATTTCTATAGCTCTAATGCCATGTTAAAGTAGAGTGCGCAGCCATAGCTATCAGTAGAAATAATGCATGCAGCTTACATCTTATATGTAAACAATTACAACGCATGGATCTAACTTAGAAAGTCCATGGTTTGCCCTTTTTTCTTTTAATGTCCAGGTAGATCGTCGACGAAGAAAGGACCCTGAATTCTCAAGAGTTCTTTAGGAATCGTACCCTTACTTGACGGCCCATTCAATCAATTATATCATAACGCTTTCCTTTGAAGGGAAATAAAAAAATTTATTTGCAGCACTCGACATTTAGAAATTAGTCGAGCGGACACAAAAGAAGGTGCTCCGGGAAAATCTAATAGAAATTGCCTCGATTGTCTATGGATCAAGTTCAAAGCACTATAGAACAAGAAATGCCATGAAGCGCACCTCCATGCATGGTATAACCAATCACTATTTCTTAGTTTCGTGTACTCAATTCAATTTCGTGGAATCTTTCATTCACATTTTTTTTTCCACCGAAAACGTTTTATAAAATTCTTGAACCCTCGAACGTGGAATGTCCTACTTTACGCAGTTCACAAAGCTCCATGGCGTTTTCCCAATGGGAGGTCAAAAACAGTGAAGGGCCAGATAGGATCAATTACATAAGAGAAGCGCAAGCTCGATCGTCGCTATTTTCTTCATCGGTACTTATCACGAGGTAGCCTCGATCGACGCACCAATTTTTTTGCCCAAAATGGCCCCATAAATGGTAAAAGTATGTAGGTCCAAGGATGAACCAGAATATATGTAAGGCGCGAAACTAGGTAAGGCGACGCCTAACCCGGTCATCACAAATGTGAGGCTGAAATCGAATCGAGCCAAGTCGAGTCGGCACGCTGGAGTTGAAGCCAGAAGAGTCCATGTTCGTTGGTTGGGGTGGGCTGTGCTGACCGGTGAAGGTGAAGGTGAAGGTAAAGGTGGGGAGGTTGTGGAAAATCACAACCATGCAATGTCCTTTTCTTTTATTTGTGGTTGGTGAAATTTCAGATTCGTTTTCTCCCTCTAGTTTCACGAATTGGGCAACAAAATCGCGATTGCTCGGGCTGAACTAGTAAGATTTCGCATCGACTTTTAGATGAATCGATCATTCACATGGTTCCCGCTTGTTTAAGCACCTCGTTCGAGCTTGCCAAATCACCTGAGAAGCAGCTTTTATCGATATGTTAATATCGCACTGGAGAATTTATTTCTTTGTATGATAATTTAATTTAAATATCGATGCTCTTGTTTTGTGGGCAAATTCTGTATGTCCCTACAACGCTAGTATTGTTCACAACATTCCTATAGTCTATTGATTTTAGTTCCATGTGAGCCAAATGGTTTCTTGTTCCAGTATTAGAAGGGAAAATGACATAAATAATTTATAAACTTTGACTTAATGTGTGATGTAGTCCCTAAATCTTAACTCAATATGTAATGTGATTCATGAACTTTTAATTTGTTCAATATGATCTATGATCTTTTGGTATATGTTCAAACTAGTCCTCGAACTATACGAAAATGTTTAATGTTGTTATTTCATTATATGTCAATCAAGGGTCTTATCGTTTGAGTTCAATTACACCTTGATTCGTCTAGTCGGATTCTACTTCAGCCTTTTTAAACCCTCGAGTTTGTGACAAATTTTTGCCTTCACGTCGCCTACTAATAGGAGTCTTACGAAAAAACGCATCCCAAGAGAATCAACACTTAATAGTCGCAGGAGCGGGATATGATACACATAATCCGAAAAAGATGATGCGATGGACGAAATTAATTTCATAAAAAAGATAATATTAAAAACTTAGCCTTCTATGCAATCAATCGTAGCTTACATATGGCCCAACAAGAAAATCTCGTTTCGTATTTTTTTTTTTCTCAGAACGCCATTGGAATGATCTAATAAAGCGAGCTTGGAAAATTATAGGGAATAATGCGAGAGAGGGAGAGAGAGACCTTCCAAAGGCAAAAGAAAGATGTGTTGTCATTGCGCTGGTGACGCCTGTCCCAGAAACTCCTCCAACTCTATATAAATCCAACCCCCACCTCTCTCCACATACTCCCTCTCCCTTTCTCCCCTTTCTCTCTCTCTCTCGCTAGCGCTCTCTGTCTCTCCGATCAAATCTGTTCGAGTGACCACTCGCCACCTACTGCGCGCAGTCTCCCTCGCTCAGTGACCATGCAGCTTCTCTCACCCCCTTCCTTCTTCTATTCTTCTTCTTCTTCTTCTTCTTCTTGGTCGTCCGTGACCTCATCATTCTCTGCATCGTTGTCGACTTCTCTCCTCCTCGTTCCTTTCGTGCTCTCCTATCTCCTCCTCCTCGTGCTCCTCCAATGGCGTCTCCACCAGAAGGGCGACGGCAAGCGCCGCCTTCTCCCTCCGGGCTCCATGGGCTGGCCTTACATTGGAGAGACCCTCAAGCTCTACACGCAGAACCCCAACGCCTTCTTCTCCATCCGCCAGAAACGGTACCCGCCCGTGCAACGCGTATGCTTCTTCTTCTTCTTGTTTCCTTTCCTGGGAGGAAACTCTTATGTTGTCAGGTTTGTGCATGTGTGTGTTCGTGTGTCAGGTACGGGGACGTGTTCAAGACGCACATACTGGGGTGCCCGTGCGTGATGGTGACGAGCCCGGAGGCGGCGAGGGTGGTGCTGGTGAGCCAGGCGCACCTGTTCAAGCCGACGTATCCCGCTAGCAAAGAGAGGATGATCGGACCGGACGCTATCTTCTTTCACCAAGGGGCTTATCACTCCCGGCTCAAGAAGCTCATTCAGGCCTCGTTCCTTCCTTCTTCCATTAAAGGGTCTGTCTCCGAGATCGAGCGCATCGTCCTCGCGCTCTTGCACGCTTGGAGAGATCGCTCCGTCATCAACACGTTGCACGAGATGAAGATGGTACGTCACGCAACTTTCGTGTGTCGTCTTCTGGTTTTTGTTTGTTTTTTTTGGTTCTCTGCGTCTCTTGGAGGTATTGTAGACGACGATGACGAAGAAGAATCTGTTCAAAGCTTTTCACTAGTTTTTTGTCTGAATCCGTTTTCATTTATTTATTTTCCATCTCGGGTTGTGCCAGTTTGCTTTCGATGTGGCAATGATTGCGGTCTTCGGAGGCGAAGTGGACCTCGAATTGAAGAGCATCAAACACCTGTATCAACGCCTCACGGAGGGTTACAATTCCATGCCTTTGGATCTTCCCGGCACTCCCTTTCGTAAAGCCATGAAGGTGAATCAAAAAAACAACACCAAAAAGAAAAAAAATTGACCCACATTATTCTTCTAGGAGAAAGAAAATAGAACGGAGCGCTTTCTTTCACGTAACAATTTTCCTGAATCTGCGAGACGGGTGTGCAACCGTCGCTAATACGTGTTGATATACTTGGTCTTTTAAGTTTCACTGTCCAGTCGACTGAATGATACGTGGTGACAACGGGAGATATCAAACAGCTGGCGAGAGTATGCTGATGGTTACAAGAGTTTTTTGACACTTACAGATTCTGGGCTTGCTTGCAGGCAAGAAGTCTCTTGAACGAGACATTGAGATGGCTGATAGAGAAGAGAAGAAGAGAGAGCGACAAGGGTGATAGTGGAGGCTTGTTGGAGGTCTTGCTGAGGGCTAAGGACCCCAAAATGGACCAGCTCACCGATTCGCAGATTGCCGACAACGTGATCGGCGTCATATTTGCGGCTCACGACACCACCGCGAGCGTGTTGACGTGGGTGCTCAAGTACTTGCACGATAACAGCGATGTGCTCGAAGCTGTGACCGTGAGTTCCCACTCCATTTTCCTCCACCTACAACTGTTGTTCGTCCAGTCATTCTCGTGTTAGGAGGTGGAAAGAAAACAAAAGTAGCTCTTGAAATCTCACACCTCACAATTTTTGTTAGACACCCAAGGTGATGTCAGGTCACGTAATCGTTCTGCTTATGTACACCATATGTTCGGTTGATTTTTCATGTCGTTTCGAGATTTTTTTGGCATGATTTTCATCCTTTGGACCAAGAGAATTCAGCATATTATTCTTAAAAAAAGAAATATATTTCTGAGCTTCCACGCAATTTTTTTTTGGCATCTGTTTCTCTTTCCACTATTATGGTTCCTGTCAAATTATTTCAATAAGAAGGATCCGCCCTGTATAGTGATGTATCTGTTCCTTAGATAACACACAGAATGGGATGCTTATTGTTGTGTTCTTTTGAAACATATATATTATACTCAAGTATATGAACAAATGTACCGACATATGTTTTCAGAGGGAGCAAGAGGGAATTCGACGCAAATTGGTCGAGTCAAGCCGCAGTCTTACCTGGGACGACACTAGACGGATGCCATTGACAAGCCGGGTATATATCTGTCCGAACTCAAGGATATTTACTTTAGAGACACCAGCTCAGTCAAATATTTATCACGGAAAGTAGTCAAAACTACACTTGAGTGTCGTGCCTATAGTTTCAACGATGCTTTAAGATTAACATGGTATGATCAGGTGATTCAAGAGACATTAAGGACGGCAAGTATACTGTCGTTCACATTTAGAGAAGCAGTGGAGGATGTGGAGCTCGAAGGATATGTGATCCCAAAAGGTTGGAAGGTCCTCCCTCTATTCCGAAGCATCCACCATTGCGAAGATTTCTTCCCTCAGCCCGACAAGTTTGACCCTTCGAGATTTGAGGTAATTAATCTCTCACTGCATATAACACGAACACAAATTTATTCTATCCTTTTCTTTTCCTGCCATGCTACATTGTCTAGCAAGTAATTTGTAGATTCATGTCGTGTCAAGAACCGCCTTCTCTAATAATTTTTTCCCGCCTGAATTCGGTACGGATGTATCTACTCGATGGAGTGTTGTAGCGGTATGCGAAGATACGGCCGAACAAGATACTGTCTATCACGAATGTCATCAAGATTCTTCAGTTGGGTCAGAGCATATGAATCATCCTTCAGTGTCTCTTCTTCCGGCAAGGCTCATTAGCCTCGGAGTTGTCCCTTTCATCAATATCTGTTTTTGCATATGTGTGGATCATATGCATATGCTATTTCAAGGGATGTTGCTCGTGAAACCTATGAAGTATCCCAGTCCCACCACGTGAGTTGCTTTTGTAAGGTAGCAAACCTCGCAGTGAAGATACTTCCAATTGGAAGAATGTCTGTGTCATGTCCCCCCTATTGTCTACATTAAGACACTAGTACTAATTTTGGGTCATAAGGGATCGAGCGCTCGAGTCTCGTCATGCACTAGACTAAATTTCCTATTCTCGACACCAGTTGATCATGGTAGCGCACCAACTTAATGCTCTTGGACAAGTACTGAACGCTGCACTCTTTGGATATCAAGCATGCGAATGATATACAACATTTGGGGGTCATGGATTGATTTGAATACATATTACGTCTCTTAACGTGTGATTTGGCGCAGGTGCCCCCAAGGCCAAACACGTACATGCCGTTCGGCAACGGAGTGCACTCTTGTCCCGGCAGCGAGCTGGCAAAGCTGGAAATGCTCGTCCTCCTTCACCACCTTACCATCTCCTACAGGTTCTTATCTTATCCCTTATCTTAACTTGGAAGCATTTTACAAGATCGACGAAAATACAGACGACATACATATGTATCGCAGCGTCAAGTACGATACAAGTTCAAATCTCAGACGTTAACGAGTTAAAAAAGTTAAATAACAAGGGATAAGTTAAAGGTCATGGATGCTGTGTGGAGATATAAACGACGAGGTGATTCATTCTGTGTTTTACGATTTACAGTCCCTCGATTTTTTCAAACATATTTAGATTGGGTTGACGTTACGAGTTTAGGCAAATGATGGTGGAGAAACGGTCGCATGGGGGAACCATACACGTGTCCTTCATGCACGACGCAATAGTCAAACGCAATCCTCGTCTCTTTGCATGGGATCCAAAGTCCGCCTTAACTTCGAGACCTTGAAAACCTAGCGATGATGTTTCTGTCATGTTATGCCCCTCTTTCTTTCTTTCTTTCTTTCTCTTATCTTTTTTTTTTGTCTTTTATTTTCTCTAATTCTAGTTTTTTCCGTTGCCATGCAAACCTCAAAACTTAAAAAAATCACTTTTGTTTTCTTTGTTAAAGACCAAACGATTGCCGTCCTCAATTTTTCAATCACATGCTTGGTCAAATACCCACCATAGCCATCGAGGTCCATTGTCATATTACAGCCAACGTTCGATTTTCTCAAATGGTCACAAGCGCACAAGTGACAAAGCGGCTCATATCAGGTGCAAAAACTGCGAACCCTGTCGTACGACATGCGACTTTAATCGAGCGGGACCATTCGGCCTCTGGTCGAACCGGAGGTTGAACCTAGTCCCCCTTTCGATGTCCCCCCAATCTCTTTCGTTTTTCTTCTTTTTGTTCCTTTTATCACCATCATCATCATCATTTGCAGATTCCGACGTGGATTCATCTCCTTCATCTCCATAGCCGTCGCAATCGCTTCCGAGTCCCCGAAAAATTTTCAGATTTTATCGCATCGAAAAATCTTAGATTTTCTGATCTTCACCGGACCAATCGCATGTTGGTTTTTAGTATGAGGGATAAAGATGAACGGGCTGGGGTACGGGGGTTTTGTAAGCGCATTGTTGTTCTAAACTCCACCAGGCTTGAGATCCCGACAAAAGAGAAGTGGGCGATAAAAATAAAATCTTTAAGCCACGTAGATTTCATCTACCACCTTCTCTTCACCATATATTTTGTCCGACGTAGGAACTCATCGTGCTGGTCTTGTTCGGCTGCAGGTGGGAAACCGTGGGAGAGGATGATGGTATACAGTATGGGCCTTTCCCAGTACCCAAAGGAGGCCTACCCATTAGAGTCCGGCCATGGAGGAGGGACCGGATCATCTGATGAAACACATGTTTTTAAAGGGTTCTAAGACATGATTCTATCTTTAGTCCAGACCAGAACCTATGCCATCCCCCCCAATCTTAGCTTTCATTTCATATCTTTTTCGGTTTATTGGTGGAATTGGCCGCCATTGTGAAGTTTAGGAGGATCACTCTCCATTCTCTTTTTTCGATTTGTGTAAAGCGCGGAGTTTGTGAAGACAAGGTGGGGACGACAACGCATGTTTTCGAACCTCTCCAAATGCTCGACGAAGGTTAATGAAAAGGATGCTCTACTCATCTTGTGATCTCTTTTTCTGTGGTCTTCCTTTTTCCTATGGCTCTAACATGATGTAACGGTGTGTGCTCGGACAACGATTTCTGGTGTCTGACTCAGAGTCGTATATCCAAACGAATTCGCCCAAAGCATCTCCATGTACCTGGTATGTAGACTGGGGGCGAATCGTCCACGTAAGCACACTGTCCAAGCAGTCGTATTAGCCTACGTGGATGACTATCCATGCCTAGTTGGAGATGTTGGTTCTGAATGCTCGCTAGAGCTATCCGAAAAGACGCGATTCATAAAAGATCAGTAGGAGACCGAGACAAAATATGCAGCAAGGCAACCGCGAAAGAGACTAGTATTGCGGCCTGTAATGCAACTACCAATCAGTTTAATGATCAGCATCAGCAACTCAATGTCAAGCGAGAAGATTTCTTTCTAAACGAGAGGACCCGTTTATACTTTCATGACCAAGAATAGTTCTTGCATGTCAATTCTGTGTTAAGAAAGACGCAAAATTGTCTCTCTGCTCATTACCTTGCCCCCCACTATTGCTCCTAACACGGAGGCTAGGTTGTGAAAAATCAGGAGAACTGCACTGAGTTGGAAAACTCTCTCTGTCACTCCACACAATTGCAGTTGGGGTATTATATTCCACCACCAATTCCTACACCATTTCACAGCTCAAAATCAAATCCAGAGTTGCCCTGGGAAAATTTAACGACTGCTTTTTTATCCTTGATCCACAGAATCCTTGATAGCAAAACAACAGGCAAGTTATCTTATATACGATTACACTCCTCAACAATGAATTTTCCATTGGATCCAATAAACGTAAAATCGGATCCAAGTGCATCGAGTGACCCATACCAATATGCAGTTTGTACATCATACACGAGTAAGTGGTTACACACACACCCCTCTAAGTGCTTTCAACCGTTGATTCGATCAAGGCCGAAGGAGATATCAACCAACTGCGTGACCGCGATGCTCATAAGACTAGATAAGGAGTCACTTATAGGTCAAGGATCATAGCCTGAAAAATGATATGAGAAAAAGAAAACAGGATGTACACACGGAATAACCTGGTCCTAAGAGATATGCTGGATTCATATGATCCAATGCAGAGATGTTCGCTGAGAATTGTTTCCACATTGTCTATAGAGATGCTCATTGGACTTGATTTATGAGGTTACTGGTGTAGTGCTGCTCTAGGTACTCTAAAATGCATATGTTGAATAATCACGAGGACACTCTTGAACACATCGCTTCTTTCACGGTGCAAAGCAAAGAGAGATATCTCGGAGGCAGTTTGGTTTGGAAAGGGATCGATTCAGCAAATACTCGCAAAGGGTGTACTCTGGTCGTTAGTTATGCATTGAGACCATCATACAGTCTCCACACCAGGCAGTGCTTATACAAGTACACAAAGTTGGAAGAAAAATAGTTTCAAGTAAGCAATCTACATACCCAAGGACTTTGTGTTTTCTAAATCATGACGGCCTTAATATTCTGTCTTATTCGGTAGGGTAAACCGAAAAGCACTATAGAAAACTTAAACTATCCAAGATATTTGTGCTAAAGAATACTAAGCCAACAAACAAAGGGGATAACTCCCAAAGAATCAGAAGAGCACAGCACTGCCTCCTGGACTCCATGGATGAGCCATCCCCTGAATTTGTTTCTAACCCAACATTCAATCATAGTGAACAAAATGCAAGATGATGCCAGTCACATAATATCACATACCAAAGGAACATTTATAATAGACCCAAAAGAAATATAAGAAAAACAATGCAAACAACTTCCTCGGAAATTTGATCGAACAAATTATGTTAAAGACCGTTACTATTTTGGTGGAGTACCAAAGATATAACACACAAGAGTGACCTCTTTCTGGTATCCGCTGAAAGATCTTTTGTGCACCAATGCTTGCATATACAAGGATATTGGCATAGTATTGTTTTTATCTTGATCACTGAGTAAACACATGCACCTGGACTAAGCTCTTTTCTGGTTTTCATCTATATATTCTTCTTCAAGAAGTAGAATCGCACAGTACTAGTGAAAATCTATTTCCATTTTATGCCAGGCCACATCAATGTCCAACATCAATAGTCAGTCCCTCCCCCTCAACCCTCTGACATTAGTGTCAGGTGTTTTCCATGTGTCCAGTCCATTACCATTCTCTACTTACCAAAGCTTCTATACTCACAGGATGTACTTCTCTAGCAAACAAGTAAACACCCATTTCATCTTCACCAACCAACTTTTATCGGTATTAATAAAGACAAAAACAACTCTTATCGGTTCCCATGTCTCAACTTCCTTATCTTTAAACATGGCAAGTCTTCAACTAGAATTTTGCCAAATAAATTTTTCCAGTCAATTTCCAACTAGCATAAAAAAGTGCATTCCCCATTGCCAGTTCCTTCTTCTTCTTATTTTCATCCTTTCGTACAAATGTTTTTCCTTGTCGCCACCTCATGTCAATGACCATTACCCCCTCCCATAGAGCCTCTACTCCATAAAGTGATTTGTCAAACCTAAGTTGCACTAGGTTTTGAGATAAGAAGGGAAGATACTGGCTTTTCCTAGTACTCTGCAACTTTGACTCGAGAATAATCACCTTCATTATGTCTAGTGGCTTCTATGCCAAGAGTGATGCCAAGCAACACAGTTTCTCACACAATCATATTTCATCAAATTGAGATGGAACAACTGAACATGCAGAATAATCACATATCGACAGAATATATAAAGTTGAAGTCAACATCAGCACTTAAAATGCCATCGGGCTGTTCAAGCCCTTCCCGGATGTGATATGCGGATAAGAATCTAAAATCAAGTCTACAAAAAGTACGGTATTCATAGGCTCTATGACTGTGAACTAGGCCTCGTGACTAAAGTGAATAACACTCCTTAAAATCTTGCTGAAATCGGGACAACCGACGATGTGTGACAAAAAGTAATATAAGTCAAAGGCATTAACCTTGTAAAAGAACTAAGTAGAAGCGGCAAGAGAAGTTGCAACACAAACGGTTATGTAGAATTGGCAAGAGAAGTTGCAACAGAAACAGTTATGATAATCATAATAACTTCCACCTCAAGGTCATAAAATAGATTTCAATACCTAAAATAATTCACAAGAGATAACTGCAGCATACCCATGACACCCTAGTATACCAAAGGAATGAATTTGTACTTGACTCTACCAGCATACTCCAAATATCCTTCCCCGAACGTCTCAACCATCACTGCCTCCTCCAGTTTTGCCTTCTGCTGATAATACAACAAGCATACAGCAACCACAAACAGCAAGCTCAAAGGAGCCCGAAGTGCAATGCAATATGTGGCGAACAGAAGCATTGTAGACGCGTAAATGGGATGACGAACCCACCGATATGGTCCAAACTGGACAACTGCAGTTGGCACGACCACCTTCTCTGAATATTTCGCGAGATACAATGTGGAATTGTAATGCATCGAGATAGTTATCAATATCAAGACCCACACCCCTACATTGCTCCATCCACCTGGGATGCGGTGGAGCTCCAGCCCTTCAAAGGCGGCAAGCCAGTGACCAACCATGACTCCAGCACAAAATAAGAGGCGCAGCCATTTAGGTGGGTCAATATCCCACTTGGGATCATGTGGGCGAGCATAGTAATCGCCATATAGTCTTCTTCTCACACTGACATTGAAGAAAAAGAAATAATGGTACACGAAGAAAAACACAAAAGGCCAACCTTCGAGATAACCATTGAAGTGAGCGGGAGGGACAAGGGTGAGCCAAGTAAACGCTGAAGTGACCACAGCAAGCTGCTCATAGATTTTAGCTTCGCCCTGTAAATGCTTACGGAGACAATATAATCCATAAATCGCCAAAGCTATGGCCACAGTCCAGGGCCAAAACAACCAACTCCAGCTAAAATACATCCAGAAGAAAGGGTTCAACAGCGAACGGACCGTCCACTTCGCCGCCGCAATTGAAATGGACAGAATCCCAGACAGCTTGACGACATCTATAGGCGTTAACTGAACAAGCTTTTCTTTCACCGCATCGAGCGACGAGTTCTTGAAGAGTTTCGTAATGGGGTTTTGAGATTCTGCAGCTGCATTGCTTGAGTATGAACATTTGAGAGGAGGCAACAGATGGGTTCTCGCCCTCTTTGCCGATGATAACGAAACACTCGACACCTTCGGATAAAGGAACGAGCTTTGGGAGGAATTATTGACGGTCCGGTCGTGGCGAAAACCGCTCTCGCGTTCGCCGCACTGCGGGTGTTTGATGAAATGCCCGCGAGAGCGCGCCCTTTGCAGGTTGAAACCCAACCCGACCGGGACAGTTCTCGAGTGAAGAAGCATCCAAGTGGCCTCCATGTGTTCTCCTCAGAGGCAAGACTTGCTTTGCTTCACGGCGAGCTCAACATCGATCAGACGAAACCATCGGGCAGGTGGTGGGAACGAAGGGGATGATTGCAGGCAACTACTGATCAGTCAGCAAGGGAACCAAGAAGGTAAAATGGGCTTTGGCTTGTGGGGATGTGGATCGAGCCCTCCTCCTCGAGCTGTCCTCATCTTGAGAAAAACGAAAAGCCATACGATAAAGCTCATTGGTCTTATCTTGGGCCCAATGAAGATCTATGATCAACTAACAAACTCTAAGTTTATGGGTTGGATACCTCTTTTACCATAAGGGATGATATTATGACATAAATAATCATTGAATTTTAAATCAATGTGCAATATACTCTATGAATTTTTAATTGTCCAATATAGTTCCTGAACTTTACCCCAATATGTAATGCGATCCCCGAACTTTTAATTTATTCGACCTGATTCTTGAACTTTTGGTAAATATTCAATTTTAATCTATGAATAATATGAAAATATTCAATATTGTCTTTCTATTAATTCAAGTTCGTGGATAATATTGAATATTTTCATATTATTCGTAAATTAAAATTGAATATTTACCAAAAGTTCAAGGATCACATCAAACAATTTAATAGTTCGAAAACGATATTGTACATTATGTTAAAGTTTAGGGACTGCATTTGATAGATTAAAAGTTCAGAGAATAAATTACATATTTGATCAAAATTTAGAGATAATTTGTGTCATTTTTTCAAAGGAGAGAGAATTGCTTAAGATGGGAACTATTTGCATTCATGGGGTTAGTTTCTCGTCATTTCCAGCTTCCATTACGGAGCATGGCACGGTGAGCGGTGGCCTTGGCAAAACCATGGGCTTCGCCTGAGGGATTATCTTGTTCCCCAAGCGGGGCAAAAAGTTTCAACCTACGCCTGCGCTGACGACAGTCGATACGTGGCCCTAACCAGAGTCACGGAGAACCGCGACGCCGGACATCGAACACCGCCAGCCCAGACGCTCCCTCCTCTATCTCTTCTCTACCGGTCTCCGTTCTATCCCCGCCCCCCCGGCGCGCAAAAAAGCGAGCAGCTTGTCCTCGTTCATGGAGTCGTCAATGTCCAGCTTCGACTCGACGTCAAACCCTAGATAACTTCCCCGCGACACACCAACCCTCAGCTGCTTTTCTTGCTCGTCGTCTGGTTTTCCGACAAATAGGGACACGGGCGATTCTCTCCGAAGTGCCGCCTTGTCAGATCTGCTGAAGAGAAGCCCCGCCCTTTCCGGGTGCCCTAGCGATGATTTTTTCCAGGATCGGCCGTTCGCTGTCGAGATCTTCCCGCTCGAGGGTTTGTTCATCGTTGCTTTGATTCGTTTCTTCTTTCTTTCTTTTCGAGCGGACTCATTTTTTTCGCGTATTGATTGGTTTCGTTTGTCCTTTGATTGTAGAATGCATTGTGCCGTGGTGGTGGACGATCGGGTGGTCTGTCGAGTGGCGCGTCATTGGAAACGCCGCGCTTGGATGGCGGGCTAGGCGGATTGGATGGAAAGTTAGGGTTTTCTAGGGAATACTTAGCTTCTGCTGGGGCTCTCAAGGGGTTTTCTGCTAAATCTTATTTGTCCGATCTAAACTACGTTCTTGCTAATCCCAGAGTCCACCGGTTTTTCTCCAGCGAAGCCCCGAAAAAGAAGAGTAAGTGCACATTCGTCGTACTGAATCGTTCAATCTCTGCCGAAACAAGGCCGGTGTCTTTCTTTGGCAGTTGCAGTTGAGAAGTTATTGGTGTTTGCACGTGTGGTCTTTGAGAGCTTTTTGGCTTTTGAGCTCTGCAAAAATAACTATGTAAGTGGGTTTTATTGTGATCTCTGATGTATCTGATGCTATTTCGCAGATTATGAGAACTTCTATCCAAAGGGGAGGAAGGAAATCCCAAAAGGAAATGACCAAAAATCAGAGTCCAAAGGTAGATTTTTTTTCTCCGCGGTACAAATTTCTATGGGTGCATTGAAATCTTTGTCTTGGTCTGCCTTTTTGTCTTGTCTCCTTTTCATTGAATTGAATTGTTGAGTGGTTTCATTCCGTCAATCGGGTATATTATATTGTACATTTGAGATGACCACTTGCTGTCTATATTTGCTGCATCATGTGTTGTTTGATGAACAGTCGCCTGGCACTTAACTAGATTATGAGGTTGTGCTGGATTGTTTACGTATAAGCTTGATATTGTAGTTTCTAGTTGGTCTTTCTGTCTGGTATTGAAGTCCACAACATTGGAATTGTTTCTTTATATCCTATACATATGTCGTGTGTGAAGTTTTCGTCTCAATTGTGAATCTCCAGGGTGTTGATGGGAAAGTTTAGGGGATTAGTTCTAGCTTGTCAAAACTTAACAAACTGTGTAATGAGTGTGCTAAAGACATAATGTTGGTGGCTGCTTGCTTTCTAGGAGTTGTTCTGGTAGACCATTATTTTAGTTGGACAATATCCTCCCTGCTTGTACTGTGTTCAGACACTGTGATGGGAAAGTACCCATATCATGGGTAGACATTGAGGCTCTCTTGGCTGAATTAGTTGAGATTGAGTTGTTGTTCTGAGATGGACCCAAAGAATGGTAAGTCCTTGTTGTAACCTGTAAATGATCTGTGGATGGGTGTATTTCACAATATTATTCTATGGAGTAGCTGTGGGAATACTGTATTATTGAATGAACAGAAGTAATTGCAGTAAGACGAAATTTGGTTGAGTGAAGGAATGAACGGAAGTAATTTCGAACCAGATATTTCCTTCTTGTCTGAAATAGGAAATGCTTGTTTGTTGTTTGCCCTTCATTTGGTTATCCTTGCAATACTAACCTAAACTTTAGTTTAGATGCAGATATGGATATATGGATTGCAAAGTGAATTATATGCACACTTTTAAGAACTGCATTGTAGTCCTTTCCAGCTTTCCACTTAAATTAATCAATGTAAAGCAGTTCCCTTAAAGTTTTTACCCAATTTGCAGGGGATTCGAATGCAGACGACAATCAGGATACTTTCATGAAGCAGTTCCAGAATTTGATCACGCCATTGGTAGTGATTGGGCTGTTCCTTTCCTCCTTTTCTTTTGGTCCTCGTGAACAACAGCAGGTAGATCTGCTAATGAGCATGCTAAAGGTTTTATTTTTATTTTTACTTTTTTGCCCATAATGAGCTTGCTTAGGTTCAGGCAGGCCATTTGGTCTTTTTTTCTTTTGCTGTTCATGTTCCTATTATGCATTATGCTGGTTGAACTGTGATCTTTTTCTGATTGGGGTCACGTATGCAATCTTCATCTAAAGACTGGAGATTTAGTCTGTTTTCTTATTCTCGTGCCTGTTGAAAATGTAAATTACAGATTAGCTTTCAAGAGTTCAAAAACAAGCTTCTGGAACCAGGCTTGGTGGACCATATAGTTATTTCTAACAAATCTGTAGCAAAAGTGTATGTAAGAAATTCACCACCAAATCAAACAATTGATGAGGTCAGCGAAGGACCCAAGAGTGGCAATGTTGCAAGAGGACATGGAGGTCAGTATAAGTACTACTTCAATATCGGAAGTGTTGAATCTTTTGAAGAGAAGCTGGAGGAAGCTCAAGAAGCATTAGGCATTGACCCCCATGATTACGTTCCTGTTACGTATGTCTCTGAGATGCTTTGGTACCAAGAGATATTGAGATTTGCACCGACTCTTCTGCTTTTGGGATCCCTCTTGTACATGGGACGGAGAATGCAAGGTGGCCTAGGTGTTGGTGGCAGTAGTGGGAGGGGTGCTCGGGGTATATTTAACATTGGAAAGGCTCATGTTACTAAAGTGGATAAAAATGCCAAGAACAAGGTCAGTTGAATGATATAGTTTCCTTGTTTTCATGCTGTATCCTTTTCCTCTTTTTCCATTTTGTCGTGGGAGGTTTAAAATGTTTAAACCAGAAAATTCGTATCCTGTTTCAATTCTGACTAGGTATTTTTTAAAGACGTCGCTGGCTGTGATGAAGCGAAGCAAGAAATTATGGAGTTTGTGCATTTTCTCAAGAATCCGAAGAAATATGAAGAATTAGGAGCGAAGATTCCGAAAGGTGCTCTTCTTGTTGGTCCTCCAGGTACAGGGAAGACTCTTTTAGCAAAAGCAACTGCTGGAGAGTCTGGTGTGCCGTTCCTTTCTATATCAGGTTCCGATTTCATGGAGATGTTTGTTGGTGTTGGGCCTTCAAGAGTGAGAAACTTATTTCAAGAAGCAAGACAGTGTGCTCCCAGCATAATATTTATTGATGAAATTGATGCAATTGGTCGAGCAAGAGGACGTGGAGGTTTTTCAGGTGCCAATGATGAGCGTGAGAGCACACTTAACCAGTTACTCGTAGAAATGGACGGCTTTGGTACCACCTCGGGGATAGTCGTGCTTGCTGGCACTAACAGGCCTGACATCTTAGACAAAGCCTTGTTGAGGCCTGGTCGATTCGATAGGCAAATCTCCATCGATAAACCTGATATCAAGGGCCGTGAACAAATATTCCAGATATACCTGAAAAAGATTAAGCTTGATCATGAACCTTTGTATTATTCACAAAGGCTTGCAGCCCTTACACCTGGATTTGCTGGTGCGGACATAGCTAACGTTTGTAATGAAGCTGCTCTCATTGCTGCCAGGAATGAGTCAACTGAGGTCACCATGGAACATTTTGAGGCAGCTATAGATAGGATTATAGGTGGTTTGGAGAAGAAGAACAGGGTAATGTGGCTTTTCTCTCTTCCACTCCATCATGCTGGCTCTTGGTCTCTTCTTATTTCGTTTAATTTCAGCAACACTGTTCTCATGTAAACATGTTATATTTTTCTAGGATCCTCTCTCACAATGACCCAACTAAGAAGTTTATTGTGTCTTTGTGGCTGCTAAGCTGACTGCTTATTGAATGGAAACCATCATAGCTTTTCTTTACTGATGATAGAGATGGTTAGTAGGTTGTTCCAACTGATGGCTTTTGGTCTTAGCTTTTTTGTGTTCTTTTTACTCATCTTCTTATGGGGTTATTGGTTGAAAGTAAAGCTAGAAAGTATTTTGATAAGCGTAACCGAACAGTGAGCTTGTGCTTCAGTTATTGATGCATGTCTTCACACATGATTTTTGGGCTGTTCACAATCTTGCCATTTAGTATTATGAACAGTGAGCAGTCTTTCTCTTGGCAAATACTTTGATGTTCGATCTTATGGGTTGATCCCATAACTGGTTTTGTTGCTTTTGGCACGGATTGATGTAAAGATGATGTCAAATATTGACTTTCTAATTTGGACATGTATAAAGACAGATAAATCAATCTAACCTTTGGTTTTTGAGCAGGTAATAAGCAAACTAGAACGTCGCACCGTTGCGTATCATGAGTCAGGTCATGCTGTGGCTGGTTGGTTCTTGGAGCATACGGAGCCTTTACTGAAAGTGACAATAGTCCCTCGTGGCACAGCTGCTCTAGGATTTGCCCAATATGTGCCTAATGAGAATCTCCTCATGACCAAGGAACAGCTTTTCGACATGACATGTATGACCCTTGGCGGACGAGCAGCCGAACAGGTGATTTACGGAAATCTTATTTGACCTTCACTTTGTGGATAGCAGAAGTGCAGAAAATGTTTTCTTTCATCTTTACCCATTGATTTGAAGAAAGATCAATGAAGCAAATAAGTTCCCGTGAGGTTACAATCTTTAAACCTCGATGCTGATGAGTTGAATATTCATGTACATTTGCAGGTTTTGTTGGGTAAAATATCAACGGGAGCTCAAAATGACTTGGAGAAGGTGACGAAAATGACCTATGCCCAGGTAGCAATATATGGCTTTAGCGACAAAGTGGGACTCCTCTCTTTTCCTCAAAGAGAGGATGGATTTGAGATGACCAAGCCCTACAGCAGCAAGACTGCAGCAATTATTGATGGCGAGGTGCGTGAGTGGGTAAACAAGGCATATGAGCGTACGGTGGAGTTAATAACGGAGCACAAAGAGCGTGTTGCTCAGATCGCTGAGCTGTTGCTCGAAAAGGAAGTTCTTCATCAGGACGATTTGCTCCGTGTTTTAGGCGAGCGACCATTTAAGTCGAGTGAGATGACCAATTATGACATATATAAGCTAGGGTTTCAAGAGGAAGAGAAGAGTGCAGAGACTCCAGAGACTGGTGCAGTGGAGGACGACGAATCGCCTCCTCCTTTGGATCCACAGGTAGTCCCGACTTAGTTCTCAGGAATTCTAGCCGAGACTTTTTTTGTAAATGATCTGGATTGTTTCCCGAAGTCATTGCCGGAGCCCAAAAAAAAGAAGCTGTACATTGCATTACAGTGTTCTATATTTATCTTCTGAAATAATTCCGAGAGAAATCTGAAATTGCAGTTCCATATTGTTGTGGTATTGAATTCTTCCATCGTCATTACATGCACCAAGCGCATTATCATCTCTCATGTAATTCAGTTCGACGAATCAAGTCCATGTGACATGACAGAGAAGAAGGCAAATATAAGTTCTCTTCATGAAAAGTTGATACTGCATAATGATTTCAGGGAAAGGCGATATCTCGGAAGTTTCTTTACCAATTCCTTCGTTTTGATGAAAGATGCCGATGGTGTCCTCTGCTTAATTTGATTATGATGATCCTTGATGTGGTTGTCAGGTTGCATGATGTGAACCGCTTTTTGAAATTTTCGCGTAGGTGAAGGGCAAGAGATATTGCCCCACACGCTGTAGCACCCTTCTTTCATCTTCCACTTCAACGAAATCTTTCTGAGAAACGCGAGATTGCATTTTGTCGGTGGACCCTGGCAGATTTCTGACGCGGTAAAATTTGACTAAGGCAGGAAGGTGATAAACGATTCTTCAACCTCTGCCTTTCCATGAAAGGGCGCGAGGAAAGAGTCCGACACAGCGATGTATACGTCCGGTCGTCGACCTAATCGCAGCAGCGAATGAATTGCACTTTTGTACTCCGTTATCAATTGGAAGCATAAGGGTACATCATTGCATGGCACGAATTACTTATATGTCGTTCAACGGCTTGCTTGTATGTACAGTAGTGCCTATGCCAATTGCTTAAGGAGGAGGAAATTGCTGGTGCATCCTCAAGTACATTCAATGGATTTCACATATTGTAAGGATGATACAAATTCAGAAGCCAGTAAAGCCGGTAGGTTCTCTTCGGGTTGGGCCCTAAGAGTCAACAACTAATTATCAGACATACAATAAGACCAAGGAAAGAAACATATTTTGATGTGCATGTTCAGATGGAAGGTTATCTGCGTTCCACACCGGTCAACTATATTAAACCCATAATGTAGGTGTGGCATGAATGTTGTCAACTAATCGTATTTCAAGAGAAAAAGTTTTCAAATCATATTGTATCACAGAAATTAATAGCATCTTCGAAAAAAATCTAAATTTTTCTGTTTGGTTGCCCGATAAATGTTTCGAAGGTACTCGTTAATAAGATACACCGAAAAAATACTTCGTTTGAGATTGAGCTGTGACATAACTAGACCCATTTCGTGGCTCCTGGTGAAAGTGTTTCTTCGTTGCTAAACTACGTAAGTACGTACGCTGAGAAACGTGCGTGGCGACGTCTCTTCCTCCCAGGATACATCCACGATGATCCATCCCCCAACAGGGACACGTAGCTTTCCAAGATCCTTCCTTGTTTATTGGGTCATTACCTTCTGGTTCCTTTTGGCCAAGCGTCACGTCTCGTCTATTTATACGACCTCTCTGCGTTCTGTCCCCTAGTCATTTCGTCAATTAAAGCCGTCTGCTTTCTTCTTGTGGTCCAAGTTACGTTTCTCTCCTCCTCTGGGTTTCTCCGTTCAGAGCATCCTTCGCGTTCTCTGCAGTTTTTCTGAGGTAACAACGCTCGCTTCCGGATTCATTGTGTGGCTTTCTGGTTGCTTTTTCGTGAACTCTTGCGTATGATTTCGTGCTTTCGGGTTGCGTTGGACTAGATCTGTTGTTTTTGGCGGTTACATTATGCTCGCTTGTCGCGGTTCTGGTGAGAGGCTCTCTGGATTTAGATCTGCTGTTGATAGTGATAGTCAAGACTGCAGTTCAGTGATCAGTTCGCTGTCATGCTAAAATTTTGTGTTCTTCTGCGCTTGTCCTCCTTTTACATTGTCTGTTAGCCTTCAGCTTGCCTCTGTCCGTCGGGGATGTTTTAAAGGTTGAAACTTTGAGCTTTTTTTCTTTTTGGGGTAATCTTCACGGCAAAAATGGACGATGTTGTGAGCTTTTAATTATTCTTTTTTTTTGGGGGGTTTTGAATATATCTATGCAGAAGTGATAATCTCATGGAGTTTCCAATTTAAACATTACAACCAATCTTTGCCTTTCTGCAGTTTCCTAAACTTTGATAGTGCGTTGTCTGATTCAGTTTTGATGCGTGGGTTCTGTTCAGGTTTTCATCCTTTAGTATCTTCAGAACATGGATTACGAAAACAATTACCAGCAGGCTCCAGAGCCCAAATACGAGTGCTTGTTATTTGGTAAGGTTTCTTTTATCAAGGTTGATGCCTTCTTCCTTAAATTTTCTGTCATTCTGTCTTTGATTTGCTTCTAGCCAAGTTACGATGACTTGACCGATGTCATGAATCTAACGTGCTGTTGATTACTCAAATTGCAGATTTAGATGACACTTTGTATCCACTTAGTTCTGGACTGTCAGTGCAGATTACCAAGAACATTCAAGGTAACCCATTCAGCGATCAAAATTCTTGATTTTGCTTTGAGTTAGCATGCGTTCCTCACAAATGTCTTTCCTTAAATTCTCATGTCTGTAGAATATATGGTGCACAAGCTTCATATCGAGGAGAGTAAAGTTCCTGAATTGTGTCTATCACTTTACAAGAATTATGGGACGACTATGGCTGGTCTGAAGGTTTGCACTGGACCTTTTAGTTTCATCAAGTGGTCATCTTTGTGTACTATTTAGTGAATTATGCTAACGAGTGATTTATTCTGGCTTTGACTGATTACAGGCACTTGGATATAATTTTGACTACGATGACTTTCATGGGTACTTGCTTTTCCCTTTTCTTTGTTTTGTCTTGGGCTACCTTTTAGCTGTATCTCTTTGTTGTTTTAGGCGGTAAAGTCCTTATATTATGCACTTTTCACAGTTTTGTTCATGGGACATTGCCATACAATCTATTGAAGCCTGACCCTGTATTAAGACATATTCTACATAGCCTTCCAATCCGCAAGTTTGTAAGTTCTGTGCTCTCGTACTAAATTCTTTAGGTGGGAGGATTCTATTACTGGGTTGTTTGCTGATCAGAGCTTTTTCCTTGCGAATCTGGTCGTTTCATCAGATTTTTACCAATGGAGACAAAGCTCATGCAGGTAGAGCTCTTGCCGGGCTTGGTTTGGAGGACTGCTTTGATGGGATTATATGCTTTGAGACTCTAAATCCTACTAACAAAAGTAGTGCTTCACCTGATGAGAAAGACAATAATTTGAGATGCCCGCAAATGGGGCCTGTTTCCCGCGATGAAGCTGCTGGTGTATGTGCGGATGCGATGCTTCCTAAAAGTCCGGTTGTTTGCAAGCCATTTGAGGAAGCATTTGAACAAGCTTTTAAGATGCTTAACATAAACTCTCAGAGAACGGTAAGAGACATGACTTAACTTTTTAGAACAACTCATTTCACTTTTGACTCCCTTGTCAAATGTGGTCTATATTTATAAATCTGGGTAATTCAGATCTGTTATTCTCATTTTGAATTTTGGATGAAAGCCTCCGACCAGGTCTGAGTCACCGTGATTTGCTCAATTACAAACCTTACACAATCGTTTATGACATTGTAGTTTGTTTCTCACTTCAGGTGTTCTTTGATGATAGTGTCCGTAACTTACAGACTGGGAAACAAATGGGGCTACATACTGTGCTGGTAGGCTATCGATGGAAAATCTGAATTACTGCTTGTCATTCTTTATTTGATAGCATAAAGATTGATGCTTGGAATAGGCATTGATGATTGCTATAAAGAAAAATCCTGAAATTTTTCAGTCGCATGACATCGATGCATGTAGGTTGGCACTGCTCACCGAACTAGGGGGGTCGACCATGCATTAGAGAGCATCCATAATATGCGCGAGGCACTGCCCGAACTCTGGGAAGCTGACAAGAAGTCGGAAAGCATTCAGTATCCAGGGGAGGTTGCTATCGAGACACCAGTGAAAGCCTAGCTGTTACAAAATGATCGTTAGGCGATAATACGACCTGTGTCCGAACTCTGTATCCCTCCCCTACATGCAGATGTACTGTGATTGCATCTCTCTGACCACTCCGCCTTTGTATGGAAAATAAAAGAGAGTCGACCGTTCTACCCCCATCATTCGAGGTAACTGTTATTGACCCCGTCCAATCAATTATAACATGGAAATGAAAGCTGAAGGAGGACGGAATGAACCAAAACCTCGACATGGCTGAGGACGGGGAAGCGCTCGATGGACTTGTAATAACCGACGATGAAATCGACCATCCTTAGTGCATTCTCTCTCGGTTGCTCTGCATCCGTCGGCCTCACCCTTCCTCCCTGCATTTGGCAACATCCAAAGCAAAGAAACAAAGGGCTGGATGAGCGTCACCGACGCACGTGCACGTGCACACCCTTCGTTAAACGAGCGAACTCGAATTGCGCATGCTCCTGGGTATGTACTAAGCGGTGTGATGGTGACTCGCATGATCATGAGCCTCTTTTCCTGTTCAAGCTCTCCATTGCAAATTTCAGAAGGTAAATTTTCCTAATTCCTCAAATCGGGGTATACCTAATTTTGCCTAATTCGTTAATTTAGGACAAATAGATCTACCAATTATTTATTGCTTTCATTTTGTTGGCGGGCCATGGCAAAAGGTTTATATTAAACTAATGTCACATCGGATTTCTTGGCCAAACATTTTGTTAACAGCACTCAAGTGAAGGATTTTTAAACAAAGTGGAATTCAAGCGATCGAAAGAAAAATGTACGTCACTCAAGTGAGTGTCGTACATTAATTATGGATGCTTGTGGTGGCCTTATATTGAGATTAATGTGCGAGAGGTTGACAGAAATTTTTTCAGTCTGATGATGGGCACAGTACCGAGCATCTTCAAATAAATTGCTCAATCATAATGTGGTTGGCATGCATTGGTCAAGCCGACAATTGAAAGAATTTCTTAAGCTCACCACCGAATTCACGGTGGGATCAGATGATGCCCACTGGCCTAGGGGCTGTGTGGCATCACCTTTACGCTGGACAAGTTTTGGTCCTTACCAGTTGCACATGAGCTGGATTAGAGGTGATCAAGGGACCAGCCGTCTTTTGCAGGCAAATTAGACCTAACTTGCCTCGCCAAACCCGAGATGCAAATGGACAGGCCTAGAAATGCCCTATTTTCTTCTAAGGCTCCGCTTTCCCAATTAAGCCTGCCCAGATTTGATAAGTTCTCTTGAAAAAAGCTTGACATTTCTTAATCATAGGCGGGCCTAATCCTAACTGGAACCCGCCCTCGATCCGTTAAATACCGGACGTTAAGAAAATCGATTTTTCTCGTGACGTGGCAATCTTCGAACAAGCGAAATGGGTCATATTCGAACACCCAATAAATTTTTTTTCGTTGGGTCTGTACCCAATTAAAAAAGTTAACAAATCACTTTGTACACCGAATTTGTAAGATAGTCTTGGTTATAATTTGCCCTGATTCAATAAATGCAAATTGCAGAAAACTGATACTAAATAAGGGCCCCCTCTTGGGTTGGGCCGTGAATAAATGGGCCAAGCCCACACCAAACCAAAGCCCAGTGACTCTGCACAACCAGCCGCCAGCTAGGGTTCGGAGCTCGCGCTTCGTCTTCTCTGCGACTCTCGAGTCCCCGACTCCTGAAGGAGACCGAAGGCTTGATCGTCCGTTGTTCCGACAAGATCTTGATCGAGTCATCACGACCTCGCTGGAGAAGAAACTCTTCGCAGCGCCGCTTCGGCATCTCGCGTTTTCTTGGCTCTTTTTCGCGAGTGAATCCGAGCAAGCTTCGTAGCTGGTAATGGCGAAGCGCGAGCTCTCGAGCACCTTGAGGAATTTGAAGGTGACGACCCGAGCTCGAGCTCTCGAGCGTGAGGCTCATTCCGGGAAAACCCAGTCAGGGTTATGGCCGTGCGGTTGGCTTGACTGATAAATTTCGATTCTTGTTGTTTGTGGGTTCGTTTCTTGGGCAGTTCATGCAAAGGGCGGCTGCGAGGGAGGAGAAGCCCAAGAAGGAGGATGAAGCGAAAGCTAATGGGGATTTCCTTTCCTCTGCTTCGGCTCGTAAGAAATGGTGCGTCTGAGAAACTGTTCTGATCGATTGATTGAGGACGTTTTAGTGGATGGATTGGCTTATTTGACTGCAGTCGTCCATTCATCTGTTGGAATGTCTGTTATGCTTGTTTGCACTGCTTGGTTGTTAAGAGGATGACTGCAAGGACAACCGAGAAATTCGTGAACCATGTATACCTGCTTTTAAGAGGGGTTAATGTCTCACCTCGTGTTTTGTGCAGTATCCGTAAGACTTTCGGTCACTGACTCATCCGAATGTTTTCTTCAGCACTTCAGAATTATTATGAAGATAACTTCGACTAGATTGTAAGGCAGATCCCTCGATTTGTTACTTTCCTGGCTATAGGTAGATCTACACCTATCAAATCTACTTATCTGTGTGCATCAGGACAGCCTCAGACATATATGGTGTTTATCATGAAAATGTCTATCGCAATTTATTAGTCTTTCCATATGCTATGATAATTTTTTTCTTAGTATAACTGCAGGCATTTGAAAGGTTACTAATGGAATTGTGTGGGTGCACTGTGGCCTTTCTGTTTCTGATCATCTCTCTATATTTAGGGTTGTTCTAGAGATGTGATGCAAATAAGGCGTGCAATCACATTAGGTCTATTGAGCACCTCTTCCTTGCTGTGACAATGAATTATATCTTTACTCCTTTGTTTACTTGCTTACTCGTTCTGGTTCTTATACTTGGTGCAGTGTTGTCATAATGGAAGGTGATCCTCATCCTGGAGCAGTCATCGGACGAATGTCTTTCCAGTGTTTTAATCCTTCTATAGATGTAAGTAGTGAATCCTAGTAGCCTGATGATAACAGCTGTAGTTCTGGTCCTGGGTTTCTTGTTCATGTCAAAGTGTCTTGTCCTTAGAAAATGAATGAAGAGGCTGTAAATCGTTGTCAGCCAGATGCTCCAGCGACATCTTCTGGTACTCAAAGTGAAGGATCTTCTTTCAGGTATGAGGATACTGTACTAGATCTGGAAATTGTTGCTCCTTTTCTCTCTGTTAATTCTTCACAAAGTTGTCCGGCAAAAAAAATCGGAGAATTCTTCTGCATGTTTTGTAGTCTTTTCATGAGGTTGCTTTGTCATTCTGCTGCTATTACACAGCACGTGAATCCAACCTAGTGCATGTTCTGAAATTCAAATTTGGGTATATTCTATGAATGAGCTGAAACATTACCGTCTTAGGATTTCAAGCAAGATTGATGATCCAAGGCATAATCCAAGATAGGAGATTTGTTGCAGTATACATAAACTGCTTAGTGAAAAATTTGATTTCCCCTGCTTCTGTTATGCTTTTTTCCCTGTACATAGTGCAAATTATGCAAACTTTAGTTTGAGAGAGCTTTGCCCCCTTCCCCCTTTTCTCTCTAGATCTGATACTGATGGTTCTTATCTCATCAAGAAGTACTGGCTTTGTGGATGACCAAAACAGCACTTCCAATGCAGACTATATAAGGGGGATACTTGGGTTCGAATTTGTCTTTAAAGTTGATTTGTTAGCAGGATGCAATTTGGTGATGCTACTTGGTTGCGAGTTACAGAATACTTGTATTGGGGAAATTGCTGTCTCAGAATCAAGAGTAATGTTTGTGATTGAGAAGATATTGTAGAATGTACATTGACATCCAATGTCTCTTCTAAATGCCACAGGGATAATGGATCTGCAATGAATGGAGAAGAACCTGTTAGCTTTGATAAGCAGAATTCCGAAGGGAATGGAGAACTTAAAAGAAAGCAATCTGGAGTTGAAGCAGAAACTCCGTATCCCAGGAAATCGCCAAAAACAATGCAAAGTGATCAACAGTCATTGCCTTCTGGCAGTCGAAGTTTTTACAAGCAACCAAAACGGGAAAAGCTAGATTGGAATATTCTGAGACCATCGAAGGGTCAACAAGAAAAATAAGAACATATGATGTACCATCTTAGGATGCTCATTGATATCGTTGTTCCACCGTATCTGTTAGACATTTAATTGATAGAATTATAGTGCTTATTTTGTTGTCATAATAGCAAGCATTGTGAAACCAAAAAGAAGCAAATGTTCTTAGCCACTCTTTATCTCTCACCCACACACAAACACACACTAGATGCTGTTGGACAGAACCCCCTGTGTGGCCAAAAGAGAAATTGAGAACCCTTTCGTTCTTGTTTGCGCAGGATGTTATGCCAAATCTCGATTCTCTACTTCATAGAATTTCTTTGCCCAATTGCTCTGTGCTTCCATCATGGTTTTCAGAAACAGGGAGAGATAGAGAGGTCAATCAAATGCAGAGAATTAAGCATCTCTGTCTTTGGTCAAATTGTGGATATTGGTTAGACTATTGAGCTTATTTGAGCTGTTGGTATGTCGATGAAAATAGGGCATGTGTACGCCTGTCCATTTGCATCTCGGGTTTGGCAAGCCAGATTAGATCTAGTTCGCTACAAAACACGACTGGTCCCTTGATCACCTCTAATCCTGCTCAAATGTAACTGGTAAGGACTAAAACATGTCCGGCGTAAAGGTCATGCCACATAGCCCCCAGGCCGTTGGGCATCATCTGATCCCACTGTGAGTTCGTTAGTGAGCTTAGAAGTTCTTTCAATTTGCCGGCTTGACCAATGCATGTCAACTACATTATGATTGAGCAATTTATTTGTAGATGCTGATTACTATGCCCATCAGATTTAAAAAATGGTTACTCCTGCTTACAATTACAATTGCCTTTGCACTTGGAACATTTGCTGGTTACTGTAAAACCAGTTCAGCTTATCTCGAGGCTCTTTTGCTTTCAATCAAATCTTGACGACTTGTAACATGAAGCGGCGGGCTTTCAAGCAAACTAGTCGCAAGCTCATACTCTAATTTCAAAAAATTTCCACGGCAGTGTCGACCGTGCCATGTAAGACGGCCAAAGTCTACGTCATCAATTTCCAACCAAAATTGACTGTATGAACTGCATTGCCAAATTGTCAAAAGGTTTATAACTAAATTAGTCAAATTAAAAAGTTTAAGATTGAAGCAGCACAAGTGCAATAATTTTAAGACTTTTTTGATAATTTTCTTGCTCTTGAATGACCCATCCTATCTTTCTTTCCGTCTGTTATACTGTCTAGGTGAGCTATTTCATGTCAATGCGAAAAAAAGCGACAAATATTAGCCGTGAAATAACTCCACAATAACATGTTAGGAGAACAAAAGATCATGATAGTCCTTTCCTAAGCTTGAAATGAAAATGAAGAAGCTCTTTACATTACATTAGCTCAGAGGCCAAACATTCTGCAGTAGGCTCAGCAATATGGAACTAAGCTATACATGGCATCAGTTTTTCGTAGCAAAACACTATCTATAAAGAATAGATACAAATATACTCCGAAAGCGCACACAATTCTTAGCCAAATCCCTAAGCGGGTACCCAGCACGAGAGTGCATGGATCACTCTTCCTTTCCATCCCTGGAGCATCCAATATCCATCCCGATTTATGATGAAATCCTTGTGGTAGTCTGCCTTTACCGTTCTCTTCACTTTCCTAAATATCTCTTCATCCAACGTAATCTGCCTAAAGCCTGCTCTCGTATTTCTGATCTGCCATTGCTTATATGTCTCGGGCCTCTCGACCCTGGCGAAACCTTCACATGCGATGGCATTCATTGCATCTCTGGCAAATACCTCTTTCTCAAAGACCATCCTCTGGGGATCCTCCCGAGTTAAATTCACGTCATACATATCAAACAGCGAAGAGAAATGAAACAACGCTTCTCGGAACCTTGTGACAAAGAAAGGAGCATTATAGGAGCCGTTGACCACCCCGTGAACGAATATATCCGGATTAATCCTTCTTATCAGATTCAAAACGGCATCCCTCGGACTGTTCATCGACACTGATTCGTCAGCCAGGTTCTTCAACCTGTGCAAGCAGTTGACCGCAATCATCTCGTCTCCTCTGAGGTTCAGATCCTCTAATTGGATGGTTTCCCACTTTTTTGCAATCACATGGTACTCGAAGTCCACATTGAATCTCTTGGCATACTTCTCTAACCGTCGCCCAGTTTCCTCGACCCTCTCCGAGGGCCTAAACCCAGGTTGTGGGAACTCAATACCCGTCATGCGGACCTTGGGAGGGCCACCTTGTCTTCTTGAGATGCGTTGAATGAGGCAGGGCCATTGGAAGCCATAGAGAATGCCAAAATCAATAATGTGAAGCCTTTGTGCTTCCTCAGCCCTTTTCATGATTGTTCTGTTTGCAAAGAAATTCGACATCCTTTTAAAGGGGCACGCTTGGACGTAGACCTGGTAGGATTTGAGGATTTCGGCAGCAGATGCGCCATTACCTATGAGCATCGAATAGGATGGCGTCTCTGTGCCTACCAAACGTGCTTCAAGGCCATTGGCGAAATAATAGGCCAGCCTCTGGGTGCCATCGCCATAGGCAGAAGAATGCTGTCTGATTTGTTTGAGTAGTTCATGCGAACTTCGATGATCATTGCTTGCCACGGATTGTGCACATTGAGTCAAAAGGGTCCACAGATCCACCATGTCCCCTTCACTTCCCTTTTTCCTCCTGCGTGATGTTCTGCCACTGCTGTTGCTGCTGCTGCTGCTGCTGCTACTGGATCCTTTTGCCAGCACATTCTGCTGCAACTCTTCATTTTCTAACTTTTCTGGGTTATCGTAAAGAGAGAATAATTGGTCATCTCTTCCACCTTGACAAAGCAATACCTTGTCAAACAAAGCTGTTTGTTCATCAAACTCTTCTTCCACGAAAATAGCCGACTGCTTGTTACTTCGTCCTCCTTGTTGGTACTCTCCATCTTCCCGTCCGTGACTTTTCTTTCCCCTGTTCGGAGACCACTGACTTCCCTCACCCTCTGACCCAGCGTGATCAATTACTTCTTTTGGTTCTGGAAACACTGTCCGGTTACACCCGACACCAAGTATATCAGTAGTTCCACTTAAAAGGGGCTCATTAGCTGCTTGTATTCCACTATATGAGTCAAGATCCAGATAGGAGCTAAAAGGAGAATCAATCACAGCAGCACGAGAGCCATTGCAATTACCCTGCTCACAAGCTCCATTGAACTTAAAATGGTTCGATACAGTCGCACAGTTGTAACAACCATCAGAATTGCTATTTTCAGGGGAATAATGATCATATCTACTCTCGAAGTTTTGATTAACGGAAGGCGATGAATGATCTAATGAAGGGGTATCCTTCTGGTAGAGGACATCATGCCAATTTTTTTCTTCAGCCTGGAGGGCGGCTAAGCAATCCTGCAACATGCAGTTTTTCTCCTCCAACTCCTCCTCCATGAGCATCTCACTTATGAACTTGAGAATTGAATTGGAGGTATCACTATCTTCTGGAGATTCCACCTCCAAGCTACTGGAAGCCGGCGATGCACTGGTACTGGGGTTATTGGGTTCGGTATCGTGTTTGAACCCATTAATGAGATTACGATTTGGGTGGATTGAAATCGATCCAAGGTCATACTTCAACCCATTCAAGGAACTAGAATATTCTGTGAGTAGGGATTCCATGAAAACCTAACCCAGAAAAACCCAGAAGACAGTCGTTTGCAAAAGATTGAGAAAAAGAAGAAGGACAAGAACAAAGTGAATAGAAGGCCCCCCTTTTTTTTTTCTCTCTCTCTCTCCTTTCAATCAACCGTCCAAATTTTCGGGTGTCGGCTTTGCAAAATCTTCCCCTGAATGTTTGGGTAAACAAGGGAAAAACTCAGTATCCACACGGAAGCAAAAATAAGGTACTTGAAATCCAAGTCAACAACGCCTCCACCAACACTGATCAAAAGGGCAAAAGCAGAAAAATTCAAGCAAACCAAGTGATTCAGATATCACATAATACTCCCAACATGCTACAGAAAACCCGCAGATTCAGATCAACCGCCCTTAAATTAAAGAAAATAGAGGAACAGGAACGAGAAAACATTTATCAAAGGACAACAAAACAGAGAGAGAGAGAGAGAGAGAGAGAGAGAGGAATACCTTGAGCTAGCAAGAGAATATACCGTGCCGAAAAGACAGACTGCAGCCTATTGACTAACGTGAAAGGTTGATTCTTGAGTTATCTCTCACACGGGGCAGAGGAAACAAGAGACAATAACAACAGAGAGCCACCCAAAGGTGCACAGAAACTTCAAGGAAACATCTAAAAAAACGAGACAAAGAAAGCCGCCCCCTGTCGATCCTCACAGGTTGCCCTTGGCGATAAAAACCAGTCAGTGTTTGGTGATGCTGATGTTTTTGTGTGGAGCGTATGAATAAAACAACTTGACTTTTTGGGGGGGGGGGGGGGGGTGTTTTTGGGGTTTTCCATGTATTGGGTGCAACATACCTGCAAGTGCGACCAGGAAAGATTGTAAATGTTCCTTGCCGATCAAGATATTTGACCAATTATTGGGCGAGTGTGAACGCACCTTGAGATGCTCTAGAATTTTGGTCAGTAGAATAGAGCTTACAGGTAGAAACCCAAAAATTTATTGATTCCCCCGTTACTAGTCCATAATTTTCATGCCTTTCCTTTTCACCCACTTGCTTAGTCACATCTCAATTATGATTAAATTAATCTGAAACTTAATGAGCAAGACTAGATGAGCCTGAGACTTTTGGACCCAATTCAGAGAACTTTGAGATAGTGGGGGGTAATTCATGCTGACAACTGACCAAGCAGATCTATGCCTTTTCCCCCTTTATTTAATTGGGCCTGTGTTGTACCTTTCCTCTTGGTCTTTGATGACCTAGCATCTTTCTTGATTCTACCTGCACATGCGCTCCCGGTCAGACAGATTTTTCTTGATCTCCCCACCCTTGTTTTTTTCTCACCCGAAATTGAAATGTCAAAAAGTTGTTTGTCTTTCAACCATCAATTAGGGTTGTAGTCTCATGATCTTGCTACATGACCGATCCTTCTGGACCAGTCCCATGCGCCTGCTATTCTCGTCTTTTGTGAAGAGTAACCGGAAGCCGCCGGTGTCAAGTTACATAGTTTCCATCTACGTTGTCGCAAAGAGCAAGCTCTTGCGTCACTTTCGGAACTGGAATAATAAATATCCAATCAGACATCAGCTAATACCAATTATTGCTCTTTATTTTTTGGCCGGTCAATTATTGCTCCTTGTTTCTAAAATGAGAATTGTTTCTAAAGTGAGAAATGGCTCAGTAGCTTCTGAGTTTGTCACAACGTGGAATGGCAACATCTTTTTCTAGCATTTTTGCATAGTTGATGGAGGGCCAACCAGGATTTCAAAATGCCTCTTCCGTAACCTGTTTTTGCATTAACAGGAAATGACATATGCCTGCCTTTTATTAAGGAAAGACGTTAACCTATGTGCTCAGCTCCGTCATTCAAAACTTTGTCCCAGCTCATTTCCCTGATCAATAACTTTATAGCGGTGGTCGTAAATTTCAAGACATGTCAACAATTCCATGTTAGTAAATTCCATTATTTTGTTAGTAACTAACTGCCTAAATGTATTAGTAAAGTAGGGATTTGAAAAATTTGACAGCAAGTTGATCCCTAATGTTGGTATCAAGTGAGGAGACTATCTGCATAAACAGATGCACCACATTTAGACCATATCGGATGTGGAACCATTGTGGTTACTAGTGTTTGTTCGATAATAGCCTCCAAAGAGGAAAATTTTCTGAATGGATAATTTTTCCCAATTCAGTGAATGGCTGCTATTTGATGTCAAAAAGGTTTTTGTAAGTCAATACACTAGTTGATATGGCAACAAGAATTGTCCACCCATACTGGAATGGTCCATGGGACTTAAGAAAAGCCAAAAGCTAGTCCCAGATGTTGGAAAGTCTCAGTTTTAGATAAGATTCATCCTTTCTAAATTGAATGTTCACTTGCAGTACAATTTATGCTTGCTAAATTGCCTTCATATCAGACCAAAAACAAAAAAAAAGTTGCCTTCATGTATCATTCTTGATGTTTTTTCTGATGTTTAACGCTTGTGATTCTCAAAACCAGCAATAACCGGAGGGGGAAGTGGAAAAGAAATTGTGCCTGCAAGATGAGATTGATGTTGTTGAACAATCAGTAGAAATTGCTAATCTTGCTGCACACTTAACTGGACCTAACAAAGTCTTATCTGCACAAAATCTTGGGACTTGGCAACTAGAAAATAATCATTTTGGCTGAATGTCTCTTATTTAGTTTACCAAATGTGGGCCTCGTTGTGATAGTTACTGCGTTGAACTTATTGAGATGTTCTTGATACTTGCGAGAAGCCTCAACTTCTTGGATTTTACCAGTGCAGTCACTTGTGACATTTCATTTGGAAATCTTGTTGGCCCTTATTAGAATTGGCATTTTTAGGGGTCGTTTGCAGTGCATCCATATATCAGAAGTAGTTATGACCAACATACCTTCATTGCCATGGAGACTGCAAACTTCATAAATTTAGTCCATGAGAAACAGATCAGCACTTCAAGAATTCTGAAACGGCATTGATTCTTGCAAAAGTATAGACTTCTCCCTCACTGATCGAATCTCAGTTTTCAGGGTGGGGCTTCGGGTAGTGACACTGAATGACCCTATCCCGTTATGGTCAAATCATGGATTCGCAGCCTACATACACTGGAACTTGAGTAGGTGGATCTAAGCATATGACGTCACATTTCCCGTTAGTTAATCAGATATAAGGACTGACTATAGGTCGAAGCTCCATTATCTCACATTGGTACTTGGACTTGGTAAAGATGATTGCTTCTGAGTTTCTGTGAGGATGATGATTGGAAGCGTTTGCTCACTTAAGGATGGACAAGGACATGTGGTAATCGGACTCAAGGGCAGCTGTGAAATGTGTATTTCTTGAAACCCAACGAGTGGAAAGACACGTTGAACCAGTAAAAGGTTCGCTCCAGTTGCAAGAATCGGTGGAAATGATTTAAACTTGGAGGAGATGAAGTATATGATTCGTAGAGTTCCAACAAAAGGCTGCCCAAAATAATAGGTCAGGCTGTGAAAGTAAATCAAAGACTTACATCGTACTTTAAGCTAAAGGCAATCACGTCAGCCTAGAAAATGAAACGGCTGAACTCATAGCAAAGATACATAACAGACAAATAAAACTAGCAAATATAATTGAAGTTGTTTAATCTAAGGCCAATGCTATGCTACGGAAGAGCCAAGAAACAATTCCATTCGTTCAGAGAAGTAATGCAACATTTCACATGAAACTTCTTTCGCCCAAACCACAAGCAAGAAGCAGAGGTTCTATGCCTCTGCAAGATATAAACTTATGGAGTTGGCAATGCACTACATGTATAACACACACTAATAAAGATGTCTTCCACACAACTACCCCAAATCTATGATTGAAATCCTCCTGCAAGATAAGTGTTGTCTGTCATATTTCTGCCCAAAACGGCATTGGGCTGAGATCCTTTTCTGTAACATCTTCTTTGAGATGATTTACAGCAATTATACTTGGCTTCAAAAGATTTGACTATATTGTGTTGGCTTCTTTTTATGATCTGCAAGGAAGAATCAAATGACTATCCAAAGAGAAGCTAACTAGTTGATACACAGAAATGTAAAGCAAGCATATATAGATGAGATAGGAAAATGAGCAGCACCTCAGCATCTCTCACACATGATGCTCACCTGGCAATTCTGGAAGAACCTCTCTCGCCTTGGCTTATTATGAAAGAAAACATGCTTTCGGAATAATCTATGCTGATAACCAACAGGTGCAACCGGAAATTATCCGGCCCCTCCAACCAAGAAGCATCCAGTCGTTTTCTTCATCAAGCACGTAATCCTTGTGGTAATCTCCACTCAACTTAGCCCTAGCCTTCTTTATTAACTCCTGATCCAGAGGAAGCTGCTGGAAACCAACCCTGGTAAGACGAACTTGCCACTGCTTATATGTTTCAGGCCTCTCAACCCTCTCCATACCTTCACATGCCACAATATTCATAATCTCTCGCCCAAGGAAATCTCTCTCCAGAACCAACCTCTGTACATTGTTATGAACTACGGTAGTGTCAAATATATTATAAATCGTAGAGAGGTGAAAAAGGGCCTCGCGGAATCTTGTTATGAAAAATGGTGCGTTGTGGGATCCGTTTCTTATACCATGAATAAAGACATGAGGTTTCATACTCCTGATGAGGTTTAAGACCATATCTCGCTGACAGTTCATCTCAACTGTCTCGTCATAGAGATACTCCAGTCGAGAAAGACAATTCACGGCAACCACCTCGTCACTTCGAATGTTGAGATCTGCAACTTTGATACATTCCCAGCTTGCTGAAGCTACCGCTTGGAATTCGAAAGGTACATTAAAGCGTTCACAATACTTGGTCAAACGGCGACCTGTTTCCTCAATTCTTTCGGCAGGACGAAATCCAGGTTGTGGAAGCTCTATTCCTGTGATTCGCAGCTTTGGAACCCCTCCGGTTTTCTTTGAGAGCTCCTGGATAAGGATTGGCCATTGGAAACCAAAATTAATACCAAAGTCTATGATATGAAGCACTTTTGCTGTTTCTGCTGCTTTCAAAATCATGTAGTTTGAGAAGAGGATTTGGAATTTCGTGAATGGACAGGCCGAATAATGAAGTTGGTATGCTTTCAACTTATCAGCTACCAATCTCTTCTGGACAACGGAATAGTAAAAAGCTTGACTTCCACCAGCACTGCCTGCAAGGCGTGCTTCCAGAGCATTGGCAAAGTAATGGGCTACCCTTCGGGAACCATCACCGGAGGGGGATGAATCTTGTCTTATTTGCCTTAGCAGTTCACGAGCGGTCTTGAAGTCATTAGTAGAGACAGCTTGTGCACAGAGAATCAGAAGACTCCTCAAGTCTGATGTGCCCTCGTTTTCCTCCTTACTATGAAACCCAATACCATTAGGATCATGAAGATCCTTGATTTCACTTGACTTCTGTGATTTGCACTCTAACGATAGAAGTCCCCCATTTTTGTTGTTGAGCAACAACTTTTCAAGCAAATCTGAAAGCTCAGAGTCTTCACTGTACGAAGCCAATTGCTTGTTGGCACGCCCTTCTTCGAACCTGGCATAATGCCTTTCATGATTCTTTTTCCCCCTTGACCCATTCTCTGACTGATTGCTACCATCGATGCCAATTTCTGCTTTCTCTCTGATGGTTGGAGCCACTCCATCTTTCTCCTGATTGATAGTTATATGAATGCTACTAGGGATGAACTTGCTGGCCTCCTCTAACCCTTTATTAAATTGCAGGACAGACTCATTGCTGTTGAAGATATGCCTAATTAGTAGCTCACTTGGAACCGTGTAACAAAACTTATCCCCATACTTAGGCAAGCTGTTCACAGAATTGATGGAGGATTGAAATTTGCGATCCACGTTTGACTGCAAGACCACATCACCAGGAATTTTGGCATGGATGGAGGCATCATCATTTCCTTCCAGATCATCATGTGAATTAGGATCCAGAGGATGGCAAGAGTTGGAGCTGGTACTGGTAGTGCCATTACTGCCTTGATCACCGCTGCTTCCCCAAGGATTCCAACTTGACCTGTTAATGACCTGATTGGTATCACCCCATTCGGTTTGCTCAGGGGAATCTGGGTATTTCTTGCCAAGTGCATCATACAAGGACTTTTCGGTGTGTCGTAAAGCCATGATGTTGGGAACGACCCAGGGTTGCTCCTCCATATTCTCTTCCATAAGCATTTGATTTATGTATTTGAGAACAGGATCTGTTGAATTGCTGTGATCTGAGAGGGACAGTGACTCCCCCCCTTTATTTGGGCTGTCACTGGAGCTAGTCGAATGGTGAAGCATCCCTAAATTGGGTCTTTTATCTGTTGATGGAAGATTCACGTCTCCATCGAGGTTAATGGGAACAGATGGTAAATAATATATGGGCTCGGGTTGATGCGGGAGAGAGGTCATATCTGCAGAGTTGGAAATAACAGGAGGTTCATTGATTATGACCGCATTACAGAGATTTCGGGAATGATATGAAATGGCTGGGTGAGTGAGGCTATCATCCTTGAAACCGTCAACAGGGGAAGTGAATTCAGGGAAGTTGCACTCCATTGTGATTACTGTCTCAAAATCCTACGAAAGCTCACCGCCTGAAACGAGTGTGATGTAGAGAATCAAGCAACTGCTCGTTCGAAGCCTAGCTTTGAACTTTAACCGTCATGTAAGACAGTCTGATCTGCATATAATTCACTTTTTTCCTAGACAGTCGAATCCCCTAACAGTCTAAGATGCTTCAAGTCTATTCCTACAGAGATACGGGGACGTACAAACGAAAAACGGAGGAATCATCTTATGGCATCCACTCATCCAGTTCAAGAAGCATGAACAGAGTGAGACGCGAAAATTTGAATCGTTCATGCGAATGTGATCTAGCTTCTCTAGACTTTGGAAAGCAAAGCAAAGAATCAGTGGAAGGAAACCTAGAACTACCGGAACAAAATTGTTCCGAAGAGTAATCAAAAGCTGCAATCACAATAGCAAACAGATGAAAACTGCAAGTAGCGTACCGAAGGAAGAATTGTGGAGCTCTAGGAGGATTCAATGGAATGAAGCCCACGAGTTGCGAACACCCTGAACTTTGAGTGATTCTCTTTTAGTAGATACAGGATAAGGCAATGACATCTTTTCACCTCCTTTTGATGGTAAAACACATTTGCCCATAATCTCTAGTCTACCTCACCTACACTAATTATTTTATGTTTATGGTCTACCAACGTTGTTTGACTCATATGTCCCCAGTGTTGGTGTGAAGGCAGTATCATTACCATAAAACAATTGCAACACCGGTGGACCCGATCAGAATTCACCCATCATATGGGACTCTTGTAGTCATTAATAAATGTTTAATATTACCCTCCAAGGAGAACAATTTGTTGGAAGGATGACGTTTTCTGGTACAGTGAATGGCTGCTGTTGTTGAGAATGAGCTTTCCATTAGTCAAAGAGACGTACTTGCCCAAATTTGAATGGCACGTGAGATTAATAGGCTTGCCCTAGATAATTGCAGTTCTAGAATCAGATAAAGTTTCGTCCAATCTGGATTGTCTCTTACATTGCACAAATATTTTTTCTATTGGTTTTTCATGAATAGTTCATACTAAGCTTTCTTACCAGATACTCCTTAGATTTCAGTTATTTAATCTTTGTGACTTCTGAAACTAACATAATCATAAGGGAGAAAAAGGGAAGGAATTTGTGATATTTCAAGTATTGAACGTTATTGGTCCTTGTTAGAATTTGTATTATGATCCCTTTAGAATCCATATACCACAAGAATCAGCGTTCCTTTATCGCCATGACAGCAAACTACATACATACAGTCGATAATCAAAATGCACTTTGAGGAGCTCAAAAGGAAGATGGGTGTGCTTGGACTTGCACACTCCATTCACAGGTCCAGCTTTGTTCAAACATGGATGAGAGCCCACTTTCACACTCGACAGGTAGTCACATTCACCGTATACCAAATTAGATATGAGGACCTAAACAATAGCATAAAGCTTCATCCCGTTGACCATTGGAAGAGATGATTGAGTTTACTAAGTCAATGTGAGGGTTATCATGAGTGAATTTGCTTACTTCAGTTTAGATGAGGACATGTGTTAAACTGACTTAAAGTGATTGTATCTGAACAACTGGACAGGAATATTAAAGCAAATGCACAGGATCAATTATATTGTTCCCCTTACCAAAAAAAAAAAATTATATTGTTCCTATAGCTCCATGAGGAAACTGATTAGGTTTTCAAAACTTCAGGTGATGTTAAGATAGAACACTAACTAATTGAATCATCTCCAACTAGAAAAGAAATGACTAAATTGTTAAACAAACATACATGGAAATAACACTGCAAAATTGCTAATATCAATATCACTGCTACAGAAAAGTTAACAGACACTTCCACCCGTTGAGAGAAATAAAGCAAGAAGTGCCGGCACATCAGCCAATATCATAACAGAGCCCCATATATTGAAATGAACTGACAAACATAAGACACCGTTATGCTTAAAGTATACGATATTACTAACAACAAGACTTATCACGTTGGCTCTGCACTACATAGATAACCCTCTATCGACCACCGGAAATGGTGTCTTCCAACATCGGGCACTAATATTTAATTGAGATTTTCCTTCTGCTAAAAAAGGTGTATTTGGTTGAGATCCTGCACCAGTGCTGCCCAAAAGTGACTTGCTTGAGATCCTTCTACCAATATCAGTTGATGAAATGATTTGCAGGCATTTACTCGACCCTTGACCCATTTCACAAGAGTGTATTTAATTCCCCAATTTATCTGCAAAGGAAGAATCACACGATTATCTAAAAAGAAGCTGACCAGCCAGTAAATGCGCACATAATGCGATCGTACCTTCTCTTTGCTAGGCATAATGCAAGCATACTTAAGTGAAACCTGAGATTGAACATTCATTCTCTCAGCCTCTCTTGCATATATTCCTCGCCTATTGAGGGTTGTCATGTTAGACAAACATGCTTTAAAATGCCTAGTAGTTATGGCCCAATCAAAACATTCTGAAACATGTATTTGTTCCTTATGGTAACATTTAGAGAGAGTCGCTAGTATTGTTTGTCATCCCCCACCCCTATTGCCCTTTTCTTTGTGAAAAGGAAGCTATGTTGGTAACCCAACAGGTGCAACCACAAATCATGTGGCCCCTCCAACCAAGCATCATCCAGTTGCTTTCTTCGTTAAGCATGAAATCATTGTGGTAACAGCCACTAAACTTATCCCTGGCTTTATTCATGAGCTTCTAATCTAGAGGAAGCTAGCTGAAACCAGCACCGGTAAGACCAGCTTGCCACTTCCTATGCGTTTCAGGCCTTTCAATCCTCTGTAAAACTTCGCATGCCACGACATTCACAATCTCACCCATAGAGTTCCCTCTCCAAAACCAACCTCTGTTCGTCATCACCAGCAATGGTAGCATAGAACATATCCTTCATATAGAAAGGTCAAAAAGAACTCGTGGGATCTAGTTATGAAAAAGGGCTCATTGTATGATCCACAAGAACAAAGACATTCGGTTTCATACATCTGATTAGCCTTAAGACAGCATCTCGCTGACAGTTCACCTCAACTGTCTTTTCAAAGAGATGCTTAAATGACGAAAGACAATTCATTGCAACCTTCTCGCCTCTTAAAATCGTGAGATCATAACTCTGATACATTCCTAGCTCCCTGTGCTACGGCATGGAATTCGAAGGGAATAAGAAAGCGCTCAGAATAGTAGGCCAAACGGTATCCTATTTTATCAAGGCTCTCGGCTGGACGCAATCCAGTGTGTGGAAACTCTATTAGTGTGATTCATAGCTTAGGCGCTCTTGCAGTTCTCCACGAGAGCTCCTGGATAAGGATTGGCCATTGAAAACCAAAATTGATACCAAATTAAGTCTAATATGTGAAGCACCTCCGCTGCCGCTGCTAATTTCAAAATCATGAAGTTTGCAGACATGATTAAGAATTTTGTAAGTGGACAGGCCAAATTATGGAGTTCGTATGCTTTCAGCTTTTCAGCTATCAATCTATTCTTGACTTAAAGACAAAAAGCTTGACTTAGATTGACACTGCCAGCAAGGTGTGCTTCCAGCGCAATGGCAAAATAATGGGCTAAATTTTGAGATCCATCACCAGTGGGGAGCAACCAATCTTGTCCAATTTGCTTCAGCAGTTTCTGAGCAGTCCCAAAGTCATTAGCAGAACTGGTTTGTGCACAGAGAATCAGAAGACTACTCAAATCCACTGAACTCTTGTTTCCCCTCTTAATAGTCAGTTTTAATCTTTCTTATCAGATTCTAGCTCTCTTTCAGCTATTTAATCCTGGTGATTCTAGTTGCACATCTTTCAATTGAACAAGCAATGTACGCCATTTACAGTTGATCATCCTTTGTCATCTATAGTTTACACAGGGATGACCGCGTCACGTCGATTATAACTTTAATGATAGCACTTAATCTTCAGATGAGTACCTCTTTCGAGATGTTCTTTTTGGCTGGAGCTTCTGTTTAAGATATTTGAGTTGCATACAAGCTGCCCATAACTTGGTTTCAGATTTGATGAGTGCCGTCGCTCGTCACATTTCAATTGCAAATCCCGTTGGCCTTAATTAGAATTGGCATTTCAGAATCTCTGCATTCATATCAATACAACCAACATAGCTTCAATGGAGTCGAGAGAGCAAACTCCATACAATATGAAGGTTGGGGGCGGACTAGCACATTGGCTCTTGAAATGACATAGGAACAATCCTTAGCGATCACATTCCATTTGCAGGTCCAGCTTTTCTCAAGCATCCATCAGTGATTACTTTCACTGAAACTCGGCTATGCATAATTAAGAAAATCAAGTCATATTTCCCAAAGTCTATTATATAACAGGAGCCAACATTAGTTCAAACTTCAAAGCTCCATCATCTTTGAAGTATTTTGTGGATCACTCGTAGCTGATCTAAAAGCTTCAGCTGTTAAATGATATCTAGATACTCTAACAATCTTGAGCATTGGAAGAGACGATTGATTCTACTAAGTAAATGTGAGAGTTAACCTATAATAGTTTGCGCAGTTTGGTATAGAAGAGGATGCGTAAACCTGACTTGGGGGGCAGCTATATAAAGGAACTACGAAGATGTGTCAAACCAAAGAGAATTTCACAGCAAATATAATCAAACATTAACTAATTCCAATTATTGCTCTTTACTTTTGGGCCAGACAATTATTGCTCCTTAGTGCTGAAGTGAGAAATGGTTCAGTAGCTTCTTAGTTTGTCGCAACGTGGAATGGCAACATCTTTTTGTAGCATTTCTACATAATTGATGGAGGGCCAACCAGGATTTGAAAATGCCTCTTCCCTAGTATGCTTTTGCTTTGACAGGAAATGACAGATTCCTGCCTTTTATTAAGGAAAGACATTAACCTATTTGCTCAGCTTCATCAGTCAATACTTTGTCCCAGCTCATTTTCCTGATCAATAATTTTACAGCAGTTGCTGTAAATTTCCAGACATTTCAGTAATTTCATGTTAGTAAATTCCATTATTTTGTTAGTCACTGACTGCCTAATCGTGTTAGTAAAGTAGGGATTCGCAAAATTTGTCAGCAAGTTGATCCATAATGTTGGTATCAAGTGAGGAGACCATCTGCATAAACAGATGCACCACATTTAGACCATATCGGATGTGGAACCGTTGTGGTTACTAGTGCTTGTTTGATAATAGCCTCCAAAGACGAAAATTTTCCGAAAGGATAATTTTTCGCAATTCAGTGAATGGATGCTATTTTGATGTCGAAAAGGTTTTTGTAAGTCAATACACTAGTTGATATGGCAACAAGAATTGTCCAACCATACTCGAATGGTCGATGGGACTAAGAAAGGCCAAAAGCTGGTCCTAGATGTTGGAAAGTCTCAGTTTTAGACAAGATTCATCCTTTCTGAAATGAATGTTCACTTGCAGAACATTTTATGCTTACTAAGTTGCCTTCATATCAGACCAAAAACAAAAAACAAGTTGCCTTCATATATCATTCTTGATGTTTTCCTGATGTTGAATGCTTATGGTTCTCAAAACCTGCAATAACCGGAGGGGGAAGTGGAAAAGAAATTGTACCTGCAAGATAAGATCGATGTTGTTGAACAATCAGCAGGAAATTGCAAATCTTGCTGCACACTAAACTGGATCTTAAGAAAGTCTTATCTGCACAGAATCTTGGGACTTGGCAACTAGAAAATAATCATTTTGGCTGAATGTCTCTTATTTAGTTTTCTGAATGTGGGCCTCATTGTGATAGTTACCACGTCGAACTTATTGAGGTGTTCTTGATACGTGCAAGAAGCCTCAACTTCTCGGATTTTACTAGTGCCGTCACCTGATGACATTTCAATTGGAAATCATTTTGGCCCTTATTAGAATTGGCATTTTTAGAGTGTCCTTTGCAGTGCGTCCATATATCAGAAGTAGTTACAACCAACATACCTTCATTGCCATGGAGACTGCAAACTTCATAAATTTAGTCAATGAGAAACAGATCAGCACTTCAAGAATTCTGAAAAGCATTGATTCTTGCACAAGTATAGACTTCTACCTCACCGACCGAATCTCATTTTTCAGGGTGGGGCTTCGGGTAGTGACACCGAATGAACCTATCCCGTTATGGTCAAATCATGGATTGCAGCCTACATACACTGGAACTTGACTAGGTGAATGACGTCACATTTTCCATTAGTTAATCAGATATAAGGACCGACTATAGGTTGAAGCTCCATTATCTCGCATTGGTACTTGGACTCGGTATAGATTATGGCTTCTGAGTTTCTGTGAGAATGATGATTGGAAGCGTTTGCTCACTTAAGGATGGACAAGGACATGTAGTAATCGGACTCAAGGGCAGCTGTGAAATGTGTTTTTCTTGAAACCCAAACGAGTGGAAAGACACGTTGAACCAGTAAAAGGTTTGCTCCAGTTACAAGGATCGGTGGAAATGATTTAAACACGGAGGAGATGAAGTATATGATTCCAAGAGTTCCAACGAAAGGCTGCCCAAAATAATAGGTCAGGTTGTGAAAGTAAATCAAAGACTTACATTGTACTTCAAGATAAAGGCAATCGCGTCAGCCTAAAAAATGAAACGGCTGAGCTCATAGCAAAGATACATTACAGACAAATAAAACTAGCAAATATAATTGAAGTTGTTTAATCTAAGGCCAATGCTCTGCTACGGAAGAGCCAAGAAACAATTCCATTCGTTCAGAGAAGTAATGCGACATTTCGCATGAAACTTCTTTCGCCCAAACCACAAACAAGAAGCAGAGGTTCTATGCCTCCGCGAGAAACAAACTTGTGGAATTGGCAATGCACTGCATGTATAACACACACTAATAAAGATGTCTTCCACACAATAATCAAAAATCTTTGATTGAAATCCTCCTGCTAAATAAGTTTTGTCTATCATAGTTCTGCCCAAAACGGCATTGGGCTGAGATCCTTCTCCTGTAACATCTTCTGTTGAGATGCTTTACAGCAATTATACTTGACCTTTATAAGATTTGACTATATTGTGTTGGCTTCTTCTTATGATCTGCAAGGAAGAATCAAATGAATATCCAAAGAGAAGCTAACTAGCTGATACACGGAAATGTAAAGCAAGCGTACATAGATGAGATAGGAAAATGAGCAGCACTCAGAGTCTCTTGCACATGATGCTCATCTGGCAATTCAGGAAGAATCTCTCTAGTCGTGGCTTATTATGATAGAAAACATACTTTCGGAATGAACTACGCTAATGACCAACAGGTGCAACCGGAAATTATCCGGCCCCTCCAACCAATAAGCATCCAGTTGTTTTCTGCATCAAGCACGAAATCCTTGTGGTAATCTCCACTCAACTTAGCCCTAGCCTTCTTTATGAACTCCTGATCCAGAGGAAGCTGCTGGAAACCAACTCTGGTAAGACGAACTTGCCACTGCTTATATGTTTCGGGCCTCTCAACCCTCTCAATTCCTTCACATGCCACAATATTCATAATCTCTCGCCCAAAGAAATCTCTCTCCAGAACCAACCTCTGTACATTGTCATGAACTATGGTAGTGTCAAACATATCATAAATCGTAGAGAAGTGAAAAAGAGCCTCACGGAATCTTGTTATGAAAAATGGTGCGTTGTGGGATCCGTTTCTTATACCATGAATAAAGACATGAGGTTTCATACTCCTGATGAGGTTTAAGACCATATCTCGCTGACAGTTCACCTCAACTGTCTCTTCATAGAGATGCTCAAATCGAGCAAGACAATTCACGGCAACCACCTCGTCACTACGAATGTTGAGATCTGCAACTTTGATACATTCCCAGCTTGCTGAAGCTACCGCTTGGAATTCGAAACGTACATGAAAGCGCTCACAATACTTGGCCAAACGGCAACCTGTTTCATCAATTCTTTCCGAAGGACGAAATCCAGGTTGTGGAAGCTCTATTCCTGTGATTCGCAGCTTTGGAACCCTTCCGGTTCTCTTTGAGAGCTCCTGGATAAGGATTGGCCATTGGAAACCAAAATTAATACCAAAGTCTATGATATGAAGCACTGTTGCTGTTTCTGCTGCTTTCAAAATCATGTAGTTTGAGAAGAGGATTGAGAATTTCGCAAATGCACAGGCCGAATAATGAAGTTGGTATGCTCTCAACTTATCAGCTACCGATCTCTTCTGGATAACGGAATAGTAAAAAGCTTGACTTCTACCAGCACTGCCTGCAAGGCGTGCTTCCAGAGCATTGGCAAAGTAATGTGCTACCCTTCGGGAACCATCACTGGAGGGGGATGAATCTTGTCTTATTTGCCTTAGCAGTTCACGAGCGGTCTTGAAGTCATTAGTAGAGACAGCTTGTGCACAGAGAGTCAGAAGATTCCCGAAGTCCGATGCGCTCTCGTTTCCCTTCTTCTTACTACGAAATCCAATACTATTAGAATCATGACGATCCTTGATTTCACTTGACTTCTCTGATTTGCACTCTAATGATAGGAGCCCCCCATTTTTGTTGCTGAGCAACAACTTTTCAAGCAAATCTGAAAGCTCAGAGTCTTCACTGGACGAAGCCAATTGCTTGTTGGCACGCCCTTCTTCGAACCTGGCATAATGCCTTTCATGATTCTTTCTCCCCCTTGACCCAATCTCTGACTGATTGCTACCGTCGATGCCAATTTCTTCTTTTTCTCTGATGGTTGGAGCCAATCCATCTTTCTCCTGATTGATAGTTCTATGAATGCTACTAGGGATGAACTTGCTGGCCTCCTCTAACCCTTTATTAAATTGCAGGACAGACTCATTGCTGTTGAAGACATGCGTAATTAGTAGCTCCCTTGGAACCGAGTAATAAAACTTATCCCCATAATTAGGCAAGCTGTTTACGGAATTGATGGAGGACTGAAATTTGTGATCCACGTTTGACTGCAAGACTACGTCACCAGGACTTTTGGCATGAATGGAAGCATCATCATTTCCTTCCGGATCATCATGTGAATTATGATCCAGAGGATAGCAAGAGTTAAAGCTGGTGCTGGTAGTGCCGTTACTGCCTTGATCACCGCTGCTTCCCCAAGGATTACAACTTGAGCTGTTAATGACCTGATTGGTATCAGCCTGTTCGGTTTGCTCGGGGGAATCAGGGTATTTCTTGCCGAGTGCATCATACAAGGACTTTTCTGTATGCCGTAGAGCCACGATGTTGGGAACGAACCAGGGTTGCTCCTCCATATTCTCTTCCATAAGCATTTGATTTATGTATTTGAGAACAGGATCCGTTGAATTGCTGTGATCTGAGAGGGAAAGTGACTCCCCCTCTTTATTTGGGCTGTCACTGGAGCTAGTCGAATGATGAAGCATCCCTAAATTGGGTCTTGTATCTGTTGATGGAAGATTCACGTCTCCATCAAGGTTAATGGGAACAGATGGTACATAATATATGGGTTCGGGTTGGTGCCGGAGAGAGATCATTTCTGCAGAGTTGGAAATAACAGGAGGTTCATTGATTATGACCGCATTACAGAGATTTCGGGAATGATATGAAATGGCTGGGTGAGTGAGGCTATCATCCTTGAAACCGTCAACAGGGGAAGTGAATTCAGGGAAGTTGGACTCCATTGTGATCAATGTCTCAAAATCCTATGAAAGCTCACCGCCTGAAACGGTGCCTGATGTAGAGAATCAAGCAACTGCTCATCAGAAGCCTAGCTTTGAACTTTAACCGTCATGCGAGACAATTTGATGTGCATATAATTCACCTTTTTCCTAGACAGTCGAAGATGATTCAAGTCTATTCCTACAGAGATTCGGGGATGTATGAGTGAAAAACAAAGGAATCATCTTATGGCATCCAGTTCAAAAAAGTATGAACAGAGTGAGACACAAAAAGCGAATGTGATCTATAGCTTCTCTAGACGTTGGAAAGCAAAGCAAAGAATTAGTGGAAGGAAACGTAGAACTACTGCACCAAATAGTTTGGAAGAGTAATCAAGAGCTTCAATCACAATAGCAAACAAATGAAAACTGCAAGTAGCGTACCGAAAGAAGAAATGTGGAGCTCCTAGGAGGACTCGATGGAATGAAGCTCACCAGTTGCAAACGCCCCTGAACTTTGAGTGGTTCTCTTATTATAGATACAGAAAAAGGCAATGACATCTTTTCACCTCCTTTTGATGTTAAAACACATTTACTAATAATCTCAAGTCAAATTTTTTTTTTGGTAAAAAAATCTCAAGTCAAGTTCACCTACACTAATTATTTTATGTTTTTGGTCTAACAACGTTGTTCGACTTATAGTCCCCAGTATTGGATTGAAGGCAGTATCATTACCATTAAAACAATTATAAAATTTCAAATAAGGATTCTAAGGGGAATTATTTTCTCAAAAAAAAATTTAGAGTAAATTTTGTCCCAAATTAAAATATGAAGTGGCAAATTAGTTTTAAATAAGGACATGAACTCACTGACCGGCGGTCATGTGATTGTTCCGGTCACCGGAAAAAGGTCATTTTTGTCCGAAAAATTCTGGGTTGATTTTTTTTTCTTCTCTTTTTCTTTCTTGTATTGCGATGATTTGGCTCTCTGAAACAGGCAAGCAAAACAAAAGCAAGAAGCAGAACAAGGAAGAAATTTCTTGTATCCTCTCTCCCTCTCTTTCTAGTTCGACTGTGCCAGCTCAAAAAATCATGCCTTCCATTCGCATCGTCCCAGATTCGTGATCCGAAACTCACACCTGTGAGCTCAGAGGCTTTGCCGAGACAATTGGAGAAAGACGATGGACCGGAGAGGAAGGTCCAGAGGGATGATTCTGCTCCTCGCGCTCCACGATCTGAGCGAGTGCTACAGACTTGAGAGGAAGCCACCGGTCAGCGCCGGCCTCCTCGCCACCAACACGCTGGCTTACTTGAGGCCCGGCGTGCTCGATTCACTTTTCCCATCCATCGATCAAAGTCTGGTTCAATTGACAATACCTTATTTTTCTTTATTGTTGTTTCCGTTGATCATTTCAACGAAAATATTATTGTGCATGGATGAAGACGCAACTTTCGGAATTCATAACGTAACATATGGGTTTTGACCCAATCAAAGGTGAAAAGCCAAAAAAAAAAAAGTGTTGACTCAGTCAACAAAGTAGTAATTGCGAACGTGGTTAAATGGGAGACCAGGAGCGCTTAAGCGCGCGCGATGAACAGTGCATGATAGTAGATTTCCATGCCTATATTCGTTGCCTTTAACCCACTTTTGGGTCAGTCCAGCTGGGATTCTTGTAGTGCTCTGAATAAGCTTTTTTTTTTTTTTATTATAAGCTCTCTTCTTTGAGTTTATAAACTCATGTTTTGAAGGTGATAAGGATTTGAGCAATCGTACGAGTTAATAAAGTATATTTATTGCATAAAATCCCGGATCGGGCAATTACTACCTTTTGATATTTGAGAAAGATTTGAGAATGGTTTTAAGAAAAATATTGTTAAAGGATATATGTGTATTATGTTGCGAATTGATTCATGAAACGAGTTTTAAGATGATTTGAGAAACATTGTACGGAAGATGTCATTAAATGTCATACATATCGATTTGTGAATTATGTTTATGAAATGATATGAGAAACGCTTTACAAAAAAGTATTTCTATCGGATGAACTGAGTTACGAAAGGTTATGTGATTAGTTTGGGAAATGTATTGTGATTTATGAAATGGATTATGAAATGATTTTGGAACTATATTGTGATTTATGAAATGGGTTATGAAATGATTTCTGGATTTGACATTATGGAAGATATTGTTGAAGATAAGTGTTTGATGTTTAATGTCTCTGTAAACCAATGAAGGTTTGTGGGTATGCCCATACTAGTCTAGGATATCCTTGTGAGTCGAGCCATCGGCTTATAATAGGTGGAGACCTTGCCAATGGGGAATCTTAGTCGTCTTTTTCACGGGGCGTTATTCCGTGATCATAGTTAGATTTCTGAGTATAAGATTGGCCAATGGAATAGACTATTGGTGTGTGTTTTTCGATGAGATTGGCCAATGGAATTGACTATTGACATGTATTTTTCGATGAGATTGGCTAATAGAATGGATCATTGGTGTGTGTTTTTTGACGAGATTGGCCAATAGAATGGACCATTAGTTTCTGCTTTGATATTATTGATTTAAAATGAGCATTCCTATTGTGAAAGTGTTATGTTAAAGTAGTATATAACGTATTTTGACCTTGGTGTTTATTATATGCTGCAGTTGGGTTAAATAAGCTTTGGTTTGATTTTACAACTGTATATATAGTAGTTATTCGATCTGCTTAGAAGAGATACGCACTACTTACTGAGCTGTGATTGCTCACCCCTCTCTTCATGTTATTTAGTTGGTAGCTAACAGAGCGAGAGTGACATCGTGGGGACTTTTGGGTGGTTCGAGGCTGCGTCCTTTGGGTGGAAAAATGGCAGTGTTATTCTACATACTGATAGGTTTCGGGATGTGACATGTAATGGGGTGAATGTGAGTTAGGGTTTTGATTCAGAAATTGGGCAAATGTGTTGTGGTGAAGTTTCGGGATAGGGTTCTTCTGAATTGTTAATTCAGTAATTCAGAATAAAGCTTCGAAGCTCGATTTGTTCAAAGTCACAGCGTCTTCTCTCCTAGGTAGCACGGTCACGTTATTTGTGCTTCCGAATCGGTGTCCGACACGTGTCGCGTGCCCGACACGCTCGGACACGCTCCGACACGTCGCCGACACGCTCGGACACGCAGTCAACAACGTGTCGGAGATCCGACACGCGGTCAACGCGTCGGACACGCCGGCGACACGCGAGTCCGGAGCACAAGGGAGATAGAAGAAAGAAAAGCCCCCTCTCGTCAGATCTCTCTTGCTCGCCAAATCGAGGCTCGGATGCTGCGAACCCCACCACGAATCCTCTCAGAGAAATGGGAAACGGGGAGGTGGGGATATGAGAATCGGTCAGGATTGGGGGAGAGAATTTTCCCGGGGGAGGGAGGATCTGGAAATCTAGGTCGAACAACGAGATCGGGAAGGGTTTTGAGAACTCACCAACGACCCCCGATCCTCCCGAGCCGAGCGTCATGGATGAGCGAGCTGAGCGAAATGGAGTTTTCGCGGCAAGAACTGCCGGAGATCTGATCGGAGAAGAGGGAGGGAGGGACAGACTCGAGAGAGAGAGCACAAAAGATTGAAACAGAGATGAGAGACAGAGAGACAGAGTCAAAAGACGAGAACATCTAGGGAAAGAAAAGGAAAGTGGGCTGTGGGCTGGCTGCTTTTTTTGATTTTTCATCTTGTTCTTTTCTTTTTTCAAATTTAATTATTTACTTTTAGTTTCTTAACTAATATATTTATTTATATAAAATTATTTTTTGAAAACTTATGTGTATAATTTTTTAGGGTAAGTTCACTCTAGGCTTTTTATTTTTATTTATTTACTTATTTGAATCAAATTTAAAAATAATAATTTATCATATATATATTTAATATACAACGTGTCCTAATGTGTCGGAATTCTCTATTTTTGAAAAATGACGTGTCGCGTGTCGTGTCGTGTCGCGTCGTGTCGCGTGTCGCGTATCCGTGCTACTTAGCTTCTCTCGGTTGCTGGGTGAAGTCACATTTGGAGCGAATTCTAGGGTTCGTCGTGCTCGATTCAGTCTCGCACTATAATGCTTGGTTCAGTTGCTGAAGCTTTATTTAATGTAGTCAATTTGTTACTGCTTGATTTGCTTATTGTTTTTCAATCGTAGTTAATTGGTGAAGCTTTTGCCCAAGATTTCACTATGTAAAGTTACTCAGTTTTGAGATGATATTTGTCATCGAATATTAGTGAGCTGGTTCTTGTGAAATGCTGTTACTGACGATTCCAAAATGGAGTATACTGATGCTTTAATATTTCTTTTCTCTTTTTTCAATCTCTTTGTAGCACAGAGATAATAAGGAAGGACTCGATGTGGCAGCCACTGCAAAGACTAATGGAACAACGACATGGGGCTGTAATGGCTATGCTGTGATGGATGTGCTGTGATCATTGGAGTTGTTTACCGATTTCTCTCTTTTCTATCGTTCGAACCATGTACCAACATGGATGTTAATGTCCAGTTAGTTTTTTTCAGTTGTAGTCATCCACGTTGGTTGTAATTTCCTCTTTTTTCAGTTCTCTGCACCATATACTAACTTGGTTGGTAATGACCAGTTGGTTTTCTGTGTTGTAATCATCCAAGTTCTAATAGAAGAGAGGTTTTTAGACCTTATTTGAAGCACTTATATTGTACAACTTCCCATGAATGTTCTTATGGAAATTGTGTTAATGCACTTACAACTTGTAACAATTTGTATAAGAGAAAGATAAAAACTTCTAAAGATATGCAATGTAGATGAGAGGCTCCTTCACCACCCACCTGGGTGGCGCTGCTGGAGCGCGCACTCTTCCTCTCGCAAAAGGTTGAGTGTTCGAATCCCGGGCGCCGCAGGGTGACTTAACCGGTGGCACGTGTGTGGTGGCTAGCACGTGTCGCCCCCAGGGTTTACTCCCCGGCTGTCGGCCGTGCGGGAGTTCCCTGGGTTATCAAAAAAAAAAAAATGAGAGGCTCCTTCTACAGGTGTATTTAAATCAATTGGGATGGAGAATTCTTGTCCCGGGATACTTAGCCTGTTTGGTGACTAGCCAAACATTGCCCAATTCTATTCTTTTGTTCCCGAAACAAAAAAAGAACGGAAATCCATAAATTTTTTGTTCCCGAGAACAAATTTGTTCCCAGAAATAATTTTGGAACAGAATCAAGAATAAAAAAAAAGTTGATTATTCATTCCGGGAACAAGAATCAGAAACAGAAGAGGATTTTTTTTTCTTTTTCTTTCTTGGCTTGTGGCCGGCGACTGGCCACGGATCTAGCGAGGGCTGGACCCTCACAGCCTAGGCAAGGGAGGCCCTCGCTCAGGCCGCGAGGGTCGAGCCCTCATCCTTGCCTGCGAGGGTGGCCTTGGCCTGTGGCCAGTGAGGGTCGCGACGCCCTCGTTGGCCCTGGCTTGTGGCCGGTCGCAGGCCATGGGCCAAGGAAGGAGAAGAAGAAAAAAAGAAAAGAAAAAAAAGAAAAAAAGAAAAAAAGAAAAATTAAAAAATTCAAAATATTATTAATAAAAAGAAATTTTGTGTAATTAGCAAATGCATTTCTGTTTTTAGTCTATTCCGAAAATAGAAATTTTAGGCAGTTACCAAACGCTTTCATATGCTTAGAAATTATTTTCGGGAATAAAATAAAAAAATTATTTCTGAGCAGAAATTATTTTAAAAAATAAAATGGTTACCAAACACACCTGAAGCAGTTAACGGAGTATTACCTAGAAATAGCAATGGAACTTGTAGGAGGTTTGGGTAAGACATTTCAGTCCACAAGTGTAGGAATTGCTCAGCTTACGCCGTTCTAGGGGGTACGAAACTTGCCCAAGCCAACAAATGGGGATTAGTTTGTTACTGAATCCACTGCGCAACTGTAATCAACGACGTGTGGGCTGATGCAAAATCAATGAATTGGGAACCTTGGCATAGTTGTGTTGACACTTAAATTTTGGCTCATTATTTAAAAATAATTGCATAAAAATTAGGGATCAATCCTAGTCCATAGACAAAAAAAAATTAGTTAAACTGCATATAGATTATAAGCATTTGAATTAGTATTTAGGCCCATATAATTGCATTTGCATTGGACCGGTGGCGGATGGACTTAACAGAATTTAATTGAACCGGAGTAAATGGACTCAAGTAAAGAGATTCCGAACTCAATGGAATTAATTAGATCAAACCCGTATAAATTAAAGATTCAGCCAAACCCGTTATTCTCTCAAGTGGTCAAGATTGATATATGCGTTGCGCGTGTGGCACAACGGATTAGGGAATATTGAGAAACTATCATGAAAATCTTTTGGTCACATGGTTATTTGAAAGAATAAATATGGAAGAAGAGCAAAGTTGATTTGGGTAGATTCATTCGGCATGGGCAAAGGAAAAAAGGAAGAAAAATAAGAAAGTGAGTGGTTTTATCCTTGGCCATGTTATTCACGGAAAGATTGCGAAGCCACGATTAAAAGGGGGTGAGAAGGAAATAAAATCGATTTTTGCACATGTGAAGTTAGAGAAAGGGAAAGAAGATAACAAAAGAGGGAAAGAAGCGAAGGGAATTTGGTCAGCAGGGGGCATATATTCTGAGTAATATATTGGAATCTATCGAGAAGGCTTTACGTCTTCGGTGGCGAGAACAGAAAGAAAAAGTTGCAAGAAAGGGAAAGAATTGAAATGCAATATATTCTAAACAATCACAGGAGGAAAGCAGATTTATTCTCTTTCCTCGAAAACCTAGTACCTCCCCACGTATAGACAAGAGAGGTCTTCTCTGATAATTCTTAGAAGATAATTTCAAAGACAACGAGATTCACGTAAGGAAATAGCGAGACTAAAGAGCAAGAGTGAGAAAGCGCCGCCTTGTGCCCGTGCCACCTCACCGTCGCGCCTGCACTGCCTCGTGCCCGTGCCGCCTCAACGTCGTGCCCGCGCCGCCTGCTCACAGCCAGACTTGGGGCTGTGAGTAGCTTGCTGCCGCCGTTGCTCTCGTGCCGATCTCTGCCTACCGCCGCTGCTGCCCCAGCGCCGACGAGCCCAATACCGCCACCGTGCGCTGCTGCTTCCAGTCGTTGCATCGCCCGGCTCCGACACTGCCACACTCCCAAATGTTGACGTCGTAGCTACCATGACCAAGACCATCGAATCGAGCACTCTCCACCGTGGACACCCCACATCCAAAGCTCCTCAGCCGAGTCCCAGTCAAGTCCAGTAGATTCCCTGCCATTGAATTTACAGTGCGCTCGGCAATTCTGTACTGGGTCCAGTAATCTTTGCTGCCACCATCGTGCCTATGTGACGTTCAGTTTGCTAGCACTTGGTCTTGCTTTCTTGTTCAGTGGGTCCAACGAAGTCAATAGAATTCGTTGGATCCAACTTGAATTATCTGCAAGTTTCTTTGGTCTTGCTGGGAAGTCTGATAAATCTCCTTGCCGGTTATTGTGATTCCCTTTGATGACGAAGCCATGAACTAGCAGCTCGGCGCCTAACTTCGCCGAGATCTCCGTGAGCATCCCTCACCGTGAGTGTCCACATTGCTAGCCAGCCTTGGCCGTGAACCACCGTCGAGACGAGCCGCTGGTGATCCATCACCAGTCCACCCCGTCCCGATCCGCTAGTCCGATCCCGAGACATTCAAACTTGGAAAGCAAATATTCGAATCAGGTAAAAAACTCATATAATTTGACTTTTGAGTATATTGTTTCCTTATTTGAAATGTTGCAATTCTGTGTGAATCTTTAAATGATATTATCATATCCATTATGTTTTCGAATAGCTTTTAAATTAGGAATTATTTCCTAATATCACAACGTGTACATGATCGACAGTCCATTTCATGTCCGAAATATGACTCGCGATCGCACGGAAAATCGTTAATTCAATCTCCCGCCCGAGATATGCTTCGCAATTGTGCGGAAGATTGACCAATCCGATCCTCATTGTCGAGATATGATTTGTCAATCTATTGTTTCTAAATTTAAATGGATATAGATAATATTTCTTGGGATTGGGTGTCGTGTTCATTGCTATTTTTTTCGTCTTTTGTTTGAATTGAATTGATTGTCTTTCCACAAAAAACAAAATACAAAAAGATTAGGTAAAATTTGAGTAGATAATATATTGCATATTTAGGATAAATTTTGATTATTTTCTTAAAACAGATTATAATCTTTTCTTAGATATTATTATTGCATGTTTAAATTAGGTTAGTTATTTATTCCGAATTTAAATTAAAAAATATAACAAATACCACGGGCATGTCATATAGATTAATTGCATCATGCTTGCATGTCATCTTGCCACGTCATTCATATATTGCCATGTACCATTGCTCGCGTGTCATTAGAAATCGTATGTCTAGGTTCATTTGCGTGTCACATTAGAAATAATGCATTTAATTGTTGTTAGAATTTGAACATTTAAATAAATCGTATGTCGCATGTCATATTAGACGTAGAATGTATTGCATAAAGTTTAGTTTTCATAAAATAAGAGAAAACCCTAAAAAAGATTTGAGTGAAATTGCGTGTTAATTAGAAATCATATTAGGATTGTCAATGTAATTTTCGAACTAACATTACATATGCTTTTGCTGCTTTGAGGTGAGTCCGTATCTTATAATTTATTTATTGCTTTGCATTATTGAGTATTTTACTATTGGTTTTGCACCCGCATAATCACCTTGCATGTTAATGGATAAGTTTAAAATCAATCCAAGTTGCTTGCAAATATTTTTTGAAATAAAAGAGAAAAGGTACCGAAAGGGCATTAAAGTAATCTAGTATAACCAAGTCTTCGAATCCATAATTTCTTGTTTGTAGGAGTAAAGTAATTCTTCTGATACTTTACTTGGGTTTCTAATCGACTCATAAAAAAAATAGATTAGTGTCGATTCCTGATTGAAACGATTTGCATGTTAAGAACTTAAACTTTAAGTTACGAATTGATAAGGGCTTGGGAGAGCTCGCGTTAGGCCTAGACTTAATAATCCATTAGCCGAACCTAGGTGGTGTATCCGAGGTTAGGTCGTGACAAGTTGTAAGTAAAGTAGGCACATATTACTTGAGATATTGATACATTTTTTGATCTGTAAATATACATTTTATTGCGGAAGCTGTGGAATAACACATAGGGGGACTCCCATACGAGCCAATTACAACATTATGTCCCACACATACTCTTTCCACGTAACGACACCACACACCAAAGGATAACATTACATCATAGTGTCCCACATCTACATCTACAGTGCCAGCATCAACAGCAATATACTACCCAGAAAAACAATATGCGAACTCAAAACCTGCCACCAGATTACGGAAAAGTTTGTCAACATGAACTCGTCAATTTCTCTGCAAACACTCAACGTCAGCAGTGTCTTAACCCAATTAAATTTCTACACAAACACATAACCCCAGTAAGTTCATCCTTCCGGTCACTTGCAGAGCTAGGATATGAAAATAGCTGTAAAACCTGTTCCCAAATCTGCTTTATGAACACACCCTTGAAGAACAAGTGCATTCGTGATTCTTCTTGTTGTCTGCGTAGCGCATAAATGCTATCGATGTCACAAAAGTTTTCATCCTGTCCAATGTGTGCAACCTATTACGAATCCCCAGCCAAGTTGTAGAGCCATATTTTGGCACATTAGGCTGAAACCATACGAGCTTATGCGAAGTCACTTTGTTCCCACGTTTCCTCCTTAGCTTCCAACCCTGCTTTACAGCGAAAGAGTCACTAGATAATCCAATTAGTACCACTTTGTCTACCCTCACAAAGCACCCTGTATTTCAAGCAGATCATCAGACCTTACTGGAGGCCATCTCCACTCATTTGCCTTTATAACATCTGCAACCGTGGCTTTACATGTGGTTTCAATGAATGCCTCAGTTTCAGCATTTTCCTTCCATGCATATATGCTGTCTGATCTCTCCTTGGCCTGCGACAAACTAGACCCCTTCAGCAAAATAGATTCAATGGACGCAACCCAAAAAGAGTCTGATTTGAGAAGAAAATGGCAGATTCCTTAAGAACACAAGCAGTATTCCCTTAGCAAGATTCGTAAGACCAAGGCCACCAGCACGATTGGGAATGCATACACCAGACTAGGCCACCAGCAAGATTCCCCAGAGTTCACCGCAACACATTTGCCCAATTTCTGGAATCAAAACCCAAACTCGCATTCACCCCATCGCGAATTCCAAAAAAGTTGCATCTCCATCCATCCACAATAACATTTCCGTTGAAATGATCAGCGGAAACGACAACCAAAAAGAGAGGGTGTTATCAATTAAACCAGACTTTGATCGGTGGATGGGAGAAGTGAATCGAGCACGCCGGGCCACAAGGAAGCCAGCGTGTTGGTGGCAAGGAGGCCGGCGGTGACCGGTAGCTTGTACTGCTCTCTTAGACCGTAGACCGTAGAACGCGATGAGCAGAATCATCCCTCTAGACCTTCCTCTCCGGTCCGTTCTTCTCCAAATGTCCCGGTAAAGCCTTTGAGCTCGCAGATGTGAGATTTGGGTGTCGAGTCTGAGAGCTTTTTGTGAGGATGCAAATAGAAGACGTGATCGATTTTTCGGGCACAATCGAACTAGAAAGAGAGGGAGAGAGGATTCACGGAATTTCTTCCTTGTTCTGCTTGCGTTTCTACGCACGGCTGAATCATCGTCATACAAGAAAGAGAGAGAGAGAGAGAAAAAAAAACCAACCCAGAATTTCTCGGACAAAAATGTCCCTTCTCCGGTGATCGGAACAATCACACGACCGCCGGCCGATGAACATTTTGGCCGGCCGGTGAGTTCAGGCCCTTATTTAAGACTGATTTGCCTTTCAGGCTCTTATACGAGACAAAATCAATTTCGGATCCTTATTTGAGAAAAACGATCCACTTAGGATCTTTATTTGGGAAAAATACTCTACTTCATATCCTTATTTAAAATTTTCCCTAAAACAATTGCAAAACCCGTGGACCCGATCAGAATTCAGACATCAAATGGGACTCTTGTAAATGTTTAATTTTACCCTCCAAGGAGAAAAATTAGGTGAAAGGATTTTGTGATACAGGGAACGGCTGCTAATGTTGAGAATGAGGTTTTCACAAGTCAAAGAGACATATCCGGCCAAATTTGAATGGCAAATGAGACTGAGGGTTTGTACCAGATAATTGCGGTTCTAGAATCAGATAAAGTTTTGTCCAATCTGGCTTCTCTCTTACATTGCACAAATAATTTTTGTATTGGTTTTTCATGAATAGTTAATACTAAGCTTTCTTATCAGATTCTCTCTAGATTTCAGTTATTTATTCCTTATGACTTTTGAAGCTAACATAATCTGAAGGGAGAAAAAACGAAAGAATTTGCGAATTTCAGTGTTGAATGTTATTGGCCCTTGTTAGAATTGGCATTCTGATCCCTTTCCAATCCATATATCACAAGAACCAGAGTTCCTTTATTGCCATGACGGCAAACTACATACATAAAGTCGATAATCAAAATGCACTTTGAGGAGTTCAAAAGGAAGAAGGGCGTGCTTGGACATGCATACTCCATTCACAGGTCCAGCTTTGTTCAAACATGGATTAGAGCTCACTTTCACACTCGACAGACAGTCACATTCACCATATACGAAATTAGATGTGAGGACCTAAACAATAGCTTAAAGTTCCATCCTGTTAACCATTGGTAGAGATGATTGAGTTTACTAAGTCAATGTGAGGGTTATCAAGAGAGAATTTGCTATGAGGACACGTGTTAAACTCACTTAAAGTGATTGTACCTGAACAACTAGACAAGAATGTTAAAGCAAATGCGCAGGATCAATTATATTGTTCTTAGAGCTCCATAAGGAAATTGATTAAGTTTCAAAACTTCAGGTGATGTTAAGATACAACACTAACTAATTGAATCATCTCCAACTAGAAAAGAAATGACTAAATTGTTAAACAAACATACATGGAAATAATTTTGCAAAATCGCTAATATCAATATCACTGCTACAGAAAAGCTAGCGGACAATTCCACCGGTTGAGAGAAATAAAGCAAGAAGTGCCGGCACATTAGCCAATATCATAACAGAGCCCCATCTATTGAAATGAACTAACAAACTTAAGACACCGTCATGCTTAAAGTACACGATATTACTAACAAAAAGACTTATCACGTTGGCTCTGCACTACATAGATAACCCTCCTCTATCAACCACCGGTGTCTTCCAACAATGGGCCCTAATATTTAATTGAGATTTTCCTTATGCTAAAAAGGGTTTTATTCGGCACCAGTTCTGCCCAAAACTGACTTGCTTGAGATCCTTTCACCAATATCAGTTGATGAAACGATTTGTAGGCATTTACTCGACCCTTGACACATTTCACAAGAGTGTATTTGGTTCCCCAATTTATCTGCAAAGGAAGAATCACGCGATTATCTAAATAGAAGCTGACCAGCCTGTAAATGCGCACATAATGCCATCATACCTTCTCTTTGCTAGGCATAATGCAAGCATACTTAAGTGAAACCTGAGAACGAACATTACCTCGGCCTCTCTTGTACATGTTCGTTGCCTATTGAGGGTCGTCATGTTAGACAAACATGCTTTAAAATGCGTAGTAGTTATGGCACAATCAAAACATTCTGAAACGGGTATGAGTTCCACGTTTAGAGGGAGTCGCTAGTATTGTTTGTCATCCCCCACCCCTACTGCCCTTTTACTTGTGAAAAGGAAGCTATGTTGGTAAACCAACAGATGCAACCAAAAATCATGTGGCCTCTCCAACCAAGCATCATCCGGTTGCTTTCTTCGTTAAGCACGAAATCATTGTGGTAATAGCCACTCAACTTAGCCCTGGCTTTATTCATGAACTTCTAATCTAGAGGAAGCTGGCTGAAACCAGCACTGGTAAGACCAACTTGCCACTTCCTATGTGTTTCAGGCCTTTCAATCCTCTGTAAACCTTCGCATGCCACGACATTCACAATCTCACCCATAGAGTTCCCTCTCCAAAACCAACCTCTGTTCATCATCACCAGCAATGATAGCATAAAACATATCCTGCATATAGAAAGGTGAAAAAGAACTTGCGGGATCTAGTTATGAAAAAGGGCGCATTGTAGGATCCACCAGAAACAAGACATTCGGTTTCATATGTCTAATTAGCCTTAAGACAGCATCTCGCTGACAGTTCACCTCAACTGTCTTTTCAAAAAGATGCTTAAATGAAGATAGACAATTCATTGCATCTATCTCGCCTCTTAAAATCGTGAGATCACAACTCTGATACATTCCCAGCTCCATGTGCTACGGCATGAAATTCGTAGGGAACAAGAAAGCGCTCAGAATAGTTGGCCAAACGGTGTCCTATCTCCTCAAGTCTCTCGGCTGGACGCAATCCAGATTGTGGAAGCTCTATTAGTGTGATTCGTAGCATAGGTGCTCTTGCAGTTCCCCACGGGAGCTCCTTAATAAGGATTGGCCATTGAAACCAAAATTGATACCAGAGTCTAATATGTGAAGCACCTCCGCTGTCGCTGCTAATTTCAAAATCATGAAGTTTGCAGACATGATCAAGAATTTTGTAAGTGGACAGGCCAAATTATGGAGTTGGTATGCTTTCAGCTTTTCAGCTATCTATCTATTCTTGACTTCAAGACAAAAAGCTTGACTTGGATCGACACTGCCTGCAAGGTGTGCTTCCAGCGCAATGGCAAAATAATGGGCTAATCTTTGAGATCCATCACCAGTGGGGAGCAACCAATCTTGTCTAATTTGCTTCAGCGGTTTCTGAGCAGTCCCAAAGTCATTAGCAGAAATGGCTTGTGCACATGGAATCAGAAGACTACTCAAGTTTACTGAGCTCTTGTTTCCCCTCTTAATAGTTATTTTTAATCTTTCTTATCAGATTCTTGCTATGTTTCATCTATTTAATCCTGGTGATTCTAGTTGCACATCTTTCAATTGAACAAGCAATGTACGCCATTTACAGTTGATCATCCTTTGTCATCTATAGTTTACACAGGGATGACCCCATCACGTCGATTATAACTTTAATGATAGCACTTAATCTTCAGATGAGTACCTCTTTCGAGATGTTCTTTTTGGCTGGAGCTTCTGTTTAAGATATTCGAGTTGCATACAAGCTGCCCATAACTTGGTTTCAGATTTGATGAGTGCTGTCGCTCGTCACATTTCAATTGCAAATCCCGTTGGCCTTAATTAGAATTGGCATTTCAGAATCTCTGCATTCATGTCAATACAACCAACATAGCTTCAATGGAGTCGAGAGAGCCAACTCCATACAATATGAAGGTTGGGGGCGGACTAGCACATTGGTTCTTGAAATGACATAGGAAAAATCCTTAGCGATCACATTCCATTTGCAGGTTTAGCTTTTCTCAAGCATCCATCAGTGATTACTTTCACTGAAACTCGGCTATGCATAATTAAGAAAATCAAGTCATATTTCCCAAAGTCTATAAGATAACAGGAGCCAACATTAGTTCAAACTTCAAAGCTCCATCATCTTTGAAGTATTTTGGGGATCACTTGCAGCTGATCTAAAAGCTTCAGCTGTTAAATGATATCTAGATACTCTAACAATCTTGAGCATTGGAAGAGATGATTGATTCTACTAAGTAAATGTGAGAGTTAACCTATAATAGTTTGCGCAGTTTGGTATAGAAGAGGACGCGTAAACCTGACTTGGGGGGCAGCTATATAAAGGAACTGGAAAGATGTGTCAAACCAAAGAGAATTTCACAGCAAATACAATCAAACATTAACTAATTCCAATTATTGCTCTTTGCTTTTGGGCCAGACAATTATTGCTCCTTAGTGCTAAAGTGAGAAATGGTTCAGTAGCTTCTCAGTTTGTCACAACGTGGAATGGCAACATCTTTTGGTAGAATTTTTGCATAATGGATGGAGGGCCAACCAGGATTTGAAAATGCCTCTTCCCTAGTATGCTTTTGCTTTGACAGGAAATGACAGATTCCTGCCTTTTATTAAGGAAAGACATTAACCTATTTGCTCAGCTCCATCAGTCAATACTTTGTCCCAGCTCATTTTCCTCATCAATAATTTTACAGCGGTGGCTGTAAATTTCCAGACATTTCAGTAATTTCATGTTAGTAAATTCCATTATTTTGTTAGTCACTGACTGCCTAATCGTGTTAGTAAAGTAGGGATTTGCAAAATTTGTCAGCAAGTTGATCCATAATGTTGGTATCAAGTGAGGAGACTATTTGCATAAAAAGATGCACCACATTTAGACCATATCGGATGTGGAACCGTTGTGGCTACTAGTGTTTGTTCGATAATAGCCTCCAAAGAGGAAAATTTTCTGAAAGGATAATTTTTCCCAATTCAGTGAATGGCTGCTATTTTTATGTCAAAAAGGTTTTTGTTAAGTCAATAGACTAGTTGATATGGCGACAAGAATTGTCCCCCCACACTCGAATGGTCCATGTGACTAAGAATGGCCAAAAGCTAGTCCCAGATGTTGGAAAGTCTCAGTTCTCGATAAGATTTTTTTTTTTTTTTGGTAAGGTATTCTTGATAAGATTCATCCTTTCTGAAATGAATGTTCATGCTTACTAAGTTGCCTTCATATCTCATTCTTGATGTTTTTCTGATGTTTAACGCTTATGGTTCTCAAAACCTGCAATAACCGGAGGGGGAAGTGGAAAAGAAATTGTACCTGCAAGATAAGATCGATGTTGTTGAACAATCAGCAGGAAATTGCAAATCTTGCTGCACACTAAACTGGATCTTAAGAAAGTCTTATCTGCACAAAATCTTGGGACTTGCAACTAGAAAATAATCATTTTGGCTGAAGGCTGAATGTCTCTTATTTTGTTTACCGAATGTGGGCCTCATTGTGATAGTTACTACGTCGAACTTATTGAGATGTTCTTGATACATGCGAGAAGCCTCAACTTCTTGGATTTTACCAGTGCCATCACTTCTGACATTTCATTTGGAAATCTTGTTGGCCCTTATTTGAATTGGCAGTTTTATAGTGTCGTTTGCAGTGCAGCCATATATCAGAAGTAGTTACAACCGACATACTTTCATTGCCATGGAGACTGCAAACTTCATAAATTTAGTCAATGAGAAACAGATCAGCACTTCAGGAATTCCGAAACGGCATTGAATCTTGCACAGGTATAGACTTCTCCCTCACTGACCGAATCTCATTTTTGAGTGTGGGGCTTCGGGTAGTGACACTGAATGAACCTATCCCATTATGGTCAAATCATGGATCGCAGCCTACATACAATGGAACTTGACTAGGTGGATTTAAGCATATGACGTCAAATTTCCCATTAGTTAATCAGATCTTAGGACCGACTATAGGTCGAAGCTCCATTATCTTGCATTGGTACTCGGACTTGGCAAAGATGATTGCTTCTAAGTTTCTGTGAGAATGATGATTGGAAGCGTTTGCTCACTGAAGGATGGACAAGGACATCTGGTAATCGGACTCAAGGGCAGCTGTGAAATGTGTTTTTGTTGAAACCCAAACGAGTGGAAAGACACGTTGAACTGGTAAAAGATTCGCTCCAGTTACAAGGATCGGTAGAAATGATTTAAACACGGAGGAGATGAAGTATATGATTCCAAGAGTTCCAACAAAAGGCTGCCCAAAATAGTAGGTCAGGTAGTGAAAGTAAATCAAAGACTTACATTGTACTTCAAGATAAAGGCAATCACTTCAGCCTAAAAAATGAAACGGCTGAACTCATAGCAAAGATACATTAAAGACAAATAAAACTAGCAAATATAATTGAAGTTGTTTAATCTGATGCCAATGCTCTGTTAGGAAGAGCCAAGAAACAATTCCAATCGTTCAGATAAGTAATGCAACATTTTGCATCAAACTTCTTTCGCCCAAACCACAAACAAGAAGCTGAGGTTCTATGCCTCTGCAAGATACAAGCTTGTGGGGTTGGCAATGCACTGCATGTATAACACAGACTAATAAAGATGTCTTCCACACAACAACCCCAAATCTTTGATTGAAATCCTCCCGCTAAATAAGTTTTGTCTGTCATATTTCTGCCCAGAACAGCATTGGGCTGAGATCCTTCTCCTGTAACATCTTCTGTTGAGATGATTTACAGCAATTATACTTGACCTTTAAAAGATTTGACTATATTGTGTTGGCTTCTTCTTATGATCTGCAAGGAAGAATCAAATGATTATCCAAACAGAAGCTAACCAGCTGATACACGGAAATGTAAAGGAAGCATATATAGATGGGATAGGAAAATGAGCAGCACCTCAGCGTCTCTTGCACGCGATGCTTAGCTGGCAATTCAGGAAGAATCTCTCTAGTCGTGGCTTATTATGATAGAAAACATGCTTTCGGAATAAACTATGCTGATAACCAACAGGTGTAACCGCAAATTATCCGGCCCCTCCAACCAAGAAGCATCCAGTTGTTTTCTTCATTAAGTATGTAATCCTCATGGTAATCTCCACTCAACTTAGCCCTAGCCTTCTTTATGAACTCCTGATCCAGAGGAAGCTGCTGGAAACCAACCCTGGTCAGACGAACTTGCCATTGCTTATATGTTTCGGGCCTCTCAACCCTCTCCATACCTTCACATGCCACAATATTCATAATCTCTCGCCCATGGAAATCTCTCTCCAGAGCCAACCTCTGTGCATTGTCACGATCTACGGTAGTGTCAAACATATCAAAAATCGTAGAGAGGTGAAAAAGAGCCTCGCGGAATCTTGTTATGAAAAATGGTGCGTTGTAGGATCCGTTTCTTATACCAAGAATAAAGACATTAGGTTTCATACTCCTGATGAGGTTTAAGACCATATCTCGCTGACAGTTCACCTCAACTGTCTCGTCATAGAGATACTCCAATCGAGAAAGACAATTCACGGCAACCACCTCGTCACTTCGAATGTTGAGATCTGCAACTTCGATACATTCCCAACTTGCTGAAGCTACCGTTTGGAATTCGAAAGGTACATTAAAGCGCTCACAATAATTGGCCAAACGGCGACCTGTTTCCTCAATTCTTTCGGCAGGACGAAATCCAGGTTGTGGAAGCTCTATTCCTGTGATTCGCAGCTTTGGAACCCCTCCGGTTCTCTTTGAGAGCTCTTGGATAAGGATTGGCCATTGGAAACCAAAATCAATACCAAAGTCTATGATATGAAGCACTTTTGCTGTTTCTGCTACTTTCAAAATCATATAGTTTGAGAAGAGGATTTGGAATTTCGGGAATGGACAGGCCGAATAATGAAGTTGGTATGCTTTCAACTTATCAGCTACCGATCTCCTCTGGACAACTGAATAGTAAAAAGCTTGACTTCTACCAGCACTGCCTGCAAGGCGTGCTTCCAGAGCATTGGCAAAGTAATGTGCTACCCTTCGGGAACCATCACTGGAGGGGGATGAATCTTGTCTTATTTGCCTTAGCAGTTCACGAGCGGTCTTGAAGTCATTAGTAGAGACAGCTTGTGCACAGAGAGTCAGAAGATTCCCGAAGTCCGATGCTCTCTCGTTTCCCTTCTTCTTACTACGAAATCCAATACTATTAGGATCATGACGATCCTTGATTTCACTTGACTTCTCTGATTTGCACTCTAATGATAGGAGCCCCCCATTTTTGTTGCTGAGCAACAACTTTTCAAGCAAATCTGAAAGCTCAGAGTCTTCACTGGACGAAGCCAATTGCTTGTTGGCACGCCCTTCTTCGAACCTGGCATAATGCCTTTCATGATTCTTTCTCCCCCTTGACCCAATCTCTGACTGATTGCTACCGTCGATGCCAATTTCTTCTTTTTCTCTGATGGTTGGAGCCAATCCATCTTTCTCCTGATTGATAGTTCTATGAATGCTACTAGGGATGAACTTGCTGGCCTCCTCTAACCCTTTATTAAATTGCAGGACAGACTCATTGCTGTTGAAGACATGCGTAATTAGTAGCTCCCTTGGAACCGAGTAATAAAACTTATCCCCATAATTAGGCAAGCTGTTTACGGAATTGATGGAGGACTGAAATTTGTGATCCACGTTTGACTGCAAGACTACGTCACCAGGACTTTTGGCATGAATGGAAGCATCATCATTTCCTTCCGGATCATCATGTGAATTATGATCCAGAGGATAGCAAGAGTTAAAGCTGGTGCTGGTAGTGCCGTTACTGCCTTGATCACCGCTGCTTCCCCAAGGATTACAACTTGAGCTGTTAATGACCTGATTGGTATCAGCCTGTTTGGTTTGCTCGGGGGAATCAGGGTATTTCTTGCCGAGTGCATCATACAAGGACTTTTCTGTATGCCGTAGAGCCACGATGTTGGGAACGAACCAGGGTTGCTCCTCCATATTCTCTTCCATAAGCATTTGATTTATGTATTTGAGAACAGGATCCGTTGAATTGCTGTGATCTGAGAGGGAAAGTGACTCCCCCTCTTTATTTGGGCTGTCACTGGAGCTAGTCGAATGATGAAGCATCCCTAAATTGGGTCTTGTATCTGTTGATGGAAGATTCACGTCTCCATCGAGGTTAATGGGAACAGATGGTACATAATATATGGGTTCGGGTTGGTGCCGGAGAGAGATCATTTCTGCAGAGTTGGAAATAACAGGAGGTTCATTGATTATGACTGCGTTACAGAGATTTCGGGAATGATATGAAATGGATGGGTGAGTGAGGCTATCATCCTTGAAACCGTCAACAGGGGAAGTGAATTCAGGGAAGTTGGACTCCATTGTGATCAATGTCTCAAAATCCTATGAAAGCTCACCGCCTGAAACGGGTGCCTGATGTAGAGAATCAAGCAACTGCTCATCAGAAGCCTAGCTTTGAACTTTAACAGTCATGCGAGACAATTTGATGTGCATATAATTCACCTTTTTCCTAGACAGTCGAAGATGATTCAAGTCTATTCCTACAGAGATTAGGGGATGTATGAGTGAAAAACAAAGGAATCATCTTATTGCATTCAGTTCAAAAAAAGTAAGAACAGAGTGAGACACATAAAGCGAATGTGATCTAGCTTCTCTAGACGTTGGAAAACAAAGCAAAGAATTGGTGGAAGGAAACGTAGAACTACTGCAACAAATTGTTCGGAAGAGTAATCAAGAGCTGCAATCACAATAGCAAACAGATGAAAACTGCAAGTGGCGTACCGAAGGAAGAAATGTGGAGCTCTTAGGCGGATTCAATGGAATGAAGCTCACGAGTTGCAAACGCCCCCTGAACTTCGAGTGGTTCTCTTTTTATGGATACGAAATAAGGCAACGACATCTTTTTCACCTCCTTTTGATGGTAAAACACATTTACTCATAATCTCATGTCAAGCTCACCTACACTAATTATTTTATGTTTTTGGTCTAACAACGTGGTTTGACTTATATGTCCCCAGTGTTGGTGTGAAGGCAGTATCATTACCATAAAACAACTGCAAAACCTGTGGACCCGATCAGAATTCGGACATCAAATGGGACTCTTGAAGTCATTAATAAATATTTAATATTACCCTCCAAGGAGAAAATTAGGTGAAAGGACGACGTTTTGTGATACAGTGAACGGCTGCTAATGTTGAGAATGAGTTTTCCATGAGTCAAAGAGACTTATCCAAAATTTGAATGGCAAATGAGACTAGAGGGCTTGTACCAGATAATTACAGTTTTAGAATCAGATAAAGTTTCGTCCAATCTGGCTTCTCTCTTACATTGCACAAATAATTTTTCTATTAGTTTTTCATGAATAGTTAATCCCAAGCTTTCTTATCAAATTTTCTCTAGGTTTCAGTTATTTAATCCTTATGACTTCTGAAGTTAACATAATCTGAAGGGAGACAAAGGGAAGGAATTTGCAACATTTCAGTCTTGAATGTTATTGGCCCTTGTTGTGTGACCGAGGGGATGGAATCAGGATACGGAACAGAGTGGAAGAAGAAAATCACATGAGAAGTTTATGTGATTCAGTCCGATTGTCGGAACCTATGTCCACGGAAAGAGCCAGGAAATATTTCACTATCAAATTGGAGAATTACAGAGTTTATAACCACTCACGCTCAAGTGTTTCCCTAACCCTATAATTTACACCCAATAAACCACAATATTTTCTCTTCACACAAATCTCTCTCGGCTCTAATCTCTCTCTCGTTTTGAGCTCTCTGCAGTCTCTCTCTCCGTCTGGCTCTTCAGACGACCTCTCCTTTCATAGGAGAAAAGGGAGCAAAAGAAGACAAATTTGGGGCTTATAAATGTCAAGAGCGGCGCCCACAAATGATGACAAAAAGAAGGGACATTCACTGCTCACGAGACTGAGACAAATTGGACGTGTGCATGCATTTAAAGAAGTCCAACTTTCTTCTTCATGCTGCATGTTTCCTTTATTTAATGTAAAGGCGGTGAAGACTCCTTCGATTCGGCTAAAGTAAATCTCTTCTCCGACTTTGCTTGCAGTCCCATGTGAAGTCAAGGAAATTAGGAAGGCACGCGTATTGCTTTCTTTGGCTTTTTCATTCTACACGGAAAGTCTGACTTGGACTTTGTTCATTCAGCCAGACTTGTGTGTATTTGTCCGACGGACTCAAACTCGATATATATTTTAATACAAATTAGATATGACGACCCAAATAATAGTCTAAAGCTCCATCCCGTTGACCATTGGTAGAGATGAATGAATTTACTAAGTCAATATGAGGGTTATCTGGAGAGAGTTTGCTTGCTTTAGTTTGTTGAGATAGGTTGTTATCATAAAAGATGTGACTCTTGATTAAGAGAAGATGTGACTCTTGATTATAAAAAGAGGTGACTCTTCGTGCTGAAAAGAGATTATCGGTGGTTATGAACGGAAGTTATTATTAACATGAAGAGTGGTGATGATTGGGGATAAAGTACCTATTTTCAAGAGGTGTGTTGATTGGTTATTTGTGAATAGAGATCAAATCGCACATTATTTATTATAACCACAATTGTTCATAACTACAATTTCTTTAGAACTCTTTCTTCTTCTCTTTTCATACACACAACTTTAACAATACATTCAAGATGAAATTCTAAAAGAGAAATTGAGTAATTACTGAACTCGTTTCTTTGTAGTTTTGGTTTATATTCTGGAGGTATATTTGTTCTAAACCCGGTAGCAACAATAGTGAGAGCAAATAATACCTTAAGGACAGTGATTGTCATCATGCATCAAAGCATCAAGGATCTATTACTATTTCTCTATCTTCATCAGCAATCAAATTTTCCTAACAATCTTAAGGTATTATATTCATGGAGATGGAGACATCGACTGCATCAAGTGCTCGTAATCTTCACAGATTACAAATCAATCCTTATGATGGAACTAATTTCATCCGTTGGAAGGACAATATGATCCTTCTTTTATCTGAATTATATATCTTCTACATCTTGGATCCCAACTTGCTCATTATCCCTAATCCAAAGGATGATGATTCTGATGAAATCAAAGCTGCAAGGAAAAGACATGAGGATGATGAAAGGAGGCGCTGAGGAAGGATTTTCAATGCTCTGTCAAATCATCTGTATAAAACCTTTCGATCTTACACAAATCCCAGAGACATTTGGAATGCCTTGGAGACCAAATACAATACCGACAAACAAGGCACCGATAGATTTATTGCTCTGAAATATTTTGAATTTACTATGATTAATGGAAATTCTGTCTCTAAGCAAGTGGAGGAACTTCAAATATATGTTGCCAAACTAAAAGACCTAATGATTGAAGTTTCAGAACCTCTTCAAGTTGTTGCAATTATTTCAAAATTGCCTTCAACTTGGAATGATTACTGAAAGAAACTTCTCCATACAACCGAGAACTCGCCTGTAGATAATTTGATAAAACACATCCGAATTGAGGAAGGTTCTCGGGAACGTGAGGCTAATTATGTGAAAGAAGTTGTAAACAAGGTGCATTTTGTTGAAAATGGAAACATGAGTAGAGACAAAGAAAATAAGAGGGGAAATAAGAGGAAGTTCATTGACACCAACAATACCAACAACATCAACAAGTCTGGCAACAACAGCACATTCAAGAAGGACAAGTCTTGCTTATACTATGGTAAAAAAGGCTACTACAAGAAGGAGTGCCGCTATCGGAAAAAGCAAAAGGTTGACACAACAGCAAATATTATGGAGCAAAACACCAATGGATTAGTTGCTATGGTCTCTGAATTTCAAATTGGGATGGTGACTGAATTAAACATGGCAACTATGAATGATTCAAAGGATTGGTGGTTTAATTATGGCGCAACTGTGCATGTCTACAATGATAAGAAGCAATTTAAATCTTATACACCTATGGAGAAGGAACAACAAGTATTGATGGGAAATCACAATACTACAGTTGTTCAAGGGACAGGCACAGTTGAATTGCAATTCACTTCCGGAAAGATATTGACTTTGATCAATGTGTTGTATGTTCCTGATATTCGTAAGAATCTTGCATCAGCAAATTTGTTGTGCAAGAATTGAATTAAGGCCGTGTTAGAGGCTGATAAGCTTATCCTGTCTAAGTATGGGATGTTTGTTGGGAAATAGTACTCTTGTAACGGAAAGTTCAAATAAAGTATTAATGATAATTTTGTTTCTATTTATATGCTTGAGTCATCTTCCTTGTGGCATAATAGATTATCACTTGTTGGATATAATACTTTGAATTTATGAATAAATGTGGTATGATATCATGTGATAATCTGGATAAGAAAGATTGTGAAATATGTTTACAAGCAAAGATGACCAAGAAATCATTCTCTAAGGTGGAAAGATCTACTAAAGTACTTGAACCGGTGCATTTTGATATTTGTGAATCAAATGGTGTAGTAACTAGAGGTGGAAATCATTATTTTATTACATTTATTGATGATTACTCTATATATACTCATGTTTACCAAAAGAAATCAAAAGATCAAGCTTTTGATATGTTCAAGATATACAAGGCTATAGTTGAAAATCAAAGGGACGCAAAAATCAAAGTTTTGAGAAGTGATCGCAGAGGAGAATACTTCTCATTAGATTTTTTCTGCATTTTGTGAGGAAAATGGTATTGTGCATCAAGTAAGTGCACCTTATACACCACAACAGATTAGATTGGCAGAAAAAAAGAATCGAATTTTGGTGGATATGGTTAATACCATGATCTTATAAGCAAAATTGCCAATAAATTTGTGGGGAGAAGCACTTCTTACTAGGAGTGTCAATGAGTCGGGTCTGGTCAGGTTTCTATGATACCCAACCTGACCCGAATCACAAGGGGGGCATGCTTTCTCTAACCTGGTTTGGCCCAAAAATCATAGAATCCAAAGCAAAAATCCGGGTCGGGCCGGGCCGGGTTTTCGGTTTTTTTTTTGGGTAAACCTATAAACCAGTATAAAGTGGGTGTGAACCCCGAATAGTTATAGTAAAAATTGCAAGCTGCTTAAAATCTTTGTCAAGCTGGCTATATAAGGTAAAAAATAGGAAAAAGATAGTCTACTTAAATTTCTTATCAAGATTGACATATCCAAACTCGAAGACAAAACAGGTGGGTTCTAACTTGAATTGCAAAAGACACAAAGTCAGACACTCATGAAATGGGCTATTGGATGTCATAAGATAAATCCTCTTCATAACGGAGATCCGGATACACGCAACTAGGACAGTCGGAAGATATCTACAAGAACATCATGACCTTTAGTCTTAAAAAAGCTCATTTCAACAAGTTTCCACGTAATCATATCTCACAAGCCATTACAAAAGAAAAAAGTCCATTAGAGATCAAAATTTATCTCGCATCTCTACTAAAGATTAGAGAACAGTGGTCCTTGCTTATAACAATGTGCAGCACACTCCTGTAAAATCAAGTTTAATTTTGCTCGCTTTACAACAGGCTCTTGGAAGCAAGTCCATGAGATTCAAGCATGCATAACAGAATTTAACAACATTTCTCAGAATTCAAACTATATAATTAAATTGAGACCGGGGAAGACCTCCGACAACAAGTCAAAACGTGTCATCTGTTGCAATGAATCATCCCTAAATATCATGCTCGAGTGCTTAGGACACCCTCAACTATTTTCTTTTGCTACGTCTCAAACAATCAACATCGAATTAAATTGCATTAGGAGTCATCCGGAATAATCAACTAACATATGCACATAAGCCCACCACATATTGCACCTTTTTCACATATGAATATATAATGCTTATCATATCATGCTCAAAACTGCTAACAAAACACTCTTAAGAGGTCCTCCTCAAGTTACTAAAAGATTTTCAGAGCAATGCACATGTCTTAGAGTTTAAAAACCCGACCTATCCTTGTTCCATACGAAACATCTAGTTTTTTTCAGTTTTGCTCTCAACAATTGCATATTGACCATGAGTAAAACAAAAAGCCCTTCAAGGTCTCCAATCTGCAAATTGGGAGTTTAATAAACAATGAATAACACTTAGGAAGCGAATGTCTACAAAAAGAATCCTAGCACATCGTTTGCATTAGAAAGCATCCAAGTTGGACGACGAAGAAACCATGTACAAGCTACAACATATCAACTTGTTTGACTGCATTGGCAGTAAAAGGCAAGATACACAAACTTGCAATTAGAACCAGTTACAGGAAAACAATGTTAGAAACCATCATAATCAAAGTATAACAAAAGGATATTACTGAAACACTACCCTGCAAATCCACATAGAAACATATGCTGTTTAAATAGTTGTAAGCCTTTAAAACAAAAATAGAAAAACAATAACAACAATGGTAAACATGCATTAAGATCATGTTTGGCAAATTCATTGGCAAGCACAACAAAGAGCAACTGCAACTTCCTCATGATGCGAAATCACTTTAACACAAAGTATAAATTGATTTAACAAGTATCAATTTCCAACTTCATCAATCATCTAGAGAAATCGAGTTTGGCTCCACGGTTGTAGTTGGCAACTCTGCATTAAATTCACGATGAAAATGAGAATTGATGTATCCATCGAAGTATAAAAGGATACAAAATTCCACAACCATATTTTTTCACCTGACTCAAAGATTTTGAGTTCTTCTAAGTCCTCCTCAATTGAACGTGAAAGTTGCGTAGATCGTAATCAATCTTGAGCACATATAAGAGTCTCCACCATGCTTGGGGTCAAAGAGCTACGAAACACATCAAGCACATGACCTCCTGTGCTAAATGCGGCCTTTGATGCTACAGTCGAGATGGGCACGACCAAGATGTCTCGAGCAATGGAAGAAATGATAGGATATATTGAAGAATTTACTTTTCACCAACTTAAGATATCAAAGTTTGGGTTATAACATTCACATCTTTCCTCCAAATACTTGTCCAATTCTGATTTTTCTTCCAAATATTGTTGTCCAGTTTGGCTAAGATACTTTGCAATTATAAAATCAGCACCAACCACAGGAGACTTTGACATGCTTATCGTCCTTGTGCTCTTTAGCCTCAAGTTGCATTGGGGGCATACACCAGTGCGATATTACTTGAACAATGACGTCAGAGATGTTTTTACTTTATCTCGTAAAGTTTCCGCCTCATTGCTTTCATAAACATCATTAATCATTCACTTCACATATTCCCACTTATGTCGCGGGTCAAGTATGCAAACAATGAACAAAGTAAGATTGATGTTGTTCACATTGCCAAAATGTTTATTGAATTTGGTTTTTATTCTCTTAGCCATTTCCTGCACACTTTGATCCTCATTCTCACAATATACATCAATGATTCCATGAATCCCATACACATCCTTCGCCATATCATTACTAGTGACATAAGAAGAACTCAAAACTTTTAAAGTCGTATTAAAGAACAACTTCAGGAAATGAAGAAGGTGATGAGCATACTCCCAATCATCACTAGTGGGAAACCCTTTTGCCTTGGAAAGCTCTTTAACATATTTGCTATCTTGAAAATTCAATAAGCTAAAAGCTGTTTGAAACTTCAAAGCTGCTTCCAACATCATGTATGTCGAGTTTCAACGAGTCTCCACATCCAAACATACAAGACTCTTAGACTCGATATCAATACAACTCTTAAACCGTCTCAACCTCGTAGGAGAAGACCTCACATAACACATAGCCGAACGTATTCTAACAATTGAATCATTTATGTCTTTCAACCCCTCTCTTACAATCAAACTCAATATATGAGCACAACACTTCACATGGAGTAATTTACCTCTTAATACTAGAGAATTCCGAGAGTTAAGTATTTTTTTTAAATATTGAATTCCTAAGTTATTTGAGCTTGCATTATCCATGGTGATAGAAAAAACGCTTTGAATCCCCCAATCAGTCAAGCATTTCTCAACTGCTTTTCCTATTATCTCTGCAGAATGACCTGGGATTTGACAAAAATTCAATATTTTCTGGTGCAACTTCCAATTGGCATCAACAAAATGAGTAGTAAGACATATATAGCTCAAATTTTGACAAGAAGTCCATGTGTCGGTCGTAAGACACACTCTTGGAGATGTCTCTGAGAAATATTTCTTCAATCTACTTTTTCCTCCATGTATAACTTGTAACAATCATGCCTCAATGTGTTCCGACACAGGATTAGAAACTTTGGCTGGATTCTATTCACGAATAGCCAAAATCCCTCATTTTCTACGAACTTAAAAGGCAATTCACCAATAATAAACATTTTTGCTTGGTCTTTTCGACTAGTATCTTGATCAAATTTCCATGGACCCGATGAACTACCAACCCCAAGAAGTTGATCCGAGGCACTTTTTTGCCTTTTCTCAATGTTTGCATATGGGTATTCCTTACATCTACCTAAATGATGATATATCGAACTAGTTCCGTGATTACTAGCACAACGAATTTGGGCCCCACAATATAAACATTCAGCCTTATCTTGATCAGGAATCTATTTAAAATATTCCCACACTACAGATCTTGTCCTTCTTTCTGTGACACTAGTAGAACTCATTTCAGACAAGTTGTAATCCTTCTATTTATGACACTTGGAACCTGATTGCTACAATTAGCATGCAAGGTAGGGAAGGCCTAACCAGCCCCTTAAGTCGAAATAAAGTTAGCAACCAGAAACAAAAAATCCCCAATCAAACAACTATCTATTCATTCAAACAGCAACAGTTCAAGACAAAAAAGAAAAAATAGCAACAGTTAGCAACCGCTTAAACAATCAATCCACACTCTCTTTTACCGAAAGATTAGCCAAGTAACAGCAAGGCAAAGAAACAAAATGAAACAGCACTAACGGCCACCCATTTGAGTAAAGAACATCCCAACACAAACCCATGCCGACCCATGTCATTTGCAAACCAAAATCTTGGCCTAACAAAAAGATCAGTTCTTGCTTCATAAAACACTAGAGCAGTGTAACATTTAGTCTCTTATGCATCTCATATTGTGGTAAATTTCAATAGAAAAGGTAGGTGTTCGGAACTTGTAAGTGAAAACACTAGAGCAGTGTAACATTTAGTCTCTTCATGGTTGGGCTCTGAAGATCAAATTACCATTCCCGCAGCATAGCAATCCAAAATGACCACTCAAAAGCTTCACTATGAAGTATTTAGTTGGACATTGAGTGGCAGTGACAGCAGATAAAATGTAATACAAAGATGCAAAAACATACCAAAAAGCGGACTCGGTGTAACATTTAGTCTCTTATGCATATCTATAATGTTGGTCTAATTAGAAACACCATTATGGACTCAGCCAAATTGCAGTTTTTCATCTGATTGTCACAACCTCTATTAGACTTTGACAATATCAACACTTTAAAAGATTAAAAATTTAAATTGCTACGGCTAATAAATGAAAATTTAATAGAAGCCCATCTTAGCTTCCTCACCAATTGACTAGTGGTTAGAGATTCACAATGACAAAGTTGTACATTACACAACATCAATAACTCGTAGAAACTTCCAACTCGCATACGCATCTCAAGGTAAAATGAAGGAAGCACGAGACGTACCAGTGATGCAAACAAGGATTTTCCTCCTGGAGAGGTCGGTCACATGCTGCAAGCGAAAGCGAACCACGGGTCATCAGGCCAAAAATTAAAGCAAAGAAGAGCGGATTGAAAACCGGTCGAGCCGGATGCTTACGATGAAGGTGTCGTTGAAGAAGGCGAAGATGTAGGCGACTCCGAAGACGAACTCGCCCTCGCGCACCGCTGGCCCAAGCGTGACGTTCTCCTCTTTGGGCTCCCTAACCTTTCTCTTCAACTGCGAAACAATGAAAGAAATTCACGCGTGAGCGAGCACTCTCGATGACGAATTGCACAAGAAACAGCTTCCGAATCACTATCTACTCTGATGACGGATCAACGAATCTGAGCAAGATAAGCCCAAAACGAGATCGGCGAAAGCGAAAAGCAAAGACAGGCAGTCTGCTCTACCTCGCACCAGGGCTTAACAGCTCGAAGATCTTAACCGGTAATTTGCTTGTTTTTCTCTGATGCGCTGCGCTTTGCTCTACTTCTCTAAAGAGGGGATGAGCGGGAGCTTGAAGACGAAAGAGACGAAGGAGATGATACCATCTAAGGTTTTTTTAAGTCATGGGCTGGCCGTAAAAAAAGCCCAACCCGAACCGGCTCAACCCGAAACAGGAATAATATACGAAATTTAGAGCTCTTACCCAACCCAAAGGAGGCTTGCCCCGAAGAAGCCCTAAATTTCCGGGCCAAGCTGGGTCGGGCCGGTTCGGTCTGGGTCGAGCCAGGCTTTATTGATACCCCTACTTTTTACTGCATATCACATTCACTACAAAATTCCTTTGAAGAAATTTAAGATATCTCCACATGAATTATGGAGAGGAAGGTTATCGAATATCCAATACTTTAAAGTATGGGGATGCTTTACGTATTATAGAATTCTTGATCCTAAGTAGAGCAAATTAGGACCAAGGGCGTTAAAAAGTGTGTTTATTGGATTTGTTGAAAATTTTAAAGCTTATCGCCTATTAGATATTGAATCTAATGTTATTGTGGTGTCGCGACCTAAAAATTTCTTCCTCTCAGGCTAATGGATTATTAGGACTAAACCTAACTCGAGCCCTCCTAAGCCCTACCAATTCGCAACTTTGGGTTTAAGTTTTTAACATGCAAATGTTTTCATGCTTGGAGTCGTGTCGCGACCTACCCCGGAGGTCAAGAGGTATTCGTCGATGGATATGAACAACGATTGATTTGTTTTAAAGACAAACCAAATGGTTCATTAATCTAAAGACCGAGGCTCTCCCAAACCTCATACCTCGCGCGACGGAGATTTTTTTTTAATTTACGCATTTGATTGGAGTCGCCACTAGCCATGATTAAGGATCGGCTAGAAACTCTAATCGAGACGCGGGAGTATCGTCTCGATACGTGCGAAAACCAGAGATTCCAAAATTCGGGGACTTGATTACACTAGCAATTTAACTAGTGCCCTTTCGGTACCTAAACATGAATGTTTGCAAACAAGCCTATCGAAAAAGCTAAGATTCTGCCTAACCATTCTAAAAAAAGAAAATAACAATCGATATTAAAAGTGCGCAACCAGATAATCACGAAGAAAATAAACAATCAGCAACCTAGCATCGTCTCTAAAAAAGAAAATGCAACCAAAATCCCTAAGGTAAAGCCCTAATGGCTTATCCGATTTTTTTTTGAATTTTTTAAAGGGTTTTTCTCATTTTTCACCATTTCTTTTGAGTTTTTTTAGCCTAAAATCTAATGAAATTAAGCCCAAAACCGATTTCTAAACATTTCCTGATTTTCTAATTTTTTTGGAATTTTTCCGGATTTTTCTGAAATTTTTTTTTAAAAAAAATATATTTTTTTTGTTTTCTGAATTTTTAAATATTTTTAAATATTTTTTCAGATTTTTTTTATTTTTTTTTGGGTTTTTAAACATTTTCGATTTTTTTTGAATTTTCAAAAATTTTTTTGGAATTTTTAATATTTTAATATTTTTTTGAATTTTTTTGAATTTTTGAAAATTTTTATTAATAAAATAAAGATTCCGGACCGAGCCCCCTGACCCGATCCGCCCGACCCGGGTTTCCGACCCGCCCGAACTTTCAAAATTGATTTTTTTATTCTATTTTTTCTCTTTTCTTTTTTTCTCTCTTTTCCTTTTCTTTTCTCTTTTTGTTTGTTTCTTTTTCTATTTTTTCTTTTTGCTGCTTCATCCCCCCCTTCGTGACTTTCCCAGAACTCCCCTGTTTCTTCATGCTGGACCTTCACCGAGCCTTCGACCGAGAGCTTGCTTTACCCAAAATTTCACCTCCGGCCATCGACCACGACCATCAGTGTCGACCCTTGCCGTCGACAGCCACCCCTCGTCGGTCGTCACGCCACCACCGACGACCATCGCACGACTAACACCAAGCCCTTCCGGTGACACCATCATCACCGAGGAGACATGCCGACCCAACTACCGACTCAGCGAAACTAACAACCAGAACTAACATTTTCACATTAGAAATGAAGAGGAACATGCTGTGCAAGGTGGCCTCGAACCGCAAGCTTTGTCGCCGCTGGAAAATATCTTCGACGAGGGGATGCGTAGGCGAGACCAACTCGGGCGACGCATGAACAGTGACATAAAAACACCATAAACTCACGAAATGAGGCATGGGTTGTTGATTTAAGCATGAACAACGCGCGAAACGAAAGTAATCAGAACAGTTTTCGGTAATAAGACTCTCGGCCTCCATTCGGGCATTTCCTCGAACATATGGCAGGCATGACTTTATGCGAGGTTCAGTCTAAGATCCCAGGTGATATACGGCTCAAACGTGATACGTGAAGCTTTAAACGGTCACATTTTGCAATAACATGGTTTTAGTTCGCAAAGAAACAACCCACAAATACGAAATCAGATTTATGGTCCCAAGCTCAAAGAGCTTCATCGCAGCATTCAACAAGCAAGTGGAGTGCACCAACACAACAATGGCTTCTACGTCGATTTCCGTGGGACTCAGTGGTTTTTCTTGATAGAAATCGTTCAAAGACACATTCTAGAAGCATTTTCCTCGTCATGTGGTGCCGGGCGAGCACCGAATGAGCTCGGTGAGCCCGACACCCGAGAGGCAGGACACGGGGACAGAAAACAGGGCACCAAGAGACCCACCTGGTTCGGATCTGTTCGACGTGAAGCGCGGTGATCCGCGGCTAGACAGGACCGGTGACGACTTGAACGGGCCGCCGGCGAGCAAGCAAGGGCCTCTTCTCCTCCGAATCTCTTCCTCAGATGCTTCTTTTCCGGACGCTCTCTATTCCGCCCTCTAGAGCTCCCTGCTTTGGATCCTCGGTTCCTCTCGGCTCTCCATCTCACATTCTCCTCGGAAACTCTCGGTTTCTTTACGCTCACCCCCAAAGATCTCCCTTTTCCGGCTCCCTCGGCGACTCTCTTCTCAAACTCTCTCGCAGATCTCTCTCTGTTCTCTCCTCTTCATTCCGCCCGAAAAAAAATCTCCCTCGTTCCCTCTGCCCTCTCCTCTTTATCCCCGAATTGGGGGACTCCTTTGGGACCACTGTACGCGCCTGACACTGGGTGCTGCGCGACGATGGACGCTGCTGCAGCGCGCGGCGATGCTCCCCCTGTTGCTGCGCAAATTCTTCTCCTGCTCGTCGACGCCGCTCTATCCTCTGTACCTGCCTCTCTTTTGTCTCTTCTGGCTGGTACCAACGTGCGTGAGGGAGAGAGTGAGGGGTTGAGCGACTGGGCTGGGCCGAAAAGAAAGAAATGATGGAAGGTTGGGCCGGAAATAAGGAAGAGGAGGACTTGGGCCTAATTGGAAAAAGAAAACAATAGAAAGAAAAAGAAAAGGGCCTAATCTGGTCGGGATGAGTCAGGCCCGGCTCCACTCTCTCTTTTTTTGATTTTTAATACTTATATATATATTTTAAAATAAAAGAAAATTTTGTCTCTCTTTTGCGCTAATTTGGCCTATTTACAAATTAAGCCTTGATTAATCGCGGCGAACAAAATTAGGTGTCAACAGCTGCCCCTCTTCGACAGGAACTTCAACGAAGTTCCGTTCGAAGACAAAAGTGGCACCTACATTTTGCCCACAAAGGACGCAAGGTGGCGTCTCAGCCCAAAGTGTTAGAGATTTTTTGAATTTTTTTTTTTAGGGAAAGAGGAAAAGAGAGAAAGAAAGAAGATAATAATAATAATAATAAATAAAATAAAATAAAAAGACGCCTAGGGGTTACAACCCTATGAACGTCAACGGTTTCGCGTCAAGACTAAAGCTCTACGAAGCAAAGGGAATAAAACCCTGAACAGTTAAGATCCCACCTAGGGGCTAAAACCCTGTGAACGGCAATAAGAACAACAGCTTGAAGGAACGCCTAGGGACTAAAACCCTATGAACGTAGAAGGTTTAACTTAGGGACTAAAGCCCTATGAACCTTTTTGAAATCAGGATTTAAGGAAAGACCCTTGAACCTTTTGAAATCAGGCTTTCAGGAAAGATCCAGAACCTTTTGAATGCAAGGTCTCACGTGAGGAGACTAGTCATGCAAGAATAGTCTTTAGCTGCTAATGCTCACCATGTCAGCCAAATTTTGCGGACCTTCTGAGGAGGCACCTGCACATCTAATATAACATGTTATAACAAGTGCCTTGGTAGCGAAGGCGCACCAGGTAAAATCATAGATAACATCATTATCGGGAAAGTGTTGATTGCAATGAGCAAGTCAAACTAACTTCGATTGATTGGAAAACATTTGGCATTATTGAACATCACACAATTGCCATCGGGCTCGAAAAATATCATCAATTCTTAAATTCCCTTGGAAGACAAATTTTTGTCAAAATGATCTTGACTCATGAAAAGGGCTAATTAATTATGCCAAACAAGAGCTCATCAGTCGGAAGGGACTTCTTACATACTCTCGAGAAGGCAATTTGATCCCATCCATTAATGTGGGAAGTAAGCATGATCTCTCTGTATACCTCCCACTACCAGTGTCAAAGGCTTTGAGAATCATTCGCAACAAGTGCACATCAACCAATCTAAGAGGTCTTTTAAGGGACCGTAATGTAGGTTTGATCACGGTTTCAACAATAGATGAGCATTATCGGCCAAGAAATGAAATAATCATCGATCAGCATCATCGCCCGATTTACAAGTCAAGAAACCTTAAGATGAGATATGTTGACACCTAAATTTTGACGCATCATTTAGTGTAATTTGCATGGAAAATTAGGGATTAAATTTTTAACCCCTAAACAAAAATATTTAAATTGCATAACATATAGTTTAAATTCATTGCATTTTTGCATCGACACCGGCGGTGACGAACGAGCTTAAATTTCATTGAATGGGACTCGGCTCGCTTGAAATGCAAAGGCCGGGAATTATAAGTCAAACGGGCTCGGTTGTTTTAATTTGAACTTAATTCAGCCCATTGTCATTAATTAATTCAGCCCATTTAAATTAAAGCCCAAGCCTAAGCCCATTAGGACTAGAAAACCCATCTAATTGACCTAGATTAATACTATATATACATTCATTAGGTCAGAATTTTAGAGAGGGGAGACACAATTTTCAGATCAGAAAATTTTTAGAGTGTGAGAGTGAGAAAGAGAGAGAGAGGAGGAAGACCTCGCGCGACGCGCCCGCTGCCGCGCCCGCTGCCGCTGCCGCGCCCGCTGCCGCGCCCGCTGCCGCGCCCGCTGCCGCGCCCGCTGCCGCTGCCGCGCCCGCTGCCGCGCCCGCTCCCGCGCCCGCTCCCGCGCCCGCTGCCGAGCGCTGCTGCCTCCCGCGCCCGTCGTCGCTGCCTTGCTGTTCCGTCGCCGTTGCCCCGCCGTCATCCCGACACCGCGCCGCCGGTCCACCGCTCGCCGTTCATCCCGATCCGCAAGTTCGAATTTGGGAATTATCTGCAAATTAGGTAATTAGATATTATTTGATATTTTTCAGAATATTTAATTTACTAATTTGTGCTTTTGAATATTGCGTGAATATCGTGTAGAATATTAGATATGTTGGGATAATTATCTGATTCTGCAATATTTTTAAAATATTCAAAATTAGGAAACTTTCGTAATTTAGCAACGTATCTAGACGACTATCCTACCTTATCCCTAAGGTACGATACGCGACGATATGGAAAATTATTATCCTATCCATAATCACTTGGGTACGATAATGATTTTTATCTGCTTTCCAAATTTGAATGATCGACTTTCCGTTAATATCTATAACCCTATAGATATGACCGATAGTTCGATTCTTGTGCCTAATCTGAATTTGAAACGAATCTTGTGGATTGCGTGGCTATTTTAAATATGGATGATATCTCTGTTTAAATTATTTTTCCTTTTCAAATAAAAAAGAAAATTCAAAAAAATATCAGTTAGGATTTGAATTTGAGTTTTGCATGTTTAGGAATCCTAAATATATCTAGACGATAGAATAATTATTCAATTTAAATTAGGACTTGAGATAATCTATTTCCTAGTTTAAATTAAGTAATTTTCTAATCTTAATAGATTATTTAGGTTATTTTTTTAATTTCGAATTTTCATGAAAATCCCAAAAAAGAATGAATTGTTTTATAGTAGATTAGGATAGATTGCATTCTTAATTTAATTAATTTATTATTTCGAATTTTAACAAAAAATCCCAAAAAATAAGTCATGTTAGGATATGTTAAGTCGTCATAGGTTGCATGTTAATTTAGGCATATTTTTATTCCGAATTTCATTAGAAAATACCAAAAATAAATCATTTGCCCGTCATCAGAATTAGGTCACGTCGTCGCATGACATATAGTTTGCATGCTAGGTTGCATTACTTGCATGTCATTTTTGCACGTCATTGCATGTAGACTAGGCTTCATTTAAATAAGCGAAAAGCCAAAAATATTGAGTGAACTGCTTGTTAATTAGAAAGCATATTAAGTTGTTGATGTGATTTTCTAGCTAACCATGCAGATGCTTACGTTGCTTCGAGGTAAGTAATTCTCCCAACCTTGCAATTTATTTAATGTTTTGATTATTGGGTGTTACTTTGGTGGTTTGCGTACCCGCATGAACACCTCACATGTTAGTGACTAAGTTAAAATGGATCCAAATTGCTTGCCAAAATTTTTTTTTTGAAAAGAAAAGGTACCGAAAGGGCGTTAGACTAAATCTAGCGTAATCAAGTCCCCGGGCTTAGAATCTCTGGTTCGTAGGAATAAAACATATCTCCCTATGTTTTATTTAGGTTTCTAATCGACCTACCACAAATTGATTAGTGGCGACTCCAAGCATGAAAACATTTGCATGTTAAAAACTTAAACCCAAAGTTGCGAATTGGTAGGGCTTGGGAGGGCTCGAGTTAGGTTTAGTCCTAATAATCCATTAGCCTGAGAGGAAGAAATTTTTAGGTCGCGACAGCTTGGCGACTCCGCTGGGGACTTGAGTTAAAACTCTTAGTGGACTTAGGCCAGTTTTTCTTTTCAAAAAATATATTTTGCTTGGCAGCGAGGATCCCAGGTACGTCCCTAACATTTTAGGTGTTAAATGTTTTTGCAGTATGGGAGGTATAAGGGGAGGCGTGATTGTTAACCCTTGTTTTGCAGGGAGGTGTTTGGATGAATGATTTATTTTATGCACGAAACGCTGTATGATATAACCTGCTGTGCATGCCTTGCATTTACACTACACCGCACACACTACCCGCTGCCGGACCTGGGCGGCACAGGTTTAGGATGGTACTAAGAAAACGGACACCTCGACCACACCCGTATGGTATAGGTCGCCTTTCTTGGTCCCGAAAGTTCTTTCATGGTGTCATTGAATACCTACCACGGTTGCACCCTTTGCAACCCGGGTCGGCTCTTTGACTAAGCCGGAGTCAGGGGAATCCCAGCCTAACCACCACCATGACTGGTTTAGCTCGGTAATCCTCGTGTCTCCATTTTGCAAGCCAGAGTCTAGGTAGAAATCGAACCTCACATTTCATGCGCATGTCTATGTGATTGCCATCATTCTACCGGGTGAAGTAAGATTTCTAAACCTTTATCTCGCAATTTATTTATGTTTCGTCTTTTTCTTTGGTCGGTCCATGACATTAGGTCGGTCGCGAGTCTTGATCTATACACTATGGGAGGGGCAGACATCCGGATTCTTGATGCTCCTAAGGATGAGCTCCGTGCCTGGTGGAATCTACTCAGTCCGACCAACCGCAAGCTAGTTGAAGGCCACATCGGGAGGCTCCTCCCCCTACTGGAAGTCAAAGTCCGTACCGGCCTCGTTCGAGCATTAGCGCACTTCTGGTGTCCCGAAACCTCTACCTTTATATTCGGTAAGCACGAGCTCACCCCGACGTTGGAAGAATATAGCGTGCTCATTGGAAAACCATTGGAGTCGGATTTAATCACACCACCTTTGGGAATTGATCCTACTTTAATGTTGGCTGAATTTTTGAATGTCGGAAAAGATGAATTGGGAAAAGTTCTAAAAGCAAATCGTGGCACATGTCCTTTTTCATTCCTGAGTCAGTGTTTTGAAAAAGCCACATCTTTTCAAAAAGGCAGAATCTTTTTGCTAGCGTTTTTCGGGTTCGTGATCTTTCCTTACTGTAAGAATGCATGTAATCCGTCAATCGCATGGTTGGTCCAACAGGTTTGTTTTGAAAAGAATTTTATCAACATCATTTTAGCAGAGACTTTCATTTCCCTCACTAAATTTAAGCAACATGTTGACAAAACGTTTCATGCCCCCCTCGAACTTTTGCAAATTTGGTTTTTATCTCATATAAAAGGGTGTGGCGATTTACTCACAATACCTGAGCTTAGTGATTCTAGCCATCCAGTTTTAAGGTACAAAGAAAAACAAGGGGATGCACCCGATTATCATTACTCCGAATGGATCATTTTCATGAAAAACGCTAGACCCCAAGGTTTCCAATGGCATGCTAACTGGTTCAAAGTCGAGGAAGCTCGGCTTACCTGTAATGGTATTGGACCGGTTCCACTATTGGGTTTCACCGGCGCGATCGAATACTACCCCGCCAGAGTGTCTCGTCAGTATCAGATTCTCCAAGGGCTCCCTCCGGCGTTACAACCAGAACTCCTACAAGTTGACTTCGCCGATGATGATAAAGACCACGAAGCGACCGTAGCCCAGCTCAATAAGATGTGGAGGAAGTGTCGTGTGTTGAAGATAGCTCGGCCCGAAGGAGAACTAAAGGGAGAGCAGAAGTCCTATTTCGCGACGACCCAGTACATTCGTCGGCACAGAATCCCGCAGGATTTGCTCCCGAAGATACCCAAGGTGCCTCTAAAGTCCGCCAATCGCTCAGAGAACAATCGCCTCAAAAGGAAGGCCGAAGAAGCTGAAGAAAAGGCATCCAAGATAGCTCGAGCTTATGAGCAATTGAAGAAGGAAGTCGCCTCCCATATGTCTATAGATCAAGCTAAATAAAAAGCTCGAAGTTCTTTTCTCATTTCAGTTTCAGTTTTTAAAATTTGTTTAGGAATTGAGTCATTTGTCTTTATATTCAGTTCAATTTCAAGTCATTAATTGGTGTAAAAATTTTCGCCATTTCAATAAAGAGGTCCTTTCAATTCAAAGCGGTTAGACCAATGTCATGGATTGGCGTATCATTTTGCTTAACACTCATGTATGCCTGTTTCATTTCGAAATTAGGTAGCTACGGACCGATCACGATCGCCCATTCGTACACGGTCGAGAGCCAGAATGGCCGATCAAACTAACTTGCAAGAGCGTGTTGTTGGTGTGGAAGACCAGATCAAGCAACTTGTCATCGCAATGCAACAAATGTCCGCTGAGATCAAAGCTCTCCGGTCGGTTCCTGTTTCGGCACCCCTCGAAGCGTCAGTCCCAAAGCAGAAAATCAGAAAAAGTGTCGATGTTGACGGGGATGACGATATTCCTGATTTAGAAGATGACCCCGTCCAGATCATCGTCAACAAGGACAAACCTGATGAACGGGTCAATAAACTTGAAGAAAGAGTGAAGCAGCTGGAAGGTTCGCAGGATTCACCTTCGATCGATCTGTCCCTATACTCACAGATCAAAATCCCAAAGAAGTTCAAAATGCGGGATTTCGACAAGTACAATGGCGCCACATGTCCAAAAGCCCACCTACAGCTCTATCACGTACAAATGACTTCGTACGTTGATAACGAACTCCTGATGATCCATGCCTTTCAAGCAAGTTTGACGGGTCCTGCTTTGAGCTGGTATCTCATGAAGAAGATAAATGGCCTCAAAACTTGGAAAGAAGCCAGTGAAGCATTCTTGAAGCAGTACAGATTCATAACGGACATCATTCCTACCCGTGATGATCTCGAACGCGCTCAGATGAAAAGGACTGAATCCTTCAAAGACTATGCTATTAGATGGAGGAATTTAGCTGCTCAGGTTGTTCCAGAACCCATAGACAGTGAGTTAAAGAGGATGTTCATGAAAACTCTCCCGTTCGAATACCGTAATCGGATGGTTGCCATTCCGACTGACAACTTCAACCAACTCATCCCCATGGGCGAACAAATTGAAATAGGGCTGAAAGATGGATGGTTTGTCGAGCCGTCCTCTTCGACCAGAAGATTTGGTGCGAGAAAAGAGAAAGAGCCGGCAGCTGAAGTGAATGTGGCTTATAACCAACCGAGCCGGCGGAATGCTAACTCCGCCCCAGCAATCCAAGTAGTAGAAGCTCAGCAACAAAACTCGGGTCGTCAACCTTTTCAGAGGAGGAACAACAAGAGGCAATTCACTCCCCTCCCCGGATCGTTGTCTCAAGTATTGACAGTGCTCCAGAAGAAAGGTTTGCTTACTACTGAGCCAAAGCGGCCCAATCCTGAGCGGTTCTATAACTTCGACCCGTCAAAGAAATGTGATTATCACATGGGTGAGCTGGGACACTCAACCGATGATTGCTATGCCCTCAGGCACCGAATCCAGAACCTCCTAGATACGAAGGTTTTCTCATTTCAGCCTGCTAAGCCGAATGTTCAGAACAACCCACTCCCTGATCACGCAGGCAATGTGAATGCCATATTTAGCTTCGATGCTGGTCGAATCAAGAATGTTAAGGTGTATACCACCGACATCTATGGTGAGTTAGTGAAAACCGGTTGTTACCCAAGTAATGAGGACCTTCCCCTTGCCATCATGAGAGAAAGAATCTCAAGAATGGTGGAAGCTGGGATGATCGTTTATGCTGACCACACTGGCATCATTTCTACTATCTCTGAAGTGGTTATTAATTGGGAGGAGGAGTTTGCTTCATTGAACACCAGGAGCGACGAGGGCGACCCTCTGCCTGAAGACATGCCTCCGCTTGAAGACGCGTCTGATAACGAAGAGATCGTAGTAAGCACGCCTACAGCTAATGAAGGGATAGTGATCGAGATACCTCAGCCTTATGAGTACAGTGGCAATAAGGCAGTCCCTTGGTCCTACAGTCTCGATGTCGACTTGGTTACCAGATCCGGGCGTTCCTATGGCCAAGCTAATGCTCAACCTGCAAAACCTGTTACTGATGAAGAAGCCAAGGAATTTCTAGCTGTGATTAAGGCTAGCGAGTACAACATAGTTGAACAATTGCGCAAGCTGCCCGCGCAAATCTCTCTGCTTGAGCTGCTCCAGACATCTGTCAAGCATCAGAAGGCCTTAATGAAGGTGTTGAGTGAAGTCCACGTGCCAGAAACGATCGATCATGACAAATTAGAGGAATTTGTGGGCTCTATACTCCTCAAGGACCTCATAGCCTTTTCAGATGAAGAGTTCCCTCTAGAAGGGAGGGGGCATACCAGGGCACTCTATATTTCCGTCAAATACAAGGCCTCACATGTTGCCCGGGTACTCATTGACAACGGATCAGCCCTGAACATCTGTCCTCTGGCGACTTTACACCGCCTTAAGATAGATCCTTCTAGGATAAGTTCTGCAAGAACCTCCGTACGAGCCTTTGACGGAACGAAGAAAGAAGTGATGGGAGAAATCTACCTTGACATATAGATAGGACCAACAATGTTCAATGTCCTATTTCAAGTTATGGACATTCCCACTGCATTCAATTTTCTGTTGGGTCGTCCATGGATTCATACCGCCGGAGCTGTGCCATCCAGTCTACATCAGATGGTGAAGTTCGTCGTGGAGAGAAAGTTAATCACAGTTCACGGTGAAGAAGAGCACCCAATCTACCACGCAACGGCTATCCCCTATGTTGAGCCGGATTGCAGAATAGAATCGAGCTATCAGTCGCTCGAGCTCGTATCAACCATACATGCGTCAAGAGGATCATCACCGCCTATTCCTGAGGTGTCAAATGCTGCGGTCATGGTTGGAAGAGTAATGATCTCTCACGGCTTTACTCCAGGTGAAGGCCTTGGTAGAAATAGTCAAGGTATCCGCCAACCGGTGGAAGTTTCTCAGAGGCCCCGCATTACCGGGTTGGGATACCTGGGGTCAAGTGAGCCGAACAATGTGGCACGTGGACGTGGACGTGGTCGAAGTCAAGTTCGAAGAAATGGTCAAAATAGATTGCGATCCGAAGAAGAGCCAAATGGTGAAGAACGTGGGCGTGGTAGGTTGCCTCCACACCTCCGCACCACATTCCCAGGCCCTGCAAGAATGATGCATGAAGAGAAGGAAGTGATCGACACTCTGGGGCAACCAAGTGGCAAGTTCGATTATTATGTTAAATACTCGGCGCCCCCCAGCTTCTATGTTGACCCCCGTGACATTGTCCCGGATGGATGGGGAGGTATGGATGATTCAACACCTCTAGTGACAGAAGATTCTGATGATGCAATGGAGGGAATCACTGCCCTGTTCGATAATTTCTTAATTGGAGCCATCGAAGAAGGACCGTTGAAGGGAATGGGCATTGGCCCACAAGAGTAACACATTTACCTTTTTCGCACATTCCCCTACGCGGGAATTTTTACTGCTTTTTAGGACTTGCCCCGTCTCGGGAGCTGCTTTTTAGTACTTTTCATTTCTAGGATTTGATTGTTGCAATTTTCATTCCAATAAATGTAATTCATTTGGTGATAATCAATGAAATTACAAGTTATTTTCGTTTTGAGGGCATGTTGAGGTACATCAAACCAGCCCGGTGATGATATCCAACCGATAAAAGAAAATATAGTCCAAGGAGAATTCTGAGGCCTGAGCTTCTTCATGCTTCCTCGTGTTAAAACCTTTCTGAAAAGAATTTCAAAATAAATAAAAAAAATCAATCAAAATACATTGTTTAGCCCTGTTTGTCCTACTGAACCCCCTACTTTATGTTTCAGGGGCAATTTCGTGACACGAAAGGGTATGGGAACGGTCCAATCTGATGAATTATGTGCCACCGAACCTGATCTCGATGACACCAATGAACTCGAAGATTCCTCGGACCTCCAGCGTGATATAGAGCATCATGAAAGACCTAAAGTCCTAACGGTAGACCAAACTATTACCGTCAACTTGAGTGATTCCGGAGAACCCAAAGAGGTGAAGATAGGGGCAACCCTTCCCGAAGGTGAAGCTAAACGCCTGATCCAACTGCTGAAGGATTACCAGGATATCTTTGCCTGGTCGTATGTCGATATGCCGGGTTTAGATTCTTCTATCGTGGAGCATAGTCTACCCACTAATCCAGACATGCTGCCCAAGAAACAGAAGCTGCGAAGGACCAAGCCTGAACTTTCCAAGAAAATAGAGGAGGAGGTCATGAAGCTTTTGAAAGTGGGATTCATCGAAGTCACCCAATACCCCAGCTGGGTGGCTAATATTGTGCCAGTCATGAAGAAGGATGGTCGAGTTCGGGTTTGCATTGACTATCGCGATCTAAACAAGGCCAGTCCTAAAGACGATTTCCCATTGCCACATATAGATGTTTTGGTGGATAGTACAGCAGGGTTCGAGCTGTTTTCCTTCATGGATGGTTTCTCGGGTTATAATCAGATAAAAATGAAGGACGATGATAAGGAGAAAACGGCGTTCATCACTCCTTGGGGGACATTCCACTATAAGGTCATGCCCTTCGGCCTCAAAAATACCGGGGCAACATATCAACGGGCAATGGTGACGCTCTTCCATGATATGATGCATAAGGAGATTGAAGTTTATATCGATGACATGATCGCCAAGTCTAGACCTGGGAAGAGTCACGTTGATACTTTGAAGAAATTATTCGAGAGGCTCCGTGAGTTTAAGCTCCGTCTCAATCCAGCAAAGTGCGTATTCGGAGCAACCTCGGGTAAATTACTTGGGTTCATAGTAAGCAGTAAAGGCATTGAAATTGACCCCTCCAAAGTGAAGGCTATATGTGAGTTACAACCCCCGTCGACCGTGAAAGAAGTGCGAAGTCTCCTGGGTAGATTGAACTACATAGCCCGTTTTATTTCTCAGCTCTCAGCAACTGCTAAGCCATTCTTCAAACTTCTAAGGAAGAATGCTCAAGTGAAATGGGACGATGATTGTCGGGAAGCGTTTAACGAACTAAAGCAATACCTGATGAAACCACCAGTGCTAGTCCCACCAATGCCGGGCCAGCCTTTGATCCTTTACCTCACGATTCATAGTGAGTCTTTAGGTGCGATGCTAGCCCAGGAAAGTCCTGAAGATGGAAAAGAGCGAGCCATTTATTACCTAAGCAAGAAGTTCACTGTCTCGGAGTTGAATTATTCTGAAGCCGAGAAGACTTGCGCTGCGCTAGTATGGGTGCTCCATAGGCTGCGACAATATACACTGCATCACCAGACTTTGCTTGTGACTGAGAACGATCCCATTAAGTATTTACTTGATCAGCCAGTTTTGGTAGGAAAGTTAGCCAAGTGGCAGATTTTAATTTCAGAGTTTGATATCCAGATGAAGCCACAAAAGTCAGTTAAAGGTCGAGTAATTGCTGATGTGTTAGCTGAAAATCCTGGAGTCCTTAATGATGATAGATATTCTCCAGAAGATCGCATTTTGGTAATAAAGGAAGACACATGGACCATGTTTTTCGATGGAGCTGTAAACTTGGCCGGCTCCGGCACTGGGGCAGTTTTAATATCCCCAGATGGGCAACATTATCCGGTAGCAGCAAAGTTGGTGTTCCCCTGTACCAACAACATAGCCGAGTACGAAGCTTGTATCCTCGGACTCCAAGCCGCAGTGGAAATGAGGATAACCAAGTTAAAAGTGTTTGGTGATTCTGCTTTGATTATTCTCCAAACTGTGGGAGAGTGGAAGACGAGAGACACCAAACTAGTGCCGTACCATGAATACCTCGAAGAAATCATAGAGGAATTCGAACATATCTCTTTTGAGTACTTATCGAGGTCTCATAATCAGTTTGCTGATGCGCTAGCTACGTTATCATCCATGTTGCAAGTAATTGATGGGTTAGAGGTAGAACCCTTGAAGATCGAAGTCCTGACAAAACCGGCCTACTGTATGGTTGTGACCGGGGAGCCTGACGAAAAGCCATGGTATTACGATATCATGAGTTACATCCAGAGACAAGAATTTCCTGAGGGAAGCACCCCGGCTGACAGGAAGTACATAATGAAAATGGCTTCAAAATTCTTTGTTAGTGGTGAAAAGCTGTACAAAAGATCATATGATTCGATCCTATTAAGGTGTGTGGATGCAGCTGAAGCTACCAGAATCATGCAAGAAGTACACGAAGGGATATGTGGTCCACACATGAATGGCCACATGTTAGCTAAGAAGATTATGAGGTTGGGTTATTATTGGCTCAGTCTTGAGAGTGACTGCATCCAACATGTTCGAAGATGTCATCATTGTCAGGTTCATGGGGATAAAATAAATGTTCCCCCGACAGAATTACATCAGCAGTCTGAGTCATGGCCCTTTTCAATGTGGGGCATCGATGTGATTGGCCCGATTAATCCCAAGGCATCAAATGGACACCGATTTATCTTGGTTGCGATTGACTATTTCTCTAAGTGGATTGAGGCGTCATCTTATGCAAACGTCACCGCAAAGAATGTTGTAAAATTCATCAGGCGAGACATAGTCGCTCGCTATGGTGTCCCTGAGGCTATCGTCACTGACAATGGGACAAATTTGAACAATAAGTTCATTGATCAGTTGTTCAACGAGTTCAAAATCCGGCACCTGAATTCATCTCCCTATCGTCCACAAATGAATGGAGCAGTTGAAGCCGCCAACAAGAACATCAAGAAGATCTTGGCCAAAACGGCTGAAAACTATCGCGACTGGCATGAAAGGTTGCCATTTGCATTAATGGCGTATCGAACTTCGATCCGAACCTCTGTCGGAGCGACTCCTTTTTCCTTGGTGTATGGCATGGAAGCAGTTCTACCCGTCGAAGTAGAAATCCCTTCCTTGCGAGTATTATCTCAAGTGGAGTTGTCCGAGGCAGAATGGATGCGACAAAGGCATGAGCAGTTAAACCTAATTGATGAGAAGCGATTGAGAGCCATTTGCCACGGTCAAACCTATCAGCAGAGGATAGCTAGATCCTTCAATCAAAAGGTGCGTCCAAGACACTTCGAGGTAAATGATCTAGTCCTAAGGAAGGTACTGCCAGTCTTTCCTGTTCCTAGAGGAAAATTTGCCCCAAACTATATTGGTCCGTATGTGGTTAAAAAGGTGCTTCCTGGAGGTGCCCTGATTCTCGCAGAAATGGATGGTCGTGAGTTTTCCACTCCTGTTAATTCTGATGCTGTGAAGATCTATTATCCCTGATGGAATTTAACATTTCGCAGCAAAAGTTTTCAAATGTTTGGTTTTATACTCTGAATTGCAAACATTTCACTTATGAATAAATGAGTTCAATCAATTTAAAGATGGAATGTCTGCCTTGGCTTTAAATTGTGTTTGATCATTTTGTTAGTCTACATTATCAATTTCAAAAGGGGAATCTATTTAGACAATATGATAACTCATGTGGAATGAATTGAATGTGTTGAATGAGGTACATCGGGATGATGAAAGGCAAGCCATATCCTATACACAGTCCTATGCACTAATCCCCAGTGAGTTGAGTGGAAAAATTCCATGTCTGCAAGGTAAAGGGTTATCTCGCGAAAGGTACGACAACTGAAATGACGAGAGGCGGTTCATTTCTCTATCCCAAACACTACAGGTTATCCATTGTTTCGCCACTTTGAGCCTAAACACTTGGAGAAATTCATTCAAATTACCCCTGTCAAGAACCACCCCACATCGGGGCAAACTGGAGGTAAGTCAACGTCATAAGGTGAAAAATGAGTAGAAATTTTCATGCTCTCACTTGCATCAATCTTCGAGTGTTGCTTTTTCAGATGAATTCACGTGAAGTTCAAGTGCCTTAGGATGACGAAGAGCATTTCTTTCTCTATCCTATACACACTTTATCCTTTGCTAAGCCCAATTGAGCCTGCAAATTCATTTCTTAAACCCAGTTGGTGATCATCCCCCACACTGGGGCAAGGCAAAAGTCATCATTGTTCAAGCAGCATATCCGGAGCGCCGATGAAAGACGAAGACCCTGAAAGTCCAAATGTTAGTCATTCGGTCAAAATAAGCCAAAGTGTGACTGGCCAATACATGCATTGTAGACAGTGTGTGTCAAAAAAAAAACTAGAGGGCATGAAAAAGCAGTGTGCCTGGTAAAAGCAAGGCCGATGCCCGTGAAAAAAAAAGAAAAAAAGAAAAGAAAAAAGAGAAGAAAAAATGGAGAAAAGTGACGACTTTAGAAAATGTTGAGATGTGTCAAAGTCACAAAAATATCCAGAGTCTTAAGGAATCAAGTGATGAATTCTCGAAGCCAATGGAGCATTTACCGAGAAGATAATCCCTGATGGAAAAGAGCACCGGTGACAATGCTGAGATGATCACCAACTCTCACCCCAATTATACACATTTTGAGCCTTATGATCCATTCATTTCTCAACCCATGAGCCTAGCCAGCGTTACATCCCTTGCAAAGTCTCTTCAGATTAGGGCACTTGAACTAACGTAGGATTCGGATGTTTATAAGCTTAGCTCGAAGAAGTGCGAGCAAGTCCATTTCTATCTCATTTTGCAGGTTCTTGACTTGTAAACCCGGAGACAATTGCAGAGTATTTTCTTTCAGTAGCCTCGACTCGAAGAGTCTCTCTTGCTAAGCCATTGACCAAGCCCATGTTACGGTCCTAACAAAGACCTCTCAGATTGGTAAAGTCGTACCGTTTGCGAGAATACTCGGACCCTTGTCGGCATGATGATGGTGAGATAGAGTGATTTTCATAAATTAGCCACTTCTCGACGAGAGTGAGTGAAAGCCCTTTCGAACCAAAAGTTCCTCATTCGACATTTTCAAGATATCCGTTTATGAGTTCGGATTGTCTTGTCATGATTTTTCCCCAGCAAAGTTTGTAATGCTGATTTGACAAAACCATCGTGCATGAAAATCAGTTGAAATCATGGTGCATGTGTATATGTATTCTTGACAGTGTGCGAATGCGTATTACATGTTACTTAAAATCGTGTCTAACAGGAGACACACCTTCAAAGTTGGAGATATCACCAGGTAAGTATATCTCTATCCCTAGGATATCTATGACTATCTAGGTATCCCTGACCTGTTCAAGCAATTGTCAGGTCCCACATTTGATCATTTTTTGCAATCTCTAGATGCCTTTGATTGTGTTCAGGTGTCTATTGATCAAACCTTTTCAGGTACTTCTGATGATATCCAGGTACTTTGTCAAGGAACTCTTGAACACTTGGGCTAGCCCCTTTGTTCATCAAATCGCAGATTTTCATACAATCTCGAGAAGATTCCCCCGTTACATGACTATGAGCAGGTATAGGCATGGCGGCCAAATCTTTACATATGAGCAGGTATATGTAAAGGTCGGAATATTCTTCCCAAATATCAGGTATTCCCCCGCTACTCACCTATGAGCAGGTATAGGTGAAGCGGCCAAATCTTTACATATGAGCAGGTATATGTAAAGGTTGGAATATTCTCCCAAATTTCAGGTATTCCCCCGCTACTCACCTATGAGCAGGTATAGGTGAAGCGGCCAAATCTTTGCATATGAGCAGGTATATGTAAAGGTCGGAATATTCTCCCAAATTTCAGGTATTCCCCCGCTACTCACCTATGAGCAGGTATAGGTGAAGCGGCCAAATCTTTGCATATGAGCAGGTATATGTAAAGGTCGGAATATTCTCTCAGCCCCAGGTGTTCCCCCGCAGTTCACTTATGAGCAGGTATAAGTGAGGCGGCCAAACCTTTACATATGAGCAGGTATATGTAAAGGTCGGAATATCCTCTTGATTTCAAAAGTTTCCCCCGCAATTCACTTATGAGCAGGTATAAGTGAAGCGGCCAAATCTTTGCAAACACCTAGAGAGATGCATAGGTAGTTCGTAAGGATCGGAACTGTTCTCACGAATTCAGATGTGATTGGATACGTCGAGCTTTCTTCGTGTGTTTTGACTTGATTGCAGATCACCGAAGTTCATCAATATATATCAGGCAATACCGATGGGGACTGAGCCCATACATTTGCCAAAACAATATACAAGTTAAAGTTGTGCTTCGAATTGTATTATCTCGCTCCTGTCAGGTAAGTGATTCCAGGTACGTTTTCTACTCATGTCAGCATGCATCATTTCTTAATGCATTTAAAAATGGGACTCATAATCCCGACAAAAACAACATTCATTGCATTTGCATGGTTGAAATTTAGGTATCATTTAGTCTTTGAATGCAACCTCTACGAGCTCACCTTCAAAGAGGGGCAGCTGTTGACACCTAAATTTTGACGCATCATTTAGTGTAATTTGCATGGAAAATTAGGGATTAAATTTTTAACCCCTAAACAAAAATATTTAAATTGCATAACATATAGTTTAAATTCATTGCATTTTTGCATCGACACCGGCGGTGACGAACGAGCTTAAATTTCATTGAATGGGACTCGGCTCGCTTGAAATGCAAAGGCCGGGAATTATAAGTCAAACGGGCTCGGTTGTTTTAATTTGAACTTAATTCAGCCCATTGTCATTAATTAATTCAGCCCATTTAAATTAAAGTCCAAGCCTAAGCCCATTAGGACTAGAAAACCCATCTAATTGACCTAGATTAATACTATATATACATTCATTAGGTCAGAATTTTAGAGGGGGAGACACAATTTTCAGATCAGAAAATTTTTAGAGTGTGAGAGTGAGAAAGAGAGAGAGAGGAGGAAGACCTCGCGCGACGCGCCCGCTCCCGCGCCCGCGCCCGCTGCCGCGCCCGCTCCCGCGCCCGCTGCCGCGCCCGCTCCCGCGCCCGCTGCCGCGCCCGCTCCCGCGCCCGCTCCCGCGCCCGCGCCCGCTCCCGCGCCCGCGCCCGCGCCCGCTCCCGCGCCCGCTCCCGCGCCCGCGCCCGCGCCCGCTCCCGCGCCCGCTGCCGCGCCCGCGCCCGCTCCCGCGCCCGCGCCCGCTCCCGCGCCCGCTGCCGCGCCCGCGCCCGCTGCCGCGCCCGCGCCCGCTCCCGCTGCCGCGCCCGCGCCCGCTCCCGCGCCCGCTCCCGCGCCCGCTCCCGCGCCCGCTCCCGCGCCCGCTCCCGCGCCCGCTCCCGAGCGCCGCTGCCTCCCGCGCCCGTCGTCGCTGCCTTGCTGTTCCGTCGCCGTTGCCCCGCCGTCATCCCGACACCGCGCCGCCGGTCCACCGCTCGCCGTTCATCCCGATCCGCAAGTTCGAATTTGGGAATTATCTGCAAATTAGGTAATTAGATATTATCTGATATTTTTCAGAATATTTAATTTACTAATTTGTGCTTTTGAATATTGCGTGAATATCGTGTAGAATATTAGATATGTTGGGATAATTATCTGATATCTGCAATATTTTTAAAATATTCAAAATTAGGAAACTTTCCTAATTTAGCAACGTATCTAGACGACTATCCTACCTTATCCCTAAGGTACGATACGCGACGATATGGAAAATCATTATCCTATCCATAATCACTTGGGTACGATAATGATTTTTATCTGCTTTCCAAATTTGAATGATCGACTTTCCGTTAATATCTATAACCCTATAGATATGACCGATAGTTCGATTCTTGTGCCTAATCTGAATTTGAAACGAATCTTGTGGATTGCGTGGCTATTTTAAATATGGATGCTATCTCTGTTTAAATTATTTTTCCTTTTCAAATAAAAAAGAAAATTCAAAAAAATATCAGTTAGGATTTGAATTTGAGTTTTGCATGTTTAGGAATCCTAAATATATCTAGACGATAGAATAATTATTCAATTTAAATTAGGACTTGAGATAATCTATTTCCTAGTTTAAATTAAGTAATTTTCTAATCTTAATAGATTATTTAGGTTATTTTTTTAATTTCGAATTTTCATGAAAATCCCAAAAAAGAATGAATTGTTTTATAGTAGATTAGGATAGATTGCATTCTTAATTTAATTAATTTATTATTTCGAATTTTAACAAAAAATCCCAAAAAATAAGTCATGTTAGGATATGTTAAGTCGTCATAGGTTGCATGTTAATTTAGGCATATTTTTATTCCGAATTTCATTAGAAAATACCAAAAATAAATCATTTGCCCGTCATCAGAATTAGGTCACGTCGTCGCATGACATATAGTTTGCATGCTAGGTTGCATTACTTGCATGTCATTTTTGCACGTCATTGCATGTAGACTAGGCTTCATTTAAATAAGCGAAAAGCCAAAAATATTGAGTGAACTGCTTGTTAATTAGAAAGCATATTAAGTTGTTGATGTGATTTTCTAGCTAACCATGCAGATGCTTACGTTGCTTCGAGGTAAGTAATTCTCCCAACCTTGCAATTTATTTAATGTTTTGATTATTGGGTGTTACTTTGGTGGTTTGCGTACCCGCATGAACACCTCACATGTTAGTGACTAAGTTAAAATGGATCCAAATTGCTTGCCAAAATTTTTTTTTTGAAAAGAAAAGGTACCGAAAGGGCGTTAGACTAAATCTAGCGTAATCAAGTCCCCGGGCTTAGAATCTCTGGTTCGTAGGAATAAAACATATCTCCCTATGTTTTATTTAGGTTTCTAATCGACCTACCACAAATTGATTAGTGGCGACTCCAAGCATGAAAACATTTGCATGTTAAAAACTTAAACCCAAAGTTGCGAATTGGTAGGGCTTGGGAGGGCTCGAGTTAGGTTTAGTCCTAATAATCCATTAGCCTGAGAGGAAGAAATTTTTAGGTCGCGACAAGATAAGATAACCTTGCTCCCACTTCTCAAGCGATAGCTTCTTTGGACATCCAAATTTTTGCTTGAACCATCCCAATCAGAAGAGACTTTGGAGAAGGTTGTAACATTGGTTTGGGTAAAGGCTCGAAAGGCTTAGAAATTCACAAAATGGGTTTAAGAGTGGGTGATCATCATGGCATCATTATCATATCATCCAATCTTTTTGAAGGCATTCAAAGTTTGAAATTCAGTTTATCTCGAAAGTCCATTGACTAATTCTTTCAACACAAGAGCTTCGCTCCTTTCTCTAATGACTTTTGTATTTGTAATGATTTTTCTTTTCTTGCCAACAATTTTCTTTTGACATCTTTTTTTCACATGAGAGCCTTTCTCTTGATACAGCTTTCCTCTCTTTTTTTCTCTTTTTTTTTTATGGGCATCGGCCTTACTTTTACTAGGCACACTGCTTTTTCATGCCCCCTAACTTTCATTTGACTCTTGCTCATTTGAACCTTTTGAGCTCCGAGGACTTTCGAGATTTTTTTACACGCTATCTCATAAGCACCAATTGCCTTGGTAAAATATGTGCCTTGCCCCAGTGTGGGGAGACAATCACCACTCGGGCTTTTGAAATGAATGTTTAGGCTCAATATGGCTAAACAAAGAGTGTGAGTGTTTGGGTAGAGAAATGAATACTCTTCTTCATTTTGGGATGTTTCAAGCTTGCATAAGGAATCCTCTGAAGTTACCACAAAAGATTGATGCGAGTGAGAGTAAAGAAATATTTCTCATCTTTTCTTCCAATGAATGTCAACCAAAACCTCCAAATTTGCCCCATTGTGGGGTGGTTCTTGACAGGGGTATTTTATAGAAATTCTTCACATGTGAAGGCTCAAAGGGGCTTAACTATGATCACCTGTAGTGTATAGGATATAAGAAGGAAATGCCTCTTTTCATTTTGGCATGTGTACTATTTGCGAATGAATCTCTCGTCCTTAAACAACATGAGTTTCTTGTTTTCTCTCCTCTTAGAGTATTTACAGGACGTGTTTGGGAATGGCTTGCCCTTCCTCATCCTAAATGTTTCTCACTTGGCATGATCAACATTCCTCTTTCATTTTGTTGAGCTCATCGTGGATTGATCAATCTCCACAGGGAATTTTGATTCAAAATGAATGATTCATCAAGCATAAAGACAATTTTTGGACGAAACGACATTCCAAATATTTGCACAAATTCTGCTCTTTCAATTTCCACTTCAGCACTTGTTGCTTCTCAAAAACCTCAAAGATTTTTTCTTTGCAATGAAAATTCTTCATTTGACTCCCCTTTGATTTTAGGAAGAAGGGTACTTACCTGTAGTAGGGTGACTTGATAACCCCTTCCTTTGTATTTAACTTGCTGAATACTTATCAAAACCTTTCGGTCAATCGTGGGTCAATTCATGGATCATCTGGAACCTGCAAAATGAATTTGTGTGCATGGATGCATGATATGCATGATACGCGCAATGTGAATAACCTACAATGGCTCGAATCAGAAATGGCCCTCAGGCCTTGGATTTCATTCAAGGAAAATATTTTTTCACCGAATCGGCATTTACAAGCTTTGGCAGTTCTCGGCCATCCATTTCTACAAGAACTAGGGCGCCCCCAGGTAACGCTTTTTTAACTACATACGGACCCTCATAGTTCGGGGCAAACTTCCCACCCGGTGCCGGCATGGCAGACAACACTTTCTTTAGCACGAGATCTCCGGCTTCAAAATGTCGAGGTCGGACTTTACGGTTGAAAGATTTTGCAACTCGCTTTTGGTAGCATTGACCGTGGCATAAAGCCCTGAGTCTTTTCTCCTCAATCATGTTCAACTGATCGTATCTCTGTTGAGTCCATTCTTTCTCAGAGAGGCTGGCTTGTGAGAGAATCCTTAATGAAGGAATTTCAACTTCTATGGGCAAGACAGCTTCCATACCATAGACAAGCGAAAAAGGAGTTGCCCCTGTTGAAGTACGAATCGAGGTTCGATATGCCATTAACGCATAAGGCAATCGTTCATGCCAATCTCGATAATTGTCAGCAGTCTTTGACAGGATCTTCTTTATGTTCTTATTAGCCGCCTCCACAGCTCCATTCATTTGTGGACGGTAGGGCGAGGAATTCAGGTGACGAATGTGAAATTCGTTGAGCAAGTCATCCACGACCTTGTTGTTCAGATTTGAGCCATTATCAGTAATGATCGCCTCCGGGACTCCATAGCGAGCGATGATGTCACGGCGGATAAACTTGGCTACATTCTTGGCGGTCACATTGGCATATGAATTCGCCTCAATCCACTTAGTGAAATAATCAATGGCCACCAAGATGAAGCGATGTCCATTAGAGGCCTTAGGGTTAATTGGCCCAATCATGTCGATTCCCCACATTGAGAAAGGCCATGGTTCAGACATTTGGTGCAGTTCATTGGGCGGTACGTTGACTTTATCCGCATAAATCTGGCACTGATGACAATAACGAACATGTCGGATACAGTCAGTCTCCATAGCCATCCAAAAATATCCCAGTCTCGTGATTTTTCTGGCTAGGAGATGGCCATTCATGTGCGGACCGCATTCCCCCTCATGTATTTCTCTCATCAACTGATTGGCTTCTTTAGCATCAACGCATTTCAATAAAATTGAGTCGAAAGACCTCTTATAAAGAGTATTGCCACTTACGAAGAATTTGGTAGCTAGCTTCCTAATGTATTTCTGATCAGCTAGTTCACTCCCGGGAGGATATTCACCCTTTTGAAGGTAGTTCATAATGTCATAATACCAAGGCTTCCGATCAGGTTCATCGACGATCACCATACAGTAAGCTGGACGTCTTTGAATTTCAATTTTCAAAGGCTCGATGTCCAATCCTCCCGTAACTTGCAGCATTGATGACAACGTGGCCAAGGCATCGGCGAACTGATTCTGCGATCGAGGCAAATATTCGAAGACAACCTCATCAAATTCCTTTATCAACTCCTCCAGAAATTCGTGGTAAGGGATTAATTTGGGGTCACGGGTCCGCCATTGCCCCTCTGTTTGCAGAATGATGAGCGCAGAATCACCATAGACTTGTAGCTTCCTAACTTTCATGTCAACGGCCAACTGTAGCCCCAGTACGCAAGCTTCGTACTCTGAGATGTTGTTAGTACAAGGAAAGACCAACTTGGCGGCCACAGGATAATGTTGACCCGTCGGGGAAATAAGAACTGCCCCAGTCCCAGAACCAGTCAAATTAACAGCACCATCGAAGTACATGGTCCACTTATCACTCAGTACCTCTGAAATGCGTTCCTCTATGGGATCCGACTGATCCTGGTCCTCTGACCTTTCGAAGTTTTCCGCCAACATGTCAGCTATGGCTCTTCCCTTGATGGATTTCTGGGTCATGCTGTGGACATCGAATTCAGACACTAGAATTTGCCACTTCGCTAATTTTCCGACCAACGCGGGTTTTTCCAGTAAAAATTTGATGGGATCATTCTCAGTTACAAGCAGAATTCGATGATGGAGTGTGTATTGGCGTAAACGGTGTAACACCCACACCAAGGCCACACACGTTTTCTCAACTCCGGGGTAATTAGTTTCGGAGGAAGTGAACTTCTTACTGAGATAGTATATCGCACATTCTTTACCATCACCCGGCCTTTTCTGGGCTAGCAAGGCTCCCAATGATTCGTCATGAATAGTCAGATACAGTATTAATGGCACCTTCGGAACTGGTGGAACCAGAACTGGCGGATGAGAAAGATATTGCTTTATTTCCTCAAAGGCCTTTTGACAGTCGATATCCCACTCAATTTTAGCGTTCTTCTTCAAGAGCTTGAACAAAGGTTTAGCTGTCTCAGACAACTGAGATATGAATCTCGCCACATAGTTCAGTCTCCCTAACAAACTCCGAACTTCTTTGACAGTTGAAGGAGGTTTCAGCTCACAAATGGCTTTAACTTTCGATGGATCAATTTCAATGCCTCGACTACTAACCATAAACCCTAATAGCTTCCCAGACTTTGCCCCAAACACACATTTGTCGGGATTAAGCCTCAGCTTGAATTTTCGGAGTCGATCAAACAATTTTTGCAACACCTTGATGTGGTCCTCTCCATGCTTGGATTTAGCAATCATGTCGTCCACGTAGACCTCCACTTCCTTATGCATCATATCGTGAAATAGGGTGACCATTGCTCTTTGGTACGTTGCTCCAGCATTCTTCAAGCCAAAAGGCATTACCTTGTAACAGAAGGTCCCCCATGGGGTAATGAAGGAGGTCTTACTTTTATCTTCTTCTTTCATCCGAATTTGATTGTAGCCAGAAAATCCATCCATAAAGGAAAACAGTTCGAATCCCGCAGTACTGTCGACCAACACATCAATATGAGGTAACGGAAAATCATCTTTCGGGCTTGCTCGATTCAAATCACGGTAGTCGATACAAACCCTAACTCGACCATCTTTCTTCATGACAGGGACGACATTGGCGATCCAATCAGAATAGTATGACACCTCTATGAAGCCCACTTTCAATAACTTCATGACTTCTTCTTCGATTTTCTTGGATAATTCGGGCCTTGTTCTCCTAAGCCTTTGTTTCTTAGGCGGGATATTTGGATCAGTCGGGAGAGCATGCTCTACGATTTCCTTATCTAATCCCGGCATATCCGCATACGACCATGCGAACACATCTTGGTATTCCTTTAGCAGCCCAATCATCCTTTTAGCCTTAATTTCAGAAAGGCCAGCTCCAATTTTGACTTCTCTGACATTCTCCAAATCACCAAGGTTTATTGTGACTGTAGGCTCTGCGGTCAACGGTTTAGATTCTTCATGGCGAATCCAGTCTCGTTCGACGCTTCTCTGACCACAGTCCTCCTTATCATCATCGGACCCGGAGGAATTTCCGTCAAGCAAATCCGAGTTACAAATGCAACTATCATGATTATGTGGAATGATATGCCTGAGATGCCATGAAGAAGATTAGTAATTAGATCAGCAAGCGTTATTGCAATTGATAACATGCATCTGTTTTGAAATAATTTTGAAATAATACGAGAGATCCATCCTCATATCCTCGGACGTCTCTATCCACAAAGAATTTTGAAAACTAGGAAGCGTGTGGAAGTCCAGGCCTCAAAGCATCATCATCAGACTGGTTTAGGTACTTCCACACGTCCTTAATAAAACAGATTCATGATTCTATTAACAGGATAAGGCCGTTTACATGACTCGAGGTCCTGGACCGACGGCTCGCAGTCCAAGATTTTGATTACAAAGGAAAGGAGCAGCTAGACCTAAACCGACTTCCCATGCAAGGGATAGACATAGACTCAAACTAAACGAAACAGGAAAGAAAAACAGCATCCCTACTCAGAAGGGTTGGTGGTAGCAGTAGAGGGCTCGGTCTCCTCACTTCCCATGATAACACAAGTAAACTCCTCCTCGAACAACTCGACTAGGCCAAGGACGGCCTCCTCTTCCTGCAGCAGCTTGGGTGGACCCGGGAAGATCTCTTTCAACTCCGGAAGGAGTAAGCCCCCTTGACCCTCCTTTAACCCAAATAGATTTCCACGACCCCCGTAGCTAGTATAGCTTCCACGGCCACCACGACCTCCGCGATTACCCCGACCTCCTAGATCGCCTCGTCTTTCATGATTACCTCGGCCACCAGAATTGCCACCATGATAGCCTAGGCCTGTCGTTTTATTCCACTTGGAAGCCTGGATAGGTTGTTTGATACCTTGTCCATACAGTCCTAGGCCGGTTCCAGGAATATGACCGTTTTCGAGCAATACTCTACTCGACATCATCGAAGGCTTAGCCACTTCTGGGTTGCGCATAATAGTCCCCACAGGCACATGGACCACTGACACTAACTCCAAAGTCTGGTAGCTTGATTCAGCCTTATTCTCGGGCTCTATGTACGGGATTGCGGTGTCGTGGAAAACTTTAAAATCAGTCTCTCCGTGAATAGTTATCAGTTTTCCCTCCACAATGAATTTAACCTTCTGGTGCAAGCTCGAGGGGACGGCTCCGGCAGTGTGTATCCAAGGTCGTCCTAATAGAAAATTGAATGCACTAGGAATGTCCAGGACCTGGAAGTTGACCAGAAAAAGAACTGGACCAATCAGTAGTTCAAGCTCTACCTCGCCAACGACTTCCTTCTTCATACCGTCGAAAGCACGAACGGTAGATTTAGATGACAGAATTTTCTCTTCACTCACTCCCAGACGACGAAGGGTGGCAAGTGGACAGATGTTTAATGCAGACCCATTGTCAATTAGCACTCTTGCTACCATTCTATCGCGACACTTAACCGAAATAAGTAGCGCCTTAGTGTGATTGCGACCTTCTGGAGGGAAATCTTCATCGGCAAAAGAAATCTGATCTTTCAGCAAGATAGACCCAACAAACTCCTCCAACTGGGTGTCATCGATAGTTTCAGGAACGTGCACTTCATTTAGAACCTTGAGTAATGCATTTTTGTGTTTCTCAGAGGATTTGAAAAGATCCAGAAGTGATATCTGGGCCGGCATCTTCCTTAGCTGATTGACAACATCAAACTCGCTAGTCTTAACAATTGCTAAAAATTGTTCGGCCTCTTCATTTGAAACAGCCTTTTTCTCAACCACCTTGGTGGGATCATAGCATCGACCAGAGCGAGTAATAGCATCGATTTCATTCACCTTGTAGCTCCAAGGGACCGCCCTAGTATCGTAATTATGGGTCATCTCTATTGTCATGTCTTCCCTGCTCTCGGGCAAGAGTTCAATCACCGTCGGTTCCATGGTATAATCCTCAATTTCTACAGTAGCAAACTCTTCGGACGTGAGGTCGATAATAACATGCTCAACATCTTGTTCATCGGGGTCTGATAGGCCTTCTTCGACTGACAGGTCAATAACCACGGGGGTGATCATGTTGACCGTCTCCTCCTCGGGCTCAAACGGGTCGTCCATACCTCCCCACCCATCAGGAACAACATCCTTGGGATCGATGAAGAAGCTTGGTGGGGGTGAATACTTTACAAAATAGTCGAATTTACCACTAGGTTGACCCAGGGTGTCAACCACTTCCCCATTCTCGCGGGCGATCTTCATGAATTCATGGTTCCAATTAACATTTCTAGCATGAGGCTCGTAATCATCACATGAATTGTCTCCTTCACTATCGGTCACAATTAAATTCTCCGACGTACCATCATTGATCGGCTCATTAGTCTCCGCAAGCTCAACATGTGCCCCTTCCGATCCCTTCTCGATCTCGCAAAATGAGTCTATAAAGGCTACCAGGGGCATTGTAACATCCTCCTTCACACTATAGATTATGCCCATGTCTACCATCTGAGTGATATATCTCAACTTCTCTTCCATCGGGATATCCTCCCCCTCTTCAAAATGTCCCGCCGACACTAATAGCTCATATAGTTTACGAACATTCACTCCAAAGGTTTGCTTACTCTCATCGCCTTTTCCCGTGACCACGTTGACATTCTCAGCATGATTAGGCAATGGATTTTGTTGGATATTAGGGGGCGGATCCTTGAAGGATAAAAGGCCATTGTCGAGTAGATTCTGAACCTTGTTCTTGAGAGTGAAGCAGTTATCTACCTCATGACCCCTCTCGCCTCTATGAAACTCGCAGGACTTCGACAAGTCGAATCCGGGGAATTTTGGAGGATTATCCCGAGGTACTTCTTTGGCTACCATTCCCCTTCTCAGCAGCATGGGCAGCAACTTGGATAGAGGCCTCGGTAGGGGGGTGAATTGCCTCGGTGCCTTCTTTTTGAATTCATAACTCTGATATGTCTTCTCTCGGAAGATAGACGGTCCTTGAGAGGATGAGGCAGGGGGCTTTGTCACAACCGGTGCTTGCACATATGCGACCTCCACATCCTTTTCTTTTCTATTTGGGAACTTCCGGCTAGTCCCTTCATTCAATCTACCATCATACATGGCTCCCTCCACCCTTTCTCCGACATCTACCAACTGAGAGAAGGTCATGCATCCAGAACCCACCAATTTCAAATAGAAATCATTAGGTAAGGCCTTAAGGAAGAGGTCCAATAGCTCTTTTTCATCAAGCGGAGGGCGGACTTGAGCAGCGAGAGTACGCCATCTTTGAGCAAAAGCTCTGAAGGACTCACTCCTTTTCTTTTCAGTTCGAGTCAACACTTCACGTGTGGGAGCTATGTCGGTGTTGTATTTGTACTGCAGGACGAACGCTTCGGCTAGCTCTTCCCACTTCTCATACTTCTCAGGCTCCGACAATACGTACCATTGCAGAGCAGGCCCCGTCAAACTCTCTTGAAAAGTCTGAATCATTAACGGGACATTCTGGGCATATCTCGCCATTCGGTTCAAATAGTACTTCAAGTGGATCTTTGGGTCTCCGGTCCCATCATACTTGGTAAAGTCTGGAATCTTGAACTTCTCAGGAAAGCTCATTTGCGCATATCGAGAAAGATCCTCGATCATATGCTCTTCATATCCCCGTAGTGCACGGAGTTTCTCTTCTATCTTTGCAAACCTTTTATTGTGCTCCTCTTCCAAACGGGCCGTGACAGCTTCCGAAACGGGATCAAGCTCTACCACTACGGGCGCGGCATTCAATGTCTCCCCGACACCATTCCTCCTTACAGACCCCTCTTCGGGATCGGGGGCAGCTTGTGGCACGGCTTGGTTAGCATTCGGCGACGCCAGTGCGGTTCTAACTTCATTGGCGAACTGCGCGAGCTGAGCAGTTAGCTCATTGATCTTGTTATCGAGCGCGGTGAAGCGGGCATTTTGCTCCTCGATGTTCATCCTTACTACTCTCGAGCGTGTGCGAATAGGTGATCGCCACGAAGCCGTAGTTTTGGGACCTGGTTCGTAAAATAAAACCAGAAGGCTGAAATTAGTACGGAGTAAAGTGAGAGAACGGAAATTGCACACCTCTTAATTTTATATTTTCTTATAATGAAATCGAAATAAGAAACCTTTTCGCGCAAGTCGCACCTCATGTGAATAGTTTCTTATAAGAATTTCATTGTAAGAAATTATACAATTAAAAGGGGGTAACATATAGTGATTGATTAAAATGCCCACGTCATGTTCTATTCAAACTACAAAAGAGGGAATTTCACTAATTACATCAAAATTTGTGAAAGGAAATCCCTATACACCCGCTAAATAGTAAAAAGCTCACCTAAACATTTGCTCTAAAGGCTCATGTAAAGAAAAAGCCATATACATCCATTCCAAGATAATTAAAAGAATGCCCTAAAAGAAACTAATAGAACATGACTAGTCTCGGATATAGGGCCTCTTCACAGCATGTTGCGGACGCGCTTGTAAGCTTTCTGCCAATGTTCTGCCTCGGCCAGGGCTTCGTTCCTTTCTCTTATGATCCGTCCCATTTGAGTCTCCTTAGGTGTTGCGATCACTGGAAATTTCGGGATGGTGACGGCAAGCTCAGGCTCGACACGTCGCGCTATGTAGTCCTTCGATGCATGGTGCTCCTTCATGGATCCTCCCAAGTCTGTGGCTCGCTCCACGTCCTTCGGTTGGCAACGGTAGAGTATGTCGATGATTCGCTTCACTTCGTTCTTCAACCCCTCGAGCTGGTCCCTATTGACGACCCCATTGCGAAAATCGAAACGAAATAAACCCGACTTTAGAGGAGGAGGAATTTCTTGAAGCACATAGAATTGACGGGCGACTCTCAAAGGATAATAAGAAGTCGATCCCGTCAAACCTAAGAGTGGAATTGGGTCACTATGGCCACTTGTGAGACATACTTTAGGAAAATGAACCCAAAGGGCTTGCCAAAGAATTTGCTTAGGTGCAAGATTCTCGAGGAAGTCTATCCAACCACGAAATGTCCAAGGACGAAGGAATTTTTCTATTTCTCTAAATTGGGTAAGGGGGTTTATGTCCTTACTAACATGAGGAATGGCCAAGTTTCCACCGAACTGTTTCAAGTGAGACACAAACCAGACTTGGAGAATACCTAAAGGGGCTCTGAGGACCGCACGTTTTTCTTTCTTGAAACGATTAAGAGAAATGAACATCTCGGCGAGGATCATATTGGTAAACCCTTTGAGGACGAGGATCCCATCGATAACATGGATAACAGTGGGGTCCATCGTTTTTTGAGTGAATGGAAAGATGACAAACCCGAAAAAGGCTAATAGAAAGACCTTAGCGGATTCGGCTCTAGGACTCGAAAGGAAACTATGGAATCGTTGTTCAATAAAAGCTAGTGGGAGGCCCTTGGAGTTTCTATCGAGGAGTGTCCTAATTTCGGGCGGCGGAACCCCTAGGATTTGGCTCAAACGAGGGACTGGATCCATGCCTAAAGAAGGATCGATGACACTAAGGGAAGGGACATCGCCTATGATGATTTGAATTTCCTCCAAAGTCGGGGTTAATTCATGCCGATCAAACACAAAGGTCGATGTTTCGGGGTTCCAAAAGTGGGCCAAAGCCTTGATCAATGCCACTTGGGGCTCTATATGCAAAAGAGAAAGGAGGTGACCAATCTTCTTTTCCACGTAGTTCTTCTTGCTTGGGTCGAGGGCGTTCCACATGTCCAACAACACTCGCTTCGGGATCGGGAGGATCCGAAGCTCATCGAGGCCCATGATATCTAAGCTTAGGGGCATTTAAATCAATCACTATTTATTACGAAGTAAATTTAAATTCGCATGGAAAGAAAAAGGTTGCGCTTATTGAACGTGAAGGAGATACAAACCTTTACCCAACAATGGCGGATATGTCAAACACAAAAACAAGTCGCATGCCGACTCGTGGGCTCACTAAAGGTGGGAATTCTAAAGGTTCCCATCCCAAATAGATCAAAAGAGTTTTCCCCATTCCGCGCTTGCGTCGGACAGTCCTCTTTATCACTACTTGAAAATGGGCGGAACCAAAAGGGGATAGCCATGGGTCCTTCCCCGCACGGTTTCCACACTTTTGGCACCTCCTATGGGTTTCCTAAGGCGATCGGGGTTTTAGATCGCAGGTTGTGTGTGCAAAGTGTAGTGCTAAAGTAAGTAAAAACATGCACGAGAGTTTATATGAAAACAACACTTCTATTTCCATCCACATGTACATACACTCTTACACCAACCTGCAAAACAAATTCGTCAACAATCACTCCACCCCTTATAACTCCCAGCCTACAAAATCATTTAACACAACGTTAGCGGACTTACCTTAGCCTTCGCGATACACTGCCATAAGATCACATTAGTTAACAAACAATCACGTTTATTAGGCCTAAGTCCTCAAGTCCCCAGTGGAGTCGCCAAGCTGTCGCGACCTACCCCGGAGGTCAAGAGGTATTCGTCGATGGATATGAACAACGATTGATTTGTTTTAAAGACAAACCAAATGGTTCATTAATCTAAAGACCGAGGCTCTCCCAAACCTCATACCTCGCGCGACGGAGATTTTTTTTTAATTTACGCATTTGATTGGAGTCGCCACTAGCCATGATTAAGGATCGGCTAGAAACTCTAATCGAGACGCGGGAGTATCGTCTCGATACGTGCGAAAACCAGAGATTCCAAAATTCGGGGACTTGATTACACTAGCAATTTAACTAGTGCCCTTTCGGTACCTAAACATGAATGTTTGCAAACAAGCCTATCGAAAAAGCTAAGATTCTGCCTAACCATTCTAAAAAAAGAAAATAACAATCAATATTAAAAGTGCGCAACCAGATAATCACGAAGAAAATAAACAATCAGCAACCTAGCATCGTCTCTAAAAAAGAAAATGCAACCAAAATCCCTAAGGTAAAGCCCTAATGGCTTATCCGATTTTTTTTTGAATTTTTTAAAGGGTTTTTCTCATTTTTCACCATTTCTTTTGAGTTTTTTAGCCTAAAATCTAATGAAATTAAGCCCAAAACTGATTTCTAAACATTTCCTGATTTTCTAATTTTTTTGGAATTTTTCCGAATTTTTCTGAATTTTTTTTAAAAAAAATATTTTTTTTTGTTTTCTGAATTTTTAAATATTTTTAAATATTTTTTCAGATTTTTTTTTATTTTTTTTGGGTTTTTAAACATTTTCGATTTTTTTTGAATTTTCAAAATTTTTTTGGAATTTTTAATATTTTAATATTTTTTTTGAATTTTTTGAATTTCTGAAAATTTTTATTAATAAAATAAAGATTCCGGACCGGGCCCCCTGACCCGATCCGCCCGACCCGGGTTTCCGACCCGCCCGAACTTTCAAAATTGATTTTTTTATTCTATTTTTTCTCTTTTCTTTTTTTCTCTCTTTTCCTTTTCTTTTCTCTTTTTGTTTGTTTCTTTTTCCATTTTTTCTTTTTGCTGCTTCATCCCCCCCTTCGTGACTTTCCCAGAACTCCCCTGTTTCTTCATGCTGGACCTTCACCGAGCCTTCGACCGAGAGCTTGCTTTACCCAAAATTTCACCTCCGGCCATCGACCACGACCATCAGTGTCGACCCTTGCCGTCGACAGCCACCCCTCGTCGGTCGTCACGCCACCACCGACGACCATCGCACGACTAACACCAAGCCCTTCCGGTGACACCATCATCACCGAGGAGACATGCCGACCCAACTACCGACTCAGCGAAACTAACAACCAGAACTAACATTTTCACATTAGAAATGAAGAGGAACATGCTGTGCAAGGTGGCCTCGAACCGCAAGCTTTGTCGCCGCTGGAAAATATCTTCGACGAGGGGATGCGTAGGCGAGACCAACTCGGGCGACGCATGAACAGTGACATAAAAACACCATAAACACACGAAATGAGTCATGGGTTGTTGATTTAAGCATGAACAACGCGCGAAACGAAAGTAATCAGAACAGTTTTCGGTAATAAGACTCTCGGCCTCCATTCGGGCATTTCCTCGAACATATGGCAGGCATGACTTTATGCGAGGTTCAGTCTAAGATCCCAGGTGATATACGGCTCAAACGTGATACGTGAAGCTTTAAACGGTCACATTTTGCAATAACATGGTTTTAGTTCGCAAAGAAACAACCCACAAATAGGACACGGGGACAGAAAACAGGGCACCAAGAGACCCACCTGGTTCGGATCTGTTCGACGTGAAGCGCGGTGATCCGCGGCTAGACAGGACCGGTGACGACTTGAACGGGCCGCCGGCGAGCAAGCAAGGGCCTCTTCTCCTCCGAATCTCTTCCTCAGATGCTTCTTTTCCGGACGCTCTCTATTCCGCCCCCTAGAGCTCCCTGCTTCGGATCCTCGGTTCCTCTCGGCTCTCCATCTCACATTCTCCTCGGAAACTCTCGGTTTCTTTACGCTCACCCCCAAAGATCTCCCTTTTCCGGCTCCCTCGGCGACTCTCTTCTCAAACTCTCTCGCAGATCTCTCTCTGTTCTCTCCTCTTCATTCCATCCGAAAAAAATCCCCTTCGTTCCCTCTGCTCTCTCCTCTTTATCCCCGAATTGGGGGACTCCTTTGGGACCACTGTACGCGCCTGACACTGGGTGCTGCGCGACGATGGACGCTGCTGCAGCGCGCGGCGATGCTCCCCCTGTTGCTGCGCAAATTCTTCTCCTGCTCGTCGACGCCGCTCTGTCCTCTGTACCTGCCTCTCTTTTGTCTCTTCTGGCTGGTACCAACGTGCGTGAGGGAGAGAGTGAGGGGTTGAGCGACTGGGCTGGGCCGAAAAGAAAGAAATGATGGAAGGTTGGGCCGGAAATAAGGAAGAGGAGGACTTGGGCCTAATTGGAAAAAGAAAACAATAGAAAGAAAAAGAAAAGGGCCTAATCTGGTCGGGATGAGTCAGGCCCGGCTCCACTCTCTCTTTTTTTTATGATTTTTTATATATACATATATATATATATATATTTTAAAATAAAAGAAAATTTTGTCTCTCTTTTGCGCTAATTTGGCCTATTTACAAATTAAGCCTTGATTAATCGCGGCGAACAAAATTAGGTGTCAACAAGTCGCCACTAATCAATTTGTGGTAGGTCGATTAGAAACCCAAATAAAACATAGGGAGATATGTTTTATTCCTACGAACCAGAGATTCTAAGCCCGGGGACTTGATTACGCTAGATCTAGTCTAACGCCCTTTCGGTACCTTTTCTTTTCAAAAATGTTTTGGCAAGCAATTTGGATCCATTTTAACTTAGTCACTAACATGTGAGGTATTCATGCGGGTGCGCAAACCATCAATTTAACACCCAAGAAAGCATTGAATAAATTGTAAGTTTGGAAGAATTACTTACCTCGAAGCAACGTAAGCACTGCATTGTTAGCTAGAAAATCACATCAACAACCTAATATGATTTCTAATTAACAAGGAATTCACTCAATTTTTGGGTTTTCTCTTATTTAAATGAAGCCTAATCTACATGCAATGACGTGCAAAAATGACACGCAAGTAATGCAACCTAGCATGCAAACTATATGTCATGCGACGACGTGACCTAATTCTGATGACGGGCAAATGATTTATTTTTGATATTTTCTGGTGAAATTCGGAATAAAAATATGCCTAAATTAACATGCAACCTATGATGACCTAATATATCCTAACATGATTTATTTTTGGGATTTTTGTTAAAATTCGAAATAATAAATTACTTAAATTAAGAATGCAATCTATCCTAATCTACCATAAAACAATTCATTCTTTTTTTGGGTTTTCATGAAAATTCAGAATTAAAAAGGTAACCTAAATAATCTATTAAGATTAGAAAATTACTTAATTTAAACTAGGAAATAGATTATCTCAAGTCCTAATTTAAATTAAATAATTACTCTATCGTCTAGATATATTTAGGGTTCCTAAACATGTAAAACTCAAATTCAAATCCTAACTGATATTTTTTTGAATTTTCTTTTTTATTTGAAAAGGAAAGACAATTTAAACAGAAATAGCATCCACATTTAAAACAGCTACGCGATCCACAAGATTCGTTTCAAACTCGGATTAGGCACAAAAATCGAACTATCAGTCATATCTATAGGGTTATAGATATTAATGGAAAGCCGATCATTCAAATTTGGAAAGCAGATAAAGATCATTATCGTACCCAAGTGATTATGGATAGGATAATGATTTTCCGTATCGCCACGTATCATACCTTAGGGATAAGGTCGGATAGTTGTCCAGATACGTTGCTGAATTAGGAAAGATTCCTAATTTTGAATATTTTCAAATATTGCGAACAAGGCAAACATTATCCTAAGATATCTAGCAATCCTCGCAATATTCACAGAATATTCAAACATCCAAAAATTAAGAAACGAAATATTCTAAAAATATTGGATAATGTTCAATTACCTAATTTGCAGATAATTTCCAAATTCGAACTTGCGGATCAGGATGAACGACGAACGGCGGATCGGCGGCGCGGTGTCGGGAACGGCGGCTCGTGGTGGCGCACGGCGGGAGGCAGCAGCACGCGTCGGGGCGTGGTGGCTCGCGGCAGGGAGCGGCGGCAGCGGCAACAGGGCGTGATGGCACGCGACAGGGAGCGGCGGTGCGGAGCGGCAGCGGTGGCGACGCGCGGCCAGGAGCGGCGCACGGCGGACGCGGCAAGGAGCGACGGCAGGCGCGGCAGGGAGCGGTGCACGGCAAGCACGGCGGGCACGGCGGCAGCAGGCACGGCAAGCGTGGCGGCAGGCGCGGTAGCAGGTGGCGAGCGGCAGACGCGGTGGCAGCAGCGCACGGCAAACACGGCAGGGAGCAGCGACGGCGTAGGTGGACTCCGGATGGGGCGGCAACAGCAGAGAGCGGCGGCAGCAGGCACGGCAAGCGGCGGCAGCAGGCGCGGCAGGCGGCGGCACGAAGCGCGCGGCAAGCGGCGGGCGTTGAGCACGCGCGGCGAGGAGCTCCACACGACGGGCGCGGCGGTGAGCGCGCGGCAGGGAGCGGCCGGCGCGGCGGTGAGCGCGCGGCGGGCGTAGCGCGCGGTAGGCGGCAGGCGCGGGGCGGGGAGGCTCCACGCGGCGGCGTCGGGCTCGGCGTGTGGCCGCAACTTCTTTCTCTTCCTCTCTCTCTCACTCTCACCTTCTCTAAAATTCTGATCTGAAAAATTTTCGTGTCTCCCTAAAATTCTGACCTAATAATGTATATATAGTATTAACCTAGGTCAATTAGATGGGCTTTTTAGTCCTAATGGGCTTAGGCTTGGGCTTTAATTTAAATGGGCTGAATTAATTAATGATAATGGGCTGAATTAATTAATGACAATAGGCTGAATTAAGTTCAAATTAAAACAACCGAGCCCGTTTGACTTATAATTCCCGGCCCTTGCATTACAAGCGAGCCGAGTCCCATTCAATGAAATTTAAGCTCGTTCGTCACCGCCAGTCCGATGCAAAATGCAATTAATCTAAAATGAATTTAAACTATATGTTATGCAATTTAAATATTTTTTGTTTAGGGGTTAAAAATTTAATCCCTAATTTTCTATGCAAATTACACTAAATGATGCGTCAAAATTTAGGTGTCAACAGCTGCCCCTCTTTGAAGGTGAGCTCGTAGAGGTTGCATTTAAAGACTAAATGATACCTAAATTTCAACCATGCAAATGCAATGAATGTTGTTTTTGTCGGGATTATGAGTCCCATTTTACAATGCATTAAGAAATGATGCATGCTGACTTGAATAGAGAACATACCTGAAATTACTTACCTGACAGGAGCGAGATAATGCAATTCGAGGCACAACTTTAACTTGTATATTGTTTTGGCAAATGCATGGGCTCAGTCCCATAGGTATTGCCTGATATACATTGATGAACTTCGGTGATCTGCAGTTAAATCAAAACACACGAAGAAACCTCGACGTACCCAATCATCATTTGGATTCGTGAGAATAGTTCCGATCTTTACGAACTACCTATACATCTCCATAGGTGTTTGCAAAGATTTGGCCGCTTCACTTATACCTGCTCATAAGTGAATTGCGGGGAAACTTTTGAGATCAAGAGGATATTCCGACCTTTACATATACCTGCTCATATGCAAAGATTTGGCCGCCTCACTTATACCTGCTCATAAGTGAACTGCGGGGGAACACCTGGGGTTGAGAGAATATTCCGACCTTTACATATACCTACTCATATGCAAAGATTTGGCCGCTTCACCTATACCTGCTCATAGGCGAATAGCGGGGGAACATCTGAGATTTGAGAAGAATATTCCGACCTTTACATATACCTGCTCATATGCAAAGATTTGGCCGCTTCACCTATACCTGCTCATAGGTGAGTAACGGGGGAATACCTGAAATTTGGGGAAAATATTCCGACCTTTACATATACCTGCTCATATGTAAAGATTTAGCCGCCATGCCTATACCTGCTCATAGTCATGTAACGGGGGAATCTTCTCGAGATTGTATGAAAATCTGTGATTTGATGAACAAAAGGGGCTAGCCCAAGTGTTCAAGAGTTCCTTGACAAAGTACCTGGATATCATCAGAAGTACCTGAAAAGGTTTGATCAATAGACACCTGAACACAATCAAAGGCATCTAGAGATCGCAAAAAATGATCAAATGTGGGACCTGACAATTGCTTGAACAGGTTAGGGATACCTAGATAGTCATAGATATCCTAGAGATAGAGATATACTTACCTGGTGACATCTCCAACTCTGAAGACGTGTCTCCTGTTAGACACGATTTTAAGTAACATGTAATATGCATTCGCACACTGTCAAGAACACATATACACATACACTATGATTTCAACTGATTTTCATGCACGATGGTTTTGTCAAATCATCATTACAAACTTCGCTGGGGAAAAATCATGACAAGACGATCCGAACTCACAAACGGATATCTTGAAAATGTCGAATGAGGGACTTCCGGTCCAAAAGGGCTTTCTCTCATTCTCATCGAAAGGTGGCTAATTTATGAAAATCACTCTATCTCACCATCATCATGTCGACAAGGGTCCGAGTATTCTCGCAAACGGTACGACTTTACCAATCCGAGAGGTCTTTGTTAGGACCGTAACATGGGGCTTGGTCAATGGCTTAGCAAAAGAGACTCTTCGAGTCGAGGCTATTGAAAGAAGATACTCTGCAATTGTCTCCGGGTTTACAAGTCAAGAACCCTGCAAAATAAGATAGAAATGGACTTGCTCGCACTTCTTCGAGCTAAGCTTATAAACATCCGAATCCTACGTTAGTTCAAGTGCCTTAATCTGAAGAGACTTTGTAAAGGACGTAACGTAGGCTGGGCTCATGGGTTGAGAAATGAATGGATCATAAGGCTCAAAATGTGTATAATCGGGGTGAGAATTGGTGATCATCTCGGCATTGTCACCGGTCTTCTTCTTCACTAGGGATTGTCTTCTCAGTAGATGTTCCATTGGCTTCAAGAGTTTATCACCTGACTCCTCAAGACTTTGGATACTTTTGTGACTTCGACACATCTCAACACTTTCTAATCCAAAGTCGTCACTTTTTCTCCATTTTTCTTCTCTTTTTTCTTTCCTTTTCACGGGCATCGGCCTTGCTTTTACCAGGCACACTGCTTTTTCATGCCCTCTAGTTTTTTTTTTTTGACACACACTGTCTACAATGCATATATTGGCCAGTCACACTTTAGCTTGTTTTGACCGAATAACTAACATTTGGACTCTCAAGGTCTTCGTCTTTTATCGGCGCTTTGGATATGCTGCTTGAACAATGATGACTTTTGCCTTGCCCCAGTGTGGGGGATGATCACCAACTGGGTTTAAGAAATGAATTTGCAGGCTCAATTGGGCTTAACAAAGGATAAAGTGTGTATAGGATAGAGAAAGAAATGCTCTTCGTCATCCTAAGGCACTTGAACTTCACGTGAATTCATCTGAAAAAGCAACACTCGAAGATTGATGCAAGTGAGAGCATGAAAATTTCTACTCATTTTTCACCTTATGACGCTGACTTTCCTCCAGTTTGCCCCGATGTGGGGTGGTTCTTGACAGGGGTAATTTGAATGAATTTCTCCAAGTGTTTAGGCTCAAAGTGGCGAAACAATGGATAACCTGTAGTGTTTGGGATAGAGAAATGAACTGCCTCTCGTCATTTCAGTTGCCGTACCTTTTGCGAGATAACCCTTTACCTTGCAGACATGAAATTTTTCCACTCAACTCACTGGGGATTAGTGCACGGGACTGTGTATAGGATATGGCTTGCTTTTCATCATCCCGACGTACCTCATTCAACACATTCAATTCATTCCACATGAGTCATGAGATTGTCCAAATAGATTTCCCCTTTTGAAATCGATACAGGTTGATAAATAATCATGCAGAAATTAAAGCCAATGCAAACATCTTAACTCGAAATTGATCGAAACCATTTATTCATAAATGCAATATTTGCAATTCAGAGTATAAAACCAGACTTTTGAAAACTTTTGCTGCAAAATGTTAAACTCTATCAGGGATAATAGATCTTCACAGCATCAGAATTAACAGGACTGGAGAACTCACGACCATCCATTTCTGCGAGGATCAGGGCACCTCCAGGAAGCACTTTTTTAACCACATACGGACCAATGTAGTTTGGGGCAAATTTTCCTCTAGGAACAGGAAAGACTGGCAGGACCTTCCTTAGGACTAGATCATTTACCTCGAAGTGTCTTGGACGTACCTTTTGATTGAAGGATCTAGCTATCCTCTGCTGATAGGTTTGACCGTGGCAAATGGCTCTCAATCGCTTCTCATCAATTAGGTTTAACTGCTCATGCCTTTGTCGCATCCATTCTGCCTCGGACAACTCCACTTGAGATAATACTCGCAAGGAAGGGATCTCTACTTCGACGGGTAGGACTGCTTCCATGCCATACACCAAGGAAAAAGGGGTTGCTCCGACAGAGGTTCGGATCGAAGTTCGATACGCCATTAGTGCAAATGGCAACCTTTCATGCCAGTCACGATAGTTTTCAGCCGTTTTGGCCAAGATCTTCTTGATGTTCTTGTTGGCGGCTTCAACCGCTCCATTCATCTGTGGACGATAGGGAGATGAATTCAGGTGCCGGATTTTGAACTCGTTGAACAACTGATCAATGAACTTGTTGTTCAAATTTGTCCCATTGTCAGTGACGATAGCCTCAGGGACACCATAACGAGCAACTATGTCTCGCCTGATGAATTTTACAACATTCTTTGCGGTGACGTTTGCATAAGATGACGCCTCAATCCACTTAGAGAAATAGTCAATCGCGACCAAGATAAATCGGTGTCCATTTGATGCCTTGGGATTAATCGGGCCAATCACATCGATGCCCCACATTGAAAAGGGCCATGGCTCAGACTGCTGATGTAATTCCGTCGGGGGAACATTTATTTTATCCCCATGAACCTGACAGCGATGACATCTTCGAACATGTTGGATGCAGTCATTCTCAAGACTGAGCCAATAATAACCCAACCTCATAATCTTCTTAGCTAACATGTGGCCATTCATGTGTGGACCACATATCCCTTCGTGTACTTCTTGCATGATTCTGGTAGCTTCAGCTGCATCCACACATCTTAATAGGATCGAATCATATGATCTTTTGTACAGCTTTTCACCACTAACAAAGAATTTTGAAGCCATTTTCATTATGTACTTCCTGTCAGCCGGGGTGCTTCCCTCAGGAAATTCTTGTCTCTGGATGTAACTCATGATATCGTAATACCATGGCTTTTCGTTAGGCTCCCCGGTCACAACCATACAGTAGGCTGGCCTTGTCAGGACTTCAATCTTCAGGGGTTCTACCTCTAACCCATCAATCACTTGCAACATGGATGATAACGTAGCTAGCGCATCAGCAAACTGATTATGAGACCTCGATAAGTACTCAAAAGAGATATCTTCGAATTCCTTTATGATTTCTTCGAGGTATTCATGGTACGGCACTAGTTTGGTGTCTCTCGTCTTCCACTCTCCCACAGTTTGGAGAATAATCAAAGCAGAATCACCAAACACTTTCAACTTAGTTATCCTCATTTCCACTGCGGCTTGGAGTCCGAGAATGCAAGCCTCGTACTCGGCTATGTTGTTGGTACAGGAGAACACCAACTTTGCTGCTACAGGATAATGTTGCCCATCTGGGGATATTAAAACTGCCCCAGTGCCGGAACCGGCCAAGTTCACAGCTCCATCAAAAAACATGGTCCATGTGTCTTCCTTTATCACCAAAACACGATCTTCTGGAGAATATCTATCATCATCAGGGACTCCAGGATTTTCAGCTAACACATCAGCAATTACTCGACCTTTAACTGACTTTTGTGGCTTCATCTGGATATCAAACTCTGAAATTAAAATCTGCCACTTGGCTAACTTCCCTACCAAAGCTGGCTGATCAAGTAAATACTTAATGGGATCGTTCTCAGTCACAAGCAGAGTCTGGTGATGCAGTGTATATTGTCGCAGCCTATGGAGCACCCATACTAGCGCAGCGCAAGTCTTCTCGGCTTCAGAATAATTCAACTCCGAGATGGTGAACTTCTTACTTAGATAATAAATGGCTCGCTCTTTTCCATCTTCAGGACTTTTCTGGGCTAGCATCGCACCTAAAGATTCACTATGAATCGTGAGGTAAAGGATCAAAGGCTGGCCCGGCATTGGTGGGACTAGCACTGGTGGTTTCATCAGGTATTGCTTTAGTTCGTTAAACGCTTCCCGACAATCCTCGTCCCATTTCACTTGAGCATTCTTCCTTAGAAGTTTGAAGAATGGCTTAGCAGTTGCTGAGAGTTGAGAAATAAAACGGGCTATGTAGTTCAATCTACCCAGGAGACTTCGCACTTCTTTTACGGTCGACGGGGGTTGTAATTCACATATAGCCTTTACTTTGGAGGGGTCAATTTCAATGCCTTTACTGCTTACTATGAACCCAAGTAATTTACCCGAGGTTGCTCCGAATACGCACTTTGCTGGATTGAGACGGAGTTTAAATTCACGGAGCCTCTCGAATAATTTCTTCAAAGTATCAACGTGACTCTTCCCAGGTCTAGACTTGGCGATCATGTCATCGACATAAACTTCAATCTCCTTATGCATCATATCATGGAAGAGCGTCACCATTGCCCGTTGATATGTTGCCCCGGCATTTTTAAGGCCGAAGGGCATGACCTTATAGTGGAATGTCCCCCAAGGAGTGATGAACGCCGTTTTCTCCTTATCATCGTCCTTCATTTTTATCTGATTATAACCCGAGAAACCATCCATGAAGGAAAACAGCTCGAACCTTGCTGTACTATCCACCAAAACGTCTATATGTGGCAATGGGAAATCGTCTTTAGGACTGGCCTTGTTTAGATCGCGATAGTCGATGCAAACCCGAACTCGACCATCCTTCTTCATGACTGGCACAATATTAGCCACCCAGCTGGGGTATTGGGTGACTTCGATGAATCCCACTTTCAAAAGCTTCATGACCTCCTCCTCTATTTTCTTGGAAAGTTCAGGCTTGGTCCTTCGCAACTTCTGTTTCTTGGGCGGCATGTCTGGATTAGTGGGTAGACTATGCTCCACGATAGAAGAATCTAGACCCGGCATATCGACATACGACCAGGCAAAGATATCCTGATAATCCTTCAGCAATTGGACCAGGCGTTTAGCTTCACCTTCGGGAAGGGTTGCCCCTATCTTCACCTCTTTGGGTTCTCCGGAATCACTCAAGTTGACAGTGATAGTTTGGTCTACCGTTAGGACTTTAGGTCTTTCATGATGCTCTAGATCACGCTGGAGGTCCGAGGAATCTTCGAGTTCATTGGTGTCATCGAAATCAGATTCGGTGGCACATAATTCATCAAATTGGACCATTCCCATACCCTTACGTGTCACAAAATTGCCCCTGAAACATAAAGTAGGGGGTTCAGTAGGACAAACAGGGCTAAACAGTGTATTTTTTTTATTGATGATTTTTGATTTTTTTTGAAATTCTTTTCAAAAAGGTTTTAACACGAGGAAGCATGAAGAAGCCCAGGCCTCAGAATTCTCCTTGGACTATATTTTATTTTATCGGTTGGATATCATCACCGGGCTGGTTTGATGTACCTCAACATGCCCTCAAAACGAAAATTACTTGCAATTTTATTGATTATCACCAAATGAATTACATTTATTGGAATGGAAATTGCAACAATCAAATCCTAGAAATGAAAAGTACTAAAAAGCAGCTCCCGAGACGGGGCAAGTCCTAAAAAGCAGTAAAAATTCCCGCGTAGGGGAATGTGCGAAAAAGGTAAATGTGTTACTCTTGCGGGCCAATGCCCATTCCCTTCAACGGTCCTTCCTCGATGGCTCCAATTAAGAAATTATCGAACAGGGCAGTGATTCCCTCCATTGCATCATCGGAATCTTCTGTCACTAGAGGTGTTGAATCATCCATACCTCCCCATCCATCCGGGACAATGTCACGGGGGTCAACATAGAAGCTGGGGGGCGCCGAGTATTTAACATAATAATCGAACTTGCCACTTGGTTGCCCCAGAGTGTCGATCACTTCCTTCTCTTCATGCATCATTCTTGCAGGGCCTGGGAATGTGGTGCGGAGGTGTGGAAGCAACCTACCACGCCCACGTTCTTCACCATTTGGCTCTTCTTCGGATCGCAATCTATTTTGACCATTTCTTCGAACTTGACTTCGACCACGTCCACGTCCACGTGCTACATTGTTCGGCTCATATGACCCCAGGTATCCCAACCCAGTAATGCGGGGCCTCTGAGAAACTTCCATCGGTTGGCGGATACCTTGACCATCCCTACCAAGGCCTTCACCCGGAGTAAAGCCATGGGACATCATTACTTTGCCAACCATGACTGCAGCATTTGACACCTCGGGAATAGGCGGTGACGATCCTCTAAAAGCATGTATGGTTGATACGAGCTCCAGCGACTGATAGCTCGATTCTATTTTGCAATCAGGCTCAACATAAGGGATAGCCGCTGCGTGGTAGATTGGGTGCTCTTCTTCACCGTGAACTGTGATTAACTTTCTTTCCACGACAAACTTCACCATCTGATGTAGACTGGATGGCACAGCTCCGGCAGTATGAATCCATGGACGTCCCAACAGAAAATTGAATGCAGTGGGAATGTCCATAACTTGAAATAGGACATTGAACATTGTCGGTCCTATCTGTATGTCAAGGTAGATTTCTCCCATCACTTCTTTCTTCGTTCCGTCAAAGGCTCGTACGGAGGTTCTTGCAGAACTTATCCTAGAAGGATCTATCTTAAGGCGGTGTAAAGTCGCCAGAGGACAGATGTTCAGGGCTGATCCGTTGTCAATGAGTACCCGGGCAACATGTGAGGCCTTGTATTTGACGGAAATATAGAGTGCCCTGGTATGCCCCCTCCCTTCTAGAGGGAACTCTTCATCTGAAAAGGCTATGAGGTCCTTGAGGAGTATAGAGCCCACAAATTCCTCTAATTTGTCATGATCGATCGTTTCTGGCACGTGGACTTCACTCAACACCTTCATTAAGGCCTTCTGATGCTTGACAGATGTCTGGAGCAGCTCAAGCAGAGAGATTTGCGCGGGCAGCTTGCGCAATTGTTCAACTATGTTGTACTCGCTAGCCTTAATCACAGCTAGAAATTCCTTGGCTTCTTCATCAGTAACAGGTTTTGCAGGTTGAGCATTAGCTTGGCCATAGGAACGCCCGGATCTGGTAACCAAGTCGACATCGAGACTGTAGGACCAAGGGACTGCCTTATTGCCACTGTACTCATAAGGCTGAGGTATCTCGATCACTATCCCTTCATTAGCTGTAGGCGTGCTTACTACGATCTCTTCGTTATCAGACGCGTCTTCAAGCGGAGGCATGTCTTCAGGCAGAGGGTCGCCCTCGTCGCTCCTGGTGTTCAATGAAGCAAACTCCTCCTCCCAATTAATAACCACTTCAGAGATAGTGGAAATGATGCCAGTGTGGTCAGCATAAACGATCATCCCAGCTTCCACCATTCTTGAGATTCTTTCTCTCATGATGGCAAGGGGAAGGTCCTCATTACTTGGGTAACAACCGGCTTTCACTAACTCACCATAGACGTCGGTGGTATACACCTTAACATTCTTGATTCGACCAGCATCGAAGCTAAATATGTCATTCACATTGCCTGCGTGATCAGGGAGTGGGTTGTTCTGAACATTCGGCTTAGCAGGCTGAAATGAGAAAACCTTCGTATCTAGGAGGTTCTGGATTCGGTGCCTGAGGGCATAGCAATCATCAGTTGAGTGTCCCAGCTCACCCATGTGATAATCACATTTCTTTGACGGGTCGAAGTTATAGAACCGCTCAGGATTGGGCCGCTTTGGCTCAGTAGTAAGCAAACCTTTCTTCTGGAGCACTGTCAACACTTGAGACAACGATCCGGGGAGGGGAGTGAATTGCCTCTTGTTGTTCCTCCTCTGAAAAGGTTGACGACTCGAGTTTTGTTGCTGAGCTTCTACTACTTGGATTGCTGGGGCGGAGTTAGCATTCCGCCGGCTCGGTTGGTTATAAGCCACATTCACTTCAGCTGCCGATTCTTTCTCTTTTCTCGCACCAAATCTTCTGGTCGAGGAGGACGGCTCGACAAACCATCCATCTTTCAGCCCTATTTCAATTTGTTCGCCCATGGGGATGAGTTGGTTGAAGTTGTCAATCGGAATGGCAACCATCCGATTACGGTATTCGAACGGGAGAGTTTTTATGAACATCCTCTTTAACTCACTGTCTATGGGTTCTGGAACAACCTGAGCAGCTAAATTCCTCCATCTGATAGCATAGTCTTTGAAGGACTCAGTCTTTTTCATCTGAGCGCATTCGAGATCATCACGGGTAGGAATGATGTCCGTTATGAATCTGTACTGCTTCAAGAACGCTTCACTGGCTTCTTTCCAAGTTTTGAGGCCATTTATCTTCTTCATGAGATACCAGCTCAAAGCAGGACCCGTCAAACTTGCTTGAAAGGCATGGATCATCAGGAGTTCGTTATCAACGTACGAAGTCATTTGTACGTGATAGAGCTGTAGGTGGGCTTTTGGACATGTGGTGCCATTATACTTGTCGAAATCCGGCATTTTGAACTTCTTTGGGATTTTGATATGTGAGTATAGGGACAGATCGATCGAAGGCGAATCCTGCGAACCCTCCAGCTGCTTCACTCTTTCTTCAAGTTTATTGACCCGTTCATCAGGTTTGTCCTTGTTGACGATGATCTGGACGGGGTCATCTTCTAAATCGGGAATATCGTCATCCCCGTCAACATCGACACTTTTTCTGATTTTCTGCTTTGGGACTGACGCTTCGAGGGGTGTCGAAACAGGAACCGACCGGAGAGCTTTGATCTCAGCGGACATTTGTTGCATCGCGATGACAAGTTGCTTGATCTGGTCTTCCACACTAATAACACGCTCTTGCAAGTCAGTTTGATCGGCCATTCTGGCTCTCGACCATGTACGAATGGGCGACCGTGATCGGTCCGTAGCTACCTAATTTCGAAATGAAACAGGCATACATGAGCGTGAAGCGAAATGATACGCCAATCCATGACATTGGTCTAACCGCTTTGAATTGAAAGGACCTCTTTATTGAAATGGCGAAAATTTTTACACCAATTAATGACTTGAAATTGAACTGAATATAAAGACAAATGACTCAATTCCTAAACAAATTTTAAAAACTGAAACTGAAATGAGAAAAGAACTTCGAGCTTTTTATTTAGCTTGATCTATAGACATATGGGAGGCGACTTCCTTCTTCAATTGCTCATAAGCTCGAGCTATCTTGGATGCCTTTTCTTCAGCTTCTTCGGCCTTCCTTTTGAGGCGATTGTTCTCTGAGCGATTGGCGGACTTTAGAGGCACCTTGGGTATCTTCGGGAGCAAATCCTGCGGGATTCTGTGCCGACGAATGTACTGGGTCGTCGCGAAATAGGACTTCTGCTCTCCCTTTAGCTCTCCTTCGGGCCGAGCTATCTTCAACACACGACACTTCCTCCACATCTTATTGAGCTGGGCTACGGTTGCTTCGTGGTCTTTATCATCATCGGCGAAGTCAACTTGTAGGAGTTCTGGTTGTAACGCCGGAGGGAGCCCTTGGAGGATCTGATACTGACGAGACACTCTGGCGGGGTAGTATTCGATCGCGCCGGTGAAACCCAATAGTGGAACCGGTCCAATACCATTACAGGTAAGCCGAGCTTCCTCGACTTTGAACCAGTTAACATGCCATTGGAAACCTTGGGGTCTGGCGTTTTTCATGAAAATGGTCCATTCGGAGTAATGATAATCGGGTGCATCCCCTTGTTTTTCTTTGTACCTTAAAACTGGATGGCTAGAATCACTAAGCTCAGGTATTGTGAGTAAATCGCCACACCCTTTTATATGAGATAAAAACCAAATTTGCAAAAGTTCGAGGGGGGCATGAAACGTTTTGTCAACATGTTGCTTAAATTTAGTGAGGGAAATGAAAGTCTCTGCTAAAATGATGTTGATAAAATTCTTTTCAAAACAAACCTGTTGGACCAACCATGCAATTGACGGATTACATGCATTCTTACAGTAAGGAAAGATCACGAACCCGAAAAACGCTAGCAAAAAGATTCTGCCTTTTTGAAAAGATGTGGCTTTTTCAAAACACTGACTCAGGAATGAAAAAGGACATGTGCCACGATTTGCTTTTAGAACTTTTCCCAATTCATCTTTTCCGACATTCAAAAATTCAGCCAACATTATAGTAGGATCAATTCCCAAAGGTGGTGTGATTAAATCCGACTCCAATGGTTTTCCAATGAGCACGCTATATTCTTCCAACGTCGGGGTGAGCTCGTGCTTACCGAATATAAAGGTAGAGGTTTCAGGACACCAGAAGTGCGCTAATGCTCGAACGAGGCCGGTACGGACTTTGACTTCCAGTAGGGGGAGGAGCCTCCCGATGTGGCCCTCAACTAGCTTGCGGTTGGTCGGACTGAGTAGATTCCACCAGGCATGGAGCTCGTCCTTAGGAGCATCAAGAATCCGGATGTCTGCCCCTCCCATAGTGTATAGACTAAGACTCGCGACCGACCTAATGTCATGGACCGACCAAAGAAAAAGACGAAACATAAATAAATTGCGAGATAAAGGTTTAGAAATCTTACTTCACCCGGTAGAATGATGGCAATCACATAGACATGCGCATGAAACGTGAGGTTCGATTTCTACCTAGACTCTGGCTTGCGAAATGGAGACATGAGGATTACCGAGCTAAACCAGTCATGGTGGTGGTTAGGCTGGGATTCCCCTGACTCCGGCTTAGTCAAAGAGCCGACCCGGGTTGCAAAGGGTGCAACCGTGGTAGGTATTCAATGACACCATGAAAGAACTTTCGGGACCAAGAAAGGCGACCTATACCACACGGGTGTAGTCGAGGTGTCCGTTTTCTTAGTACCATCCTAAACCTGTGCCGCCCAGGTCCGGCAGCGGGTAGTGTGTGCGGTGTAGTGTAAATGCAAGGCATGCACAGCAGGTTATATCATACAGCGCTTCGTGCATAAAATAAACCATTCATTCAAACACCTCCCTGCAAAACAAGGGTTAACAACCACGCCTCCCCTTATACCTCCCATACTGCAAAAACATTTAACACCTAAAATGTTAGGGACGTACCTGGGATCCTCGCTGCCAAGCAAAATATATTTTTTGAAAAGAAAAACTGGCCTAAGTCCACTAAGAGTTTTAACTCAACTCCCCAGCGGAGTCGCCAAGCTGTCGCGACCTAAAAATTTCTTCCTCTCAGGCTAATGGATTATTAGGACTAAACCTAACTCGAGCCCTCCCAAGCCCTACCAATTCGCAACTTTGGATTTAAGTTTTTAACATGCAAATGTTTTCATGCTTGGAGTCGCCACTAATCAATTTGTGGTAGGTCGATTAGAAACCCAAATAAAACATAGGGAGATATGTTTTATTCCTACGAACCAGAGATTCTAAGCCCGGGGACTTGATTACGCTAGATCTAGTCTAACGCCCTTTCGGTACCTTTTCTTTTCAAAAATGTTTTGGCAAGCAATTTGGATCCATTTTAACTTAGTCACTAACATGTGAGGTATTCATGCGGGTGCGCAAACCATCAATTTAACACCCAAGAAAGCATTGAATAAATTGCAAGTTTGGAAGAATTACTTACCTCGAAGCAACGTAAGCATCTGCATTGTTAGCTAGAAAATCACATCAACAACCTAATATGATTTCTAATTAACAAGGAATTCACTCAATTTTTGGGTTTTCTCTTATTTAAATGAAGCCTAATCTACATGCAATGACGTGCAAAAATGACACGCAAGTAATGCAACCTAGCATGCAAACTATATGTCATGCGACGACGTGACCTAATTCTGATGACGGGCAAATGATTTATTTTTGATATTTTCTGGTGAAATTCGGAATAAAAATATGCCTAAATTAACATGCAACCTATGATGACCTAATATATCCTAACATGATTTATTTTTGGGATTTTTGTTAAAATTCGAAATAATAAATTACTTAAATTAAGAATGCAATCTATCCTAATCTACCATAAAACAATTCATTCTTTTTTTGGGTTTTCATGAAAATTCAGAATTAAAAAGGTAACCTAAATAATCTATTAAGATTAGAAAATTACTTAATTTAAACTAGGAAATAGATTATCTCAAGTCCTAATTTAAATTAAATAATTACTCTATCGTCTAGATATATTTAGGGTTCCTAAACATGTAAAACTCAAATTCAAATCCTAACTGATATTTTTTGAATTTTCTTTTTTATTTGAAAAGGAAAGACAATTTAAACAGAAATAGCATCCACATTTAAAACAGCTACGCGATCCACAAGATTCGTTTCAAACTCGGATTAGGCACAAAAATCGAACTATCAGTCATATCTATAGGGTTATAGATATTAATGGAAAGCCGATCATTCAAATTTGGAAAGCAGATAAAGATCATTATCGTACCCAAGTGATTATGGATAGGATAATGATTTTTCGTATCGCCACGTATCATACCTTAGGGATAAGGTCGGATAGTTGTCCAAATACGTTGCTGAATTAGGAAAGATTCCTAATTTTGAATATTTTCAAATATTGCGAACAAGGCAAACATTATCCTAAGATATCTAGCAATCCTCGCAATATTCACAGAATATTCAAACATCCAAAAATTAAGAAACGAAATATTCTAAAAATATTGGATAATGTTCAATTACCTAATTTGCAGATAATTTCCAAATTCGAACTTGCGGATCAGGATGAACGACGAACGGCGGATCGGCGGCGCGGTGTCGGGAACGGCGGCTCGTGGTGGTGCACGGCGGGAGGCAGCAGCACGCGTCAGGGCGTGGTGGCTCGCGGCAGGGAGCGGCGGCAGCGGCAACAGGGCGTGATGGCGCGCGACAGGGAGCGGCAGTGCGGAGCGGCAGCGATGGCGACGCGCGGCCAGGAGCGGCGCACGGCGGACGCGACAAGGAGCGACGGCAGGCGCGGCAGGGAGCGGTGCACGGCAAGCACGGCGGGCACGGCGGCAGCAGGCACGGCAAGCGTGGCGGCAGGCGCGGTAGCAGGTGGCGAGCGGCAGACGCAGTGGCAGCAGCGCACGGCAAACACGGCAGGGAGCAGCGACGGCGTAGGTGGACTCCGGATGGGGCGGCAACAGCAGAGAGCGGCGGCAGCAGGCACGGCAAGCGGCGGCAGCAGGCGCGGCAGGCGGCGGCACGAAGCGCGCGGCAAGCGGCGGGCGTTGAGCACGCGCGGCGAGGAGCTCCACACGACGGGCGCGGCGGTGAGCGCGCGGCAGGGAGCGGCCGGCGCGGCGGTGAGCGCGCGGCGGGCGTAGCGCGCGGTAGGCGGCAGGCGCGGGGCAGGGAGGCTCCACGCGGCGGCGTCGGGCTCGGCGTGTGGCCGCAACTTCTTTCTCTCCCTCTCTCTCTCACTCTCACCTTCTCTAAAATTCTGATCTGAAAAATTTTCGTGTCCCCCTAAAATTCTGACCTAATAATGTATATATAGTATTAACCTAGGTCAATTAGATGGGCTTTTTAGTCCTAATGGGCTTAGGCTTGGGCTTTAATTTAAATGGGCTAAATTAATGGGCTGAATTAATTAATGATAATGGGCTGAATTAATTAATGACAATAGGCTGAATTAAGTTCAAATTAAAACAACCGAGCCCGTTTGACTTGTAATTCCCGGCCCTTGCATTACAAGCGAGCCGAGTCCCAATTCAATGAAATTTAAGCTCGTTCGTCACCGCCAGTCCGATGCAAAATGCAATTAATCTAAAATGAATTTAAACTATATGTTATGCAATTTAAATATTTTTTGTTTAGGGGTTAAAAATTTAATCCCTAATTTTCTATGCAAATTACACTAAATGATGCGTCAAAATTTAGGTGTCAACATGTGGAATCAAGAGATATTGAATTTCTTGAACACAATTTTCTTAAAGATTTAAGTGATACCTTGGCATATTCACAAACAACAATTGACGCAAGCAATCTTTCATCGATTAAAAGAAAACTATTTGATTCTCCAAGCGAGCCAAGGAGAAGTCAAAGAGTGAAGAAAACGAAAGATTTCGGTTCCGATTTTGTAACTCTCCTAGTAGAAGGAGATAGAGAAAATGTTGTGAATAAATTACCCATGTTATTTTATTTGGATGAAGATCCAAGGATGTTCAATGAGGCAATGGCATCAAGAGATGCATCATTTTGGAAAGAAGCAATTAATGATGAAATGGATTCAATTATTGCTAACAATACATGGACGTTAGCTGAATTGCCTTTTGGATCAAATCCAATCGGATGTAAATGTGTTTTAGAAGAAAGTATAATCTAGATGGTATGTTACAAACCTTTAAAGCAAAGTTAGTAGCAAAGGGTTATAAGCAGAAAAAGGGAATTGACTACTTTGATACATATGCACCGGCTGCTTGAATAACATCCATGAGAGCTCTATTAGCTTTGACATCAATTTATAAATTGCATGTGCATCAAATGGATATTAAAAAAGCTTTTCTAAATGGTAAACTAGAAGATGAGGTGTATATGGAACAACCTGAAGGTTTAATTCTACTTGGAAATGAGAATATGGTTTGTAAGTTAAACAAATCATTATATGGTTTAAAGCAAGCACCAAAACAATGACATGAAGAATTTGATTCGGTGGTTTTATCATATGGATTTAAGCATAACAATGCTGATAAGTGCATTTACTCAAAATTTACCAAAGAGTATGGAGTTATAATCTACTTATATGTTGATGATATATTGATTATTGGTACAAATATGCATGGCATATATGAAACTAAAATGTATCTATCTTCTCAGTTTAAAATGAAAGATTTGGGAGAAGTGAATACAATTTTAGGTATCAAAGTGATCAAACATAGTGGGGGGTATGCTTTAAGTCAATGCCACTATGTGGAGAAAATCATTCAAAAATATCAATATTTGGGAATTAAAGAGTCAAATGTACCATATGATGTATCAATTAAATTGATGGAAAATACTAGGCAACCTTTAGTACAATTAGAATATGCTAGTGCAATTGGAAGTCTGATATATGATATGCATTGCACTAGACTGGATATAGCATTTATTGTCCATAAATTGTCCAGATTTACTAGTAATCCTAGTACTGTGCATTGGAAGGCTATAAGTAGAATTCTTAGTTATTTAAAGAAAACAATGCATTATGGTTTATTTTATGAAAGACAACCGGTAGTACTAGAAGGATGTTCGGATGCTAGTTGGATAACTAGCACAATTGATAACAAGTCAACATCTAGATGGGTCTTCAAGCTTGCAAATGGTGCAGTTTCTTGGGCATCAAAGAAGCAAACATGTATAGCTCATTCAATGATGTAATCCGAATTTATATCACTATCAGCGGCTGGTAAAGAGGCTAAAGGGCTGCGGAATTTGCTATTGGATATGGAGTTGTAGCCACAACCAATGGTAGCCACATCTTTACTTTGTGATAATGAGGCAACTATGTCTAAGGCATACAATAAAATATACAATGGAAAATCTAGCCATTTTAGTTTGCGACATGAGTATGTTCGACAATTAATTTCTGATGGAATTATTTCAGTAATTTATATTCGAACAAATAACAACTTGGCTAATCCATTCACTAAAGGACTCTCGAGAGGCTTAATAAGCAGTACTGCCAAGAGAATGGGTCTTAGTTAGACCAATTGATAATAGTCAAGCATAGTGGAAACTCAACTTTATAATTTCTAATGAAATTATTAAAGTTAAATGGTTAACAAGAAGCTATTGTAACTTGACAGTGATCGAGTACTAGAGCATAAGGTTAGTACTCATGGAAAGTTAGGAGGATGGGTGTAAGAAACACTCTTAATGAAGTTCATAGTTTTAGCAAGGCAATGCTAAGGCAATAATTTAGGAATTTCACCTATATGAACATAAGAAGTGGTGCCACTTCTAACAAAAGTCGGATGAACTTTTGTAAATGTTCATGAATGCAGAGGGAGCACAAGGCCATAAAAGTGCTTAGGTATAGGAAATTTCTAACCGAATGTGTATAAATTCATATCTGTGATAATTTGATTAACAAGCAGAATCATGGTTCAAAGTTTATCTACCACTGATTTCGATAATGGAATTATTTACACTAATTGAAGGTTCAAATCTTCATAGATACCTTCTTGTATGTATGAATTTATGTAAATTAGTGTAGATAACAAACTAAGTGGGGGGTTGTGGAAATAGTTTGTTATCATAAAAGATGTGACTCTTTGTTAAAAGAAGATGTAACTCTTGATTATGAAAAAAGGTGACTCTTCGTCGTAAAAAGAGGTTATCGGTGCTTATGAACGAAAGTTATTCTTAACATGAAGAGTTGTGATGGTTGGGGATAAGATACTTATTCCCAAGAGGTGTGTTAATTGATTGTCTGTGAATAGAGACCAAATTGCACATTATTTTTTATAATCACAACCGATTATAACTACAACTTCTTCGGAACTCTCTATTCTTCTCTTTTCATACACACAACTTTAACAATACATTCAAGGTGAAATTCCAAGAGAGAAATTGAGTAATTATTGAACTCGTTTCTCTGCAGCTTTGGTGTATATCCTGGGGGAGTATTTGTTCTAAACCCGGCAACAACAATAATGGGAGCAAACAATATCTTAAGGACAGTGATTGTCATCACGCATCAAAACATCAAGGATCTATTACTATTTTTCTATCTTCATTGGCAATCAAATTTCCCTAACACAGTTTAGATGAGGACATGTGTCAAACTGACTTAAAGTGATTGTACCTGAACAACTAGATACGACTATTAAAACAAATGCGCAGGATCAATTATATTGTTCCAAGAGTTCCAAAAGGAAACTGATTAAGTTTTCAAAACATCAGGTGATGTTAAGATAAAGCACTAACCAGTCGAATCATCTCCAACTAGAAATTGAAATGACTAAATTATTAAACAAACATACATGGAAATAACACCGCAAAAGCACTAATATCAATGTCAATATCATAGCTATAGAAAAGCTAACAGACAATTCCACCCATTCAGAGAAAAAAAGCAAGAAATGCCGGCACATCAGCCAATATCATAACAGAGCCCCGGATATTGAAATGAACTAACAAACATAAGACACCATTATGCTTAAAGTACACGATATTTCTAACAAAAAGACTTATCACGTTGGCTCTGCACTACATAGATAACCCTTCTCTATCGGCCACCGGAAATGGTGTCTTCCAACAATGGGCCCTAATATTTAATTGAGATCTTCCTTTTGCTAAAAAGGGTTTTATTCTGCACCAGTTATGCCCAAAAGTGACTTTCTTGAGATCCTTCCACCAATATTAGTTGATGAAATAATTTGCAGGCATTTACTTGACCCTTGACACATTTCACAAGAGCGTATTTGGTTCCCCAATTTATCTGCAAAGGAAGAATCACACGATTATCTAAAAAGAAGCTGACCAAATAGTAAATGCGCATATAATGCCATCATACCTTCTCTTTGCTAGGTATAATGCAAGCATATTTAAGTGAAACCTGAGAATGAACATTACCTCAGCATCTCTTGTACATATTCCTCGCCTATTGTGGGTCATCATGTTAGACAAACATGTTTTAAAATGCGTAGTAGTTATGGCACAATCAAACAATTCTGAAACAGGTATGAGTTCCTTATGGTAACGTTTAGAAAGAGTCGCTAGTATTGTTTGTCATCCCCCACCCCTACTGCCCCTTTACTTGTGAAAAGGAAGTTATGTTGGTAATCCAACAGGTGCAACCAGAAATCATGTGGCTCCTCCAACCAAGCAACATGCTTTCTTCGTTGAGCACGAAATCATTGTGGTAACAGCCACTCAACTGAGCCCTGGCTTTATTAATGAGCTTCTAATCTAAAGGAAGCTGGCTGAAACCAGCATCGGTAAGACCAACTTGCCACTTCCTATGCGTTTCAGGCCTTTCAATCCTCTGTAAACCTTTGCATGCCGCGACATTCACAATCTCACCCATAGAGTTCCCTCCAACCTCTGCTCGTCATCACCAGCAATGGTAGCATAGAACATATCTTGCATATAGAAAGGTGAAAAAGAACTAGCGGGATCTAGTTATGAAAAAGGGTGCATTGCAGGATCCACCAGAACAAAGACATTCAGTTTCATACATCTGATTAGCCTTAAGACAGCATCTCGCTGACAGTTCACCTCAACTATCTTTTCAAAAAGATGCTTAAATGAAGAAAGACAATTCATTGCAACCATCTCGCCTCTTAAAATTGTGAGATCATAACTCTGAATAGTATGCCAAACGGTGTCCTATCTCCTCAAGTCTCTCGGCTGGACGCAATCCAGACTGCGGAAGCTCGATTAGTGTGATTCGTAGCTTAGGCGCTCTTGTAGTTCTACATGAGGGCTCCTGGATAAGGGTTGGCCATTGGAAACCAAAATTGATACCAAAGTCTAATATGTGAAGCACCTTTGCTGTCGCTGCTAATTTCAAAATCATGAAGTTTGCAAACATGATTAAGAATTTTGTAAGTGGACAGGCCAAATTATGGAGTTGGTATGCTTTCAGCTTTTCAGCTATCAATCTATTCTTGACTTCAAGACAAAAAGCTTGACTTGGATCGACACTGCCTGCAAGGCGTGCTTCCAGTGCAATGTCGAAATAATGGGCTAATCTTTGAGATCCATCACCAGTGGGGGAGCAACCAATCTTGTCTAATTTGCTTCAGCAGTTTCTGAGCAGTCCCAAAGTCATTAGCAGAAATGGCTTGTGCACAGAGAATAATGATATTTAGTGGGGGAAACAAGAGCTCTGTGGACTTGAGTAGTCTTCTGCTATTTAATCCCGGTGATTCTCGTCACACATCTTTCAATTGAACAAGCAATGTCCGCCATTTACAGTTGATCATCCTTCGTCATCTATAGTTTACACTGGGATGACCGCATCACGTCAATTATAACTTTAATGATAGCATTTAATCTTCAGATGAGTACCTCTTTCGAGATGTTCTTATTAGCTGGAGCTTCTATTTAAGATATTCAAGTTGCATACTAGCTGCCCGTAACTTGGTTTCAGATTTGATGAGCGCCGTCGCTTGTCACATTTCAATTGCAAATGCCATTGGCCTTCATTAGAATGGGCATTTCAGAATCTCTGCATCCATATCAAAACAACCAACATAGCTTCAATGTAGTCGAGAGAGCAAACTCCATACGATATGAAGGTTGGGGGCGGACTAGCACATTGGTTCTTGAAATGAAATAGGAACAATCCTTAGTGACCACATTCCATTAGCAGGTCCAGCTTTTTTCAAGCAACCATCGGTGCTTACTTTCACTGAAATTCGGCTATGCATAATTAAGCAAATCAAGTCATATTTCCCAAAGTCTGTTAGATAACAGGAGCCAACATTAGTTCAAATTTCAAAGCTCCATCACCTTTGAAGTCTTTTAGGGGTCACTTGAGTTGATCTAAAAGCTTCAGCTATTAAATGAAATCTCGATACTCTAACAATCTTGAGCATCCGAAGAGATGATTGATTCTACTAAGTAAATGTGGGGGTTAGTTTGCGCAGTTTAGTTTAGAAGGGGACGCGTAAACCTCACGTTGGGCAAGCTATATAAGGAACTGCAAAGATGTGTCAAACAAAATAGAATTTCACAGCAAATACAATCAAACATTAATTAATTCCAATTATTGCTCTTTACTTTTGGGCCAGACAATTATTGCTCCTTAGTGCTAAAGTGAGAAATGGTTCAATAGCATCCCAGTTTGTCACAACATGGAATGGCAACATCTTTTTGTAGCATTTTTGCACAATTGGTGGGGGGCCAACCAGGTTAGAAAATGCCTCTTCACTAATTTGCTTTTGCTTTAAAAGAAAATGACATATTCCTGCCTTTTATTAAGCAAACACATTAACCTACACGCTCAGCTCCATCATTCCATACTTTGTCCCATATCATTTCCATGATCAATTACTTTACAACGGTTGTTGTAATATTAACGCGAAAGCTAATAGGGATCTTACAATTAAATCAATTCGAGAAAGTCAGAAATAAATTAAAAATAATAAAGGACATCAAAGATTTACGTGATTCGATTCGAGTGTCGGTATCTACATCCACCAAAGAGCCATCAGCAATTAATTCACTATAATCAGAGAATCAAAATTTAAAATTGTTCATACATTCGAGTGTTTCTCACATCTAGATTTAAGCACAAATCCAAAGTGTTCACAAATAAACAACTCAATTACATATAAACTCACATCACAAATTAATTTCCGTGTGTTCTTACTCACATCTATGTCCGAAAAACAAAACTACTTCGTGCGTCCAAGAAAGAGTCCTCTATTCGGCCTCCACTATGCGGCTACTCTCCACTGAAGGAAGCCCTCAAAATCCTTCACCAGTGCGGCTACCTTGCACCTTAGGAATCCACAGCCTAATTCTTTTTCTTTTACAGGAGTAATCAACTTTACTTTTGACCTGGACCCACCACATGACCTAATATATATTAAACAAAGATTGTGAGCCCCTTCTTTTGTCTTTTAGTGCACGAGAGTTTTTTCTTTTGTTTTAACCATCTTTAATATTCATCCAATTGGGTCAAATTTCATAAACAGCTCAAATTCAAGATATAATTTAATAATTCTTCACCTTAGTTTGATGTTTGAAGTCAAGTCATAGTTCTCATCAATCATGCTACTCTCCTAATGCTCCAACGGGTTCTTACTCTCCATATACACCAATTGAGCTTTGCCAAGAGAACATACTTAGTCATTATGTTTGCCGCGTTCTTCGCTATCGCGATCTTCTTCACAATAACCTTACTTCGCCAAGACATATAAGATGAAATGATACATTATGTCGATATGTTTCATTTACTCGTGATAGACCAGATCATATGCTAGATATATTGCACTTTAGTTATCACAGTGTATATCAATACTTTTTTGGTCTAAGCCAAAGTTTGAGAGCAAACCCTTTAGCCATATCACATCATTTGCTATAGAGGTTAGTGCCATTTACTTGCCTCAAACGAAGATAATGCAACGTAATCCTAAAAGGAAACTTTCCAACTCGTTGTACCACTTGCTAGCGTATATACATACCTTGCTAAAAACATACATTTGTCCAAGTCTACCGGCGTAATCCAAATTCACATAACCAGTGGTCTCTCTACCATTGCCGTCATTTCGGTACAGTACACCAACGTATGTTGTCCCCTTTAAATATCTAAGATCCACATCACAGCTTCCTCCTGAACTTTACTAGGACGCTTTATATAACAACTAATTACGCTCATGGCTTGTGAAATATCAGGCCTAGCATATGCCATAGCATACATAATACTACCCACTATACTAGAATATGGAACGTGGGATATATGCTCCTTCTCATCCTCAGTCTGCGGAAATAATTTATCTGAAAAATTAAAGTGCTTTGCTAATTATGTACTCACAGATTTCATTGACTGCATATTAAAATGTGTCACAATCTTCTCAATATATTTCTTTTAATATAGATGTAAAACTCTAGCAGTCCTATCACACAAAATATCTATACCCAATATTTTTTTGTAGTACCTAAATCTTTCTTCTCCAACTCAGCTTTTATCTGTCTCTTCAACACATCAATATCAGATATGTTCATAGCTTCTATTAACATATCATCAATATATAATAACACATAAATTAAAGAGTCATTCTCCAATCTCCCAAAGTAAACACAGCTGTCCATTTGACTTTTTTGAATAGTCATGACTAGCCATGAAAGCATCAAAATGCTTATACCACTGCCAAAGAGACTATTTTAGCCCATACAAAGATCTTTTTTAACAAGCCCACATGGTCTTCCTTACCTAGAATAACAAATCCCTCTAGCTATCTCATATAAATCTGCTCCTCTAACTCACCGAGAAGAAATGCCTTGCTCATATCTAGCTGCTCCAGCTCAAGATCCTGTGTAGCAACTAAAACAAGTAATACATAAATAAAAGTATGTCTTACCACATGAGAGAATACCAAGTTGTAGTTAATGCCCTCATGGTCTGTACCCCTCACAACAAGTCTTGTCTTATATTTCGCTGCCTCAACACTGGAAATGCTCTCCTTCCGTTTATAGACCCACTTGCTTTCAACAATCTTCTAGCTCTTGAGTACTTTAACTAGCTCTCATGTTTGATTTCAATGGAGTGATTCCATCTCTTCGCTCATAGCCCCTAGTTACTGCAACGAATCACTACTAGCCATTGCCTTAAAGTAAGAAGGAGGCACATCTATCTCCACCTTGTCACCTATAGTCGATGCATAAACAATATCTGTATAATTATAACTTATTGATGATTTTATTTTCTTTCTTTTTCTACCCTTGGCTATAGTGTTTTGTAGCTGTGTTGGTTGTTCAGTATCAGTTACTTCCAGAACTGCGACCTCATTTGCAGTCTCAACATGTGTAACCTCCGAGGTCTCTGGAGTCTCCACCTAAAGCTCCACCTCACTGACACCATGATCGGTCTGCTCTACCAGTAGTGTCTCAAGACTCCTATGTTGAAGTATTGTAGTCTTGTCGAATATCACGTCTCTGCTGATTAGAAAATCGTGTGATCTAAGTTTAATGCACCATAATTGGTAGCCTTTCAACCCTTGTGCAGAACACAGAAATATACACTTTTTCGCCCTTGGCTCAAGCTTACCATCACTTACAAGAGCATACATAAGACATCTGAAAACTCGTAATCTGGAGTAATCAATAGGTTTCCTCGACCATATTTTCTCAAGAGTTTTCCACTCGATAGCAGATGATGGAAATCGATTAAGTAAGTAATATGCCATGTTCACTGCTTTGGCCCAAAATTCCTTACCTAGTCGTGCATGTGAAAGCATGCACCGAGCTTGCTCAAGTAAATTTATGTTCTTCCGTTCTACTATGCCATTATGCTATTTGTCCCAAGTACTGTGCGGTGTCTCATAATCCTTTATCTCTGGAAAAACTCGATAAATCTTTACCACAAAACTCTATGTTTATTCGACTGCTTCTCAATCAATGTCTTATATTTCTTGGACCGATCGAACACATCAAATTTGTTCCTTAGAAAGTATACTCATATCTTCCTCGATAGTCATCGATAAATTTAGTATATATCGAGCACCTCCTTTTGAAGGAACTAGAGACAGGCCTTAGACGTCTAAGTGAATGTACACAACTCGTTGCTTGGTCGAATGAATAGTTATTGTAAATTTATTCAGGCGCTACTTCTCAAAGGTGCAGTGCTCACATAACTTTGACTTCCCTGTCTTCTGACTCTTGAACAACCCTCTCGCACTCATCATTATCGTACCTACCTCACTCATGAGCCATAATTGCATATGCCATAATTAAGTCAAGTTAGAGTCCAACTCACTTAATGAAACTGCAAAAGCTCTGGTCACGATCTCTCCCAATAGATAAGAGAGAGTATTCACTTTTTTCCCTTTCATTACTATTATGGCTCCTCAAGAGATCTTCAGTACTCCACCTTAGCAGCGTACTTACACCCGATGTTATCGACTATCCCAGAGAAATAAGATTCTTCTTGAACTCTAGTATATGCCTCACATCTATCGGTGTGTGCATTACCCCATCGTGCATCCGAATTTGAATTGTCCATATCTCCACAACCTTGCAAGCTACATTATTCCCCATCAGAAATCTATCACCATCTGCAATCTGGTAAGTAGTAAACCGACTCCTATAAGGCGTCATATGAGAAGAACACTCCGAATCTAGCATCCATTTGTTTCCTGACGAACTAGTAGTCACACACAAGACAGCCTTTGCATCACCAATGCTCTCCTCGGCAACGTTTGCCACACTACAAGTGGCATTCTACTTGTCATCTCGATTTCTCAGCTTTGGACAATCTCTCCTAATGTGTCCTTCGTCGTGACATTAAAAGCACTTTCGCGTCCTTTGAACATTCTATGGCATGACTTCGACCTTGCTTTTACCTCTGCTGTTACTGGACGCCCGATGTTGATCTCTACCTCGAATCACTAGTCCCCACGCTACATCCTGTGTTAGACTGTCATCTTGCAATTTTCTCTACCATTCCTTAGAGAACAAAGCGGACTTTAGCGCTTCCGAGGTAATCGTAATGCATCCTTATAGCAGTGAATTAGTAAAGTGCTCTCATGACTCTAGTACAGAAGTTAACGACATCATGTCTTGCCCTTTATCATCTAGAATCTTACCGACGATCTTTAAATCCATCATGAGTTTATCAAACTCATCTCAATGGGATTTGATAGACGAATCTTCAGTTTATCTAAATCGAAACATTATCTTCAACATGTATAAGTGATTGTTCTAAACCCTTCATTACATAGAGTACCTGAAATTTTGCCCACAACGCTGCAGCATCATTCTCCTTGACTACCTCTATTAACATCTCATCTGATAGGTTCAACTAGATTATACTCCCTGCCTTCCTCATTAACACGTCCTTTTTGACATCTTTCATTGTTTCGGGCAACTTATTTGCCCTCCGATATTTTGGCCAAACCTTGAGTTGTTAATACCGCCTAGGGATAAGCTATTCCAGGTTCCATACAGATCCCACCTGAAACCCGAAACCTACTTATGGGAACAAGTTCCTCATTTTTTGAAATCTAGAACCGATCCTCCATACCTTCGAACCTAGAACCTATCATGTCATTGATTTCAGAGTCAGTTACAGGATCTACCTAGGTTCCACATGTATTATTAATTGAAAGATTACAGTCAATCATTATCCACTGATCAAAACTTATATTTAGACACACGAAAAATATGAAACATTAACAAAGTAAAAGTCTTAGTCATAAAATGAAACCAGAAATTAGTGATTCTAGATTATACACTCATTATCGAATGCCATAAAATACCACATGATCGCGTGAAGACATAGACCAAGAAAAACATAAAAACTTATTTCAGATTCCAGGTGTTAGGTTTCAAGTTCTATCTACCTAGAATCTAGAACCTACCCATCAAAACAAGTTCCTCAATTTTTAGAACCTAAAATCTACTCTGCATACCTTGGAACCTGGAACCGATAGGTTTTCACCAATCCGGTTATCGGGTTCCAGGGAACCATGCTCACTCGTAATACCGCCTCTATCTTAACGCCCCATAACCCAAAGTTGTTCCTCTCATTAAACTTCTCAATTTCTACTTACACTCTAGACATTATTGCAACAACAGAATTTCCAAATAATAATCAGACAAGCAAAAACCCCAAATCAAAATTCAAAAAATGTTATCCTCAAGCTCTGAGACCAATTGTTGTAATATTAATGCGGAAACTAACAATGATCTTGCAATTAAATCAATACGAGAGAGTTAGAGAAATAAACGAGAAATAATAAAGAATACCAAAGATTACGTGATTCAGTTTTAGTGTCGGTACTTATAACCACGGAAAGAGTCAACAACAAATAATCCAATGTAATTGGAGAATCAAAGTTTGCAATCGCTCATATATTCGAGTATTTTCTACACCTAGATTAAACCCAAACCAAAGTTTTTATAAAAAAAAACAACTCAATTTGATTTAAACTCACAGCAAAAAATTATTTTCTGTGTATTCTTGCTCGCGCGCTTGGCCGAAGAACAAACTCCTTCGTGAGTCCAAGAAGGAGTCCTCTGTTCGGCCTCCACTGTGTGGCTACTCTCCACTAAAGGAAACCCTCGAAATCTTTCACTTGTGCGGCTACCGTGCACCCTGGGAGCCCACACCCTAATTCTTTTTCTTTTATAGGAGTCGACAACTTTACTTTTGACTTTGACCCACCACATAAGCTAATATACATTAAACAAAGAACGTGAGCCCCTTCTTTTATCTTTTAGTGCATGAGAGTTTATTTTTTTTTTAACTGTCTTTAATATTATCCAACCGAGTTGGGTTTCACAAACACCTCAAACGCGAGACATAATTTAATTGTAATGACCGTAATTTTTTAGGTGTGTGAATAATTTCATGTTAGTAGTTCCATTATTTTGTCAGTAAGTACCTAAACATGTTAGTAAAGTAGGGATTTGCAAAATTTCAGCAAGTTTACCCCCGATGTTGGTGTCAAGTGAGGAGACCATCCCCATAGACTGTCGCACCGCATTTGTACCATATCGAGTGTGGTACCGTTGTGGTTATTAATGTTTGTTTGATAATAGCCTCCAAAGAGGAAAAGTTCGCGAAGGATAATACTTCCGATTCAGTCAATGGCTGCTATTTTGACGTGAAAAGGGTGTCCATAAGTCCATTGACTAGTTGATATGGCAGCATGAATTATCCACCGATATTTGAATGGTCCATGGGACTAAGAAAAGGCCAAAAGCTAGTCCCAGATGTTGGAAAGTCTCAAATTTAGATGAGATTCATCCCTTCTGAAATGAACGTTCACTTGCACTACATTTTATGCGAATGCTGTACTACGAAAGAGCCAAGAAATTAAACAACTCCACTAGTTCAGAGAAGTAAAGCAAGAATTGCATCACACTTCTTTGGCCAAAACCCCAAGCAAGAAGCAGAGGTGCTATACCTCTGCAAGATATAAACTTACGGAGTTGACACTGCCCTACATGTCTAACACAAACTTATAAAGATGTCGTCCGCACAATAACTCCAACTCTTTGATTGATATCGTCCTGCTAAATCAGTTTTATCTATCATAGTTCTGCCCAAAACGGCATTCACCTAGGATCCTTCTCCTGTAACATCTTCTGTTCAGATGATATACAGCAACTATACTTGACCTTCCAAACATTTGATATATTGTGTTATGACCTGCAAGGAAGAATGAAATGCTTATCCAAACAGAAGCTAACTGGCTGATACATAGGTACATAAAGCAAGCATATATAGATGATACAGGAATTGAGCAGCACCTCAGCGTCTCACGCGCATGATCTTTACCTCGCAATTCTGGAAGAATCTCTCTTATCATGGGTTACTATGATAGAAAACATGCTTTCAGAATAAACTATGCTGACACCCAACCGGTGCAGCCTGAAATAATCCGGCCCCTCCAGCTGACCAGCATCCAGTCGTTTTCTTCTTCAAGCACGAAATCCTTGTGGTATTCTCCACTCAACTTAGCCCTAGCCTTTTTTATGAGCTCCTGATCCAGAGGAAGCTGCTGGAAACCAACCCTGGTAAGACGAACTTGCCACTGTTTATACGTTTCAGGCCTCTCAACCATCTCCAAACCTTCACATGCCACAACATTCATAATCTCTCGCCCAAAGAAATCTCTCTCCAGAACCAACCTCCACGCATTGTCACGATCTACAGTAGTATCAAGCATATCATACATAGTAGAGAGGTGAAAAAGAGCCTCGCGGAATCTTGTTATGAAAAATGGTGCATTGTAGGACCCATTTCTTATACCATGAACAGAGACATGAGGTCTCATACTCCTAATGAGGCTTAAGACCATTTCTCGCCGACAATTCACCTCAACTGTCTCATCATAGAGATACTCAAATCGAGAAAGACAATTCACAGCAACCACCTCTCCGCTTCATATCTTGAGATCTGCAACTTTGATACATTCCCAGCTCACTGATGCTACCGCTTGGAATTCGAAATTTACATCAAAGCGCTCACAATACTTGGCCAAACGGCGACCTGTTCCCTCAATTCTTTCGGCCGGATGAAATCCAGATTGTGGAAGCTCTATTCCTGTGATCCGCAGCTTAGTAACCCCTCTGGTTCTCTTTGAGAGCTCCTGGATAAGGATTGGCCATTGGAAACCAAAATTAATACCAAAGTCTACGATATGAAGCACTTTTGCTTTTTCTGCTGATTTCAAAATCAGGTAGTTTGAGAAGAGGATTTGGAATTTCGTGAATGGACAGGCTGAATAGTGAAGTTGGTATGCTCTCACCTTATCAGCTAGCAATCTCTTCTCCATAACTGAATAGTGAAAAGCTTGACTTCTACCAATACTGCCTGCAAGGCGTGCTTCCAGCCCATTTGCAAAGTAATGGGCTATCCTTTGAGAACCTTCGCCAGTGGGGGATGACTGTTGTCTAATTTGCCTTAGCAGTTCACGAGCAGTCTTGAAGTCATTAGTAGAGACAGCTTGGGCACAGAGAATCAGAAGACTCCTCAAGTCCGATGTGCTCTCGTTTCCCTTCTGCTTACTATGATCCACAGTTCCATTAGGACCATGAAGACCCTTGGTTTCACTTAACCTCTCTGATTTGCACTCTAATGATAGAAGTCCCCCATTCTTGTTCCTGAGCAACAACTTTTTGAGCAAATCTGAAAGCTCTGAGTCTTCGTTGTCTGAAGCCAATTGCTTGTTGGCCCACCCTTCTTCCAACCTGGCATAATGCCTTTCATGATTCTTTCTCCGCCTTGACCCATTCTCTGACTGATTGCTTCCATTGATGCCAATTTCTTCTTTCTCTCTGATGGTTGAAGCCAATCCATCTTTCTCCTGATTGATAGTTATATGAATTTTACTAGGGATGAACTTCTCCTCCCTGATTCTAACTTGGTCCACAATCATATCGTCTCCTATTTTGAGACCTTATTCAAGGCCAGCCCCGACACCTCTCGGCCTGGTGTGGAAGAGATTAAGCCTATGATTGAGCGGCCACTCAATGATCAGCAAATTCTCCTTCTTTCTCGGGAGGTCATGGACTCGGAAATTAGGAACTCTATGTTCTCTTTAGCGAAAGGTAAGGCCCCTGGCCCTGATGGTTATAATGTTGATTTTTTCATCTCGTCTTGGGATGTGGTTGGTCCCTCGTCATCCTGGCTGTCAAGGACTTCTTTCGCTCTTCCTCATTGCTAAAGGAGACCAATACCACCATTCTCACTCTTGTTCCGAACGTTCCTAATGCTTCGGCAATGAGTGATTTCCGTCCAATTGCTTGTTGCAATACTGTCTATAAATGTATTACTAAGATATTGGCTAATAAGATTGCTTCTGTCCTGCCCTCCATCATTAGTACCTCCCATAATGCTTTTGTTAGATGTCGAAGGATAGGAGACAATATCCTACTTGCCCAAGAGCTTTTTGCTGGGTTTCACCATAACCCCTATCTTCTTAAGTGTGCCATCAAGGTAGACTTCCAGAAAACTTATGATACGGTTGACTGGATATTCTTGGAAAAGGTCCTGCAATCCTTTGACTTTCCACAGAAATTCGTTCGGCTCATTATAGAATATGTTACCTCCCCCAAATTTTCTGTAGCCATCAATGGGGAACTACATGGGTTCTTTACTAGTGGAAGAGGGATCCATCAAGGTGACCCCCTATCCCCTTACCTCTTTACCCTTTTCATGGAAGTGTTCTCTGGGATACTCAATTCCAAGGCTCGACACCTGACCTTCAAATTCTTCTGGAGATGCAAGCCTTCCTCGCTTACACACCTTTTCTTCGCCGATGATGTGCTACTGTTTGTTGAGGCAAATAGGGCATCTGCAACTCTTCTGAAGGAAGGCTTGGACTTATTTTCGGGCTGGTCTGGACTTATACCGAATGCCAACAAAAGTGAGATTTTTTTCTCAGGTGGATCAAATGAGGTTCGATCCCAAATTCGGCACATTTTCGGCTTCAATGAAGGTACCCTCCCCTTTAGATATCTTGGTGTACCTATCATTGCGACTAGACTAAGTAAATCTGACTGCATTTCCTTAGTAAACTCCATTACGGCTAGAGCCCGATCGTGGTTGCAACGCTTCCTATCTTTTGCGGGTAGGTTACAATTTATAAAATCGGTCCTTCATGCTATCCAAGTTTATTGGGCTTCTTCTCCCTGCCTCGGTCCATGCTTTCTAAGATTGAAATGATTTTAAGATAATTCTTATGGAGAGGCCCGGACCTGGGGGCCGAAGGGGCCAAAGTGCCATGGAGTGTTGTGTGCCTCCCAAAAGTCGAAGGTGGGTTGGGCATTCGTCGGCTTATTAACTGTAACCGTGCAGCCTTACTCAAACACATTTGGAACCTTTTCTCAGACAAGGAATCGCTTTGGTGTAAATGGATTCATTCCATCTTTTTGAAGAACAAAAACTTCTGGGTCGCACCTAAGCCAACTGTTTGCTCTTAGGCTTGGAAAAAACTTCTTGACCTCCGCCAAGATTTCCAGTTACACTTCTTTTGGCGCCTTGGCAATGGAGCTGACACCTCCTTTTGGTTTGATCATTGGCACACTAGGGGCCCTCTTTATAAACTCTTCTCTGACATGGACATTTACCGATCAGGAATCCCAAGAAAGTCCTCTGTGAGAGATTTCCACTCCTCGGCTTGGCATCAATCCTCAGTTTTGGATACGCTTCTTTCTTGGCCATTTAGTTTATCCCTAGATGAGGATGGAAAGGACCATCTATCTTGGCAGGGCCATCCCTCAGGTATCTTCTCCTCATCCAGGGCTTGGGAAATGATTAGAAACAAGGGTCAGGTAGTCCCCTGGAGCTCCTTCATCTGGGACTCTTCTATTTCTCCTAGATATGGCTTTCTATTGTGGCTTACCACGCTCAATAGGCTTCCCACACAGGTACTTTTATTGAGCTATCATAGGATTGCGGAAGGAGTCTGTGCCTTTTGTCATTGTAGACTGGACTCCATTGACCACTTATTTTTTGCTGTAACCTCACGGGCTCCCTTGCCCTATTTTGGGCATCCAAATGCGGCCTATCCTGGCGCAATAGACCGTGGCAAGATAATCTCCATTGGGCCATCCGTTTTATAGGGGGCAACTCTTTTCACCATCGCATCACTTGATTTTCCTTCAGTGCTCTCTGTCGCATCATTTGGTCGGAAAGGAATCACATCCTTTTCAAAAACAAGAATCTCTCCTTGCCGGCCATTCGTAACCACCTTATAAAGGTCACAAGAGATAGAGGGTTGTCCTTTAAGCCCTTGGAAGACACTCCCCGCAACCGGAGAATCCAAAACAACTGGGGCATCCCACCAACAATCTTTGAGTGATCTTCCTCTTTAGATTGTTTGTTGCTCTTGTTCTCCCTTAGCCATTGTTTTGGCTCTCTTTTGTTCCACTTAGATCGCGTTTAGCTATGCATAGTCGCACACCTTTTACCCATTGGAACACCATTGATGTCCCATTGGGTACGAGGTTTTTGTGTTCGACTATCCCCTCTTTGTAAGTGGTGCGTTAAAAAGTTAATATACATCTTACCTTACCAAAAAAAAAAAACTTCCTCTAACCCTCTATTAAATTGCAGGACAGACTCATTGTTGTTGAAAATATGCCTGATTAGTAGCTCACTTGGAGCCAAGTAATAAAACCTATCCCCATACTTAGGCAAGCTGTTTACAGAATTGCTGGAGGACTGAAATTTGCAATCCACGTTCGATTGCAAGACCCCGTCACCAGGACTTTTGGCATGAATGGAAGCATAATCATTTCCTTCTGGATCATCATGTAGATTGGGATCCAGAGGATGGCAAGAGTTGGAGCTGGTGTTGGTAGTGCTGTTACTGCCCTGATCACTGCTGCTTCCCCAAGGATTCAAGCTTGAGCTGTTAATGACCTGATTGGTATCAATCCGTTCAGTTTGCTCGGGGGAACCTGGGTATTTCTTGCCAAGTGCATCATACAAGGACTTTTCCATGTGACGTAACGCCATGATGTTGGGAACGACCCACGGTTGCTCCGCATATAATTCACTTTTTATCTAGACAGTTGAATCACCTGAGAATATAAGATGATTCAAGTCTATTACTGCAGAGATTCGGGGACACATAAAAGAAAAACAAAGGAATCAACTTATGGCATCCAGTTCAAAAAGTGTGAACAGAATGAGGGACACATAAATTCGAACAATTCTTGTGCATGTAATCTAGCTTCTCTAGACGTTGGAAAGCAAAGCAAAGAATTAGTGGAAGGAAACGTAGAACTACCGGAACAAATTGATTGGAAGAATAATCAAAAGCTGCAATCACAAACCGAAGGAAGAAATGTGGAGCTCTTAGGAGGATTGAATTGAATGAAGCTCACGAGTTGCAAACACCAGGGAACTTTGAGTGATTCTCTTTTTATATATACAGAATAAGGCAATGACATTATACACCTCCTTTTGATAGTAAAATACATTTACTCTTGTGCTCATGTCAAGCTCACCTGCTCTAATTATTTTCATTTCTTTGGTCAGAACAGTGTTGTTTGACTAACACGTCCCCAGTATTGGTGTGAACGCAGTAGATTATTACCATAAAACAATTGCGCAACGTTTGGACCGGATCAGAGGTTGGACATCATATGGGACTCTAGAAGCCATTATTGTATGTTTGGTGTTAGACTCCAAGGAGAAAGATTTGTTTAAAGGATGATGTTTGCTGATACAGTGAATGGCTGCTACTGTTCAGAATGAGGTTTGCAAAAATAAAGACACATGTTGAATGGCCCATGGGGTTTGGGAAGAGAGTAATGGGCTTGTCCCAGATAGCTGCAGTTCTAGAATCACAGAAAGTTACATCTAACATGGATTCTCTCTTAAATTGCATAAATAATTTTTTTATTGGTAATGTGTGAATCATTAATACTAAGCTTTCTTATCAGATTCTCGCTGGGTATTAGTTTTTTAATCCTTGTGACATTCCAAAGCTTACGTAAACTGGAGCGAGAAAAAAAATAGGAATTTGTGACATTTCAATCTCGAATGTGATCGGCTCTTGTTAGAATTGGTATTCAAGAATCCTTTATCGCCATGACGGAAACTACGTACATAAAGTTGATGAATCAAAATGCACTTCAAGGACTTTGCAAGGAAGAAGGGCGTGCTTGGACTTGCACACTCCATTCATAGGTCCAGCTTCATTCAAACATGGATCAGAGCACTTTCACTCTCAATAGGCAGTCACATTTACCATAAACCAAATTAGATATTAGGACCCAACAATAGCTTAAAGCTCCATCCCGTTGACCGTTGGTAGAGATGAGTGGATTTACTAAGTCAATGTAAGGGTTATCTAGAGAGAGCTTGCTTTGCTTCAGTTTAGGGAAGGACATGTGTTAACGACGGAAGCGAAGATGCACATTGAACCAATTCTAAATCCACAATAGTTATGGGGATCAGCTTAAAATGAAAGCAATTGTGCATAATCAATTATACTATTCCAAGAGTTCCAAAAGGAAACTGATGAAGTCTTAAAAACCTCAGGTAATGTTAAGATAGAGCACTGAACAGTTGAATCATCTCCAACTACAAAATGAAACGACTAAATTGATAAACATACATTCATGGAAAAAAAACTGTAAAATCGATATATTACTGCTACAGAAAAGCTAAAAGACAATTCCACCGTTTAGAGAGATAAAGAAAGAATTGCTGGCACATCTGCCAATATCATAACAAAGTCCTAGATATCAAAATGAATTAATTGACATAAGACACCATTCTGCTTAAAGTACACGATCTTCCTTCTGCTAAAAAGAGTTTCATCAGTAAATAGTTCTGCCCAAAAGTGAACTTGCTAGAGATCCTTCCTCCCTGATATTAGTTGAAGAAATAATTTGCAGGTGTTATTCTCGTCCCTTGACACATTTGACAAGAGTGTTCTGGGTCCTTCATTAATATGCAAAGGAAAAATGCTAACCAGCCAGTAAATGAGCACATAATGCCAGCATACCTCAATGTTTACTAGGCATAATGCAAGCATACTTGGGTGAAACCTGAAAATGAACATTACCTCAGCCTCTCTTGTATGGAATCCTCGCTTATTGAGAGTCATCATGTTAGACAAACATGCTTTAGAATGCGAAGCAGCTGAAACGGGTGTGGGAACCTTATGATAACACCTAGAGAGGGTCGCTAGTATTGCTTATCGCCCCCCACACTTCCCAGCCGTTTTACTTATAAAAAGGAAGCTATGTGGGTACCCAACATTTGCTTTCTTCGTTAAGCACCAAGAAGGTTGTGTGTGGACTTGCCCATTGATTCTTGAAATTATATAGACCACAACTTATTTTGCAGGTCCAGTTTTGTTCAAGCATCGATCAATGCTTACTTTCACCGAAACTCGATTGTGCTTATTTAAGCAAATCAAGTCATACTTCCCATTGATTATTAGATAATAGGAGCCACGATAATTAAAAGCTCCATTATCCTCGAAGAATTTGGAGGACTACTTGCAGCTGCGCTAAATGTTTAAGCTATTAAAGGATATGATCTTGAGGATTGGAAGAGATGATTGGTTCTACTAAGTAAAATGTGAGGGTTATCCTGCAATATTTTGCGCAGCTCAGTTTAGAAGATGACGTCCAAACCTGAGTTGGGGGGCAGCTATAGAAAGAAACTGCAAAGATGTGTCGAACCAAAGAGAATTTCACCACAAATACAAGAATTGATCAAAAGATAAAGTAATTACAGAGGACAAAGTATAATCATTCCGAAGTTTTAACAAAAATCTTATAAAAATAATAAGAACTCAGTTTGATAAAGTACAGACAAAAGAACTAAAATTACACGAAACTACAAAATAGCTCCAATTACATCAAACTAGAAACTCAAACGACCAAATTAAGAACAAACACACATACACAATAGAAGAATAAAACTAGCATAACCATCTAAAAATGCTGTCTTATCTCGCCAAAACCATGAGCAAGTCCCAGGTATTGAGGCGCAACTGCAGACATAACACAATTCTGCTAAGCATCCATTATCTTACAATTAAGAAGCAGAGGTCCCCTGCCTCTGCAAGCTATTGACATTCTTAAGTTGGCACAGCACTTCACAGAAAACCAAACCCTGTCGACCACCAGTACAATTGTCTTTCACACCGCCTTTATTTAACTGAGATCCTCCTCCTGCTCAACAGACTTCACAACAGTGTATTTGCCGCTTTATTTGATCTGCAAGGAAAGAGTTGCATGATCGAGCTCAAAAGAAGCTAACCAGCCTGTAAATACACCCAAATTGTAAGATAGATCGAACGAGAAAAGGAGCACCATGTCAGCCTCTCTTACAGATATTCCTCGCCTGGCAATGGCAGTTCAGGAAGAATCTCACTAACTGTGGGTCATCATGTTAGAAAACACGCTTAACGCAACCTATGTGGATACCAACACGTGGAACCAGAAATTATTCGGCCCCTCCAGCTAAGCAGCATCCAGTTGCTTTCTTCGTGAAGCCCAAAATCCTTGTGGTAACAACCACTCAGCTTTGCCCTAGCCTTCTTCATGAGCTCCTGATCAAGAAGAAGCTGCTTGAAACCGGCCCTGGCAACACGAACTTGCCACTGCCTATACGTTTCAGGCCTCTGAACCCTATGTAAACCTTCACATGCCACAACATTCATAATCTCTCGTCCATAGAACTCTTTCTCTATGACCAACCTCTGTTCATTGTCACCAGCCACGGTAGCATCAAGCATGTCATACACTGCAGAGATGTGAAAAAGTGCCTCCCAGAATCTAGTTAAGAAAAAGGGCACATTATAGGTCCCGTTGTATATAGCATGAACAAAGACATCTGGTTTCATACTCCTGATCAGCCTTAAGACAGCATCGCGCTGGCAGTTCTCCTCAACTGTCTCATCATAAAGATACCTAAGCCGAGAAAGACAATTCACAGCAACCATCTCGCCACTTCGAATCTTGAGATCCTCAATCCTGATACATTCCCAGCTCCCTGATGCTACTGCATGGAACTCAAAGGGAACATTAAAGCGCTCACAATAGTTGGCCAAACGACAACCTGTCTCCTCAATTTTCTTGGCTGGATGAAATCCAGGTTGTGGAACCTCTATTCCTGTAATTCGCAGCTTAGGAGCTCCTTCAGTTCTCTTCGAGAGCTCCTGGATAAGTATTGGCCATTGAAAACCAAAACTAATACCAAAGTCTATAATATGAAGCACCTTTGCTGTAGCTGCAAATTTCAAAATCATGAAGTTCGCGAAGATGATCTGGAATTTCGTAAATGGACAGACCGAAAGATGGAGTTGGTATGCTTTCAGCTTATCAGCTACCATTCTAAAGTAACTGCAACAACCTTGAACCTGATATTGGTCAATACTGCCTGCAAGGCGTGCTTCTAGCCCATTGGCAAAGTAATGAGCTAATCTTTGAGATCCATCACCAGAGGAGGAAGAATCTTGTCTAATTTGCTTTAGTAGTTCATGAGCAGTCCTGAAGTCACTAGCCGAAACAGCTTGTGTGCAGAGAACCAAAAGACTACTTAAGTCCGCTGTGCTCTTAATTCTCTTCTTATGACGGCCCCAGCTACAACTAGGACCAGGCAGGTCTTCGCTTTGGCTTGTCTTCTCAGATGTGGACTCTAATGATAGAGGCACCTCCATATTGTCGCCAAGCAATACCTTATCAAGCATTTCCGAGAGCTCACAATCTTCCTTATATAATGCTGATTGCTTTTTGGCCCGCCCTTCATCAAAAGTCGCGTCGTCCCTATAGTGATTCTTTCTCCCCCTTGATGCATTCAAGTGATTCCTCAAATTCTCCTCATCAACTTCAGTGTTTCCAATCTTATGAGTCAAATCATAGTTTTCTTGATCCATTGTCAAAGGGACGCTCGCAGGAAGGAACTTCCTTGCCTCCTCAAACCCTTTATTAAACTGCAATTGCAAGACAGGTTGATTATTGCTCAATGTACTCCTATCCAGAAGCTCAATGGGGAAGGCGTCACCAAACCCATCCCAGTTGTCAGGGAAGCCGCTTGTGGAATTGATGTAGAAATGAGAACTGGGATCCATGGTCCACCGCATGACTAAGTCATGAGGATTCAGGGCATAAAGGGAAGCATGATATTGAGAGCCTTCAGGATCATCTTGTGAATTAGGATCAAGAGAATGGCTAGTGCCATTACGACCCTGCTCACTGCTATTTCCATTACAATTGCTGCTTGTGCTGTCGATGAATTGATTGGTATTGACTTCTATGGTATGCTCCGGCAAATTGGGATACTTCTTGCCAAGTGTGTCGTACAAAGATTTCTCAGTCTGTCGTAGAGCCATCATGTCAGGTATTATCCAGGGCTGCTCCTCCACGTCCTCTTCCATAAGTATCCGACTTATTTATTTGAGAACAGGATCTGGTGAGTTGCTGTAATCCAAGAGGGAGATAGATTCTCCCCTTAAATTTGGTATTTCACTGAAGCTCGTGGAGTTGTGTAGCAAGCCTCCATCGGGGCTTACCTCTGTGGATGGCAGATTCAGTTCTCCATCAAGGATGATCGGAACAATGGGTACGATATTTGTGGATTGCTGCTCGTGCAGGAGAGAGTTAATCTCTGGGGAGTTGAAATCAACATGAAGTTCATTTATATTGAACCCATCTGAGAGATACGGAAACGGATCTGGGTTGGCCGGGTAAGCAAGGCTATCAGCCTTGAAACCATTAACAGGGAGAGTGAGTTCGTTGGACTTGGACTCCATAGTAATTCACTGTCTCAAATTGGTATAGAAGCTCACCACCTCAACCTGGTGACTGATACAGAGTTAGCAAGTATCTACTTGTAAGAAATTAGAAACCTAGCTTGAACTTCAACCATGATCAAAGATGACTTTAATCAGCAGATATTTTGTTTTTCTAGAAGTCCCCTTCCTAGACAAGTTACAAGTCAAGTAACTACGGAAACACAGTGACGCATATAAATAGTATATGAACTGGAAAACATAGGAATCAGTGAAACCGAAAAGTATCAACAGAGTACTTGTGAGATTATGTGCATGTAGTCCAGTTACAGGTATGATAACTGAAATGAAAGATCAATACTAATTAGTAATCAAAATTAAGCTGCCGTTATAACACTCGATAGAGATAAACAATTGCAATTCTGCTAATAATATGCGTACCTGAACGAAGCTCTCGAGTTACAACCACAGATGAAGGTGAAGAGATATTTGCGGGTTCTTGATATAGAGTGTTTGCAGCACGTAGACAGGGTATGAGGCAATTTGGCTCCGGGATTGGTGCTGGTGGTCACTTAGGTTCGTGGCTATGGGTCAAAACTTACGTCATATAGGTCCCATCCCTTCGTTAAATCTTTGCCGGTGGTCACTTAGGTTCGTGGCTATGGATCAAAACTTACGTCATCTAGGTCCCATCCCTTCGTCAGACTTTTGCTGGTATGCATGCATATCCACTGCGGAAAAGAGCACTGACCCGCACTGGGAGAGATTTTTAGGTGTTCCGTCTCTCCAACTAAATTACCGTGCACGCAATAGTGTTGTTTTGGACGTTAAGGTACTTGCAATGCTTGAAACGCCCGAAACCCCCACTCTCTGACCTATGAACTGCGGAAGAAACTCGACTAGTTAAAATTTCAGAGCGCGAAGTAGTTTACGTTGTTGGAATAGTAATAGAACTTTGTGATTCCCCGAGGTGCTGTATAAGTGCCCATTTGTCATCATGTTGGTCCCAAACGTTGGTGTCTTCTCAAAAGAACATTGCCTGGAACAGTTGCACCACCTTCGGACCAGATCAGACATGGAATAGAAAGTATTTTTACAATATTTTGTTTGGTTATAGTCTCCGAAGTTGAAAACTTTTTTGTTAAAATGAAAAATCTTTTTTGATACAGTGAATGGCTGCTATGTTTCTGTAAATGAAGGCTTTCCATGAGTCAAGAGACTTGCTTGACAAGCGCCAAGACTTTTCCTCGCTATGGCCTATGGGATCAGAAAGACTAAAAGCTTGACCAAGATTTTGGAAATTTGTAGTTTGTCTTCTCGTATAAAAGAAGGATTCTTCTAATCAGAAATGGATTCTCACTTAATATAATAATCTACATTACTTTAATTAGATCTAATCCTTAAAAACTGACCCAGACCGGAGCAAAAGAAGGAAATTGCAGTTGCAAAGATGAATCAACTCCCACAGGGAAATGACACAACTATTATTCTACTCGAAAAATGTAGCCTCACACACAAATCAACATAAAAATATATTTTATATATAGCAATAAGTTAGTCACAGCATCATAGTTCCTATATACATCTCATAACTCAACTAACCCAACAAGTATCATCTCACATATCTACTAGTTAAGCTCATACCCAAAAATCCTACTACAAAATTTCCGTTGACAGTGCTCCTGTCCTACTTGTCACTAGCAGAAGAATGTGAAAAATATTTAAGACGAATGGTTTAAATAACCACAACACAATGAATAGTACATATCTCTTCTAAGTAGATCGAGCATTCACTATACACATATAGGAAGTAATACTAGAAATTCATAATCCAAATCTAAGATATAATATATGTACCAAATCAAACATGAGTTGTTTCATTTCAAAGCTTGAAATATATTAGAAATACTCATTTAATCTACCATCATAAATCAAACATCAATGGTCATTTCCATTAATCAATTTATATCAAATCACACGTTAATGGTCCATTCTATCAATCAATGTATTGCTCAATAGCCAATCATGGTCACAACATAACCCTAGCGATAAGGCAACCAAGATTCCCCTTGGCAAGGTTCCCACCTATTATCAACCAATAGCTCGACCCAAAATGATATTTAGAAGCTAGTATGCATATCTAGAAACCCCTAACTGGGTTCATAGCAATAATGAGCATCAAACTATCATCCTCTAATAATCCACAAAACAAATCCAAAATCCGTATCATAAATCGGAGGAAATTTTCAAATAAGCGCATAAAGTGTCCTCATTTTCTCAAGGGTTACTACCACGAAAAACCCCAAACCGGTACAACTGCGATAAATTTACCTTCTGTTAGTTTTCGTTAAATTTTACAGTCAACTTACTTAGTTAAATGATCCATGGCAATTGATGAATTTACTAGTTTGGGGTTTTACCCTCCATTTGTTCTAAGTGTACTAGATTGTGATTTTTTTTGTATTAATTCAATTTAATGGAAGGTATTAATTCCAAAAAAAAGCACCAACTTTAGGTCGATGGACAATTTTGGCCCGAACTTTTTTTTGTTCCATAAAAAAGCACCAACTTTAGATCGAGGGACAATTTTGGCCTGAACTTTTTTTTATCCCATAAAAAAGCATCAACTTTAGATCGAGGGGCAATTATGACCCGAACTTTTTTTTGTCTCATAAAAAAGCATCAACTTTCATTTAAATCCCAAATTTAGCCCCCAATTGACTTTCTGCCTGAAGTTATCCTTGTTTGAGAAAAAAAGTTATGGTGGTCAGCCTGGCGAATCTCTTCCATGGTGTCTGTCGACGGGCAGTGGTCTACAGCTTTAGATTATGACAAAAAGACGAAGTTTGGCTAGAAAAATTCAATCTAGAGATATTTTTGACTTACTGATGAAGTAAAGGAGACGAACAGTTTCACCGTTATTCTTCAAGCTGTAGTTCAAAAAATAAGACAATGAATAATGCTTTAAATCCGGTCAGCACGTCACGTGGATTTATTGCTAAGGTGGAATAGTCAAGTTGAAAAATCAATTGTTTTAAGTCAATAAGGGCCAGATTTGGGATTTAAGTGAAAGTTGATGCTTTTTTACGAGACAAAAAAAAGTTCGGGTCATAATTGTCCTTCGACCTAAAGTTGGTGCTTTTTTACGGGACAAAAAAAAGTTCGGGCCATAATTGTCCCTTGATCTAAAGTTGATGTTTTATTATGGAACAAAAAAAAGTTCTGGCCAAAATTGTCCCTTGACCTAAAGTTGGTGCTTTTTTTTGGAATTAAGCCGGTAAATTTGTCACAAATGTACATGTTTGGGGTTTTTGGTGGTCGCAAAATTAGTTTGGGGTAAATTTATTATAGGTATACTAGTTTTGGATTTTTTGTGATCAAAAAATTAGTTTAAGGTAAATTTGTTGCAAATGTACCAGTTTGGGATTTTTCATGATGTTAACCATTTTTTCAAATAAAAACTTGAAATGACTTATTAGTCTTAAATAAGGGCATGAAGTGGCAAAATCGTCTTAAATAAGGACTTCAAGCCCTTATTTAAGAAAATGATTGCACTTCAGGCCCTTGTTTGAGATAAGGTCTACTTCAAGCCCTTATTTGAAATTTTCCCTAAATCAGAATACATTTCACAAACCAAAACATATAACTTTCATAACTCAACTCCTCAATCAGAATACCTTTCGTAAACTATTTCTCAAATCATTTCAAAACTTATTTCATAAATGAGATTCTCAAAGCAACATGTATAACTTTTCACAATTCTTTCGTAAAACAGATTGTAAAGCATTCACAAATAACCAAAAAGCAATAAATACCTTATCCAGATTTTATGCAATAAATATGCCATTTCATAACTCATAATGTATCAATTCTATGTTTTTACAAATTCAAAGAAGAAATAAGTGCCACTCCCGTGGGAAAGCTTAAGAACAAACAATAAAGATTTTCGAGTGGACGAACTCGCAATCATGTCAAATAAACGAGAAATAATATCAAAATCAAGTAAAATGCTATATCAACTACGAATCGACCTAACTAAACTTAATTGCAGACAAAATGACTCCTACACGCCAACAAAAAGCTTGCCAAAGCAAATATCTAAAGATGTCCGCTACAAGGAGCTCACGTGCAAAATTTTAAAATTACCTCCGACTAAGTCATTACTCCAAATCGATTTCCATCAAACCTTACGGCTCCACAACGCCCTAAATTATCATTTCCATATAATTTCACAACTTAACAACTCCTAAACCAAACTCTCCCGGTTCAAAATTCACATAACTCCAAATTTATGGCTAAAAACTCCAAAAATTACACCGATTAAATAAACAAAGGGTTTGAATATCCTTATCGGGCACTGCGAAACAAAACTAATTCGACTTGACGAGGTTTTCGAGGCATATACTCCTTTCCCTTTTTTTTCTCTTTCTTCTTCTTTCCCTTTCTTTTATTTTCATCCTTCTTCTATTCCGTGTGTGCCCCTCTTTGTTTCTTCTTTAGGCCTTTTATTCGTCCCCTCCACTTTTGACAAGTCAAAATTTCTCTCTTTTATTTTGTTTTTCCCTATCAATTTTGACCGAGTCAAAAGCCACCATTACTCACAAGGAGTCTGATGAAAGTTTCAAAAACCTCATGTAATGATAAAATAGAGCACTAACAAATTGTAATCATCTCCACCTAGAAAATGAAATGACAAATTGTCAAACAAAGACGCGTGGAAAAAACACAGCAAAATGGCTAATATCAATATCATTATTGCAGAAAAGCTAAGAGACAATTCCACCCTTTCTGAGAAATAGAGAAACAATTGCCGGCCCACGTGCCAATATCATGACAAAGTCCCAAATATTGAACTAATAGACCTAAGACACCATTGTGCTTAAAGTACATTATCTTACCAACAGAAAGACTTTTCACGTTGGCTTTGCACTCCATGAAATAACCTTCCTCTATTGAGTCAATGACGACTAGTAACAGCGTCTTCCAACAACGGTCCTTCCTATTTAATTGAGATCTTCCTTCTGCTAAAGAGGGTTTTCTAAGTAATAGTTCCGCCCAAAAGTGAATTTTACTTGAGGTCCTTCCTCCCATATTAGTTGATGACAGGCATTATACTCTGACCCTTGAAACATTCCACAAGAGTTCATTTGGTGCTTCGTTTATCCGCTAAGGAAAAATTACATGATTGTCGACTAAAAAGATGCTAACCAACCAGCAAGCGCGCACTTAATACCACAATACTTTTTTTTTTTTGCTAGGCATAATGCAAGCATACTTAGTGTGAAACCTTGAAAATGAACATTACCTCAGCCTCCCTTGTATATGTTCCTCGCCTACTGAGGGTCATCATGTTAGAAAACATGCTTTAAAACGCTGGATAGCTGTTATAAAATGGTCAGGATCTTCGCAATTACATCAAAATATGAGAAGATGAATTATCAGAGAAAATAAAGCAATGAACAATAAATGACACGAGAGATTTACGTGGTTTAAAATGATTCGGTCCGAACATCGGTATCTACATCCACTGGAAAACCAACCGCAAATAATTCCCTAATAAATCGGAGAATACACGATTACAAACACTCAAGTGTTTCCCAACCCTAAAATAATACCCAAACTTACCGTGTTTAGCGTCATATAATTGCTCAATACTTATTGAATATTACCTCACTGCTCAAAAAACACTCAAGGATTTTCTGCACAAAACCATGTGTGTTCAAGAGAGATCCTTTGTTCAATTGAAGGAATGCTCTGCTAGTTCTTGCTTTGCTTGACTGAGAGCTTGTGTGAGCTTCCATATTTATACAGGACCAAAAAGGTTCACATTTATTGTGGGAGTAATAAATGTGAGCCTTTGGGAAGTCAAATGGTTACAAACTCCGATGGCTTCACTTCAAGAAACATTGTGCGCCAGGAGACAAAGAGGAGTTAATATCCTCCCTTCATTTAATTGAGCAGTATGTAGAAGTCTGTTATACCTGCCTATCCGGCAATAGCCAATCGAAATTGATATGGAGTCTACCTTCCCCATTCAAGATCTTCCAAGTTTCCTCCCATTCTTTTTCTTTGCAGGACCCCAAGTTTCCTCTCTTTTTTTTTTCTTCCTTAGAGAGTAAGAATACGGAGAGAACTTACGGGAAAATCTCTCTACCAAACCGGAGAGTTCCTTCTCCTGTCTTCTCTTAAGCCTTTTAATGACCTGCTCAGGTCCGGGCTCCCATATTTGTATAGGACCAAAATTGAAGTCAAATGGATACAAACTCCAATGACTTCTCTTCAAGAAACATTGTGCGGCCAGGAGACAACGAGGAGTTAATGTCCTCACTTCATTTTGTCGAGCAGCTCGTGGAAGTCTTCTCTTGCAGCCAATAATAACACAAAACCATGTGCAGCCAAGACAAAAGGATCCCACCAAATCAGGAGATGATCAACCTATTTATTATTTCAAGCTAGCACTTAGGAGAGACAAAAACAGAAACACCGGGTGGACTTTATTTATCCGGCCATACTCGCCTGCTTTAATATTGGACCGTGTTTATTCAATGGGCTCAAACTCGAGCACAATCCAAATATTCCGTAACGGGCGGGATACTTATGTAACGATTAGAGAGGGTTGCTAGCTTTGTCTGTCGCCCCCGCCCCTCCCTGCCCTTTCACTTCCAAAAATGAAGCTATGTGGCTTACCCAACAGGTGCCACCAGGAATTTTGCAGCGCCTCCAACCAAGCAGCATCCAGTTGCTTTCTTCGTTAAGCATGAAATCCTTGTGGTAACATGCACCCAACTTAGCCCTGGCTTTCTTCATGAGCTTCTGATCTAGAGGAAGCTGGCTGAAACCAGCCCTAGTAAGACCAACATGCCACTGCCTGCGTTTCAAGCCTTTCAATCCTCTGTAAACCTTCGCACGCCACAACATTCACAATCTCTCGCCCATAAAATTCCCTCTCCAAAACTGGCCTCTGTTCATCATCACCGGCAATGGTAGCATCAAACATATCATACATATAGAAAGGTCAAAAAGAGCCTCGTGGAATCTAGTAATGAAAAAGGGCGCATTATAGGATCCACTAGATATACCATGGACAAGGACATTCGGTTTCATACTCCTGATTAGCCTTAAGACAGCATCTTGCTGACAGTTCACCTCAACTGTCTCGTCAAGAAGATGCTTAAATCAAGAAAGACAACTCGTAGCAACCACCTTGCCCCTTCAAACTGTGAGATCGTAACTTTGATATAGCCCCAAATTCCTGTGGTATGGCATGGAGTTCAATGGGAACAAGAAAGCGGTCAGAATAGTTGGCCAAACGGTGTCCTGTCTCCTCAAGTGTCTCGGCCAGACACAATCCAGATTGTGGAAGCTCTATTCCTGCGATTTGCAGATGAGGATCTCTTCTAGTACTCCTTTAGAGCTCCTGGATAAGGATTGGCCGTTGAAAACTAAAATTAATACCAAAGTCTAAAATGAGAAACACCTCCACCGCCGCTGCTAATTCCAAAATCATGTAGTTTGCAAAGATGATTAAGAAATTCCTAATGGAAAGGCCAAAGGATGGAGCTGGTATGCTTTCAACTTATCAGCTATCGATCTATTCATTACTTCAAGACAACGTTTGAAAAGCTTGACTTGGATCGACACTGCCTGCAAGGCGTGCTTCCAGCGCGATGGCAAAATAATTGGCTGATCTTTGAGATCCTTCACCAGTGGGAGAACAATCAATCTTGTCTAATTTGCTTTAGCAGTTCATAAGTTGTCCTGAAGTCGTTAGCCGAAACGGCTTGTGCACAGAGAATCAGAATTCTACTCGAGTCCACTGGGCTCTTGTTTCCCCACTTACTAGTTAGTTTTAATCTTTCTCATCAGATTCTTGCTGTGTTTCGGCTTAAATCGTGGCAATTCTCGTCTCATATCTTTTAATTTGACAAAAAATGTACGCCATTTACACGTGATTATCCTTCGTCATCTACCGTTTACACAAGGATGACCTCATCACATCAACTATAACTTGAATGCTAACACTTTATCTTCAGATGAGAACCTCTTTCGAGATGTTCTTTTTGGCTGGAGCTTCTATCTAAGAATTGCACACAAACTGCCCGTAACTTGGTTTCAGATTTTAAGAGTGCCGTCACTTGTCACATTTTAATTGCAAATCCCGTTGGCCCTTATTAGAATTGGCATTTTCAGAATCTCTTTTGCATCCATATCAAAACAAGCAACATAATTCATTGCAGTTGAGAGAGCAAACTTCTTTCAATATGAAATGATACAGGAACAATCCTCAGTGACCACATTCCAGTTGCAGGTCCAGGTTTGTTCAACCATCAATCAGTGCTTTACTTTCACTGAAACTTGACTATGCATATTTAAGCAAATCAAGTCATGTGTATCCCATAGATTATTAGATGATAGGAGCTAACAATAGTTAAAAGCTTCATCTTTGAAGATTTTTCTGGACCATTTGCAGCTGCTCTAAAGATACTTACAGAAGATAAAGTATGATGATTCCGGAATTTAAACAAGAATCTTATGAAAATAATAAGAACTCAGTTCGATAAAGTAAAGATGAAGAACTAAAATTACACTGAACTACAAAATAGTTCCAATTACATCAAACTAGAAATCAAAATGACTAAAGTAAGAACAAACAAGCATGGACTATAGAATAATAAAACCAGCATAACCACTACAGAAAAGCTAAGAGAATTCCACACATTTAGAGTAGTAAAGCAAGAATTGCCAGCTATCTCGCCAAAACCATAAGCAAGTCCCGGATACTGAGCCGCAACCATAGATATAACACAATTCTGCTTTGCATCCATTATCCTTCAAGTAAGAAGCAGAGGTCCCCTGCCTCAGCAAGATACTAACATTCTTAACTTGGCACTGCACTTCACAGAAAACCAAACCGTATTGACCATCAGTATACATGTCTTCCACACAATGCATCCCCTTTATTTAATTGAGATCCTGCTCCTGCTCAACACATTTCATAAAAGTGTATTTGCTGCTTCATATGATCTGCAAGGAAAGAGTCACATGATTTAGCTCAAAAGAAGCTAACCAGCCAATAAATGCACCCATATTGCAAGTAGATCAAAGGAGAAAGGGCCAGTATCTCAGCTTCTCTCACAGATATTCCTTGCCTGGCAATGGCAGTTCAGGAAGAATCTCACTAATTGTTGGATGTCATGTTAGAAAACACACTTACCTATGTGGATTCCCAACATGCGGAACCAGATATTATTCGGCCCTTCCAACCAAGCAGCATCCAGTTGCTTTCTTCGTCAAGCCCAAAATCTTTGTGGTAACATTTCCTCAACTTTGCCCTAGCCTTCTTCATGAGCTCCTGATCAAGAGGAAGCTGCTTGAAACCTGCCCTAGTGAGACGAACTTGCCACTGCCTATATGTTTCGGGCCTCTCAACCCTATGTAAACCTTCACATGCCACAACATTCATAATCTCTCGTCCATATAACTCTCTCTCCAAAACCAACCTCTGTTCATTGTCACCAGCCACAGTAGCATCAAACATATCATACACTGCGGAGATGTGAAAAAGAGCCTCGCGGAATCTAGTTAAGAAAAAGGGCCTGTTATAGGACCCGTTATCTATACCATGAACAAAGACATTCGGTTTCATACTCCTGATCAGCCTTAAGACAGCATCGCGCTGACAGTTCTCCTCAACTGTCTCATCATAGAGATATTTAAGCCGAGAAAGACAATTCACAGCAACCATCTCGCCACTTCGAATCTTGAGATCCTCAATCCTGATACATTCCCAGCTCCCTGATGCTACTGCATGGAACTCAAAGGGAACATTAAAGCGCTCACAATAGTTGGCCAAACGACGACCTGTCTCCTCAATTTTTTCGGCTGGTCGAAATCCAGATTGTGGAAGATCTATTCCTGTGATTCGCAGCTTAGGAGCTCCTTTAGTTCTCTTCGAGAGCTCCTGGATAAGTAGTGGCCATTGAAAACCAAAATTAATACCAAAGTCTATTATATGAAGCACCTTTGCTGCAGCTGCAAATTTCAGAATCATGAATTTTGCAAAGATGATTTGGAATTTCATATATGGACAGGCTGAAAGATGGAGTTGGCATGCTTTCAGCTCATCGGCTATCGTTCTAAAGAGCTCAAAACGACAGTAACAACCTTGCGCCTGATTTCGGTCAATACTGACTGCTAGGCGTGCTTCCAGCCCTTTGGCAAAGTAATGAGCTAATCTTTGAGATCCATCCCCAGATGGGGAAGAATCGTGTCTAATTTGCTTTAGTAGTTCATGAGCTGTTTTGAAGTCACTAGCTGAAACAGCTTGTGCGCAGAGAACCAAAAGACTCCTTAAGTCCGCTGTGCTCTTCTTCTGACAACTGCCCCTTCTACAATTAGGACCAGGCAGGTCTTTGCTTTGGCTTGTCTTCTCAGATGTGCACTCTAATGATAGAAGCCCGCCCGAATTGTCAGTGAGCAACACCTTATCAAACATTTCCGAGAGCTCACAATCTTCCTTATATAATGCAGATTGCTTGTTGGCCCGCCCTTCTTCAAAAGTCACATTGTCCCTATAGTGATTCTTTCTCCCCCTCGATTCATTCTTTAGGTGATTCCTCGTATTCTCCTCCTCATTGATGCAATTAGCTTCAGTGTTTCCAATCTTATGAGCCAAATTATAGTTCTCCTGATCCACTGTCAAAGGGACGCTCGCAGGATGGAACTTCCTTGCCTCCTCAGACCCTCTGTTAAACTGCAATTGACTGTTGCTCAATGTCCTCCTAAGTAGAAGCTCACTTGGGAAGGTGTCGCCAAATTCATCCCAGTAGTCAGGCAAGCCGCTGGAAGTATTCATGTAGAAATGAGAAATGGGATCCACAGTCCACTGCGCAACAACTTCACGAGGATTAGGGGCCCGAAGGGAAGCATAATATTGAGTTTCTTCAGGATCATCTGGTAAATCCGGATCAAAAGAATGGCTGGTGCCATTACTACCCTGCTCACGGCTACTTCCACGAGAGTTGTTGCTTGTGCCGTTGATGAATTGATTGGCATTGAATTCTATGTTTTGCTCCGGTGAATTGGGATATTCCTTGCCAAGTGTGTCATACAAAGATTTCTCGGTCTGTCGCAGAGCTAGCATGTCAGGTATTATCCAGGGCCGCTCCTCCATGTCCTCTTCCATAAGTATCTGACTTATGTATTTGAGAACAGGATCTGGTGAGTCGCTGTAATCTGAGAGGGAGAGAGATTCTCCCCCCAGATTTGGTATGTCACTGAAGCTTGTGGAGTTGTTTAGCAAGCCTCCATCGGTGCTCCCCTCTGTGGATGGCCAATTCAGTTCTCCATCAAGGATGATGGGAACAATTGGTACATGATTTGTGGGTTCCTGCTCATGCAGGAGAGAGTTAATCTCTAAGGGCAAGCCTCCATCGGGGCTCACCTCGGTGGATGGCCGATTCAGTTCTCCATCAAGGATGATGGGAACAATTGGTACATGATTTGTGGGTTCCTGCTCATGCAAGAGAGAGTCAATCTCTGAGGAGTGGAAATCAACATAAAGTTCATTTGCGTTGAACCCATCTGAGAGATACGGGAAATGATCTGGGTTGGCTGAGTAAGTGAGGCTGTCAGCCTGGACATCGTCAACAGAATAAGTGAGTTCAGTGAATTTGGACTCCATAGTCATTCACTATCTCAAAATCGTACAGAAGCTCGCCACCCAAACCTGGTCACCGATACAGAGTTAACAAGTATCTACTTGTTAGAAATTAGAAACCTTGCTTGAACTTCAACCATGATCAAAGATAACTTAATCAGCATATATTTCGTTTCTCTAGACGTCCCATTCCCAGATAAGTTCCAGGTCAAGTAACTATGGAAACAGAGTGAAGCATATTAGACTGGATGCAGCAAACAACATAGGTATCAGTAAAACCAAAAAGTATCGACAGAGTACTTGTTATATCATGTGCATGTAATCCAGTTACAGGTATGGCAATGGAAATGAAAGATCAATACTAATCAGTAATCAGAATTAAGCTGCCATTATAACCCAAGAATGGAGATAAACAATTGCAATTCTGCTAGTGACATGCGTACCTGAGCGAAGCTCTCGAGTTATGAGCACAGATGATGGTGAAGAGGCATTTCCAGGTTCTTGATTTTATTTAGAGATAGTGTTTGCAGCAGCGAGACAGAGTGGAACAAGTCGGCTCCGAGATTTGGTACTGGTGGAGTAATATTTGGTTTGACTGGGTAAAAAAACGGTGGGCTTAAAATAAAAATAAAAGAGAAAAAGAAAAAAGAGTAATAAAATTAAGTGTTAACACCACAAAAAATTCAAAACTGGTACACATGTAATAAATATATCCCAAACTAATTTTGGAATCAACAAAAACCCCATACTAGTACTCATATGATAAATTTATCATAAACTAATTTTTAGGTCATCAAAAATCACAAACTGGTACACGAGTAACATATTTACTCTCCGTTAGCTTCCATCAAATTTTATCGTAACATGCTGAACTGGATGACATATGGCAATAACTCAATTGATATGACAAGTTCACATAGAAATTCATAACTCTCTTTCTTTGTTCCTTCAATTAGCTTTAATTTGAAAACAAATAGTGTTCATTCTCTCACTCCCTCATAGCACTCTAATTCTTCTTCGTCTTTCTCTTCATCGAGCACACTCCTTCAACGTCGTCTTCATGATTAGGCAGCGGAACTTGTCTGTGCACACTTTTATCTCTAATCATCTTCTCGTTTTCGATTTTTTTTCTTGGCATGTTTGCTAACTCATCCAAATAACCAAATTAGGATGTTTAATGGGTTCAATTAGAAGGGGTTCGAAGAGAAGCATGTCATCTTCCAGCTCTATCAACAAGTTCGTTGAAAGATGATACAGTGTTTTTTGTGCTTTGAGGAGACAGAGAATGAACCCTGTTTGTTTTCAAATTAGGTCTAATTGATGAAACAAAGAGAAAGAGATATGTATTTCCATGTGGACTTGCCACGTCAACTAAGTTATTGTTATGTATCATCTAGCTCAGTAATTTTATGGTAAAATTTAACGGAAACTAACGGAGGGTAAATATGTCATGCGTGATCAATTTTAGATTTTTGGTAACCCAAAAATTAATTTTTGGTAAAATTATCATAAATAAGTCAGTTTGAGGTTTTTATGATATTAACCCTAAAAGTAATAAGGGCACCTAGAAAAGAAAGAAGAGAAGAAAGGAAGGAAAAAGAAGTGAAAAGAAAGAAAGAAAGAAAGAGAGAAGGAGAAAGGGAAAAGAAAAGACAAAGGATTTTTTTACCTACATGCCTTGAAGACCTCGACAAATCGTCCGTATTTCGTTTCGTAGAGCCTGGTAAAAATTCAAGCCCTTTGTTCATATAATGAGAGTAATTTTCAGAGTTAGGACATAAATTCAAAGTTATGTGAATTCTAAATTGTGAGGTCCAATTTTGGAGTTATTAAGTTGAGAAAATGTATGAAAATGATAGTTTATGGTGTTATGGAATCGTGGGGTTTAACGGAAATCGATTTGGAATTACGGTTTAGTCGGAGCAAATTTTTAAAGTTTTGCACTCAAGTTTCGCGTTGCAAACAACTTTGAATATCTATTTTGAGTGAGCGTTTTATCGGCGCATAGGAGTTCACCGGCCTTAGGCGAAGGCAGCCCTCGCCTAAATCTGACGGAGGTCGTCGGCCATCGACAAGGCCTGGCCATGGTTGGCAGAGGGGAAAAGAAAAAAGAAGAGAAAAAAAGTAAAAAGTAAAGAAGGAAAAGAGAAGAGAAGAAAAAAAAAAGTAATGGTTAACACCACAAAAACTCAAAACTGGTACATATATGATAAATTTACCCGAAACTATTTTTTTATCACAAAAAATCCAAAACTAGTACACAGGTGATAATTTTAGCCGGAACTATTTTTTTGAGTACCAAAAATTCCACATTGGTACACACGTGACAATTTACCCCGGAATAATTTTTTGACCGTCAAAAATCTCAAATTGATACACCTATTATAAATTTACTCTCCGTTAGTTTCCGTTCAATTTTACTGTCAAATTGTCAAGTTTGATGACACGAGGTAGTTGGCAAATGTACCAGTTTGGGGTTTTACCCTTTGTTTGTCACAAGTTTACAAATTTGTAATTTATTACAAATGTACCAGTTTGAATTTTTAATGGTCAAAAAATTAGTTCGGGGTAAAATTATCACAAGTCTACCAGTGTGGGGTTTTTTGTGGTCAAAAAAATAAATCGGGGTAAATTTATCACAGTTGTATCAGTTTGGAATTTTTTATGATGAAAAAATTAGTTCATGGTAAAATTGTCATAGATGTATCAGTTTAGGGTTTTTCGTGGTATTAATCCTAAAAGTGAATAAAAAATTCAAAAAAATATTAAGATATTATTAAAAATTATCTATGTCAACGCCGACGTCCACATTAACGATTTCCGATCAAAATTGATCGGATTGACTCAATTGGCAAAACGTAAAAATGGTTTATGACTGAAATAGTATAATTAAAAGATTTGAGATTGAATTAATAAAAATACAATAGATTTAAAATTTTTTGGATAAATTTTCTCATCTTTTTTGATACAGTGAATGGCTGCTACGTTGATTGTAAAAGAAGACTTTTCCTTAGTCAAGAGACTTGTTTGACAAGCACCAAGACTTATCCTCGCTATGGCCCATGGTATTAGAGAGAGAGACTGAAAAGCTTGTCCCTGATGTTGGAAACTTGCGAGTTCTGTCTTCTAGAATAAGATAAAGGTTCATCCCCCCAGAAATGGACTCTCACTTAGATTACATTTGTCATTGTTTACATTACTTTAATTACATCTAATGACCGGAGGGAAAGAGGAAGGAAATTGCGGTTGTAAAAATAAATTGACATTTTGTGGATCAATCAATGGAAACTTTGCTTCACATGAAATTAGATCGCAAATAAGTCTATCTATGTAAATATCGCAACGCAAAGAATATTGGACATCATTCTAGCTTAATCATTCTACTTAACTATATTTTATATAAATATGATATTTATCTTTACGTGATTTCTCTCTACCTATCAGTTTAACTTTTTGAATTAAACTTTATAAGAGAGATATTAGTCCTAGACTCCCAAACCGGTCCCACCGTCCCAATCCTTGCGTCCCCACCCAACCACCGGCCCATTTGTCCCATGGCTTATAGTTTACTTGCTGTTGACCACATCAAAACAATTTCAACTTTCGTGATAACTCTTAAATCTTCAGACAAGCACTGCATTTTCAAGAGTTTGCTGGACCTTTTTTTTTTTTTTCAAGATGTTCTTGTTACATACAAACTGGCTGAACTTGGTTTCAGCTTTTACAGGTGTCGTTGCTTTGCGATGTTTCAATTCATAGAACTGTATTTGCTCTAGTTAGAATTGTGATTCAGAGTCTTTTGCATTCATGGGGACAGCAAACTTCGTACACCAAGTGAATAACAAACAATTACACGCTTCCAGACCTCCAAAAGGGAGAGGGGAGTGCTTGGAATTCACAAATTCCTCGTTGACCACTTTCCATTTGTAGGTCCAGCTTCATGCAGGGAAAGACTATCTTGTTAGTGTCAAATATTGATCATGGCCTATTTTCATCAAAACTTGACTGAAGAGAAAACAGTTCACATTGAAAGAGGAAGAAAATTGCAGTTGTGAAGATAACTTAACATTGGGGATTAATCGGTGGGAACTGAACTTTACATGAAATTGGATCCAAAGAAAAGGCTATGCATTTCTCGCAACTCAACGAGGAGCGGAAATCATTTGGATTTGGTCATTTTATTGACTCTATTTTACATAATCATCTTATTTGGATAGGTAATGCATTGTCTGAGACCGAGATGCTGGTCCTGAGTTCCAAATCCCACCCACCCACCACTGGTCAATTTGCCCCGTGGCTTATAGTTTGCCTACCGTCGACCGTGTCCCTATATAAACTTTTCCTGCTAACACTTCTTCTTCAGATCAGTGCTTCATTTTCAAGATTTTTCCCCCAGCAGAAAATGTTCTCCTCTTTAGCTACAAGCCGCTCTGGCTTGGTATCAGATTTTGTGTATCGTTGCTTTCCGATATTTCAATCTCAAACCGTTTTGGCCCTCCTTACAATTGGCATTCAGAACCTTTTGCATCCACGGGGACAGTAAACTTCGTACATAGTCAATGAGAAACAGTACTGCCTAGGAAGAAGGGAGTGCTTGCAATACACAAATACTTCAATGATTATTCCATTGCAGGTCCCAGCTTCATGCAGCAAAAGAAACCATGGATCGCAGCCAATTCTCATTGTAGCTTTGATTAGGCAGATTTTAAGCGACTTTGGCTGCATTTCCTATAGTCAACTAGATATTAGGACCGAATAGCAAAAGGTAGTAGCTCCATCTGGACTGTGGCGAGATATGATCGGTGCTAAGTTGATGTAAGGTTTATTACAGAGGAAGAGCCTTCTCACGCTTCAGATTAAATGAGGACATGCAATAAGTGGATAGCCCGACTTAGGTGCAGCAATAGAAAGCGTTTGCTTCTGATCAAGGCAAATGTAAAGCAACGTCGAACCGACAAAACATTCACGACAATTACAAGAATCGGTCAAAAAGTAAAGCAAACACAGATGATGATGTAGTATGACTCCAAGAGTTCCCACAAAAAAGACTTTGCAAAACTAGTGGAAGGCAGAGAACTGAACTAACGTTATACTTCGAAAATAGATGCAATCATGTCAAATAAAAAGTTCAGAGGACTAAAAACTGAAAAAAAGCACATAGATTGTAGAAAAATAAAACTAGCGAAAACAGTAATGCGTCAATTAATATCAATCCCATCCAATGGTAAGGCTAAGAGTTTAATTCCACATATCTGGCGATGTTATTGCCATCATAATTCTTCCACTGAAATCATAAGCAAATCCCAGATATTGTAATGGAACAGCAGATATAAGTCACTCATCCTGCCCAAATCTTACAAACTTCTACAAACAAGAGAAACTTAAAAAGTTGGCACTGCACTACATAGATAACCAAACCCTTTTGACCACTACTACCAGTAATAAAGTCTTGCACAAATGCTCCCAATCCCTCGATTGAGATCCTTCTAATAACACAGTTTTACCTTTCATAGTTCCACCCAAAATAGAAATTGCTTAAGATTCATCTACTGTGATATTCGTCTTTTGTTGCAGCCATCATAATCAACCCTCTACACATTTCACGTTAGCGTGTTTGCTCCTTCAAGTGATCTACAAGAAAAGAATTATATGATTATCCAAACAGAAGCTAAACAGCAGGGAAATGCACACAACGCAAGCACATATGAATGAGACCTGAAGATCAGCATTACCTCAGCCTCTCTCTCACATGTGCCCCTGGCCCGGTAGTTCAGCAAGAATCTCACTAATTGCCAGTTGTCATGTTAGAAAACATGCTTTGGGAGAAATCTATATGGGCACCCAACAAGTGCAAGCAGACATTATCCGGCCCCTCCAACCAAGCAGCATCCAGTTGCTTTCTTCAGCAAGCACGAAATCCTTGTGGTAGTATGTGCTCAACTTAGTTCTACCCATCTCCATGAGCTCCTGATCCAGAGGAAGCTGTGTGAAACCAGCCCTAGCAAGGCGAACTTGCCACTGCTTATATGTCTCAGGCCTCTCAACCCTCTCTAAGCCTTCACATGCCACGATGTTCAGAATTTCCCGTCCATAGAACTCTCTCTCCAAAACCAGCCTCTGGTCATTCTCACTGGTTATGGTAGCATCAAACATTTCATACATTGCAGACAGATGAAAAAGAGCCTCACGGAATCTAGTCAAGAAAAAGGGCGCGTTGTAGGATCCGTTACTTATGCAATGAACAAAGACATCCGGTTTTATACTCCTGATTAGCCTTAAGACAGCATCTCGTGGACAATCCACCTCGACCGTCTCATCATAAAGATTCTTAAATCGAGCGTGACAATTCACTGCAACCATCTCACCACTTCGGATCTTAAGATCCTCAACTCTGATACGTTCCCAGTTCCTTGATGGTACCGCATGGAATTCGAAGGGAACCTTAAAGCGCTCGCAATATTTAGCCAGACGACGACCTGTGTCCTCGATTCTCTCGGAGGGACGAAATCCAGATTGTGGAATCTCAATTCCAGTTATTCGCAGCTCAGGAGGTCCACCATCTCTCTTTGAGAGCTCCTGGATGAGGATTGGCCATTGAAAACCAAAAGCGATTCCAAAGTCTATAATATGAAGCACCTTTGCTGTAGCTGCGACCTTTAAAAGCCTGAAGTTTGCGAAGAGGATGGGCAATTTCTTAAATGGACAAGCCGTAAGATGAAGTTGGTACGCCTTCAACTTATCAGCCACTGTCCTCTTCTGCATTTCGGCAGAATAGAAAAAGGTTTGCCTATCACCAGCACTGCCTGCAAGGCGTGCTTCCAGCCCATTGGCAAAGTAATGCGCCAATCTTTGAGAGCCATCACCAGAGGCAGAAGAATCTTGTCTAATTTGCTTTAGCAGTTCATAAGCGGTCCTGAAGTCATTAGTGGAGACAGCTTGTGCACAGAGAATCAGAAGACTCCTTAAGTCTGCTGTGCTCTTATTTCCCTTCTTCTTACGGCGACCCCTGCTATCATTTGGATTAGGTGGGCCCTTGGATTGGCTCATTTTCTCGGGCGTGCACCCCGACATTTGATAACCGCAGCCGAGCAACACCTTATCAAGCATTTCTGAAAGCTCACAGTCTTCCGTATATGATGCCGATTGCTTGTTGGCTCGCCCTTCCTCAAAACTCTCATCATCTCTCTCGTGATTCTTTCTCCCCTTTGACCCACTCTCTGAGCGACTCTTCAAACTCTTCTCATCGTCAGTGCCATTCTCTTCAGGATCTCTGGCATTTGGAGCCAACTTATAATCCTCCTGATTGATCGTCAATTGGAAGCTACTGGGAAGGAATTTCCTGGCCTCCTCCAAACCTTTATTAAACTGCAGGATAGAATCACTGTTGCTGAACGTATTGCTAACCAGGAGATCATTTGGAAAGGAATCACCGAACTCATCTTGATGCGGCAAGCCGTTCATCGGATTGGCATACAGCTGGGAATTGGTATTCATATTCAACGGCAAAACCCCATCACCAGGATATGGGCCATGAAGGGAACTGTGGTCTTTTCCTTCAGGATTATCTGGTGAATTAGGACCAGAGGACTGGCTACGGTTGGTTCTGGTGTCGGTAGTGCCATCACCACCTTGATCGCTGCCATTTCCGTGAGAGTTGCGGCTTGGGCTGTCAATGAACTGATTGATGTCGAATTGTCCAGCCTCTTCAGGAGAAAAAGTGTACTTCTCACCGAGCACATCATACAAGGATTTCTCTGTATCTTGTAGAGCCAAATCATCGGGAACTATCCAGGGTTGCTCCTGCACATTCTCCTCCATGAGCATCTGATGTATGTACCGGAGAACAGGATCGGGCGAGTTGCTGTAATCAGAGGGGGAGAAAGGTTCCCCCCCTTGATTTGGGCTTTCGTCGGAGATGGTAGAATGATGCAGCGAGCCATCCTTGGAACTCACATCTGTGGACGGAAAATCAAGGTCTCCATCAAGGTTAACTGCAACAGATGGGTCGTGATAAGCGGGTTCCGTTTGGTGAAGGAGAGAGGTAATTTCTGCGGAGTTGAAATCAACGTAAAGTTCGTTTGCGTTGAATCCATCCGAGAGATTCGGGGAATGATCTAAATTGGCCAGGTAAGCAGGGTTATTGGTCTCAACATCATCCGCAGTATAAGTAAATCCACTGAAGTTGGACTCCATGGTCATCACTGTCTCAAAATCTTCCAGAAGCTCACCACCTCAACTCAACCTGGTGTCTGACACAGAGGTACCAAGTATCCACCCGTTAGAAACCTAGCTTGAACATTAACAATGATGTAAGAGAATTTTATTTTTTTTCCCTGAAACTGTACAGTCCTAAATCGAGTTGAACAACCAAAACCACGGAGAGCAAAGGGATTACATTCACTCGAACCACAAATTACGAAAAGTCAGATGAGCACGAGACGGGCTAAAGTAATTTGCAAAACATGGAGTCGTATTTCGAGATGAATGAACAGACACAGACGCCCATCAACTGCCATAATATATCTAGTCTAGTGCCGCCATAATTTTACTAACCTAAAACAACATACAGAGATCGTAACCACAGTCAATCGGAGATTACACAGTCTCAGACAATAATATCTCTAAAACCCCCTCTCGAACACAAGCACGCCAGTTCCTAGGAACCACTGAAACCGAAAAGTACGACGATGAGTACACATGAAACCTAAGATCCGATCGCCTATGTTCATGAACCTCAAGTCTTCTGGACGTTAGGACTCGAAAAAACCATTCACGGGCATGCGAAAAGCAAAGTATGGAATCAGCGAAGGGAAACGCGTGACCTCTGGCACGAAGGATCGATGGAAACTAACTGTTGCACGATCACAAAGCAACAGAAATGAACAGAACAGCACTGCGCAGCGCGTACCTTGGCGAGAAATATGGGAGCTCGCAGGAGGGTATCCGCTGAATCGAGCTCGCGAGCAACAAGCACGGGTGACTGTGAGCGATTCTGTTGTATATGTATAGAGAGAGAGAGAGAGAGAGAGAGAGAGAGAGAGGGGACCGTGCTCAAGAAGAAATGTTTTCTTTCTCTTTTTTTTTTGTGCGGAGATATTTGATAGTCAACTAGTCTCGAAGCTTCGACCAGGTCTTGAAGCACTAGTAAGCGACCGCAACCCAATGATCGGAGATCCGCCGGAGGTGGCCAATAGGAGTGAGCATGGGTACCGCGTAAATTGGGAACTGGATCCGACCGACCGACCTTAAAAATTGGCCCGGTTTGAAACCGATTGCGGTCCAGTTCTCGATTTTCAGGTAAGAGCTAAACCGGACTGAGAATCATAGAACCGAAAAATTGGATAACGAGCCGGAGAACCGGACCGAACCGAGATAATCCTAAAATTAGTAGTGTCCATGAATCTTTTCACCATTAGCATCGAACTTTCAAAATTCGAAACATCATTTCGTTACTAATGTTATTTAATATGTTCTTACATTGCTAGAATTAGTTTTAAATTTGCTCTGGTCCCCGTGGAACATATGTACCCATTAAAATCCACCGCAACATATATATTCATTGCGGCAGAAATCCAGTATACCATGCGCTTGGGAAATCCCAAATTAACTAGTCATTACTCTTTTACGAGTGTTATCAACCCCTTTCATTTACTCTACATGACAACACAATAGAACTCTTGTTAGGTTTGACAGACTAATTCACTTATAAATGGTTCCGTTTGGGATAAGTGAAACTCGGACTATCTGAAGGGAAATTTTTTTTGTTGCTTTAATTTTCATTTTGCTCGACTAAAATAGAGATAAAAAAATGAAAAGGATTTGGCCGGTTCCATAGAAAAACTTTGGCACTATTTGTTCAGTTATTATCAATTCTAAAATATACAAAGTAAGTTTCAAATTTCAAAAAATCGAGAGTCAATCCCAATAGGTAGATTTTAAATTCCAAATGGAACCTAGACCTGTTTTAAACCCGCCCGCCCCCAGTGGCCGACACTTCCATTCAACGACCGCCGACTAAAACAGTGAGGACGTGAAAGTAAAAGCGGCGGGCCCAGCTCCGATACGTGGCGAGCGGCGAGTCGCTTCTCAGCAAGCCACGTCGAGATGGCACTAAGAGTGGAATGATGGGGACGACCAAATGAGCACTTTCGGATCAAAGGATGATCGATATCATTCGTCATCATAATTCTAATCGCCAGGTTTAGTCAAATGTATTAGGTAATCATGCGATCGCCCGACGACGTTAAAGAAACCGAATAAGGACAACGCACCAAGCGGGACCAAGGTTCGACGAAACCCACCGGAGCAAGCACGTGGGCTTGACGTTTCCCCGGGCTTTTGACCCGGTCAGATGAGGCAACTCCCACCTGTTCACCGGGAGCTCCGGTCACGTGTCCGTGTTACTGTCCGAGGAATGACCCCTTGAAAACCGGTAAATCCGGGTCGGCAGGGACCCCCGCGACCGCCGCCCATGCATGTGAGAAACGGATAAGCATCTTTTTGGTGCCAAGAAAAGGACAATTTGTCCAAAGTTTAAGTACGGACATGTATTGCTCGAGAAGGTAATTAGGGAGATATTTCGTCCATAAAAATCATTGGGGATAATCATCACCAGTTACTTAAGTTAATAGGATATGAAGAGGCTTTGTCAATATACATATATATGTGCATTTATGCAGCATCGTTGTTGTCAGATGTATATATTTAAGATTAGATTATTTGTAGTTTACATTAATTGTAATTAAACCTAATTGCCTCTCATCCTATGCCCTACTCTTCATTTGGTAACGTGAATATACCACACTTTCCTCTCTTTTACCACAAGCCACACAAATCTCAACTTAGTATCAGAGTCATTATTACATGAGGAGCGCCCATCGAGTTTCCTACACCATGGTCACCATGACGCCAATTGCACCGGCCGCATCACTCCAATTCTCCAATAAGACCGAAGTCTTTAGTTTCTGTTCGACATACTTTCGCTACTCATTTTGGAAAACCAAGACCACCATCAAACTCATTGCCCTCAAACGATCCACATCCTGAAATTTCGTTGCCAATCGATACTGAATGCCACTAGGCCCACTGCACATGTCGCCACGTCTCGAAACGTGGGGAGCCTGCCGCTATTCAATGGTGATTTGGACCCCCCCCCCCCCCCCCCCCTCATTGTGTTTTTTGACAAACCAACACCAACCCACGACTTGCCACCCTCTTCCGCCGGATGCGCCGCCGGAAGTCTTGTGCGTGAGATCCACGCGCCTCCCCAGCGACACACGCCCAATGGCTCTATGGTCTGTTGATGTCATCGCCACGTCATCCCATCGTGGACCGGCGTTGACTGGTTAAGACCATACCGGTTCCGTCTCATTTATGACCTGTTCAACCATTTTCTAACCAATTTTTGGTGTTTTCCGATCGGATCCAAAGGCATTTCGACGTTCTACGTTTGTGTTTGGCCTTATTTTGTCCATATCTACTCTCGATATAATGGATTTTGCTTATTTTATACTAGTAAAGTGCCTATTATGGATAAAGTGGAAGTCTCAATGCCTATTCAGACTATTTTGAATGTTCTAATTATGTTTTATGGGCTCAAGAAATATCAAACTTCTTGAAAGGACGTCGGCTTTGGCATTATGTCACCGGAGAAATTAGCGCACTTACTAAAATTACTGACGAATTTTATGCTAAATTTATGGATCATTTGGATGAATGGGATAGCAGAAATCATCAGATTCTTACATGGTTTCGAAACACTTCAATCCCATCTATCTGACTCCAGTTTGGCCTTTTTAATACGGCAAAGCAAGCTTGGGATCTTCTTGCCTATCGCTATTCCAGTTCGAATGTTGCCCATCAGTATTGGCCGCTAGGGAATTTATATCACATGCATGAGGAGCTAAGTCAATTCATTAATGATTTTCTATCATCTATGCATGCTAAGTGGGATCAGTTGCCCTTGTCTGAACCGCGCTTGGAGGAGGCTAGTGATGCTCGCAAAGTTGCTGAATATCGTGATCGTATCAGTGTGATACAATTTTTTATGGCCCTGAATGATGAGTTTGAACCTATGAGGGCCTCCCTTCCGCATAGAGATCATTTTCCTTCTATTGAAACGATTATATCAGAATTATTGACTAAGGAGACTCGACTGGCTACCTTGAAAGCGCAACTCCCTGCCATGCCCATCATCACACCTACAAATACGGTACTTGCCACTTCGAGTTCTTCATCCTTGCGTCGCCCATTTTGCAAACACTGTCGCCAGCATGGTGATCTGGTATCAAATTGTTATTGACTATGACCTATGCAACCCACGAGACCGGTCATTCAACCTCGCAACCGAAGCCTCTCTGCCTGTCCATCTACCAGTGCTGCCACTGTAGAGACTTCTACCCATAGATCGTCCATCACACTGGTATCCTTAGAGGGTCTACGCACTCTTCTCCGAGAATCTTGTACCTTTATCTCTTATGTTCCTAGCACTCTTGCTATCTCTATTGCTACATGTATTTCTGATTCATGATTTTTTTTTATTATGCTTGTTGCAATCACATGACATCCAACTCTACTTAATTTCAATCTAAATCTTCCGCTTCATGTGCACCGCTTATTCATACAACCGATCACTCACATATATGGTTAGTCAAACAAGAAACATTTCTACATCTACATTATTTTTACCTAACACTTTTTTGGTTCCTAAATTCTCACTCAACTTGACATATGTCGACCAATTTTGTGAATTTGGTTTTTATATTCACTTCTCACTCCTGGTTGTCATGTGCAGGATCCTCGGACGGGACGGACACTTGGGATGAGACAAACACTTGGGACTAGCCGTAAAGAGTAGGGCCTCTTTGAGCTTGTTTCCCTAAATATTCCGACTTCTTTTTATGTGTCATATGAAACTTGGCTTTCTCGGTCAGGCAATGCTTCTTTTTCTAGGTTAAGTTCCTTGATTCAAGTGGTCATAGGTTCTGTTGACACTAAACATTTTGATTACCTACCTTATAAGTTGGGAAAACATCATACTTTACTATTTCAAACAAGTGACTCTGGATTCCATGCTCCTTTTGATCTCATTCACTCTGACATTTGGGGACCATCTCCTGCCCCCACCATAGATGGCTCTCGCTATTGTCACTTTTGTGGATAATCACTCTCGTTATACCTAGCTTTATCTTATGAAAAATCATTCTGAACTTTCTCATATTTACAGTGATTTTCTTGCCATAATCAAAACCCAATTTTCACAAGATATCAAGATTTTTCGTACTGATAATGCTATGAAACATAGAAATACATATTTTCTTAGCATTCTTTCTCAAAATGGTACTATAATTCATCGCTCTTGCCCAGGCACTTTTCAGCAAAATGGTAGAGCAGAATGTTAGCATAAGCATATCTAGATGTTGTACGTACTCTTCTCATCTCTGCATCTTATCCTGAATAGTTTTAGGTGAAAGCTTGTCACGCTGTTTTTTACACTATCAATTGTACTTCATCACCTATTATAGGTAACATTTCTCCTTACAAGCATATATATGGTAGCATACTCCATCACCACACTCCTGTCCACATCTGGCTCTTCTCTTCTAGATTTGTCTTCTTTTCATCTTGATGCAGGGTCTTCTAGTGACACCACTTTGGCCACTTCTAATGTGTCTACCCTATCCGTGGATTCTCCACTATCGGTCATTCCTTCCTCCTCTAATCGTCGTTCCACCGGAGTAAGTCAACCTTCTGTTCAACTTCGAGATTACCATTGTTATTCTATTATAGCTTCCTTTTATGAACCTCGCACATATAGAGAAGCTAGTACTGATCCTCTTTGGCAGTAAGTAATGACAAATGAGTTACAAGCTTTAGACAAATTTCACACTTGGGATTTAGTTGATTTGCCTCATGGTCTCTGTCAGTTGTAAATGGGTTTACAAGATTAAGACAAAAACAAATGGTACAGTGCACCAATATAAAGCTCGCCTCGTTGCGAAAGGCTTTACTCAGGAATATGGCATTAACTATGAAGAGACTTGTGCCCCTATTGAGCGTCTTACTTCTGTTCACAGTCTTCTTGCCGTCGACACTGTTAAGCGTTGGTTTTTATTTTAGATGGATATTAAAAATGTATTCCTAAATGCCAATCTCACTAAGGAAGTTTATATGATACCTCCTCCTGGCTACCCTCATCCTTCTCACCAAGTATGTAGATTACGTCGCGTTTTATATGGATTGAAACAATCTCCTCAGGCATGGTATTCTAAGTTTAGCTCCATAATGGCATCCCTTGGCTTTACATCTAGTCCTTGCAATCATGCCCTTTTTGTTCGACATACCTCTCGCGGGTCTATTTTGCTGCTCTTATATATGGACGACATGGTTATTATTAGAGATGATTGTACCAAAATTTCAAAACTCGAATAATATCTTAGTCAACAGTTTGAAATGAAAAATCTGGGCAACTCAGTTGCTTTTTAGGCTTGGAGGTTACCTCGGATTCATCTGGTTATTATCTTTCTCAAGCCAAATATGCCACTGATCTCATTCTCGAGCAGGACGCATTGACACCAAGGTCGCCACGACTCCTCTTAAGACCAATGCCAAATTTGATATCGGTGATGGGACCCCTCTTTCGAATCCTAATGTCTATGGACAACTAGTCGGCAGTCGTATTTATGTTATTGTTACTCGCCCTGACATCGCTTATGCTGTTCATATTGTTAGCCAATACATGACAGCGACTCGTACAACTCACTTTGTTGGAGTTCTTCGTATTCTTCGCTATGTCAAGGAGTTATTTCATGACATTCACTTTTCTGCTCATTCTACTTTGGAATTAACAGCCTATTCAAATGTTGATTGAGCCGATGACCCTCAAGATTATTGCTCCACCACAAGCTACTATTTCTTTTTGGGCACCTCCCTTATCTCATGGCATAGCAAGAAACAGTCAAATGTCGCTTGCTCTAGTACAGAAGCTAAATATCAAACTCTTATTGATATGTCATCAGAGTTATAATAGTTGTTATGGCTATTGGAAAATATGGGAGTGTGTCATCATAGCAGGACAGTCATTCATTGCAACAATCGCAGTGCTATCCGAATTGTGCATAATGATATTTTCCATGAACACACCAAGCACATTGAGACAAACTGTCATTTCATCTAATATCACGTTTTTCGTGGTACTGTTAGACTTGTTTCCACTTCATCAAAGTGCTGATGTCTTCTCTAAGACACATCCACCTAGCCGCTTTTTGGATCTTTTCTCCAAACTCAAGTTGACTTGTTTCTAGTCACCTTAAGTTTGAGGGGCAATGTTAGTTGTATATATTTAAGATTAGGTTAATTGTAGTTTACATTAATTGTAATTAAACCCAATTGCCTCTCACCCTATATATAAGGGAGGGCTTGTACTCTTCATTTGGTAATGTGAATATACCATACTTTTCTCCCTTTTACCACAGCCCACACAAATCTCAATTATTGTTATAATACTTAAAATGGATTCGGCATGGACATTTTCGGAAAGGTTCCTTAGCATGAGCATGGACATTTTCGGAAAGGTTCCTTAGCATGAGCATAATTTCGTCTCCATCATGTTTTGAAGCGCATCCTCCGTGAGCCAAACAGCTTTCGGTATTTTAGGATATCAGCAAACGACAATGCCATCAAGAGAAAAGGACGAACTACGACTGATTAATGCTGCACCCTTACCCATCATCAGCTTCGAGCTGCCATACTACTTGCGGAAATTGTGACATGAGATCTAGGATAGACAGATAACAGGCACCTTGGAAGCATAATTCACAATGCGGTGCCGCGTAGATGCCGCAAATTGCATCTTCCTATCTTTAGAATTATAAGCGAACACATTCCAGATTCAAGATTGTTTGCAAGTAAAAGATACATGAACAAATGGCGGAACCGGAAATAAATACATTCTGAGCTACCTTAATACAAATCCTTGACCTGTAAACTCAGGGAGAATCCCTGTAACGTACAGGTCATGACAGAAAACATTCTTTTTGATGCATCCTAAGCAGGCACCCAACAGGAGGAGCCATAAAAAATCCGACCTCTCCAACCTTGCAGCATCCAGCTGCCATCTTCATCAAGCACAAAGTCCTTGTGGTACCATGCCTTCATCTTACCCCTGAATAACTTCATGAAATCTTGGTCCAGGGGAGGCGCCTTAAACCCAGCCCTCACATGACGAACCTGCCATTGCCTGTACGTTTCTGGCCTCTCGATCCTTTCCAAACCTTCACATGCTACGACATTCATAATTTCCCGTCCATGGAACTCTCTCTCCATAACCAACCTATCTTCATTGTCACGATCAATGGTAGCATCAAGCAAATCATACGCTGTAGAAAAATGAAAAAGTGCCTCTCTGAATCTTGTCGCAAAAAAGGGCGCATTGTAGGAGCCGTTACATACAGTATGAACAAAAATATCCGGTTTAATTTCCCGAATTAGTTCTAACACAGCATCACGTGGATTGTTGTCCTCAACTGTCTCGTCAAGGAGATTCTTAAACCGATCTAAACAATTCACAGCAACTGTCTCATGGCGTTGAATCTTGAGATCCGCAAGTTTGATGGATTCCCAATTCCTTGATGCTATGAAATTGAATTCAAAAGGGACATCAAAACGCTCACAATACTTTTTCAAACGGCGACCTGTCTCCTCTAGTCTTTCTGCCGGGCGCAAACCAGCCTGTGGAAGCTCTATCCCTGTGATGCGTAATCTACAAGGCCCTTCTGATCGAGAAGAGAGCTTCTGTATGAGGATTGGCCATTGAAAACCGAATGCAATGCCGAAATCAATTATGTGGAGGGTAGTGGCTTTCTCTGCAAATTTAAAAATCATGAAATTGGCAAAGAACATGGAGAACTGCTTAAACGGGCATGTTGAAATGTGAAGGTGGTAATATTTCAATACATCAGCAGCTGAAGTCGTCCTGGCAACAACAGTAGAATAAAAGTCTTTCGTTCGAATGTTGTTGCCCACCAATCGTGCCCCCAGCCCATTGGCAAAGTAATGGGCCAATCTTTGAGAGGCATCCCCAAAAGGAGAAGAGTTCTCTCTAATCTGCTTTGACAATTCATTAGCAGTCCTGAAATCACTAGTAGAGATAGCTTGTGCACAGAGAATCAGAAGAGTTCTACAGTCAACAGTATTCTTGCTTCCCTGCTTCTTACCACGAACCCTACCCCTATTGGAACCACGCTTGTTCCTTTGTAGCTGTATGTCTTTCCTCAGCCCGGTCTCCCCAGATTCATCGCCAGAACACATACCCCCACCATTTTCAGTGCAGAGCAACACCTTATCGAATAAATCTGAAAGCTCACCCTCTTCTGCATACAAGGCTGTTTGCTTACTAGCCCTGCCTTCCTCAAAAGCATCCTCATCCCTCTCACGATTCTTTAATCCCTTGAATCCATTAGATGACCCCTTCATGTTGATTTCCTCATTGATACGCGTTCTTGTGGTTCCTTTCTTTGTTTCAGATGACGGTTTGCTGTCCTCTGGATTAATTCGTAATTGATTGTTGGTAGGAAGGAATTTGCTGGCCTCCTCTAATCCTTTCTTAAACTGAATCATAGACTCTCCATCGCTTAAAATGCTCTTGACAAGAAGCCCATGCAAAGATTCCTCAGACCCAACATCATGATTGGTGATGCTGTTTGAAGAATTGGCCAAGAACTGCGAAATGGAATCCACGTTCGACTGGAAGTCTTGGTCAGGATTTTTCACAACAGCATGGCTATGATCTCCGATTGTATGCAGAATATTAGCATCGGCTGAGTCGCTGGAGCTGAAAGTAGCGTTTATAGCATCATGGCTTCCGGGAGCACTGCTACTTCCAGAAAGGTTGCTAGTTGTGCTCTCTACATAATGGCTTAAATCAACCTGTGAGGGGCTCTGACCAGACTCTTCCAAATGCTGCTGACCAAGGACATCGTACAATGATTTTTCAGCATTTTGCAGAGCAACCTCATCGGCAAATACCCACGGTTGCTCCTCCAAGTTCTCTTCCATAAGCATCTGACTTATATACTTTAGAACGGGATCCAATGAGTCGATGTCCCCCGAGGGGGAGAAAGAATCTCCCTCTGGACTCTGGCCCCTGCTCGAGCTCATGGATGGACCAAATGAGCCTCCATCTAGGCTCACCATTGTCGAGGGAAAGATTAAATCTCCATTATCGAGGTCGACAGATTTCGAAGGGAGTTTGGTTACAGGGTCTACTTTATTCGAAAGAACAGCACCATCTGAGGATTCAAGGTCTAGAATAGGGTCATCCAAAAAGAAACCATTTGTGAGACTTGGGTTCTGATCTGGACTATGTGAAAAGACATGGCTGTCTATTGGAAGATCATCCGGATCGATACAAGCCGAGTAATCAAAGAACAAAGGATCCATGGTCATCTACTCTCCAAACCCTATCAAAGTCCCCACCCTAACATCAAATTTTGATGCAAATCGCCAAGTATCTTTGGACACCCAGAACGTGAACCAACTGAACTAAAATGCTCAGCCCGCAACAAAAGAACTCACTCTTCAATGTTCTTGTCTTTTTTTTTTTTCTCCGTTTGCTTAAACAGGGTCGATTAAAGTCGAAGAATAACAGATCGCGAGAAGGGAGAAAAGCGGAGCACTTCAACGGGAAAGGACCCCGCAGGAAGTAAACATCGACATGCCCCCTCCCTAAAGCAGATGAAATGAGAAGACCCAGAAATCAATGGGTGAATGGAGACCCGACTTCTGGTTTTCGTTTACAACATAGAAAAGAGAAATAGAGATGGGATTGCGTACCGTAAAAATGGAAAAGTGGGGTTGGAAGCTGAATGAAGAATGATAAGTCTCCGATGCGATCTTTATACGAGGGAATCAGCTGATAGAGGATGGTGTGAAATTCGGAATCTTCCGTGAACTGGCCGAGCTGAATAACTCAACTTCATCTTGAATTCCGAGGAAAAAATCACAAAAGCTACAGGTAAATTTAAAAAAGAAAAGAAGAGATTATGTAGGAAGATTTGGGCCAGAAAATAAAGGCGGCCCGGATGATCTCCATCCGTGTCATCCTCATCGTGTTCCTTCGATCGCGGAAGCGATCGGTCAACTGTGGGTCCGCATGTTTGGCAATTTGTCAAATAGTGATTGATTCTGCTCTTTTGTTTTCAGAATCAATTTGAAAATAGAAATCCGTTTGTTAAATTTTTTGTGCCCGAACATAATTTTGCAAAAAATTATGCCCAGAATCAGTTTTAGAACATAATCAATAATAAAAAAAAAAGCAATTTCTTGATTCTGGAATAATTTTTTCAAAACTGATTCCTCTTGGTCTTTTTCTTTTTTTTTGTTGTTATTGTTCTTCGGCCCTGCCACCCGTCAGCCACCGACCGCCGGCGACCGGCCACAGGCCAAGGCCGGTGAGGGCGTCGCGGCCCTCACCGGTGGCCGGCAAGGGCGTCTCGGCCCTCCCTAATGGCCGGCAAGGGTCTCCCTAATGGCCTGGGCAAGGGTGGCTCGCAGACTAGCCCAACCAAGGCGAGGCCGATCTTGCCATCGCCACCGGCGAAGGCGGCAGTGAGGGCCGCGATGCCCTTGCTGACCCTAGCCTGTGGTCGGTCGCTAGCGCCGACGACCAGCCATGGCCAAGAAAGGAAGGGGAAAGAAAGAAAAAAAGAGAAAAAAAAAAGAAATAAATATTAAAATATTCAAAATATTATTAATAAAAAGAAATTTTGTGTAATTACCAAACGTATTTTTGTTCTTTTTCTATTCCAAGAACAAAAACTTTGGACAGTTACCAAACGCCTTCAAATGCTTAGAAATTATTTCCGGACATAGAATAAAAAAGAATTATTTCTTTTCAGAATTAGATTCTGGACACAGAATGATTATCATTCATAGTCGAAATAGTGTTACGTTTACTGGCCAATGAATGACCGCGGCTGCGAAGCAAAAAGCTTAAACAAAGAGAGAAAAGTCAGGGAAGAAACCACTAAAATTCTCGAACTAAACCTAATTTTTGTGCTATTAAAAGTGTCAAACTATACGCATTGCGATTATCAATAGCACCTGTGGCAGTTTCGTTCAGGACCACAGGTGAAAATCCTAGGTGGGTGGGTTAAGTGAGCAACTAAAAAGAAAACGGAGTCATTATGGCTCCAATGGGACTTTAATGAAGAAAGAACGGGATTTTTATCTGGGAAATGTTCTGTTGAGTGATCCCACAGAATCGGTTCTCGACCAGCTCAAGAACTCGTTCTCCGACCCATGGAGGCTCCTCTCCAGTTGGAACTCGTGCTCGGGCACGTCAAATTGCCGTGATAGATTTGGCGTCTCATGGGACTTTGATTTTAGGGTTTCGTCTCTCAACATCACCGGAAACGAGAGAGAGAGGAAACCAGAGAGAGAGAAAGAGATCACGATGAACCCTAATTTTTTAGAAAATATTCAATGATTTGCAATCACCACGTCATCAACTGATGTATATGGGCTAAAGCAGGCACCTTCTGTATATATTCACACTCCTAATATAGTGTCGATTACGCCAAGCATTAGATGGGCTGAAGTAGGCTCCTCGCGCATGGTATTCCAAATTCAATTCCACCATGGAACGCATTGGATTTACATATGATCCCAACGACGGTGCTTCCTTTGTTCAACAAACATCTCGTAGAAGTATTCTGTTACTCTTATGTGTGGACGGCATGACAATTATTGACAATGATCATATACCGGCATTATGAAACTACAACAATATTTGAGTCAATAATTTGAAATAAAAAGATCTTGGACGACTCGGCTATTTTATCAGCTTGGAGGTTGCTTCAAATTCCTTCTCCTAGTATCTTCTCAACCGCGATATGTCACTGGTCTTCTTTCTCAGGCCGAACTTACTGATAACAAGATTGCTACAACTCCCATTGAGACTAATGTCAAATTTGATAACAAAGATAAGATTCATGTGCCGAATCCCACATTTTATCGACAACTGGTTGGCATTTTTGTTTTTATGGCAAAAAAAATGAACATCAAGAAATCAATAATTTCTTTTATTTTTGCATCTTTCAAAGATGTCTATGCGGAGGTGAGTGACCCCAAAGAATCGGTCCTCATCGAGCTCAAGAACTCATTCTCCGGCCCGTGGAGGCTCCTCTCTCCCGTTGGAATTCGAGCTCGAGTGCGTCTAGCTATCGTGATTGGTTTTCCGTCTCATGTGACCATGATTCTAGGGTTTCGACTTACAAACCGGAGAGAGAGAGGGAGTGGCGAAACTTAATTTTTGCTCCAAATCGACTTCAGCTATCAAAACAACGTCGTCTCTAGTTCATGGCCATGTCAAATTATTTCCCAGCAAAACGTCGTTTTTCACTACAGTAGTGTTAGCCTTCCATTATCGGAATACTAACAACAGTCTTAGCCGAAATCGCGATGGAGGGTATTGTGATAGATACCGGTGTCGTAATTCATACGATTTGGGATTTTTCATGTCATTTCCCTTTTTTGTTAAATTATCTTCACATCTTTCAAACCAGATGAATATGCCATTTTTATCTTAAAAGCGCATGTGGATGCCAATTTTTGCTTTTGAGTTGATCAAAATCTGCATCAGGAAACCGGTGACTTCCATCACTGGTTAAGGGCCTAGCTTGAGGCTCAAGCCTTTTCCTTAGCTTAACTTCGACGGCACCTCGCACTAAGCAATTTCCATGAACATTTGTCCAGATTTTTACACATGCGCACCCTAAATCTAGAAAATCATGACCATTCATTTAGTAACTTTTCAATTACATAAATGTCAATATTATTACATCGACTATTCAAATAAACTTTTTACCAGGACGAGACGGAAAACGTTAATCTAATTGAATAGCATTTTACGATATTTGATAACAATAATAAGAAGAAAAAACACGACAAACGGTGTCCCCTTTCCGTACATCAATTATCACGACTCCAAAACTCTGTAGCTATCCAAACCGTGCAACGTGGATTCACTGCACAAACCTTTCGGTTTGTTTTACTCTGAGAGAGAGATTAGAAAATGTATGTAACTTAGATATCGGACGAAAAAAACCTATTAAGTACTAATTAGTGTGAACTTTCCGACATCGAAGCTTATTATTGCAAGGACGCGGTAACATGCGAGCTCTGTCGGTAGTGTAGAAAAGACATTTCTCATTAAACCTTAGGATTAGAGCTCACCTGCCATGCATGCATAATTATGCTTAATCAAAATGCAGAAGAGCTAAAAATTTTGCGGACCAAATCAATCTCACTCTCCGTTATCAGTCGTTGGTGTAAATGAAACAATATATTGACAGACTGAATTGCATGAGAATTCAACTATATCTACAATAACTAGTTTAATCACATACTTGATCTCCCTTGCACATAAACCAACAATTGACCCATCCAAATTACTTCACAGAAAGACAAAACCGAGAAATAAGATATAATGTCTGTAGGCCAGAAAGTAATCCAGAAGTTCAACTGCCCTTAAGTTGTCTTGAAGACAGAAACAACTTTAGCTTGAGCCCAACATTGTCTGCATCATATTCAGTTCTTAGAAGAGCCAAACAGCTTTCAGTATTATAGGAGATTAGTAAACAACAGAGCCATAAAGAGAACAGCACAAACCATACATGACAATGCTGCACCCATACCCATCATCAGCTTTGACCTGCCATATTACTTGCACAATTTGTAAGACATAGGATAGACAAATCATGACACATTATCAGCAAAATTCACTGTGCGATGGGGCATAGAAGCTGCAAATCGTATCTTCCAATCTCGTGAATTAGATAAATTGTAAGAAAACGTTCCTCATTCAAAATCGTTTGCAAGTACAAGATGCAGGAACAGAGGAGCCAGAAATAAGTACATGCTGAGCTATTCTAATACGAATCCTTGACCTGTCGACTCGGGAAGAATCCCAGTAATCTACAGGTCATGACAGAAAACATTCTTTTTGGAGCATCCTAAGTAGACACCCAACAGGAGGAGCCATAAAAAATCTGACCTCTCCAACCTTGCAACATCCAGTTGCCATCTTCATCGAGCACAAAATCCTTGTGGTATGGTTTCATCTTACCCCCTGAATAACTTCATGAAATCTTGGTCCAGAGGAAGCGCCTTAAACCCAGCCCTCATATGACGAACCTGCCATTGCCTGTACGTTTCTGGCCTCTCAATTCTTTCTGAACCTTCACATGCTATGACATTCATAATTTCCCGTCCATGGAACTCTCTCTCAAAAAATAACCTATGTTTGTTGTCACGATCAATGGTAGCATCAAGCAAATCATACCCTGCAGAAAAATGAAAAAGTGCCTCTCGGAATCTTGTCGTAAAAAAGGGCGCATTGTAGGAACCGTTACGTACAAAACGAACGAAAATATTCGGTTTAATTTCCCGAATTAGTTCTAACACAGCATCACGTGGATTGTTATTCCCAACTGTCTCATCAAGGAGATTCTTAAACCGATCTAAACAATTCACAGCAACTGTCTCATGGCTTTGAATCTTGAGATCCGCAAGTTTGATGGATTCCCAATTCCTTGATGCTATGAAATTGAATTCAAAAGGGACATCAAAACGCTCACAATACTTTTTCAAACGGCAACCTGTCTCCTCTATTCTTTCTGCCGGGTGCAAACCAGCCTGTGGAAGCTCTATACCTGTGATGCGCAATTTACAGGGCCCCTCTGGTCGAGAAGAGAGCTTCTGTATGAGGATTGGCCATTGAAAACCAAATGCAATGCCGAAATCTATTATGTTAAGGGTAGTGGCTTTCTCTGCAAATTTAAAAATCATGTAATTTGCAAAGAACATGGGGAAATTACTAAACGGGCATGTTGAAAAGTGAAGTTGGTAAGATTTCAAGACATCAGTTGCTGAGGTCCTCCTGGCAACAACAGTAGAATAAAAGGCTTGTGTTCGAATGTTGTTGCCCATCAATCGTGCCTCTAGCCCATTGGCAAAGTAATGGGCCAATCTATGAGAGGCATCCCCGAATGGAGAAGAGTTCTCTCTGATCTGCTTCAACAATTCATTAGCATGCCTGAAATCACAACTAGAGATAGCTTGTGCACAGAGAATCAGAAGAGTACTCAAGTCAACAGTTTACTTGCTCCCCTGCTTCATACCACGAGCCCTACCTCTATTGGAACCGCGCTTTTTCTTTTGTGGCTGTACGTCTTTCCTCAGCCCTGTCTCCATGAACTCGTTGCCAAAACACATACCCAGACCATTTGCGGTGCAGAGCAACACCTTATCGAACAAATCTGAAAGCTCACCCTCTTCTGCGTTCAAGGCTGTTTGCTTATTTCCCCTGCCTTCCTCAAAAGTATCCCCGTCCCTCTCGCGGTTCTTTAATCCCTTGAATCCATTAGACAAGCCCTTCATGTTGATTTCCTCATTGATGCTCGTTCTTGTGGTTCCTTTCTTTGTTTCAGATGACGGTTTGCTGTCCTCTGGATTACTTCGTAATTGATTGTTGGTAGGAAGGAATTTGCTGGCCTCCTCTAATCCTTTCTTGAACTGAATCAGAGACTCTCCATTGCTGAAAATGCTCTTGACAAGAAGCCCATGCAAAGATTCCTCAGACCTATCATCATAATTGGTGATGCTGTTTGAAGAATTGGCCAAGGACTGCGAAATGGAATCCACATTTGACTGGAAGTCTTGGTCAGGATTTTTCAGCACAGCACGGCTATGATCGCCGATTGTATGCAGAATATTAGCATCGGCTGAGTAGCTGGAGCTAAAAGTGACGTTTGTAGCATCTTGGCTTCTGGGAGCACTGCTACTTCCGGAAAGGTTGCTAGCTGTGCTCTCTATATATTGGCTTAAATCAACCTGTGAGGGGCTCTGACCAGACGCTTCCAAATGTTGCTGACCAAGGACATCGTACAATGATTTTTCAGCATTTTGGAGAGCAACCTCATCGGCAAATACCCACGGTTGCTCCTCCATGTTCTCTTCCATAAGCATCTGACTTATGTACTTTAGAACGGGATCCAATGAGTCGATGTCCCCCGAGGGGGCGAGAGAATCTCCCTCTGGACTCTGGCCCCTGCTTGAGCTCATGGATGGACCAAATGAGCCTCCATCTAGGCTCACCATTTCAAGGGAAAGATTAAATCTCCGTTATCAAGGTCGACAGATTTCGAAGGGAGATTGGTTACAGGGTCTACTTTATTCGAAAGAAAAGCACCATATGAGAATTCAAGGTCTAGAATGTTGGGATTTTGGCATCCAAATTCCATAGAATTGAATGAAAAGTGTGTGGTTAAAAGTATCCCACATTAAATAGAAGAGAGATGGGAGATGATTTCAAATAGTTGGGTCTCACAAATGGGTTTGAGCCCCAAAGGGTACCCCACTTTTGTGGAAGGGAAAGGACCTATTGATTGACTGAGTAAGTCCGATAGGTTTCACTAAGGAAAGTTCAAAATCTCAGACTACTTATCCTGATGTAACGTTTTCTTATGGAATAAACGTACTTTGCATCTCATGCATACACGAAGAGTCATGGTATCAAAACTTTTCATTCATGTGGGGGACTGTTGGGATTTTGGCATCCAAATCCTATAGAATTGAATGAAAAGTGTGTAGTTGAAAGTGTCCCACATTGAATAGAAGAGAGATGGAAGATGGGTTCAAATAATTAAGCCTCACAAATGGGTTTGGGCCCCAATGGGTACCCCACTTTTGTGGAAGGGAGAGGACCTACGCCAAGCTAAGTCGGTCCCCCGCACGCGCCGCCGTCCGTCCAGCTCGGTTCACGTCCACCCTCTATCGGTTTTTATTTTTTCCGAGCAAACACGTTATTTAGAATTTTTTTTTTTGGACAAACAAACATGTCTGTTCGTGAGGTTCGGTTCGCCCGAACGGAAAACCGAAGCCCTTCGCGACCGTTCACGAACCAAACAAACCGGTTCAAGTGAACCTTCACTATTGTTCACGAAAACTTGCAACTCTTCATTTTTCGCCACTTGAATATGACCGAACAGTTTAGTTCGGAACAGTGACATCGGCATTCCCGCGAGACATTTTCCCAACGCACTCTAGACATTTTTTTTCACTTCATCATTTCGTGCGATTATTCTGCGAAATTGCGTTTGAAGGAGTCCTCCGAATACGTACCGCTTCGGAGGAACGAGATCCGTTCTATCCTGGGAGACGATTGTCCAATATCCTTGGGTACTGATTGAGGGGCCAAATTCGTCTTAAGGACATGACGTTATTTCGTTGGGCTCATATCAACATTCTGTTTATTTGCTTGTACTACTTTTAGGTTAGTTTTCCTAACGTTTGATTTTTAATTTTTGGTATACGAACTGAGCCGATAACATAGAATAGGGTTATCCAAAAAGAAGCCATCTGCCAGGCTCGGGGTACTGATCTGGATTAGGTGAAAAGACATGGCTGTCTATTGGAAGATCATCTACACTGATAGAATTGGAGTAATCAAAGAACAAAGGATCCATGGCCATCTGCTCTTCAAACCCTATCAAACTCCATCCCCTAACATCAAACTTTGATGCAAACCACCAGTATATTTGGACCCCCAGAACATGAACCAGCTAAAGTAAAATGCTCTCAGCCTGCTGCAACAAAAGAACTCACTCTTCAATGTTCTTCTGTTTGCTTTTTTCTTCGTTTGCTTAAACAACGTCGATTGAAGTCGAAGAATAACAGATCACAAGAAGGGAGAAAAGCGGAGAACTTCAAAGGGAAAGGACCACGCAGGAGGTAAACATCGACATGGTCCTCCCTAAAGCAATTGAAATGAGAAGACACAGGAATCAATCGCTGAATGGAGACCCGCCTTTCGGTTTTTCGTTTACAACATAGAGAAGAGAAATAGAGATGGGTTTGCGTACCGTAAAAATGGAAAAGTTGGGTTGGAAGCCAACTGAGGAATGGTCACTCTCCGATGCGATTTTTATAGGAGGGAATCAGCATATGAAGGACGGTGTGGAAGTTCGGAATCTTCCCCGAAGTGGAGAAGTCGGGGACAAGTGCCAAAAAAATCATAAACTTTTTGCATTGATATCAATTTAGTCCTAAATCTTTTTTTGGTGATAATTCAGTCCTAAACCTTTTGTATTTATGTCAATTTAGTCCTAAACCTTTTTTTGATGTCAATTGAGTCATAAACCTTTAGCATTGATGTCAATTCAATCCTAAACCTTTTGTTTTGGTGCCAATTCAGTCCTTCCGTTCAATTTTGACCTGATTTTGCTTCCGTGGACGTCGACCGATCGACGGCCAATCACTGGCGCTGACGTGGACAACCTTAATAATATTTTTATTAATTTTTTTTCTTTTTTTTCTTTTCTTTTTTTTTATCTCTCCTCCCTCCAGCCTGTTGCCGAACCGACGACCAGCCAGAGGCCAAAGGCCAGCGCTGGTGAGGCTCGCCCATGCCGGCCACTGGCGAGGCTCACCCTCGCCGGCCACTGGCAAGGGCGACCTCGCGCTGGGCGAGGCTCAGTTGGGCTGGGCGAGGCCCGACCTCGCTGGATCTGGCAAGGGCAAGCCTCGCCGACGGCTTGGCGAGGCCCGACCTCGCTGGATCTGGCGAGGTCGAGCCTCGCCGGCGGTTGGGCGAGGCACAACCTCGCCAGATTCGGCGAGGTCAAGCCTCGCCTAGCGCAAGGCCGCCCTCACCAATGGCCGGCATGGGCGAGCCTCGCCAGCGCTAGCCTCTGGCCTCTAGCCATGGGCCGGTCGTCAGCTCGGCGACCGACTAGAGGGAGGGGAGAGAAAAAAAGAAAAGAAACAAATTCAAAAAAATTCAAAAAAAGTATTAAAATATTATTAAAGTTGTCCATGTCAGCGCCGATGACCGGCCGGTCGGCCTCCACGTCAGCAAAATCCGGTCAAAATTGACCGGAAGGACTGAATTGACACAAAAACAAACGGTTTAGGACTAAATTGGCACCAATGCAAAAGGTTTAGGACTTTTTTGGCACTTTCCCTAGGGAAGCTGCGTAACTCAACTCCAACTTGACATCCAAGGAAAAAATAACATTAAAGCTACAGATAAATTTTAAAAAAAGAAAGGGAAATGACACAAACTTTTGCTCAATGTGTAATTTGGTCCATAAACTTTTAATTTATTCAATATAGTCCATGAACTTTAGCCTAATATTCAATGTAATCCATGAACTTTTAATATATTTAATGTGATCTATGTACCTTTGATGCATGTTCAATTTAGTCCCTTAACTATATAAAAATGCTTAATATGGTCCTTTCATTAATTCAAATCCAGAGACTACATTAAATATTTTCATATAGTTCAGAGACTAAATTGAATATGTACCAAAAGTTCATGGACCACATTAAATATTAGACTAAAATTCATTGACCAAATTATATATCGCGTCAAAATTCAGGGATCGTTTGTGTCATTATCCTTTAAAAAAAATTGTTTTGGGAATATTTGGGTCAGGCGACAAGGTGGTCCCCGTTGATCTCCAGCTGTGTCATCCGCTTCGAGTTCCTTCAATCGGGGAAAACGATTGGTCAACGCTGGGTCCCGCTTTCCATCAGTTGCAGATGATGATGTGTTGTTACGTTGACCGGCCAATGAATGACGGCGGCTGCGATGCGAAAAACTGTAAACAAAGAGAGGCAAGTCAAAGGGAAAAAACCACCCTACTTGTCCAATTAAGCCCATGGTTTTCTGCTATTAAAAATGTCAAACTACATGTGATGTTAATCTGCGACCATCAATAGCATCCGTGGCAGTACTGTTCATGACCATCGTTAGAAATTCAGGTGGCGGGTTGCGTGAGCATACAGGACTTCGATGAAGACAAAACGTGATTTTTATCTGAAAAATAATCGCTCGTGCTCAGGTACGTCCAATTACCGTGATAGGTTGGGCGTCGTGTGTGACTTTGATAATAGAATTTCGTCTCTCGACGTTAATGGAAACCAGAGAGAAAGGAAGAGAAAGGGAGCACGATGAAACCTAATTTTCTATCAAATATTCAGTGATTTGCAATTATCATTTTATTGTTATACATTTTTTTTCTCACAACCACCGAAAACTTGGCACGTTCGTATAATGTCACAACAGCAAACTACCATGAAGTAAAAATTAAAAACCTTCCATTTCTCTCGTGCTCCTCGATCCACAACCAGCCAACCTCCGCTCCCCTCATCGTCGCCACCAGCGGAGTCGCCGCCAGCGTCATGGTCGAGGGCAAGCACTGCTCCTCTGGCGCCTTTGTGAACCTATCACGAGCGACTCGGCCATGGATGAAAGGATCAAATTTTTTATCGATTATATGGGGTTTCTTTGATTCTGAAAGATATTGACAAAAGGAGTAATTTTTTTTTTTTGGATTGATGCTTGGGGTTGAAGGAAAAGTGAAAGGGAGAGGATGATCATCCAAATTTTTTAGGTTTAGCGGGTTAGATGAAAGGTGAAAGGGATAGTATCATTATCCAATTTTTTTTGGGTTAGGTGGATTAGATGAAAGGTGAAAGGAGAGGCAAGAGAGAGACGGGTCCTCTGATGACCCGCAAAGAGTGAAGACTACATAGAAATTCTTTATGGTTCTTATCCGGATAATTTTCTTCTTCTTTTTTTTTCTTGTCTTACTTTAACTCTCAACTCACTCTCAAACTTTTGCCTTATCTCTCCCTTCTCATGTGGAAAGGGTGGCCATTAGAACAATTCCCAGTAATTAAATAATCTTCTTCTTTGTCGGGTTGATTTTGAAGGTTTGGCCCTTCATTTGTGGCAAGCTGAAGAAAAAACAAAGCCTGTCAATGAGCTGTGACAACGACGAAGGGGTGGCTCGGCGGGATATGTGAACCAGCTATGGTGACCGGATCTATGCTCGTGGCCATGGAGGAGCAACAATGGAGGCACGACTCCAAGTCCTGATTTAGACAAGCACGACTCCGAATGCAAAAACTAGACGAGCGACGGCGGAGGAGTGGCTTGGGGCTGAGTCGGATGACCATGAGCGACGCTGTAAGGGATGGCTCGGCTTTGATGCTAAGGGCGCGGCAATGCCGGTGACTCCACTGTTAGCAACAGCGCGGGGCGACTCCGGTGAAGCAAGAAACTTCCAGTCTTCATGACTCAACTCATAATTTTTCTATTCAATTCCATATTAGTAGACACTCGTCAAGTTTTCAATCGTTGGAAAAAAATATATATACGCAGTTGCAAATCACTAAATATTTTCTCTTTTTGCTCCAAATCGACTTGAGCAACCAAAACTGCGTCATGTCTATATCATGTCCACATCAAATTATGGGGAAAATTATACTAAATATCATAAACATATTTTACAGATATCCATTCAATTTTAAACTTTTCAATTTGACTAAACCTTGGTGCAAAATTTTAATGTGGTCTATTAGGCCAATTTTAGTCAAAAATTACAAAAATAAATGAATGAAAAGTATTTTCATCGTCCACGAAAATATTTAGACATAAATTATTGTCTGATACATAAAATATTTTATATTGACTAATTATTTCAAGTTATACAAGCGATCATTTTTAGGAAAATATTTTCTAAATCATAATTTTTTAGGAAAATGTCGTGAAACAAATGGAGCCTTACGTATCGGAGAGAAAAGAAACTTTTGAGTACTAATTAATGTGATCTTTCCATCACCGGAGCTTATTATTGCAAGGCCGCAGCAACATGCAGGCATTCTTACCGGTTTAATAAAGATATCTCTCATTAAACTTTAGGATTAGCGCTCGACTGCGACGCATGCAGAATTATGCTTAATTAAGATATAGAAACGCATAAAACATTTGAAGATACTCACCCCCATATTTTATCAGCCGCGTGGTGTAAAAGAAACAGTCTAAAGACGAGACTGACTAGCATAAGCATTCAATGATACAAACAATCGTTAGTTTTGTTCGAGTTTAATCACGTACTCGATCTCCGTTGTATATAAATCGAAATTTCTTCGCTGAATAACCAAACGGAGATATAAATACGATGCCTGAATACCGGAGCAGAAAGTATCCTGAAGTTCAAATTGCCCTTAAGTTACTTGAAGACAGAATCTGCATCCTACTGCTCCTCAAGTTCTCAATAGAGCTAAACAGCTTTCAGTATTATAGGATATTTGTAAACAACAGAGCCATCAAGAGAACAGCACAAACCATGCATACATGACAGTGCTGCACCCGTACCCATCATCAGCTTCAGGCTGCCATATTAGTTGCACCAACTTGTGATATAGGATAGACAAATCACAGACGCATTATCTGCAAAATTCACAATGCCGTGTGGCATGGAAGCTGCAAAGTGTATCTTTCCTATCTCAAGAATGAGATAAATAGTAAGCAAACATTCCAGACTCGAAATTGTTTGCAAGAAAAAAGATACATACCCAAACAGAGGAGCTGGAAATAAGTACATTCTTAGCTACTCTAATACAAATCCATGACCTGTTGCCTGGGAAGAATCCCTGTAATGTACAGGTCATGACAGAAAACATTTTCTTTCTGACCAACCTAAGTGGGAACCCAACGGGAGCAGCCAAAATTAATCCGACCTCGCCAACCTTGCAGCATCCAGCCACCGTCTTCATCAAGCATAAAATCCTTGTGGTACCATTCTTTCATCTTACCCCTGAAGAACTTCATGAGCTCTTGGTCCAAAGGAAGCGCCCTAAACCCAGCCCTCATGTGACGAACGTGCCATTGCTTGTACGTTTCTGGCCTCTCTACCCTTTCTGAACCTTCACATGCTATGACATTCATAATTTCCCGTCCATGGAGCTCTCTCTCAAAAACCAATCTCTCTTTGCTGTCGCCATCTGAAATAGCATCAAACATATCATACACTGAGGAAAGATGAAAAAGTGCCTCTCGGAATCTTGACACAAAAAAGGGCGCATTGTAGGAGCCGTTACTTATTGCATGAACAAAGATATCCGGTTTAATTTCCCGAATTAGATTTAACACGGCATCTCGTGGATTGTTGTCCCCAACTGTCTCATCAAGGAGATTCTGAAACCGGTTTAAAGAATTCACAGCAACTGTCTCATCGCTTTTAATCTTGAGATCCTCGAGTTTGATGGATTCCCAATTCTTCGATGCTATGCAATTGAATTCAAAAGGGACATTAAAACGCTCACAATACTTCTTCAAACGACGACCTGTCTCCTCTATTCTTTCTGCCGGGCGCAAACCAGGCTGCGGAAGCTCTATGCCTGTGATGCGCAATTTACAGGACCCTTCTGGTCGAGAAGAGAGCTTCTGTATGAGGACTGGCCATTGAAAACCAAACCGAATGCCGAAATCTATTATATGAAGGGTAGTGGATTTCTCTGCTAGTTTCAGTATCATGCAATTTGCAAAGAAAATGGAGAATTTTATAAATGGACATCTTGAAATGTGATGGTGGTATGCTTTCAAGACAGTGGCTGCCGAGATCCTCCTAGCAAAAATAGTAGAATAAAAGTCTTGTGTTCGACTGTCGCTGCCCACCAGTCGTGCCTCTAGCCCATTGGCAAAGTAATGGGCCAATCTTTGAGACCCATCGCCAGATGGAGAAGAGTTCTCTCTAATCTGCTTCAACAATTCATTAGCAGTCCTGAAATCGCTAGTTGAGATCGCTTGTGCACAGAGACTCAGAAGAGTTCTCAAGTCAACTGTTTTCTTGCTTCCCTGCTTCTTACCACGACCCCCACCTCTATTGGAACCACGCTTGTTCCTTTGTGGCTGGATGTCTTTGCGCAGCCCTGTCTCCACGGACTTGTCGCCAGAACAGTGGCAGAGCAACACCTTATCGAACAAATCAGAAAGCTCACTCTCTTCTGTGTACAAGGCTGTTTGCTTATTGGCCCTGCCTTCCTCAAGAGCATCCTCGTCCCTCTCGCGATTCTTTAATCCCTTGAATCCATCAGATGAGCGCCTCATGTTGATCTCCTCATCGATGCGCGTTCTGGGGGTTCTTTTCTTTTTCTCCGATGGCGGTTTGCCGTCCTCTGGATTAATTCCTAATTGACTGTTGGTAGGAAGGAATTTGCTGGCCTCCTCTACTCCTTTCTTGAACTGAATCATGGACTCTCCATCGCTGAAAATGCTCTTGAGAAGAAGCTCATGCAAAGATTCCTCAGACCCATCATCATAATTCGCAATGCTGCTTGAAGAATTGGACAACAGCTGTGAACTGGAATCCACATTCGACTGGAAGTCCAGGTCAGAACTCTCCTGCCCAGCATGGCTTTGTTCTTCGATTGGATAAAGCATATTAGCATCAGCTGAGTCGCCAGAGCTAGCAGTAAAGCTTGTAGCATCGTGGCTTCCATGACCACTGCTACTTCCAGAAAGGTTGCTATATGTGCTCTCAATATAATGGCCTATATCAAGTCGTGAGGGGCTCTGATCAGACTGCTCTGACTGCTGTTGACCAAGGGCGTCGTACCATGATCTTTCAGCATTCTGCAGAGCAACCTGATCAGCAAATACCCACGGTTGCTCCTCCATGTTCTCGTCCATGAGCATCTGACTTATGTACTTTAGAACGGGATCCGATGAGTCAGCGTCCCCCGATGGGGAGAGAGACTCTCCCCCTAAACTCTGGGCACTACTCCAGCTCATAGATGGAACAAATGGGCCTCCATCTGAGTTGACGCTTGTCGAGGGAAAGATTAAATCTCCAACACCGAGGTCAATAGATTTTGAAGGGAGATCATATACAGGGTCTAGTTTATTCGAAAAACAAGCACTATCTAAGGATTTAAGGTCTAGAAAAGGGTCATCCAGAAAGAAACCATCTGTGAGACCCGGGTACTGATCTGAATTAGGTGCAAAGGTATGGCTGTCTATCGGAAGATCATCTACGTTGATACAATCGGAGTAACCAATGTCCAAAGGATCCATGGTCATATCCTCTCCTCACCCAAACCCTACCAAAGTCCCTACCCTAACATCATACTTTGATGCAAACCCCCAATATATTTGGACTCCTAGAACATCAACCAACTAAAGTAAAATGCTCTCAGCCTGAAACAAAACAACTCGCTCTTCAATATTCTTCTTCTTCTTTTTTTCTTCCTTGATTGCTTAAACAGCTTGAAAGATTCCAAGATCGAACGGATCACGTGCAGGGAGAAAAGTGGAGAACTTCAAAGGTAAAGGACCACGCAGGAAGTAAACATCGGCATGCTCCTCCTAAGCAGATGAAATGAGAGGACACGGAACTCCCGACTTTTCAACTACGACATAGAAAAGAAAGATAGAGACTGGATCTGCATACCGCGAATGGAAAAGTGGAGTTGGAAGCTGAACAAAGACCCATCTGATGATAAGTTTCTTCGATGCGGTGTTTTTATACGAGGGAATCAGCAGATGAATGATTGCTGTGAAGTTGGGAATCTTCGGCGAAGTAGACGAGCTTGATAGTTCTCAACTTCGACTTGATGGCATCGAAAAAGAGATCGTGCAGGAAGATTTGGGTCGGAGACAATAAGGAGGAGGGCCCGGATGATCTCCATCTGTGTATTCCATTTCGTGTACTTTCGACCGGCGAAACGCCCGGTCAACTGTGGTCCCGCTTTGACGAGCTGCAGCTGATGATGATGGGTTGTGTTTTACCAGCCAACAAATGACGGCTGCTGCGAAACGAAAAAGTCAAAACGAAGAGACAGGAAACCCGCTGCGAAAAAAACCACAAAAGTTCTCAAATTATGCGTCCTGTAATATCAATAATTTCTTGTGTTCTTTTTTCTTGTTTGGCATTTTTCATAAATGTTTATACGGGTGAGTGATCCCAAATTATCAGTCATCGTTCAGCTCTAGAACTCGTTCTCCGACCCATGGAGGCTCCTCTCTGGTTGGAATTCAAGCTCGGGGCGCTCAATTGTTGTGATTAGTTCGATGTCTCGTGTGATCTAGACTCGTAGGATTGTGTATAAATAAATTGTAAACTCGTTTATGACATGTTTAACACACATATTGTGTTTAAATCTATTTATCGAATATAACAAATTCATATAATAACTCAACTTATTATATATAAGTTAGGAAGTTGATCTAATGACCCATTTTGATAGGTCTAATTATGATTAGGATTTGCCAACCGCACTTGCAACGCGGCTTAGCCCAACAAGATTCATTAACTGCAAAGGCACATTTGACAACTTGATCCAAACAGGAGACTTTGACTTTTCAGCATCAAACTTCTCAATTGACTTGAAACCCCCATGTGGCATGTACGATGAATGAAAGAGAAATTCGCAATATGCCAAGGGGCCAGAAGACAATAACCATTCGCAAACAGCAGAATTTAAAACAATAAATTATTTTCCAATCGTTTTTTCCCGAGAAGTCTGTCCAATTTAAAGCATCACGCTCAAACTAACACACCTTCGGGCATGCGCAGCTCATAAGAATTTCAACTTGGCAGCGCTTGTTGAACGGGCTATCGAGCACGATGAACGAGTGTTCCGGCTCGCGCGGCACATCCACTAGTGGCGTTGTATGAAACTTACCGAAAGCATCTCTAGAAACCTACGGCGGCCGTTTGTGTGAATACAATCTGTCTGGTGTGAAACACCGTAGAAAATGAAGAAACAAACAGCTTTTCGCAAGAAACATAAGGCAACTAACCTGCGGTGGGTCTAATGAGAAATGGCGGAACGTTCCTGGAAACTACTAGTCCGCTGTCATTTTTGGTAAAAAGTGCAGGGTTTAATGTATTGTCCATGTGATCATCGTGTTCAATTGCTTTCTGTGAAATAGAGTAAATTGACAACATTGGAGGAGCTTGTTAGTTTCCAGTTTCCATAAACTCTACTGATATTTAGATACCTCTATTCTTTCTTCTTCATATGAATCTTGTTGTTTAATGCATTGTAGGCGACATAGCGATAATCAGTTCACGGGAAAGATACCCGATGTTATTCAGAACTTGACAAATCCCGATATGTTGTAAGGCTTAATGCTTCTTCACCTTTTTAATCGTACTATAAAGATTATTCAAGGAAGTGGATTACAAGGGCCAATTCCCTCCGGACTCGCACTTTTGGAGAAATTGACCAGCCTGTCAGTATGGAAATTTGGCAGTTCGATCTGATCTCTCCTTTCTTTAAAATGGTATCGATTAAATAAAGCCCCCAATTTGATTTTGATTTGCAGGAGTATAAGTGACCTCGATGGACCCGAGACCCGAGTTCCACAACTTAGCAGTGCAAATATTAAGGCATTGTGAGACCAATGCTCCTTTATAGATAGTTTACGTTATGCAAAAGAGCCAAATCATCTTACCAATGTGACATTCTACGATATTTGATAACATTAGTAGGAAGAAAAAAACATGGCAATCGGTGTTTCATTCTATTACATCAATGACCACGTTTCCAAAACTCTGTAGCTATCAAAACTATGAGATATAGATTCACTGCTTAAATTTTTTGTTTATCTTATTGAGAAATAGATTGGAAAATGAATCTAACTTAGATTTTGGAGGAAAAGAAAACTATTTAAGTACTAATTAATGTGATCTTTCCATCATCGGAGCTTATTATTGCAAGGACGTGGCGACATGCGGGCACACCCGCTAGTTTAAAAAAGATTTCTCATTAAACTTTAGGATTAGCTCACCTGCCATGTATGCATAATTATGCTTAATTAAAATGCAGAAAAGCTAAAACTTTTGCAGATCAAATCAATCTCAACGATCCCCCCCCCCTCCCCCCGGGTGTAAACGAAACAATTTATTGACAGACTGAATTGCATGAGAATTCAATTATATCTACCATAAGTTGTATAATCACATACTTGATCTCCTTTGTATATAAACCAACAATCGACCCATCCAAATTTCTTCACAGAAAGACAAACGGAGATACAAATACAATGCCTGGCTGCATGTATGCCAGAAAGTAATCCAGAAGTTCAATTGCCCTTAAGTTCACATGAAGACAGAAACAACTTTCGCATGAGCATAATTTGACTGCATCACATGTGGAAACACATCCTCCATGAGCCCCAACGTGGATACTCGAGTTCTCAAAGAGCTAAACAGCTCTCGGTATTATAGGACACCAGTAAACAACAAAGCTATCAAGAGAAAAGTACGAACCACGACTGATTAATCCTGCACCCATACCCATTATCAACTTCGAGCTGCCTGGCATGTTACTTGCAGAACTTGTGAGATATAGGATAGACAGATCACGACACATTATCAGCAAATTTTGCAATGCGGTGCGGGATAGAAGCTGTACATCGTATCTTCTTATCTCAAGGGTTGCTAGACAGCAAGAAAACACTGCAGATTCAAAACTGTTTGCAATTAAAAAGATACATGCACAAACAGAAGAGAAGGAAATAGGTACATTCGGAGCTACTCTAATAAAAATCCTTGACCTGTCGACACGGGAAGAATCCCTGCAATGTACAGGTCATGACAGAAAACATTCATTTTGGAGCCATCCTAAGTAGGCACCCAACAGGAGGAGCAATAACTAATCCGACCTCTCCAACCTTGCAGCATCCAGTTGCCGTCTTCGTCAAGCACAAAATCCTTGTGGTACCATTCTTTCATCTTACTCCTGAACAACTTCATGAGCTCTTGGTCCAGAGGAAGCGCCTTAAACCCAGCCCTCATATGACGAACCTGCCATTGCTTGTACGTTTCTGGCCTCTCAACCCTTTCCGAACCTTCGCATGCTACGACATTCATAATTTCCCGTCCATGGAACTCTCTCTCTAAAACCAACCTCTCTTTGCTGTCACCATTTAAGATAGCATCAAGCATATCATACACGACAGAAAGATGAAGAAGTGCCTCTCGGAATCTTGTAGCAAAAAAGGGCGCATTGTAGGAGCCGCAACGTACAGAATGAACAAAAATATCTGGTTTAATTTGCCGAATGAGATTCAACACAGCATCCCGTGGATTGTTGTCCTCGACTATCTCATCAAGGAGATTCCTAAACCGATCTAAACTATTCACAGCAACTGTCTCATTGCTTTGAATCTTGAGATCCTCGAGTTTGATGGATTCCCAATTCTTCGATGCTATGCAATTGAATTCAAAAGGGACATTAAAACGCTCACAATACTTCTTCAAACGACGACCTGTCTCCTCTATTCTTTCTGCCGGGCGGAAACCAGCCTGCGGAAGCTCTATCCCTGTGATGCGCAATTTACACGGCCCTTCTGATTGAGAAGAGAGCTTTTGTATGAGGATTGGCCATTGAAAACCAAATGCAATGCCAAAATCTATTATATGAAGGGTAGTGGCTTTCTCTGCTAGTTTCAGTATCATGCAATTTGCAAAGAAAATGGAGAATTTTATAAATGGACATGTTGAAATGTGAAGGTGGTAAGCTTTCAAGATATCGGCTGCTGAGGTCCTGGCAACCACAGCAGAATAAAAGTCTTGCGTTCGAGTCTTGTCGCCCACCAATCTTGCCTCTAGCCCATTGGCAAAGTAATGAGCCAATCTTTGAGACCCATCGCCAGATGGAGACGAGTTCTCTCTAATCTGCTTCAACAATTCATTAGCAGTCCTTAAATCACTAGTCGAGATGGCCTGTGCGCAGAGAATCAGAAGAGTTCTCAAGTCAACAATATTCCCGCTTCCCTGCTTCTTACCACGACCCCTACCTCTATTGGAACTGCGCTTGTTCCTATGTGGCTGTATGTCTTTGCTCAGCCCTGTCTCCATGGATTTGTTGCCAGAACACATACCCCCACCATTTTCGTTGCATAGCAACACCTCATCGAACAAATCAGAAAGCTCGCTCTCTTCTGTGTACAAGGCTGTTTGCTTATTGGCCCTGCCTTCCTCAAGAGCATCCTCGTCCCTCTCATGATTCTTTAATCCCTTGAATCCATCGGATGAGCGCATCATGTTGATCTCCTCATTGATGCGCATTCTTGGGGCTCCCTTCTTTGTTTCCGATGACGGTTTGCTGTCCTCTGGGTTAATTCCTAATTGACTGTTGGTAGGAAGGAATTTGCTGGCCTCCTCTACTCCTTTCTTGAACTGAATCATGGACTCTCCATCGCTGAAAATGCTCTTGAGAAGAAGCTCATGCAAAGATTCCTCAGACCCATCATCATAATTCGTGACGCTGCTTGAAGAATTGGACAACAACTGCGAACTGGAATCCACGTTCGACTGGAAGTCCAGGTCAGAACTCTCCTGCCCAGCATGGCTATGTTCTTCGATTGGATGAAGAATATTAGCATCAGCTGAGTCGCCAGAGCTAGCAGTAACGCTTGTAGCATCGTGGCTTCCATGACCACTGCTACTTCCAGAAAGGTTGCTATTTGGGCTCCCGATATAATGGCCTAAATCAAGTCGTGAGGGGCTCTGATCAGACTGCTCTGAATGCTGTTGACCAAGGGCGTCGTACCATGATCTTTCAGCATTCTGCAGAGCAACCTGATCAGCAAATACCCATGGTTGCTCCTCCATGTTCTCTTCCATGAGCATCTGACTTATGTACTTTAGAACGGGATCCGATGAGTCAGCGTCCCCCGATGGGGAGAGAGAATCTCCCCTTAAACTCTGGGCACTACTCCGGCTCATAGATGGAACAAATGGGCCTCCATCTGAGTTGACGCTTGTCGAGGGAAAGATTAAATCTCCAACACCGAGGTCAATAGATTTTGAAGGGAGATCATATACAGGGTCTACTTTATTCGAAAGACAAGCACTATCTGAGGATTTGAGGTCAAGAAAAGGGTCATCCAAAAAGAAACCATCTGTGGGACTCGGGTAGCGATCTGGATTACGTGAAAAGGCATGGCTGTCTATTGGAAGATCATCTAGATTGATACGAGCGGAGTGACCAAAGAACAAAGGATCCATGGTCATGTACTCTCCTCACTCAAACCCTATCAAAGTCCCTACCCGAACATCATATATTTTGATGCAAACCACCAGTATATTTGGACTCCAAGAACATCAGCCAACTAGAGAAAATTGCTCTCAGTCTCAGCCTGCAACAAAAGAACTCACTCTTCAATATTCTCCATTTCTTGTTTGCTCAAACAACTTGAAGATTCCAAGATCAGACGGATGGCGTGCAGGGAGAAAAGAGGAGTACATTCAAAGGGAAAGGACCATGCAGGAAGTAAACATCGACATGCTCCTCCCAAGCAAATGAAAAGAGAAGACGCGGAACTCCCTACTTTTCATCTACAACATAGAAAAGGGAAACAGAGATTGGATCGGCGTACCGCGAATGGAAAAGTGGAGCCGGGGAGCTGAACAAAGGCCCGTCTGATGACAAAGTTCCATCGATGCGGTTCTTTAAACGAGGGAACCAGCGGATGAAGGGCAGTTGCGAAGTTGGGAATCTTCCGGGAAGCAGGCGAGCTGGAAAGTTGTCAACTTCCACTTGATGATACCCAATAAAGATCCTGCCGGAAGATAAGGGTCAGACGGTGAGGCCGGCCCGGATGATCTGCACCCGTGATCTTCCCACTTCGATTCGTGCTCCTTCGCTCGGCGAAACGATCGGTCAACTATGGGTTCCGCTTTTCCGACCGAAAAAATAAAACTATCAACAAAAAAAAAGCTGCGGGTCCCGCTTTGACGAGCTGCAGATGACGATGATGCTGTGTTTGCGTTTTGACCAGCCAATTCAGTGACGGCGGCTGCTGTGAAAAAACTTTTTAAAAAGAAAAAGAGACAGAAAACTCGCGGGAAGGCCGGTCTCGCCTGCAGCGGCAAGGCCGGCCTCGCCCGATGCCGGCGAGGTCGAGCTCTCGTCAGATTTGGCGAGGCTCGACCTCACCCAGCAACGGCGAGTACCTCGCCAGTTCTGGCGAGGCCCGACCTCGCCGGTGTCGGGCGAGGCCGGTCTCGCCTGCAACGGCAAGGCCGGCCTCGCTCGACGCCGGCGAGGCCCGACCTCACCGGCATCGGGCGAGGCCGACAACCTCTATCGGCTCCGGCTATGGCTGGCGGAGGAAGAGAAGAAAAAAAAAGAAAAGAAAAAACAGAAAGGAAAAAGTTTTTAAAAAAATTAAAAAGTTACTGTTACGGTGTCGAAATAGTAACATTCTCGCCGGCGGGTAGACATTTTGGCCGGCCGGTGATCCAAACCCTGATTTGAGACTTTTTGGACACTTCGGATCCTTATTTGAGACTGATTGAACACTTCAGCTCCTTATTCGACACTATGTTCGTTTTGGACTCTTTTTCGAGAATTTGGCTCCATTTAGAACCCTTAATTGAAATTTTCCCGTGAAAAAAAATGACATTGTTTTCAGCAAGGAAACCGTCCATTGTTCTACCACGTCTTCATTATTTCTTTATTTTTTCGCAAATAGAGAGAACATTAAGAAATCGATAATTTCTTGTGTTGTTTTGCATTTTTCATAGATGTCTATACGGGTGAGTAATCCCGAATAATCGGACCTCGTTCATCTTGAGCTCATTTCCCAACCCATGGAAGCCCCTATTCCAATCGACTCGGATGCGTCCAACTATTGCGATTGGTTTGGCGTCTCCTGCGACCTTGATTCCTAGGGTTTCATCTCTCGACGTCATCGGAAATCGGTGGGAGAGAGCCTGATGAACCCTAATTTTTGCTCCAAATCGACCTTAGGAACCAAAACGACAGTTTTGTTTCATGGCCGCATCAAATTATTTCCCCCACAAAATACCGTTTTTTAACTATAACCTTCTGATGTCGAAACTCTAACGGCAGTCTTGACCCCTAATGAAAGAGTGCTGTTATTAATACAAGTGTCATAATTCGAATAATTTGAAATTTTTCATGTTTTTTTTTCCATCTTTCAAATTAGATGAATTTTGAATTTTTATCTTAAAAGCGCGCGTCGATGTCAGTTTCCGCTTTTGACTTGCTCAAAAGGCCTAGCAAGAGGCACAAACCTTCTCCTCAGCTTGACTTCAACAGCACCCCATCATTAGAACTATGCAATTTCCATCAGCATTGTCAACTTTTTTACACGTCCGCACCACGAGCTTAGAAAATCATGACCATTTTTGTCCAGAAAATTTAAATTACGCACGTGTCAATTTCATTAAATCGATTATTAGAAAAAACTTTTCATCAGGATAGGCCAGAAAATCAAGCTAATTGAATAGCATTCTACGGTATTTAACAATATTAGTAGGAAGAAAAAACATGACAACCGGTATCTCGCTCTATGACATCAATGACCACGATTCCAAAACTCTATAGCTATTGAAAGTTTCAATTTGAAACTATGGGATATAGATTCACTGCATAAATATTTTTGTTTATTTTATTGAGAAATAGATTGGAAAATGAATCTAACTTAGATTTTGGAGGAAAAGAAAACTATTTAAGTACTAATTAATGTGATCTTTCCATCATCGGAGCTTATTATTGCGAGGACGCCACATTCACTAGTTTCACAGAGATATTTCTCAGTGAACTCTAGGATTAGCTCTCACCTGCCACGTATGCATAATCATGCTTGATTAAGATGCAGAAAAGCTAAAACTTTTGCAGATCATCAATCTCCCCCCTTCTATTTATCGGTCGCTGGTGTAAATGAAACAATTTATGGACAGACTGAATTGCATGAGAATTCAATTATATCTTACAATAACTGGTTTAATACATACTATCTCCCTTGTATATAAGCCAACAATTGACCCGTCCACATTACTTTACAGAGAGACAAAACGGAGATACAGATACAATGCCTGGCTGCCTGCATGCCAGAAAGTAATCCAGAAGTTCCATTGCCCTTAAGTTCAATTGAAGAAAGAAAACAACTTTCGCATGCGAATAATTTATTGGCATCACATGTGGAAACACATCCTCCTTGAGCCCCACCTTGGATGCTCAAGTTCTCAAAGAGCTAAACAGCTCTCAGTATTATAGGATACTAGTACACAACAAAGCCATCAGGAGAAAAGCACGAACTACGACTGATTAATCCTGCACCCATGCCCATTATCAGCTCCGAGCTGCCATGTTACTTGCACAACTTGTGAGATATAGGATAGACAAATCACGACACATTATCAGCAAATTTCACAATGCGGTGCAGCATAGACGCTGTAAATTGTATCTTCCTATCTCGAGGGTTTATAACAGCAAGAGAACATTGCAGATTCAAAACTGTTTGCAATTAAAAAGATACATGCACAAACAGAAGAGCGGGAAATAGGTGCATTCTAAGCTACTCTAATAAAAATCCTTGACCTGTCGACCAGGGAAGAATCCCTGTAATGGACAGGTCGTGACAGAAAACATTCCTTTCGGAACCATCCTAAGTGGGCACCCAACAGGAGGAGCAATAAATAATCCGACCTCTCCAACCTTGCAGCATCCAGTTGCCGTCTTCGTCGAGCATGAAATCCTTGTGGTACCATTCTTTCATCTTACTCCTGAACAACTTCATGAGCTCTTGGTCCAGAGGAAGCGCCTTAAACCCAGCCCTCATATGACGAACCTGCCATTGCCTGTACGTTTCTGGCCTCTCAACCCTTTCTGAACCTTCGCATGCTATGACATTCATAATTTCCCGTCCATGGATCTCTCTTTCAAAAACCAACCTGTCTTGGCTGTCGCCGTCTAAAATAGCATCATACATATCATACAACGCAGAAGCATGAAAAAGTGCCTCTCGGAATCTTGTCGCGAAAAAGGGCGAATTGTAGGAGCCGCTACGTACAGCATGAACAAAAATATCCGGTTTAATTTGCCGAATTAGATTTAACACAGCATCACGTGGATTGTTGTCCTCGACTGTCTCATCAAGGAGATTCCTAAACCGATCTAAGCAATTCACAGCAATTGTCTCATCGCTTTGAATCTTGAGATCCTCAAGTTTGATGGATTCCCAATTCCTCAATGCTATGCAATTGAATTCAAAAGGGACATTAAAACGCTCACAATACTTTTTCAAACGGCGACCTGTCTCCTCTATTCTTTCTGCGGGGCGGAAACCAGCCTGTGGAAGCTCTATCCCTGTGATGCGCAACTTACACGGCCCCTCTGATTGAGAAGAGAGCTTCTGTATGAGGATTGGCCATTGAAAACCAAATGCAATGCCAAAATCTATTATATGAAGGGTAGTGGCTTTCTCTGCTAATCTCAAAATCATGTAATTTGCAAAGCAAATGGAGAACTTCTTAAACGGACATTTCGAAAGGTGAAGGTGGTAAGCTTTCAAGATATCGGCTGCTGAGGTGCTCCTGCTGACAACAGTAGAATAAAAGTCTTGCGTTCGAGTCTTGTTGTCCACCAATCGGGCCTCTAGCCCATTGGCAAAGTAATGGGCCATTCTTTGAGACCCATCACCAGATGGAGAAGAGTTCTCTCTAATCTGCTTCAACAATTCATTAGCAGTCCTGAAATCACTAGTAGAGATGGCTTGTGCACAGAGAGTCAGAAGAGTTCCCAAGTCAACAGTATTCGTGCTTCCCTGCTTCTTACCACGACCCCTACCTCTATTGGAACCGCGCTTGTTCCTTTGTGGCCGTATGTCTTTGCTCAGCCCTGTCTCCCCGGATTTGTCGCCAGAACACATACCCCCACCATTTTCGCTGCAGAGCAACACCTTATCAAATAAATCGGAAAGCTCGCTCTCTTCTGTGTACAAGGCTGTTTGCTTATTGGCCCTGCCTTCCTCAAAGGCATCCTCATCCCTCTCGCGATTCTTTAATCCCATGAGTCCATCAGATGAGCCCTTCATGTTGATCTCCTCATTGATGCGCATTCTTGGGGTTCCTTTATTTGTTTCTGAAGACATTGTGCTGTCCTTTGGGTTAATTCCTAACTGATTGCTGGTAGGAAGGAATTTGCTGGCCTCCTCTAATCCTTTCTTGAACTGAATCATAGACTCACCATCACTGAAAATGCTCTTGACAAGAAGCTCATGCAAAGATTCCTTAGACCCATCATCATAATTCGCGATGCTACTTGAAGAATTGGACAACAACTGCGAACTGGAATCCACTTTCAACTGGAAGTCCAGGTCAGATTTTTCCTGCCCAGCATGGCTATGTTCTTCAATTGCGTAAAGAATATTAGCATCTGCTGAGTCGCTAGAGCTAACAGTAGCGCTTGTAGCATCGTGGCTTCCGTGAGCACTGCTACTTCCAGAAAGGTTGCTATTTGGGCTCTCGATATAATGGCTTGAATCAACCTGTGCGGGGCTCTGATCAGACAGCTCCGAATGCTGCTGACCAAGGGCATCATACAACGACTTTTCAGCATTTTGCAGAGCAACCTGATCAGCAACCCATGGTTGCTCCTCCATGTTCTCTTCCATAAGCATTTGACTTATGTACTTTAGAACAGGATCTGATGAGTCAGTGTCCCCCGATGGGGAGAGAGAATCTCCCCCTATACTCTGGGCACTACTCGGGCTCATAGATGGACCAAATGGGCGTCCATCCAAGCTCACGCTTGTCGAGGGAAAGATTAACTCTCCAATATCGAGGTCGATAGATCTCGAGGGGAGATCATATACAGGGTCTACGTTATTCGAAAGAAAAGCAGCATCTGAGGATTTAAGGTCTAGAAAAGGGTCATCCAAAAAGAAACCATCCGAGAGACTCGGGTACAGATCCAGATTAGGTGAAAAGGCATGGCTGTCTATTGGAAGATCGTCTACATTGATCCAATCGGAGCAATCAAGGTCCAAAGGATCCATGGTCATATCCTCCTCTCTTCAAACCCAATCAACGTCAACCCACCCTAACAGCACATTCTCATGCAAACCCCATCACTCCCAAAACATCAACCAACCAAAACTACATGCTCTCTCAGCCTGCAACAAAAGAACCGGCTCTCCAATATTCACCGACATGCTCCTGAATCCCAAGATCAAACAGAGCAAGGGCAGCGTGGAAAGTGGACTACTTCAAAGGGGACGGAAGGAAGTAAGCAAGCACCGACATGCTCCTAAATCCAAAGCAATTGAAAAGATAGAACCCAGAAGTTAACGGCCGAATCCACGACAGACCCGACTCTTCATCTACGACATAGAAAAGGAAAAACAGAGATCGGATCTGCGTACCGTTAAGGACGAAAGGTGAAGTCGGGAGCTGAACAAAGACCAATCTGAAGATGGGCTTCTCCGGTGCTGAGATTTTTACACGAGTGGATCAGAAGATGAAGGAAATGCGTGAGGTTCAGGGAACCTTCCGGGAATGGGACGAGCGGGATGACCCTCGACTTCAACTTGATCTTCGGGACAGAAGAAAATAAGAAGCTGCAGATATTTTGGGATAAGTACACTGCGTGCCCTAAAACTTATCACAAAATTATATTTGACTCGTAAAACTTACAAAAAGTGTAATTAAATCCTAAAACTTATCAAATTAATTTAATCAAGTCTTAAAATTAATACCGTCTAATTTACTAACGAAAAATATCGACGTAGCGCTGACGCGTCTTATTTTATTAATTTTCTTGAGACACGTCGCGATGACGTGGCATTCAACAAGCGCAACATCATCAAAAATTAAAATTAAATTAGAAAAAAGCAATAAAAAAAGACCCCAACGAGCGACTGTTGCGGTGGCCAAGTCCAAAAAAAAAATTAAACACAGAATAAGCAAAAAAGAAAAAGAAAAAAAATTATGTAAGAAGATTGGGAAAATTTCAATTGGGTACCCAAAATGAGACCATTTTCTCAAAAAATGATCCAAAGTGTCAAATAAGGGCCTAAAGTGCCCAATCAGTCTTAAATAGGAACCCGAAGTGCCCAATTAGTCTCAAATAAGGGTTTGGATTCGCCGGGCGGTCAAATGCTTACCGGCTAGCGAGCACATTACTGTTCCGCCGATCGGAACAGGGACGTTTTTGTCTTTTACTCTCTTTTTTTCTCTTTTCCTTTTCCTTTCCCTCTTCTTCTTTTTTTTTTCTAGTTTCCCTCCGCCAGCGCCGACAGAGGTGGTCGGCCTCAGGCGGAGGCCACCCTCGCCGCTTGCCCGACGCCGGCAAGGGTTGGGTGATGCCGGCGAGGGCCGCCCTCGCCCACCCAGCTCAGGTGAGGGCCGCCCTCGCCGGCTTCGCCTGGCCCTCGCCCGACCCTCGTCAGCGTCCGGCAACCCTCGCTTGCCCAGCCTAGGCGAGGGCGGCCTCCGCTTGAGGCCGGCCACCTTCGCCGAAGGGAAACCAAAAAAAAAAGGAAGAAGAGGAAAAGGAAAAGGAAAAGAGAAAAATAAATAAATAAAAGACGAAAATGCCCCTATTCCGGTCGCCGGAATAGTAACGTGCTCGCCGGCCGGTGAGCATTTGACCAGCCGGCGAATCCAGGCCCTTATTTGAGACTAATTGAGCGCTTCAAAACCCTATTTGGGACTGATTGGACACTTCAAGCCCTTATTTGACACTTTGTCCACTTTTGACCCTTTTTGAGAAAATGATCTCACTTTGGGTACCAAATTAAAATTTTCCCAAGAAGATTTGGGTCAAACAATAAAGTGGGCTCGGCCCTCCGCTTCGTGTTCATCGGGGGAATCGATCAGTCATTTCTGCGCGTCCCGCGCCGACACGTCTCCAATGATCACGTGTCATATTTATCGGCCAATGAATGATGGCTGTTGTAAATGAAGAAAATTAAAAGGGACGATAATATAAATAATTCCTAAATTTTGACACGATGTATAATATCATTCATAAATTTTAGTTGATTATGCAAATGATCATTGGATTTTTAATTTATTCAATTTGATTTTTGAAATTTTTGTACATATTCAACTCTGTCCCTGAATTATATGAAAATGTTCAATATTATAGGTCATGGACTAAATTAAACATGCATACAAATTGAACATTCACGGATAATATTGTATATTGGGCTATAATTCAGAGACTATATTGAATAAATTAAAAATTTATGAATCACATTATATAATAAGTTAAAATTCATAAATCATTTTTGTCATTTTCTCAAATTAAAATAAGGAGAGGCCATTTGGGATTTTTCCGTTGTGTTGTGAACGCGGCATGTGAACGCAAGTTCCTGCTTTTCGACTCGGTCAAAATCTGCATCAGCCAAAACCGGGCGAACCGTCAGTCGTCAGTACCGGGGGGGTGGGGGGTTGGTCATAGGCCTGGCTTGAGGCCCAACCTAAAGCTTCACTTTCAACGGTGACTTAGGAAACGAGTTCCCTTTGGGTCAAAAACTTCAATAGGATGATACTTTTTTAGTAGTCTATTCAATGACGTTTGCTCGCGGCATTGATGAGAGGTTTCCTTCGGCTTTCGAAAATCTACGTCCTGCCTGCCGTGAGCACTAAGATATATTACTTTTGGAGGGTTCAGGGTTCCTTCGGTTTTTGCAATTCTACATCCTTCCCTGAGCACCAAGATATATTACTTTTAAAATGCCGGTGGCCGATAGCTTGAATAAGTAAACTCTCTGTATTTCAATAACATATCATCTCGACAGATTCAACTTTACTAGTACGTAGTTTCTCCTATGATATTTGATTGTTAATTCCTATGATGCACTCACTGGCTTCTTCCCATCTATAATTTACAAAGTCAAAGAGCTATGCTAGAGCTATGTAGACACTATGCAATGTGTGGTTACTCTTTTCTCTCCAACTCACATCAAGTCTGAATAGAAGAAGATTGGAGCTGTTGAATTCGATCAAAATAAGAACTTCTTTGTTTGTTTTGGTCAGAATTCGAATTCATCTTGGTTTGGTTTGATTTGAACCACGCTGGCATAATTTGGTCAGGTTTGGGCACCAAAGTTGAACCGTGCGGTACTTCTACTTGCCATCGCAAGAAAACTCAAAAATCGTGATATATTTACGGTTTTGATCTTTCAAATTTGCTTACCAAACTTATGATTAGTCTTGGCTAGAAAGAAGTTAATCACATGACAAAATTTCAGACTCCGTATCGTTTGCAAAGTCCCTGCTATGATTTATCCGAACCTTAACATTATCGCTTCTAATGGGTCGATTTGTTCTTCTTTCTCCATCCTAGGAGAAACTAATTCTGCAATGACTAAAATTAGGTAAAAAGACACTATAAGGGCCCGTTTGGTAACGTGCCAAATAGTAAAAATTTCTGTTCTTTTGTTCCCAGAAATAGTTTGGGAACAGAAATGCGTTTGGTAAATTTTTTGTTCCCGGGCACATTTTTGCAAAAATTTGTGCCGAGAAACAGTTTTGGAAGAGAAACAAGAAGTAAAAAAAAGTTGCTTCTTGTTCCTCGGCATAATTTTGAGAATCAGTTTTTTTTCTTTTATTTCTTTTTTTTCTTTTCTTATTTTTGTGTTCTTCTTTGGCCATGGCCGGTCGCCGGCGACCGGCCGCCGGCGGCCGGCCGCCGGCGCCGGCCATGGCCAAAGAAGAAAATTAATATAAAGAAAAAAATAAACAATTCAAAATATTATTAAAATATTATTTGGGAACAAAAATTTCGTGTAGTTACCAAACGCATTTCTATTCTTTTCTACTCTAGAAATAGAAATTTTGGACAGTTTATCAAACGCCTTTAAATACTCAGAAATTGTTTCCGGGCACAGAATAAAAAAAAATCATTTCTGTTCAGAAATAGTTCTCCGGCACAGAAACGTTCTCATGCGCACCCTAAGTGTCATAAGTTGCGTACGGAGATCACTTTGGTGCTATAACTTTTTTTTGAATTACTTTGGTGTTAACTTTTTTTAAAAATGATCACTTTAGTGCCAATGCTGACATGGCCGTCGGAAATCTGACATGGCTCTTTTTTTATTAATTTTTTATACTGACCTGTCTCGCCGGAAATCTGACGTAGCTCGCCGGAAATCTGACGTGGCTCTTTTTTTTATCGGAATTTTGACCGGAGTCACTGAAGTGATCTCTTTTCCTCCAACTTGATACAAAAGCGATCCAAAAAAAAGTTATGACACCAAAGTGATCTCCGTACACAACTTATAACACTTATAATATCTTTTTGCCCTAAAATTAGGACAGCTGCATGTCTATCCATGCCTAGTCTCGTCTCGTCACGGGGTTTGGTGACGGGTCTCAATCAGAGCAGCTGGGGAGGCAAGCCTCTAATATCCTGGGTACTGCCTTTCTTTCGACTGCGGAAAATTTGAAAGTATTCAGCATTCTTTTTGACCCAAAAGAATAACGATCATTGAGTTGGCGCCCCTCATTCGACCTCGCGTCTCTTCTTTCTCGGTTTTCTTCTCCGAGTGTTTTGTCCCCCCCACCGAGATTCTCCTTTCTCTTGACTTAAGATCAGCTCGATCGGACGAGTGGCCCATTACTTAGAAGGCTGGACCCCCCCAAGTTGGACGACGAGGTGAGATAGAATTTATCGGATCTAAAGCGACGCGAGCGTCCTTCGTTGGACTTGGCGGATCTTGCATTAAATTTGGTGGGATCCATTTAGACTAATGCATTTTTTGGATCGCACAGCGCGAAGTGGAATAATATTCTCTCTATGCTGAGACTCATAAGTTAATCGACGAGTCAACCCAAGTTGTTTATATAATGGATAAGTTGAAGATAATGCTTCTCTAATTCATAATAGGGACCGGTTCTCAAAACTGAGAACCGGGGATCAAATTGGAGATCCTTGGAACCGGACTAGACCGGACTGAATGGTTCCCAGGTAGTCCAATGGAACCTGTCATTTTAGGCACTTCATTTTAATCGGCGTCATCAATAGTACATTTGACTTCGATCGGCATTCGGAAAGATTTCCTACATATTAGCTAGTCTTCAAACCCTCACCACCCAAAAATTAAAAAAAAAAAAAACCAAGCATGCATTAGGGTGGAAAAACCAATCAATATGAAGTATTTATATTATTGCCTTGGTTTTATAGAATTGATGATCGAAACAGTCGTGCCAATGGGAAGCTCCTATTCTACCGAGATGGGCAACATTGAGGCATTGAGCTAAACTCAAAGTTCAAGACTGACAACTCCTAAAAGAATCGAAGAGAAAAAACCCATTTAATTTTGTGTTTAGTTAAGAGATAAATTTAAGCAAAGAACACCGAGATAAGCCGATTAGAGAAGAGAGGAGAGGGAAAGACTAAAGAGGAGGCATGAGCATCACGGGTGAATTTGGAAAGACCGAAAGAGGAGAAAGCAAGAGAAGGCATGCATGAGGGAATTTAGATGATTAGATTTACATTTAAAATAAATAAATAATAATCAATTCAAGCGGTCCAGTTCAGACCGGTTTCTCCCTTCGAACCGGAAATCAAACTGTCCGGACACCAGTTTCACTTTCAAGAACCGGGAACCAATTAGATCCAATCCACGCGATTCCCGATTCAATCAAAATCCATTTTGCACACCCCTGATTTGGAAGGGCACGAAACAGATTAGTTAAGGAACTCCACCTATATGTATGCATTCCACAAACTGAGAAATCTCGACGCCATCTTCGCGCCTAGTTATAATTTATGCGAATAAGAAATTTCTGGATCAGCGAAATAGTAATTGGTAGCTGGGGCTCAAAATCACATCCTTTTGCATTCATAAATCTGAACTCGTGGAAAAATTGCTTACGCGTGCAAAACATGCCCCATGTGAACATAATGCCGTGATATTCAAAAAAGACTTTCCGTCTTATCAAGAAAATTAACAAAGACCAGTTTCAAGCCACTAAGATCACCCAACACTATTGGAGTCGATGTTTTCAGTGCCATTACAACTCTTCCAACGGCGGACAATAAGGATATGCGGAAACAGTATAACCAGAAATAAATACAATAGTGCTAAAATTTATTATAGTCCAGGAAGACTGTCTAGACAGTACCACAGATAAAGAGTAGCAGTTCTACTATACAGTATACACAGCCAAGGGAGGGCAAGCGTTCCCTAGATATCAGTCTAAACAGAAAGATCACTAGCCGAATAGAGATAAGTTTATGGCAGCATACAATCTAAAGCAAAAGCAAGGTTATATGATGCCTGTTTCCGAAAGCTAGAAAGATGCACTACTTGCTACAAATCAGCCAATGGCTTCCTCCTTGGTCATAATAAACTACCCCCGGCTCGCACCAAAAGTGCAAGCAAATAAAGACCAGGAGAAATTCTACACAGGTTCCCAACAGGAGGAAGCATAAAGAATCCGACCTTTCCATCCTTGGAGCATCCAGTGACCATCTTTGTCAACCACGAAATCATCATGGTACCCCTCTTTCAACTTCGACTTCAGCTTCTTCATAATTACAGGATCCAGAGGGAGGGGCTTAAAACCCGCCCTCGTGTTGCGGATTTGCCACTGCTTATATGTCTCAGGCCTCTCGACTCTCTCTGTGCCCTCACATGCAATGACATTCAGAGCTTCCCGGCTGAAAAACTCTCGTTCAAATGCCAGCCTCATCGGATGTTCCCGAGGTAATTTAGCATCAAATGCATCAAACAAGGCCGAGTAGTGGAAAAGAACCTCCCGAAACCTCGACACAAAAAAGCAGGCATTGAAGGATCCATTAAGGATAGAGTGGACAAAAATTCTTGGCCTGATTCGATGTACTAGCTTTAGCACGTGATCCCTCGGGCTATTGACTATAACAGTCTCATCAAGTAAATTCTTAAATCGAAAGAGGCAATTCACGGCAACCACCTCGTCGTTAGAAATCTTGAGGTCCTCGATCCTAATGGTTTCCCACTTCTGCGCGATAGCATTGTACTCGAATGGAACATTGAAACGCTCACAGTACTTCGCCAGGCGCCGACCAGTCTCTTGAACTCTTTCTGCCGGACGGAAACCACTTTGGGGCAGCTCGATCCCCGTGATGCGCAATTTCGGGGGGCCACCAGGCCGCCTTGAGAGACAATGAATGAGGGGGGGCCATTGAAAACCATATAGGATACCAAAATCGATAATATGCAGCTTTGTCGCTTTCTCAGATATGCCCAAAATATTATGGTTAGAAAAGATGATCGCAAACCTCTGAAATGGGAAAACAGAGAGATAAGCTTGGTAAGCTTTCAACATTTCATTAGCAGATCTCCTTTTGGAACCTAGCTGCATATAGGCCTGCGCTCCTGTGCAATCCAGGCGTGCTTGAAGGGCTTCGGCAAAAGAGTGGGCCAACCTCTGAGACCCATCACCAAAAGGGGAGGAGTGCCGCCTAATCTGCTTCAGATATTGATTAGCATTCGTACGATCCTCCGCGGCAACTGCTTGTGCACATGAACACAGAAGGTTCCTCAGATCCACGACTTCCTTCTTATCACTAATTGGTTTTTTGCCAGAGACCTGCTCGGCTGAAAGTGCAGATGATTGCAGATTTTGCTGTACAAACTGGCTTGCCCCATTATTTGAGGCGTCATCAGATTTAGAACCAGGATTCCTTCCTGTCGGAGCACAAAGTAGAAGCTTGTCGAACATATCAACTAAATCATTCTCGTCGGAGCAAACTACTGGCTGCTTTGTGCTCCTCGGATATTCAAAATCTGCATCCCCGCGCTCATGCTTCTTCTTTCCCTTGAGTTCATATAGATACGAGAGTTCAGCCTCATTCTTCTCCACCTTGACCGCGGCCCTTGCAGTCTCCCTCTTCGGCACCAGATGGGGCATGCTCTTCTCTGTATCGATCGACAACGGATTACCCTTCGGAATGAATCTGCTAGCTTCCTCGAACCCCTTCTGGAAGAAAAACATGGAATTGCTATCCGCAAAAAGGTTCGGAAGCATTATCTCACCCATTGGAGAGCCTGAGCCCAACATCCCTTTAGCCTTGGCAATGACACTCTTTCGATATTCATGCGATGATTGGCGACTGGGATTTGCAGTCGCGCGGAACACAAAGTTCTCTGGGATGTGAGCCTGTAATATAGAGGGTCGGCTCTCGCAAAAATCACCAATCCCTGGAAAATCGAAAGAATTGCCACCACTGCTAGCGCTCGAACTGATAGTACTGCCACAGTAGCCGCTGCTGCTACCAGAGCAATTGTCATCGGGGCTGTCCACGTGAAGAGGTAACTGGTTTTGCGAGGGATGGTCCTTCTGACAGAGAACATCGTATAAGGATTTCTCGGCAGCTTGGAGAGCCAGAGGATCATGAAACATACAGGGTTTGTCGTCCATGTCCTCCTCCATGAGCATCTGATTGATGTATTTCAACATGGGATCCGGGGAGTCACTATAGTCGGAAAGGAAATCTCCATCTGTGCTGATACTAGGAGATACGGCGGAGTGACAGGGCTCGGGATCAGAAGCGAAGGAAGGAAAGTCAACCGACAGGTCCGAAGCAGGGTCGTCCCGCATCAAGTGGTTCGCCAAATTCTCCAGTTGTTTCGCGAAGGGCACATGGGTCTGATCGTGGAAACTGAAGCCGCTAAACGGCCCAGAATATCCCGTGTACGGAGGATCCATAAACATTTCTCGGTCCGTACGAGCTCAGGGGAAGCAAATTCTAACCCGGGTCACAGACCCACAATTCCAGTAAGATTGGCCTTCGGAGAATTCACACAATCCTAAGCCCTGAAAACCATTCAAGCAGATAGGAAAAGGGACCAAATCACGATAAGGAAAGCGTTCCAAATGACCTAGCCATCCCATCTAAAGCTCAGCAATCGATCCGAAACAACAACAACAAGACGAAGAAGAAGCCAACACAGCACGGGCAAGGAATTCAGATAGGCATATGCTGGTCGAGAAACGCATGCATCGAGGAACGAAACCCTAACGTCGTCATTCTGAACGCCTGAATCGGACAGGAAGTAAGAAAAGCCGAACGAATCTAGGCACAGTTACAAGGCCACCCACCGAGAGAAACCGAAGATGGGGATCGACGCGTACCTGAGGAAGGGGCCCGAAGCGGGAAGCTGGAGGTGGAGCTGTGGCGAGGTCGGTGGTCGGTTCTCGAGTTATAGGAGCCGCCGTGAACCTTCGCGGAAGCAGCGAAACTGGAGCGAGAGGGAGAGCGGTTGGGGTTGGGGCTGGGGAAATGCTTACAGGGGGAGGAGCGCCTAACCCTTTTTAACTCGGGCCGTTCGATTTTCCATCTGCACACGAGGGTCCCATTCCACCCCCGCCACCGGGCACTCGACCACAACCCGAGGGAGTCGATGCGGGGCTCGAACTCGAGTCCTCACCCGACCCGGATCCATTTAACCGCATGCCCTGATGGTGGAGTGATTATGCCGTGTCTCGTGACAACGAGCTTTTACATCTGTCCTAGGTTTAGAGTGTTGGGGGTGCAGTTCAAACAGGGGGGGCCCCTAATCCCCCAAGTGAGCGGGCGGGTGTCCGGAGGTTGTAGGGGGACAGCGCCCGCCCCAGTGGTGCCAAAAAAATTTTATAGTTTGGCCGATATTTTAATGATAGTAACTGTGCCGAAGGACATATGATTTTTGTTAGAATGATTAAATATTAAATCACGCATTCATTTAACAATTTAAATTTTTAGAATAGTTGACAGTGATTTTATAAAATCTCACAGTTTTCTTGTACCGCTTATATATAATTTCTCCCTCCTGTGATTGAGAGTAGTAATAGAAAGATGAGATGTGAGATGTGAAATGTGTTAATTAGAGTGGAATCGTTTACTAGATGTAGTTTTACTTTAATGGTGAACATTAATAAATCATGTGTCTCGATTTTTCTTTCCCGCATTTACCTTATATTCGTTATGTCTTTACGCTTAATCATAATACAGAGAAACATTGACTGTTCACGAGATTCAACAGGTTCCTGAGAAAGGACAGAAACACGGTTCAAAACAAACTCAAAATAAATACCTAATGGATAAACGAAACAATTATTGTTTTAGCTCAAAAAAAATTTATGAAAAATACTGTATGGCTTTAAACAGCCTAACACGAACTTTCAAAAGGGTTCTTTTCTCGGTATCAAAACTTAAATGCAAAAAGTGACCTTCGAGCCTCTCGTAAAGTCAAGATTGCTTTACTCACAATCTCGAATCATGAAAGATGAAGAAGATTATTGGAACACGGTGCGAGGCTAGCAGCAAACCTTCCAAGCATGGATTCTATTCTCCCTTCACCAACGTCGAGCGTGTCATTTGGGGCACCTTCGGATAAGCTCGAAACAGCAAAATCGCATTTTTCTATCGGAGATGGATCCAACATGCAAGAATTGAGCAACGTGGGTATTCCGGTCGGCTGCACGATGATGGCGTGGGCCACGCGGGGGTTAACCGAGTGACGACCCCGTAAAACAAAAAATCTCGGTCCACCAAGCAGAAAGGCAAATCAACGGTTGGCCCCACTTCGAGTCAACTCGTGGGGTCCCCCTTCCACCCCCACCCCTCTCCCGGAATTTTGCGCTCGTGTCTATCTTTTTCTACATTATCATTGTTATCTCTTTTGTAAATCGGGCAATCTTCCTTCTTTCATTTTTAGAGTTTATTAACTCGTGTGCTCCAAGGACTTTCATTTCCATCAATGCCGCAAAAAATTTCAAATTAGTGCACTTATAATAAATTTATTTAAAAATATTTTTTTAATCATAAAAAACTTCAAATTAATACACCTGTGATAAATTTATCATATATTTAGTTTCCGTTAAATTTTATCGTCAAATTACTAAATTGGATGACACGTGACAGTTGATTTATACCGGTTTGGGGTTTTACCCTCCGGGTGTACTGGTTTGTGATTTTTCATTGTATTAATTCAATTTAACGGAAATCAGCAGATGGTAAATTTATCATAAATGTACCAATTTGAAATTTTTTGTGGTCAAAAAATTATTTCAGAGTAAATTTATCATAAGTATACCGATTTTAGACTTTTGGTGGCCAAATTAATATTTGTTACAAGTACACCAATTTGAGATTATTTGCGATATTAACTTTTTATTTGTTCAAAGCTCCAAGGACTTTTTTTTGGCCAGTAAAGCTTCAAGGACTTTTACTCAACATGTAATACAAGAACTTACGGTTTCGTTTGTTATGCAAAATATAAATAATTCAAAGAATATTTCTCCGAAAACGAACGTTTATATTACTCATAAAAACAAATAATCACACCATAAGGATCGCGTAACTTTTTTCTGTGATGGGAGGATAAAAGGAATTCACTTTATTGGGTTCCTATGTTCAAAACGAGTGATATGCCCATCACGGCATCCAAAATTCTTCATCGATTCTCCTTTCTTTCCATTCGAGAACTCCAAGCATGACTTGAAGCACCCGCGTTGAGAATGCAAGCGCATTCGTTGGCACCCTTATCATCAATTCATTCACATTTGATGGTCACGCTTCCTCGCTTTCCTCCATCGTACGATAAGGTCAAAGTCATTAGCTAAATGACACAGCGTGCGGCCAATTCAAATTTTAATCAACCCCACTCCATCAATTACAAAACAAGTCCTTGTCGTCGACAGCGCGTCCGCGCAAATTACATTACTCCGACACATGGTGACAGTTTAATTTTTTTTAAAATTTTTTTCCCGGGAAAAGTTAAGAAAAGAGAGAATTTTAACGGGTGATGTTACGATATAGATTACCATTAATGTTAGGTGACGACATGGTTTAATATTTAAATGTTCTAACACTATTTCTCGCAAGGAGGTTAGACTTTTGCCTCGGACTTAGAGTGGAAATATACTCTGATGGTGGCAAATAAATGGTCTAGAAAGATCCGAACTCGGAATCTCATACTTTGATATCATATGAAATTTTATTGGACCATTGGACAATCTCAAAGTCCCTTTTCTTGAGGGTTTATTCAGATTTAGAAAAGGAAATCGCCTTTTGAGGATTTATTACTTGATAATCTTGCTAATAGAAATATCAAGAAAATCGTCCACAAAGTCACAAACATAGTATATTTTTGTCAATTAAGTCCTAAATCTTTCAAGTTTGCCAATTGAACCCTAAATATTTTTACATTTTGCCAATTGAGTCCAATTGACTAATTTTTGCAAGAAATCGTCGAAGTAGACGCCATCCGTTTTACATGGCATTACTGATACTGACATGGATAATTTTTAATGATATTTGCATTATTTTTTTCCTTTTTTGTCTTTTCTTCTCTTTTCCTTCTTTTCTTTGTTTTTCTCTCCTTTTCTTTTTGTCTTTTCTTGTTCTTTTCTCCTTTTCCCTTTTTCCCTCCGCCATCCACTGCCAAACCTCATCGATGGCCAACGACCTCCACTGGCTATTGACGAGCCCCAGCGGTGGCCAATAGAGGGAAAAAGAAAAAAGGAAAGAAGAATGAAAAAGAAGATAAGATAAAAGAAAAAGAAAAGAAAAGAAAAGAAAGAACAGAGAAAGAGGAAAATAAATAATATTATTAAAAATTGTCCATGTCAACACCTGTCTCCGTCTGTTGTGTCCCGTAGGACTGCCGGCGTTCACGCCAACAATTTTCAGCTAAAATTGACTAAATGAATTAAATTGATAAACCCTAAAAATATTTATGATTCAATTGATAAAATTAAAAAAATTTTGAATGGAATTTATAAAAGTATAATAAATTTAAGTCTTTTTCGACAATTTCCCGGCAATCGCTTTCTACGAGACAAAGACATAAAGCCACACCCACTACGTAGATAAACGATGGAGGAGAATTGCAGGGATGGTGAGCTAAGACTTAGGAGTCATTCGTCCACGCTGGCAAACGTCGGTCCAAATTGTGGAATACGTCGGAAGATGTCTATGCAAGAACGCGAGCTCGAGCATCAAAAGTGTCTTTGGATCCGTCCCAACGTCTGTGATGTCTTGCCCTAGACAGACGCACCAATTACATTAAATTTGGCACGAGTAGATTAGAAGATTAGATACGAGTTCCTTACCCCATCTTTCTTACCAGACTTTTGCTTTCCTTTCTTAGTATTACACATCACGAGAATTTTCTTTTTCTTTCTCGATGTTTAAGTACCTAATCTCCTTTTCATTCACTTGAATACCTCGACTCTATAAATTCAGGTTAAAGTAATATCTCGATTGAATTAAGCGCCACATCATGTGATTGTGCCACTTCATTTCAATTTTTTTCCAGCCGCAGTTGTTAAAGGATTTTGACATTCCGTTTTTTAGCAAAATTATCATTTTTCTTTTCCCTTTTTTCCATCTCTTTTTCTTTTTTTTCCTTTTCTTTTTTATTCTCTTCTTCTTTCTTGTGGATCTATAGCTCCAGCATCTTTATCTTCCTTTGGCCCCTTGTCACCCAAATCCGTCCATAGCCATCATCACCCGACTCTTCGGCATCAAATCTGGGGGTCGTGATCTCATATCTAGAGGTCAAAACTCTATTTGAGAGAAAGACTTTGATGGTGGCGAGTTAAAGGTCGATGTTGATGGTGATGATGTCAAGCTAGGATGGTGGCGGTGAGCCGCCCGTGGTTGAGGGTGGTGAGACGAATTGTGGCGGCTATGTGTTGATTCTATCGGCAACCCAGAGCACTATTCGATGGTGGTGAAGCTATCATGCTTAGGGCAAGGCGGGGAAAATTATCAAAAAAGTCCTAAATCTTTTGCAATTGTGCCAATTCAGTCCTAAACCTTTTTTTTGCCAATTCAGTCATAAACCTTTTGTAATTGTGCCAATTCAGTCCATTCAGCCGCTTTTGGCCAGCTAGCGTTAACGTGGACGCGGGACGACTAACGTGGCAATTTTTAATAATTTTTTATTTATTTTTCGAATTTTTTTATTTTTTCTCTTTCTTTTTATTTTTTTGCCGATCTTCTTCCCGGGTCGCCAGTCGCCAGACGGCGACCGACAAGAGGCTAAGGATGGCGAGGTCCACCTCGCCGGCCATAGGCGAGGCTAGCCCTCGCCGGCACTGGCAAGGGCCAGCCTTGTCGTCGCCGAGTGAGGTCGACCTCACCATGGCCAGGGCGAGGTCGAGCTTGCCCAGTGACGGCGAGGCCTCGCTAGATTTGGGCGAGCTCAACCTCGCTAGATCTAGGTGAGGCCTCGCCGTGTTACAACGAGGCCGCTCAAATCTGGTGAGACCTCACCGTCGCCATGGCATGGCAAGCTCAACCTCGCCCGGCCATGGCAACGGCGAGGTCTCGCTAGATCTGGGGGGCCTCGCCGTCGCTGGGTGAGGCCGACCTCGCCATGACCGGGCGAGGCCTCGCCATCGTCGGGCGAGGTCGAGCTCGCCCAGCGACGGTGAGGCCTCGCTAACCTTAGCCTCTCGCTGGTCGCCGATCACCGGACCGACGACCGAGGAAGAAGATAGGAAAAAAAAACGAAAGAGAAAAAAAATAAATAAATAATTATTAAAAATTATTAAAAATTGCCACATCAGCCAGCCAGCGTCCACGTCAGTGTCGACCGGCCAAAAAGTGGCCGGATGGACTGAATTAGCACAATTACAAAAGGTTTAGAATTTTTTTAATAATTTTGCTAGCAAGGCGGGATCCATGTTCTTTCTAGTCATAAAGAATGTTTTCAAAACAAAAAAAAAATCATATATGGGGAGACCGATATGACCCTTTTGCTAATAATCTAAAGGCAACCTAACCGCGTTAGTGACAAATCTCAACAACTTCCATCCACCTATCTTCCAGAGAATTCAAATAAAAATCAAACTCTAGAAGTAGTGATATACTTAATAATAAAAAGGGTTAATAGCACGAAAAATTTCAAGCTCATACACCTGTAAAAAATTTAACTCAAACTAATTTTTTATCATCAAAAACTCCAAACTAGTATATCCGTGATAGATTTACCCTAAACTAATTATTTATCCACTAAAAGCCTCAAATTGATACATTTGTGACAAATTTACCATGTGTTAAATTAGAATAATATCACGAAACGCTCACCTCGACTATTCCTCGAGGAGACTAGCACAGCAACCCACCGCTATGGCCCTCCACTTAAATCACAAGTGCTCAACTGGGGAATCAAACCTGGGACCAGTGCGCCTAACCACACAATCCCAAGTACGCCCTAACCAACTAAGCTATTCATGAGTGGGTTACACCCGTCAACTGTTAAGTGTCATTTAACTCAAAAATTTAACGGTAAAATTTATCAGAAACAACATAGAGTAAAATTATCGCAAGTGTACCAATTTAGAGTCTTTCGTGATCAAAAAAATAGTCTTGGAAAAATCTATCATAGGTGTATCAATTTTGAGTTTTTTATGATATTAACTCTAATAAATAAAGGACAAAAATTTAGATATTCGTAGAGTCGATATTTTTATCTCCTTGTTTAAGATAAGCAACAATATAAATTTACGAACGAGGACTTTGGGTTTGTGGGGTGGAAGAGCCGTCCCGCCCGCGGTGCAACAAATCTTCCATCCTCTCTGTCGATCGAGACCAAACCTCAAAATTTCCGGGTCTAAATGAAAAACAATTAAAATAAAATAGATAAAAAAGAACTTCAAAATTTGAGGAAAAATTTATGTGTTTCGTTGCCCTTTTTATTTCTACTATCGACGGGACTTTAATCATTCATTTAAATTTGTTGACGAAGACCATGCTGAAAAGAATGCATTAGTATAGTACTAAGGACACAAAGTTATTCCACCCAATCACATTGCCTTCTCGTGCCGTTCTTGTTTTGATTCCCCTCGGTAGCTGGGCCCTTATGTCGTGCGACAAAAGTCTTTAAAAGTTAACACCAAGAAAAACTTCAAATTGATGCACGCGTGATAAATTTATTCTAAGGTAATTTTTTTATCATCAAAAATTCTAAATTGATATATTTATGATAATTTTATCCTTCACTAGTTTCCAAAAAATTTTACGGTCAAATTTATGAGTTAGACGACACGTGACAGTTGATGGGTAAATCAATTTGGGTTTTTAGCCTCCGTTTATCATAGATGTACTAGTTTATAATTTTTCATGATATTAATTTAATTTAATAGAAAGTAAATTTATCACATGCGCACCAGTTTATCAATTCTTTATCAATTCTCTTTTCTTCCATTCGGGAACCCCAAGCTTGACTTGAAGCACCCGCGTTCGCTTCCTCGCTTTCCTCCATATGGTCAAAGTCATTAGCTAAATGACACAGCGTGCGGCCAATTCAAATTTTAATCAACCAATCTCCATCGATTACAAAACAAGTCCTTGTCTTCGACATTGCGTCCGCGCATATTACATTATTCCAACACATGGTGAAAGGGTATAATTTTTTTCAATTTTTTTCGCGGGAAAAAGCAAACAAAAGAGACAATATTAACAAGTGATGTTATGATGGAGATTAACAATCATGCTAGATTACGGTGTGGTTTAATGCTTAAATGTTCTAAGGCGGCTCCTCGCACGGAAGTTAGGCTTTTGCCTAGGACTTAGCGTGAAAATATATTATGAGGGTGACAAATAAGGGGTTTAGAAACATTCAAACTCTAAATCTCATGCTTTGATATCATATGAAATTTTATTGAATCACTGCACAACCCTGAGTCCCTTTTCTTGGGAGTTTATTGCCTCTTGAGAATTTATTACCTGATAATCTTCATAATAGGAATATCAGGAAAATTATCCAAAAAGTCTTAAATATATTATACTTTTATCAATTCATTTATAAACCTTTCAATTTTGTCAATTGAATTTTAAATATTTTCATGTTTTACTAATTGAGTTCATCCGGCTAATTTTGATAGGAACGTAGATGCCCTCCATCCGGCGTTGACGTGGACAATTATTAATAATTTTTTAATAATTTTATTTTTCCTTTTTTGTCTTTTCTTCTATTTTCCTTCTTTCCGTCTTTTCATTTTTCCCCTTTTCTTTCCTTTTCTTTTTGTCTTTTCTTTTCTCCTTTTCCCTTTTTCCCTTCGCCATCCACCCCTAGGCCTCGTCGATGGCCAATGACCTCCATTGGCCTCAGGCGAGGGTCACCCTCGCCAGCCTCGAACAAGGGTCGCCTCGCTTGGGCGAGCGTGGGCTACCCTTGCCAACCCAGGCTCAAGCATGGCGAGGGCGATCCTCACCTAAGGTAGCAATGTTCCCCGGCCATCAACGAGCCCCTGTGGTGGCCAGTAGAGGGAAAAAGGAAAAAAAGGAAGAAGATAGAAAAAGAAGAGGAGAGAAAAAGGAAGGAAAAAAAAGAACAGAGAAAAAGGAAAATAAAATAAACATACTAAAATATTATTAACAATTATCCATGTCAATGTCTGTCATGCCACGTAAGATGGCTGGCATCCACACCAAAGATTTCTAGCCAAAATTGACCGAATGAACTCAATTGATAAGATATGAAAAGGTTTAGAACTCATTTGACAATAAAAATGCAATAAATTTAGGCCTTTTTGGTCAATTTTTTCTAGAATCGCTTTCTACGAGGCAGAGACATAAAGCCACACCAACTATATAGATAAACGAACGAGGAGAATTGCAGGGATGGTGAGCTAAGACTTAGGAGTCATCGTCGTGAGGTGAGGACTGCGTTATTCATGCCCCGTACATTGCATGACAATGACTCTCCAATCCCCCATTCGTCCACGCTGGCAAACGTCGGTCCAAATTGTGGAATACGTCGGAAGATGTCTATGCAAGAACGCGAGCTCGAGCATCAAAAGTGTCTTTGGATCCGTGCCAACGTCTGTGATGTCTTGCCCTAGACAGACGCACCAATTACATTAAATTTGGCACGAGTAGATTAGAAGATTAGATACGAGTTCCTTACCCCATCTTTCTTACTAGACTTTTGCTTTCTTTCCTTGGCGTTACACATCACTTGAATCTTCTTTTTCCTTCTCGATGTTTATGTACCTAATCTCCTTTTCATTCACTTAAATACCTTGACTCTATAAATTCAGGTTAAAGTAATGTCTCGATTGAATTGATCGCCACATCGAGTGATTATGTCACTTCCTTTTAATTTTTTTCCAACCTCGGTCGTTAAAGGATTTTGAATTTCCGTTTTTTAGCGAAATTATCGTTTTTCATTTCCCTTTTTCCGTCTTTTTTTTTCTTTTTTCCTTTTCTTTTTTATTCTCTTCTCTTTCTCGTGCATCTGTAGCTCCAACATCTTTTTCTTTCTTTGGCCCCTCATCACCCAAAGCCCGTCCATAGCCATCGTCGCCCGACTCTACGGTATCATATCCAGGGGTCGTGATCTGAAATCCAAAGGTCGAAACTCTGTTTGAGAGAAAGACTTTCACGATGGTGATGATGTCAAGCTAGGTTGGTAGCGGTGAGCCGCCCGTGGTGAGACGAATCGTGGCGGCTAAGTGTTGATTCTCGATGGTGGTGAAGTCATCATGCTAGGGGCAAGGCAGGATCCGTGTCAATTAGAGGTGGTGAGGTCGATCAATGGCGGTGGTGGCACCATTGCAAAAACCGGAGGTGGCAACGCGGCCAAACCTCCTGGCAGTGATTTTATAGTATAGCTTTCGAGAACAGTGGTGGCGGAGAGAGACTGAAAATTTATTTGCTCTTTCGTGTCATAAAGAATGCTTTCAAAACAAAAATTCATAGATGGGAAGACTGATATGACCTTTTTGCTAATGTGGCTTTAACTAAAGCATCTAAAGGCAACCATACCGCGTTAGTGACAAATCTCAACAGTTTCCATCCACCGATCTTCTAGAGAATTCAAATAAAAATCAAACTCTAAAAGTAGTGATATACTGGATAATAAAAATAGCACGAGAAATCTTAAATTAGTACAAATTTATCCTAAATTAATTTTTTATAATAAAAAACCTCAAACTGGTACATCAATGACACATTTACCCATAAACTAATTATTTGATCACGAAAAGCTCAAACCGGTATATTTATGATAAATTTACTCTCTGTTAAATTAGAATAATATCACGAAAAATCACAGAATTATACATCTATGACTGATGAAAAGTAAAACCTCAAACCGGTCCACCCATCAGCTGTTAAGTGTTAATTAACTCAAAAATTTAACTGTAAAATTTATCGGAAAGTAACATAGAGTAAAATTGTCGCGGGTGTACCAATTTAGAGTCTTTCATAATCAAAAAATTAGTTCTGGATAAATCTATCACGGGTGTACCAATTTGAAGTTTTTCGTAATATTAACTCTAACAAATAAAGGACAAAAATTTAGAATATTCGTAGAGTCGATATTTTTATCTTCTTTCTTGTTTAAGATAAGCAACTATATAAAATTACAAATGAGGACTTTGGGCTCCATGGGGTGGCAGAGCCGTCCCGCGGTGCGACGAGTCTTCCATCCTCTCTCTCACAATCGAGATCAAACCTCAAAATTTCCAGGTCTGACCGAAAAACAATTAAAATAAAACACATAAAAAAGAACTTCAAAATTTGAGGAAAAATTTATGTGTTTCGGTTGCCCTTTTTATTTCTACTACCCACGAGACTTTTATCACTCATTTAAATTTGTTGACGAAGACCATGCTGAAAAGAATGCATTAGTACAGTACGAAGGGCCCAAAGTCATTCCGCCCAATCACATTGCCTTCTCGTGCCGTTTTTGTTTTGATTCCCCTCGGTAGCTGGCCCTTTATGTCGCGTGACAAAAGTCTTTAAGAGTTAATGTCACGAAAAATTTCAAATTGATATATTTATGATAAATTTATTCTAAGCTAATTTTTTTATCACAAAAAATCTTAAACCGGTATATTTACGATAATTTTACACTCCGCTAGCTTCCGTTAAATTTTACACTCAAATTTCTGAGTTGGACAACATGTGACAGTTGATTAGTGTACCAGTTTTGGTTTTTACGGAAAAATCAGCTCAATTTTCGAGAAAATACCGTTTATATACTGTTCATGCATTGTTCAGCATTTGTAGCGGCACTGTAGCAAGAAGAAAAATGTGCAAAAACGAAGAAAAATTGCCGTCTAAAGGTGTCCCTCAGCCACGTATTCTGTCAAGTTCCGCTAATATCGCCCCAAATTCTACCGACGTTCATCAAAATTCGAAGAAAGGATTGGTGGCTAAAAGGCAGTCCCTCTTATAGAGGCCTGGAAGACTGTCTTTGTCATTGCTTAGACCGAGTGCTAGTTGTAGCTCACTGTAATCATACGGGTCTTGCGATAATGGCTTGTGGCAAGTAGGCTATCCCACACATAAACGGCATAAGTGTACCAATTTGTGATTTTTCGTGATATTAATATAATTTAATAGAAGGTAAATTTGTCACATGTGCACCAGTTTGGGATTTTTAGTGGTCGAAAAATTAATTTGGGCTAAATTTGTCACGTGTGTACCGGTTTAAGGTTTTTGGTGATCAAAAAAATTAGTTCGAGATAAATTTACCACAAGTACAATAATTTGGAGGTTTTCGTGGTATTAACCCAACCTTTAATCGTTTCTGGTTACGGTCTCGCTCCCAAGGTGGCCGATGTTCATTTCTCGCTTCTCCAGTTTCTAATCGGCCTTAGGCGATTGCCGAAAAAGAAAATTTATTTTAATTACATCGCACCGAAAAGATTTGACGAGCCCAAAACTAAATTTTAATCTTTCTGTTGACGTGAAAGTCACGACCGATTAAAGGATAATTTGGGGTCAATTAAAGGATAATTAAATATAAATACGATCTGATGGGCCAAATACACGGAGGCAATTTGGTCAATGTGGAAGGTAAAGTTGGCTTGCCGTGCACCCTGATGCGATTGCGACAGGGTCGCTTTCTTACGTGTGAACAGCTTTGAATTCCCCACCTCCTCTTGTGGTCTTTTTCCTCTTTGCTTTTGCTTTTGGAAATTATGAGCACTGAGCAACCTCCCCCGGATTCAATGCCCCAGCAAAATGCGGGGAGAGCGCGTGAGAGAAAATTGGAAGATTTCGCGACATTTGACTGTTCAACTTTTCCCCCCGGGCGTGGATTGACTTTTGATTGACGAAACCGAGGCGGTACGAGGGAGCAACAAATTGCGACACGGTACGAGGTGAGCTGTCCGCCATGCAAGTAACGGATGACTTGACCGAAACGCAAAAAGGTTTCCTGGCTAACCAAACCGTAGACCAGCGCAAATCTCCACGATCGAAATGTCAAACCGGTCCGAATTTCGTTTTGGGTTAAAGAAAATGCGTACCTCGCCCGATACATCACATACCCAACACGCGAATTGCTTTCGAGGTCTTGAAATATACAGCTATACGATCGATTTCAAAGCCGGAAGCCACCCTTCACCGCACGATTTGCTTTGCTAAGGATGTGTGCGAACTACAAACTAAAATTTGAGTTGTGCCGAACTACGTACCGATCTGGTAGGTCGAACGTCATCAAGCGGAGGACCTACTCGATATTTGTTGTGTTCTGATTCTTGGCTGTTTGGGCTCGGATGCATCTGGTCTCTGCGCTGCGAAACAAGATGGGCCGAGAAGAGATTTCGTTGCCCTTCACTTTCGCGGTCGATGCTCGGGCCAATGAAATTATTCTTTCTTTTTATGATTATCTTAGCTAAAACTGAGCTTTCTCTCGTCGTATAAAGAATGCTATCCGCAAAGGGCGAAATCGTGTCCACCGAAAAGAGCGTTGTAACATTATATACAAGACTAATCCAGGATGAACGATCCCATCACCATCGTGGCTGTGTGGGATTGGACTCGCAGCTCACATCATTGCATCGCTCTTTTACGTTGGAAAGCGAATGCCGATGGAGACCCTTCCGCCAGGCTACACCCACAAAACGACGGGATCCCTTAATCATTCGTCTGTTGAATCATTCATCTGTGGACACGAGACAACGGGAGAGACTGAGAGCGAAGGTGCGTAAGGTGGCCTTTTATGTTGGCCAATGGGAAAGGACAGCGGTGGTCCGATCCAAGCAAGAAATGACGCTAATCACTTCATTTGTTCTCTCCATTTGCTTTTCCCATGAGCTCGTCCTGGCTACTCTATTTAGTAATTTGTCCCTGTTCCGCGACAGTATTTGACAAGATTCGCATTTCGAGTGATTTCGAGAATCCAATGGTTGCGCTTGCAGAGGGGAAACTAACGTGCCTAGGAAAGAATTTCTCTAAAAGGATAGATTCGGTCGGCTCCTATTTGGGAGATAGACACCAACGCGATTATCCGCAATCAAGAGGAGAACTGTACTTCAATCATGATGATTTTTTTCTTTTTTATTTTTTCCAATTGATCATGATGATTTAATAGCATCGTTAGTGCTGGTGGAGCAACACTTTCTTTGAAGGTGGTGCTTTGGGAAGATTGGTCTCCCCAATTGAATAACATCCCAAATGGTGCGATCGCCATTCAAAATCCATCTTAATCCTTGCCATTGCACAGCGATTATGTGGACCAGGTTGCAGTCCATTGTTCCTTAGCATAGGAAAAGGACTATTTGCACTTTAGGTGAATATTGATTTGCCCCTTTTATAGACCCTGAAAAGCGTACTGTTAAGTTTGAGTTTGCCAAAAAACGATAATTCATCCGTGATCATTGTGGACTTTTGTTATTTAATGTGAAAAATCAACTGAAATGTTGAAAATTGCATCAGTTTGCAAAAGTCCACAGAGATGTGGACACCTCAGCAGTTGCTTGTGAGACATATTTACCTTCTACGTACGATTCTTGATCCATCAAGACTTATTTTTCTGTCTGAAATGTTTATGATCATATCGAAAAATTACTAGTTATTGATAATGACATAATTACTAGCTAATTTAATCGCAATTATCTCTCTACTCTAGTAAACAAAACTTGCTCTTGTATCCCACCATGAATGAACGTCGACCTTATCTTTTGGCTTGCCTATCTATACCAATCCTTTTCGCCCAACATTAATTTCCAATGCATCATCTTCCAGATTGAAAGATAAGAAGGTCTGCTCATTCGAGTCGGTCTCGGACGGATCCGACTTTCGCACAGTTAGGAGCGTGTATTGTCCCCATAAAAAGAGATAATGAAGGAACTAATACACTTTTAACATTAATGAACAAAGATTACATGTGCAGCTTCAACTTCTACGTATTTCCATCTACATGCCAGATTATCTATAGCCAATGAAGACAAAAGGACACCATGCTGGTGTCGGAACTAAAACACACTGTTAGCAAGCGCTTATTCCGTCTTATCCCCTTTACAATCGCCACCCTATCCATCATACACAAATAACCTCCGCGACAGCGGGGAAAATATTACAACTAAATACTCCCTTTTCATGTACCTATTTTCTTGACAGTCACATTTTTTACAAGTCAATGGAACGATTGGGAATATAACTAGACATACTCTAAACACGAAGTGACCTGTTCCATCACCTCCATCAGATGTGCTTGAGCTGTTGCTTGGCTTGGTGTTGGGACCAGTAAGCATGTGCAGTCAGGACCCTATCCAAGAGCTCTTGAGGAACAGGCTCTCCCCTCCTCTGCTGAGGCGATATTCTAGCCGTGTGTACCAGTGTCTTCCACTTATCCTGTATATAGTTGAATCACGTTTCAGAAGCAGAGGAGTTAGTGCAGGATTTGAACTTAGCAGATTGACATTGGCACTCGTTCTATTCAAGAAGCAATGCAGACCAAGCTATTAGGGGAGATAAAGGTGGACCCGCTTTTTTGTTTGTCTTCAAACGGACACTCTTGGCTGGACTTGGATGGGAGATTCGGCCACCTTCTCTATGCTACAAGTTGAACTTCATAGAAATAGGGTAGGTAAACGAGGGGTTACATGGTCTCCCTCTGTTCATTTGATCAGTGTGTGTGGAAATTGCACATTTAAAGTTCATCAATCAATTGAAGGGAGTTTTAAGAATGGTGAGGCTGAAACAAAAACAGGGTAGGTAATGGTAATGAGGGGTTATATCTTCTCCCTCCGTTCGCTCATTGATCAGTGTGCGCGCGCGCAGAAATTGAATATTTGATATTCATGAATCAATTGAACGGAGTTTTAAGAACGGTGAGGCTGAAACTAAAATGCGACTGCAATATCAGTAGCTTCAAATACTTTTCAAGAAAAAATTCACCTTCAAGTCCACGTACGTCCGATGCTTTGCACTATCAAAGGCCCGGAGCTTAACATCTCTCCACCTGGAGGTATAAAATTCATGAATTATTAAGAATATGGGAAGAATAGTTAAATTGCCATCTGATAGTTGCAGAGTTAGAGCAGGATTCGTAGGCTTAATTCACCTAGAAAATGCTAAAACAGAACCGAAAGAACGGTTCCAAGAAACTAAAAGCCTGCAGCACACAAACTAAAAATATAGATGCTAACTCAAGGCAACCCCTGCACACTGACCTCTAAATTGCCATCTGATAGTTGCAGATTTAGAACAGGATTCGTAGGCTTAATTCACCTAGAAAATGCTAAAACAGAACCGAAAGAACGGTTCTAAGAAACTAAAAGCCCGCAGCACACAAACTAAAATTATAGATGCTGACTCAAGGCAACCCGCGCACACTAACCTCTAAAGTCTCAACATATCAACGTCAACCACCCAAAATATCAAAACACTGCACAATCCATAAGTCCTTGAATGTGTAATTTCATGCTTACCTTCCGGTTCCAAGTTTTTCAACAGCCTGAACAAGCGCTTCAACTTCAGTAACAGAAAAGGGTCTACGAATGCGCCGCTGAGCAAACTCAGATCTTTTTGATTTCCTGTGCACTGGTACCACAGCTAAAGCCTCCACGTTCATAGATGAAACGGGTATAAGTGCTTTAGATTGGGCACTACCCTTTTTCAACAATCCAACAGGAGAGGTTGCCAAATCACAATCATTCTCCACCGCGATAGGTATGTTCGTCTCTTCGTGTTCACGCAGGGTATCGTGAATTCTCTTTTGAGAATCTTTTGGACCAGTGGGATACCTGGTGAGAAACAATCTGAGCGAAACCAAGTCGACAAAATGTCTTTGGAAATAGCACAGCGATAACCGGACTTATCTTTAACCCCGTTCCTGTTTCTAAAGAAATATAGTATCAACACCACCTTGGATCCACTAATAATGCTCAGTTCAGTATGCAGTTCAACATTATCATGCTATGAGCCATGTTCATAATAAATAGGCAAGTTTCATACGACAAAATTAAAGCGACTCTCCACAAAAAATTGTACAAGATTTTCCATTAAGCAACCTCAACTAAAATGATGATTCGACCAGGAACATAAAATGTTTTCTTACCTTATCAAAGGCTGAGGCACATTGCAAGGAAACAGGGAAGAGACCTTCGGACTTGCAGATGTGTGCGAAGGGTCAGGCTCCAAGGCAAAACCCAAAGAATTCAATTGATTATCATGAGATATTCCTGTTTGTAGTAGAGTTTTGCTGTCGTCTCCAACTTTTTTCCCCTGGAGAAGAACTCCAACTCGTAACTCACTGCCAAGAACGCCACTAACTGCTTCCATAACTGCCCTCTGCACATAGCCAAAACAAATTTAAAAACAGAGACTTGACATGCAATTTGTATAGAAATCAGCAGACAGGGTGCCAAATCCAAGCTATTCAAGAGAAAAGTTAGTCTGTGGTTCAAAAGACTACCGTGACTCAAGAAGAACTAAAACGACAAACCACTCAAGCTACACACCCCTCATCATACTGTGAACAAAACCGGGGGGAGAGAGAGAGAGAGAGAGAGTGGAGACCCCAGACATATCTGCAGTATAACCCCTGTGGTCAGCTATGCAATACAGCCGGGGAATAAGTTTTTCATATGATCGGCCAACAAACCTTCAACGAGCCAATAGTAGCTGTTTCTGGAATTTCAATAAATAGCTCCGGCACAGTGAAAGACTCAATCCGAAGCTTAACTGAATGTAAGAAAAGGGCGTTGATAAGCAGAATGAATTATTCTACAAAACCACAAGTAGTACGTAACGTCTTTCCATCAAAAACTCCATTACCATGGGAATCTGTAGATTGGTATGACAAATGCTGACCTGACGCTGGAGATGATGGCCGTTTGGCTGCAACAGGACCAAATTTGCAGAAAAAAAACTTAGACGGGACTCAAAGACAAAATGGCGAAAGAAACTAATGCTTTTTTTTTTTCTAAAACTAACCAGAAACATCCCCATCAGTATGATTCTCAGGTGGATAGACAGCGGCTTTGCTACTAATTTCCTTGTCAGAATACGACTCAAAGTCAATATCAAAAAATTTTCTCTTCTTGAAAGGATAGTTCCTCTGAGATCTTTGGCGTTTATAATAGCTACTCTTATCTTTGTAATCAGCCTTGAAATTTACACCTGCCACCATGAACTAAAATTAAGAGGACATTAACAGATCCAAAACCCTAGTGGAAATACAAGACTACACGCAGAAACAAACTTGTCACGTCTAAAATGATGAGTGACCACTTACCAGTTCTAGGAAACTCATTCTTGGATCTTAAAGCTACTTTCCAATGTCGAGAAGCCAAAACCTTCCTTATTCTTCTGTCTCCAATGTGCGGCACTGGCCTAAAAGACTTCTTTCTGGGGATATGGTGCATGCACCCAGAGGATTTTTCGTCATCATCTCTACTAACTACTTCTACATTCCTAGCAGGGGATAAAGAATCACTTGAAATGAGATCTTTTTTCTTAGGGAATGGCACAGCGGCGCCACTCTCTAAGCTAATTTGCGTGAGAGGTTTCGCATCCCATACCACTGGATCCCTTAAACTGTACATAACAGACCCATTATCATTTGGAGCCTTCCCTGAATAAAGCTGTTTCACCTTAATCTCATTTTGGGTATCATCTTCTAACTTGGAGTCGGTTGATATCAAAGTCTCTACCACCACTGCATGTCTACTAGTTTCTTCATTTCCTTTGTCAATTCCCAGCTCATAAGTTCCCAGCCTCTCTGAGCAGTCAGTACATTGCACGACAGGATGTTGAGTATCTTCCTGAATAAGCTTTGGATCATGATGCTTTGGGGATACAAGCTGGGAATCTAACATGCTCCTACCACAGCTTCCTTGATCACAAAGTTGCAGTTCCAACCGTTTACACTGATTCTGACGCCCTTCTTCTCCGCCAGTGCTGTCAGCGACTGGAAACTGATCCTTCTTAGTCGACGAATTACTTGAAGATGAAGAACTACTGTTCCCGACCAGCAGCTTCCCAGCTAAGGTGGCCAGTAAGTCAAATGCATGCATTTTGTTGTCTTCAACATTCTTCTTGATCGAATTTCTCCTCTAAGAGAATAAAAGATCAACAACGGAAATCAGTAACCGAGAATGACGGCGGGAGAGGGATACGAATTCTAGAAGTACCAACTGGAAACTCAAAATGAGCTTACTCTAGCAGATCTGGCGCCCCGAGGCATGGTAGGCACCTGATAGCCATTGAATCCATATTCTAACCTCCTATTCAGCACCATATCGCAGAAATCATACTATATAAGATCAACCAGAAACAGGGAACGAACTCTCTTCAATCCATCTTCAAATTCAGCAATCGCTCAACGCTCAAGACACCATATCAGAACCTGAAAGGGCATAGAAATTTGCAGCATTAAACTACACGGAGAGCAAGACATTCTGATCCGAGATAGAAACAAATAATCTGCTACATAAAATCTATCCAAAGATAAGAACTCGCTTGATTAACTCGCAATTATCATGAACATGCACATGCACACGCACACAGAGTACCACTCCAATCTTCTGTGTCACAACGATCACAAGACACTACATTTAAACAGCCAAAAATCAATTCACGAAATCACATTTGGCGGAAATTCCAATTGGGAAGCAGTTTTGATTGACGATATTGCTCTCCCCAACTAAAACTTAGAACAATGTCACTGCCTAGGATAGTTGTCAAGAAGTGCAAAAACAAAATAAATAAACCCATTCCAGCCACTATGATCCAAAATTTCCCACAATCAATGGACAATTTAACGAAATTTGAAACATTTATCCATGACAATAGTCCAAAGCCCAGAAGTTCGCAGATCCGGCGGAGCAAGAGACTCGAAGAATACATAAATTTGGGAAAACTCTAAGGGATATGCAAACTGGCGCGAGGTAATATCGAAGAAAAAATATCGATGGGCAGTCAGAAAAATGTCCACCCGAAACTCGCGAATGGAAAAGCGCAATCGCGAGTAATTTTCCAATATGGCGAGAGGTGCGAAGAGAGGGGGAAAGAAAACCGCTTAAACCCATCACAAAACCCTCATGCAGAGCAAGGAATCGCCCAAACTAGATCTCCAGCGGATCCGAGAGGCGGTCAAAATTTTGACGCAAGGGGGAATCAGAGAGATCGGAAACCCTCTGCGAGCATCAATTTTTTGAAAAAAGTTGGAGGTCCAAAACGATTCCAGGAACAGAGAGAAGCGGAAGAAACCGGGTCTCGACCGTATCGCGTCACGATGAAGATCATCGGATCGCAGCGATCGAGGCCCAAACGTCGATCGCCAAAGCCGAAACATTCAGACGACGGAAGACCGACTGAGAGAATTCCGAACATTTTTCAGCGGCGCCCGAAAGATGCAAGCTTGGAACTGCAGGAACCTTCCCCAGATCGCAATCGAAACTCGCCGAAGCCACAGGCCCGCGCGACCGAACGGGCGCCCGAAGCCGAGATCCACCCAAGACGAAGAAAACCACACAAAAGCCACGGCCAAAAAAGCAAGAAAAAACCCAAACCCGGGGAATTCAACAAGTCTCCGCAGGACGAAGCCCGCGAGGCGTGATCCGGGGGGGCTCGCCCTCTCGACAATGCTTCGCTCCCTCGCGCGCGCGCCCCCCTACAGATTTCCCCCCCGCAATTCGCAGCCGGAAGATCGAATCAGAGCGCGCACGGAGGGAAAGAGAGAGAGAGAGAGAATCCCACAAGAGCAAGAGAAACGGACGACCCGCAGAATCCAGGCGAAGCAATCTAAAGAGAGCGAGCCCCTCGACGACGACGCCACCACACGTACCGCGAACCCACCAGGCCTGGCTTCCCGCATTCCCGAATTCCCACTTCCTCAGCCCATGTTATTTTCCCGAGAAAATGCGCTGGCCCTCGCCTCGCTTTCCCCGTGCGCGCGCGCGAGAGAATTCCTCCCCCTCCCTCTCTCTCTCTCTGTCTCTCTATCGTCTGCTCTGATCGCCAAAAACCCTCGGGGAGGAGAAACCACCGCCCAACCAAAAGCGCTTAAACCCCCGGCACCAGCACGCCTCGCCTTTTCTCCCCTCTTTCCTTTATACGGTTTATATTTATTTACCGGTCATATCGGTAGCCGTGGGCCCGGGTCACCGGCTGCAGCAGGTGGCTTTGGTTGGGGGGGGGGGGGGATTGCCACTCGGCGAGACCTGGTCTTCACTCCACCCCTCCACCCCGAGCGCGAGCTCCTCACCAGCGTCGTCGGCGCCGTGGCGCGATCCCGGGCCGCGACGCGTGGCGGGTGGGGGGGGGTAGGATTTGGGATCATGTGGCTGGGTGTGGTCAGCGCCATCGAGAAATGCGTTGAGTCCACTACTCGTGCAGGCGGAGCTGCTCCTCCTCCTCCTCCTCCTCCTCCTCTTCTTCGTTTTTTTCTCTCTTCTTCTTCTTTTTTTTTTTATGTCGAGGAAAATAATTTATTGGATTTTCCTTAATTGGGATGCCTGCCCGCGATTTCGGGAGGGGCCAAGTGGCCTCTGCTGCTATTTGCTTGCGGTTATGGCGAGACCGTGCATGCCCGAGTTTGGGTTAATGCGTTGGGTTGCCATTTTCGTGAAGGGAAGGGAAAGGGCAAATTGTCCTCTCTTCTTCGCATGTTCTTTCCTTCCTTCCTTGTTTTTTGTTGTTGTCGTCTTCGAAAGGTTGGCGCTGGTCGGCGACGCACGCGAGCGATTTCTCCTGCAAAGGGCATGGAAAAATGGCCCCCCACGTTGTCGAGCCGAATCGTCACGAGATTGATGCGGGTTCCTTGACTCTCGATGACGGCAGTTTTTTTTACGGATCGAGTGGTTAGGCACTTAATCGAGGCGTCGCTCGTTTGAAATGATTTTAGAGTCGCGTGCGTTGTTTCGCACATGAAACTAGTTATGCCCTAAGCAATAACCAAAAAAAAAAAAAAGAAGTTAAACCGCTTTTACGACTCTCGTGAATGGGAAAATTTGTGTATAATCAATGAGAAGTTTTAAATGGATTCTTTACCTTAAATGGCTAGATATGGGAGAGGACCTGATATCGGAGAAATTAGCCTCATCATGTCGTGCCTCATTCCAAAAAAAAAGCAAGGTCGAAAGAGGGCAAAAGTTTTGGCTTTCTTTCCAATTCCGGTATATCGTAATCGCGTCAAAAGATACATAGAAGGAAGTTACTTTCGAATATTCGGGTTAGAAAATTAATTCATCGAGCCGAATTTGAAGACTTTAATTATATTTACTTATTGAATTAGAGGCGCCGTGAGATGAACCTCGATAAAATCGTATCAAATTGGATTGATGAACATGTTACAATAAGGCCAATAATCTATGATTCGCGGACTATTTTTTTAACTAACCAAGCACGATATACAGTTGTTCATTTTTTGGTCGCCTTAATATGTTGATCTATACAGGTTAATAGTCCCTATTTTTGGCCAAACTAAAGCTCGACTCCAATACGAACTGGATCGCCAAAGCATAGAAAGAGTTCAAATCGACTTGTGAATTGTAACTATACTGTCGATCAAATAAAATAAAATAGAAATCGATCGGAGTTACCACTTGGCACGCTACTTCTAAAAAGGATCGGTGCAAAAGTCAGTAACGGTGTGCTTTTTTACGTGATAACGTTGGTGTACACAGGGGGGCAGGTACGTCATTTCCCTATGCGCAGTTATCCCGATAAGTATGTCCAGCGCCTTCTTCCTTCTTTATTCCCAGCTCGTCTCGTCCGCAGCATCCGTGGGCCACCCTCTGCCACGTCGGATCGTGCCACCGATCCTACGTGGCTGAACACGAGGTCTACCGCACTGGCGTCCGTATTATCTCGCCTCGCCTCCAGGCGACGGCCGCCTAGGCCGTGCGACCTCGCCGGCCAGATCCGCCCTCCCCGGCCCCTCGCCGGGCCTTCGCCGGCCAAATCCGCCCTCGTCAACCCTTCATTGGCCGCCCTCGCTGGCCGCTCTAGCGGTGAAGAAGATGAACAGTAACATGGGCAAAATCGGAATATTGAAATTTGAGTGAGGGCAATTTGGGAAGAGAAAAAAAGGCTTCAGCATTCCAAATGCTAACTTTCAGCTTTTCATACTCGAAAAGCTAAATCAAACGATTCGGTATTTTAGGAAGGGGCTTTCAAGGCCAAAAACCCCTTCCCAAAACTGAACCAAACGGGCCTAAATTGAAAAAGTTTTGATAGTCAATAAAAGACGTGCCTAAATTTAAAAAAAAATTTTGAGATTGGGACTAGCAGCATTGCTCGGGTCCTCGACGGTCGAGCTCATGACCTTAGCGCCCGCACCTAGCAGTCAAGCCCCTATCCCCTTTGAATGGGCTCGGGACCTCAGTGATTGAGCTTGTGTCGAGGATGAGTCTAGATTCCTTGAGTTTGGGCTCGCGAACCTAGCGCTCGAATTTGTGATCTGGAGTTTCGCACGAGGTATCTCGTAATTTTCTATAAAATAAAAAAAAAGTACCAGAAACACTAACTTCCGACGCGGAATGCAATAAAAAATAAGAAAATTTGTCATTATCCTTGAAAGCTCCTCGAAAAGTATTTTTCATTAAAGTTCATTTCTCATACTCATACTTTCGCAACCATTTTAACCAAGTCCATGTGCTTTCATTTTTTTTAAATGTAAATCCCTTTACCGACATAAAATGTCTAATCAAATCATTTTGGTAAAAGAAACTGACCGAGAACGCCGGACTATGGCGTGGATCAAATACATGAGGCGTGAATACCGTGAATGGGTTAAATTTCGTAACTTTTGCATTCTCCCGTTCATTCTCTATTCACGGTAGGTATTCAAGTAGACAGTGCTTAACTTAAAAATCTTTAAACCCGCGCATTTTGTTTTTTTTTTCTCAATATCCAAAACTTCCGAAAACGTTCACAATATTCAAATATCGATTCAAGTTCGCGCATAACCCGTCTCTTAATTTCACAAGATCTGGATAACATTTCGAATCGCGGCGGAAATGAATTTATTTCACCGGTCATTTTCGTGTGCAAGACAAACGGGGTCCTACGGGAGCACTCTTTCAAAAAAGGGGTTAACCAGTAGCCAATGATACAACAGGGGAAAAGGCAAGGCCAAGTCCGGTCCGCATTCAAAAAGATTTGAAAGGGCGAAGGGGAGTCGGGGGCACCGGTCAATTCATTATTCACTGTCGCGTTTCGACGGCCGTCAGGGAATCTCCGTCAGAGATGCGCGTTCGGACTGCTGGACGGGGATCGAATATTCGGATGACGGCGTCAGGGCCGGGGGATGACGTCGGCGTCGCTCGAGTTGGGCCCCCGCGGGTGGGCCCCCAACCCGGCTCGGGAATATTGACGGGCTTCGCGCGAGGGGGGGGGGGGCCCGTTAACGAGGACACCGGCGATTTGGACGGGTTTCTAATTTTGGGATTTTCCCAATTTTACTTTTCCCGAGACCACCGTTTTCTTTACCGCAGTTTCATAGAGATATGCGATTTTCTCGAAATCTTGTAAGAAAACGCACGGTATTTCCGAATTTCAAAAAAGTTACGATTTAGGGGCGCTTGCGCACCAACTCGGGGCCTTTGCGGTCTCTCTTTTAATTGGGGCGAGTTTTACGGATGAACACCTTATTTTAATGCGCCGGGATCCACGCACCTGATCTTTTCTCGAATTCCCCTAAAATCTTTTTCCTCTCTAAGAGGTGAAAATATCGTACATGTCGAGATGCGAAATAGGGCAAAGACGAAGCCTTTTAAGATCTTTGTTTAGATCATTGTTCTCGTGCACATGTCGCTTATTAAATAAAGCCAGACGGATATTATCCGGTTTGTTTTTTTTTGAAGTACGGAAAGGAGGTTCCCGAAGTACGCTAAACGTGCGCATTGTTTATTTATTTGCCCATATTTTCAACCCCCCCATTTTCGGCGGTTAAAAGTTGCGTCGGGGAGCGGGAGCTCCGCACACGTGTTGTTCGGCGGAGGCAAAAGCCCGTGGTTTCGCGCCCTCCGGCTTTGACATTAGTGAACGAGAAAAGTTGCACGGAAAGGGGCGTTCAGAGGATATGGTCACCCGTGGCGCTTCGAGAGTGGCTCCAGGACCATCTTCTTTCGTTTGCCTTGCCCGTGGGTTTTGTGGTGGTGGTGGTGATGGTGGTGGTGGTGGTTGTGGAAACTAGGCGAAGGGATGGGGCGCGAGCATGGGGTTTTGGGGAGGGGGCCGACTCCGCAAATTTTGAAGCCGTTCACTGACCAAGAACTTCAGTCAAAACGTCCCTTTTTCTTAGTTGTTGTTTGATCATTTGATGTTAATCAAAGCGATCGGATTACTCGTCTCCATGGCCAAGCAAATCAATTGGATGGGATTGATCTGGCAATTCTATCCCGACAGCTAGTCAATTATTGATATCCATCAAGACCCCTGTTGGGGGTTGGATATCAGCAAGAGACAAGGAGAAAAAGCTGGCTACATTTACGGGAGAACCTGACTTTTACAGTCCGTTCAAATTTCATTTCCTGCCAATCTTTTTTGGTCAAAAGAGGCAGTATTATTAGGTAGAGGAGCGCATCATCAAAGTGATTGCCTAGTGATAAACTGGTGATTTGGAGATCACGATTTTGATTCATTTTGCGATCGAATCTCTGAACGGTTTGCGTTACTTTGTTTAACTAGAACATATATTGTACGGAAAGATTTGAAACCGCTAACATCCTTGTTGACTGTGATTAAAAGCTCGCTAACTTTGGACCTTTGAATTGCGTGCACTACGTAATATATGTCTCAAATTGAGCATTTTTTGTAACGGGTGTGAAGCTTTTATCATGTAATGTTTAGAGGGAATCACAAGCTGGTTGCCCTTCCCGGCCCTTTATGTGGATTCGAAAAACAAAAATATATGCAGAGGAGGGCGTTTGGTTCCACTTGTAAGCAATAAAAGATGTCTACACTGATCAGGTGAAGCATATGACTGAACTCTCCTAATCCCGCCCACGGCTGAGTAACGTTTTTAAGTTTGGATTAGATTCAGATTAGGCGGCCAACTATATGTTCAAATTCACTATATTCTCAACCAAGAATCTCAGTGCAAATGATTGTTGTCGGCACCCTAGATTAGTCAAAAGGTGGATGATGTAGTTAAAGTAAACCCAAAGAAACAGGAGAGAGAAATTCCAAGTAAGTGTCACAAAAGAGATGGACAAAATTTAAATTAGTCGATACTCAATAGTCAAGCTCATGCTTTCAAGAAGCCTAGAGTTCCCACCAACTGTACCCATGTACGCAAGAAATGGGGCGTATTCATTTATTTGCCGAAAGATCGAAAGATCTAAACTACCAAATCGAGTTATCACTCATCTAATGCACCTAATCACCAGCGCATATGCATAAGCAAGTCTCTCCTTTGTGCTCGCAATCTAATTAAGTCTTAACTCCCATCCCTTAGTTCGTAATCGTAATACTACACAGATAATGGCAGCCTGTAGCCAGAAAAGTAGCTGCATCCTAGCTCAAACTATCATTATCGAAGCAAGGAGAGAGATATTTGATTTGGGAAAGTTGCTGATCTTCGGGAAACCAGTGTAGTTCCTCGTGACATGAAACCCAACTCCGGCTCAATTCAATTACTCATGCTCTCTCCAGATGGGGCCAAAAACCGAAAACCCATACAGAACAAATACACGCGTACAGACGCTCAGATACGTTTTCTTCTCAAAAAGGTTCCATAAATTTGGGCATTCTGCTATAGCGGGACAATAATGCAAACTGAAATAGATATGGGATAGAAGGCGACAAGCAACTTTAGGAACAAAGTTCAAAGAGATGGATATGCCTTATATCAAGGCGGCTCATCAGTTGCATCTAATCCCCAATTGACGCCGACACATCAAATCATAAATTTCAAATCCAGAGCCCCGCTTTGGAACCAACAGGAAGAGAACAAAAACTGGACCTTGGTGACCACACTGCAGACCAGTCTGTCGTGAAAGTGTGCTGAGCAGGCATGAATACTACTGCCCTCTAGCCTTTTGCGTATTATACCACTGGCCCATGAACACCCCTACATCACCCCTACATCATAATGCACTCTGCGAAGGGAAACTCTAAAATCCACGCACGATAAAGAATTTGGCCTTTCGTAACTCAATGTCGAGTAGCTGTGTCCTCCAAGAGCAGGACATGATCAAGCTGAACATATAGTCTGCTCACATGCATTTCCAAGATGATAAATCACAAAAGCCTCGTTGCGAACAACCAGCGAGGCCATTCACAGCATCGCCGGCAGATATCTAAATCCAACAAGGCACTACTCTTTGGTCAAAGTCGATTATGTTTAGCCCAAAGGAAATCAATTAATCTGTCAAATATCTCAGTCTCTTCCTTGGGCAGCTTCGTAGTCGGTCCTCACTCTTGCATCTGTTTAGTACAGAACCGACAATATAAGTTCTGATCACGACTCTTTCTGACACTGCATTATCTTAATCTATCGATTCTATTCATAAATCTAGAGACGGTTGTGTGATTCAAAGTAGATCAACAAAACAATGATGAAAACCGCAAAAGAAAATAATTAATTCTAGGCATGAGAAACGCATAACTACAACGATATTTGGTAATAATAAATAAACTAGGATCAAAATGGGAAAACAAGAAAATGAGAGACCAAAAACTTGATGTTAACAGACTACAAGAAGCATTGATCTAACATTTCACACCAGAAAGTTCCATGAACAATCTGCATAGTCCAACAAGCCAAATCTAAGGCAGGGTTACCTTATTCGGTAGATACATCACCATATTGCCACGGATTAAATTCAATGGATGTGACATCAATCTCATTACCGCTGTCAGAACTATCCGCAGCAGCTCGGTGTTCCATGTATCTTCCATTGAAACTGTAAACTTCCAAATCACCCCAGGGAGTAGGTGTGACTTCATCAGTTAGATCAAACCATCTAGGGGAAAACTTTTGATTCTTGGACTCTCGTTCTCTCTTTTCAGCTCTTTGCCTCTCCTCCAATCTGCAAGACAAGCAAAAAGAAAACATACGGGCTTGGTAAATCACTAAAAGAGAATTTGGGGTGCCTGTGCAATTTGGTTCCAAAATTTTGTCCAGATTAAATGCTATAATTTAAGGTCGAGGAATTCTTTGTTAATGGTTTCCACCATCACAGAGAGAGAGAGAGAGAGAGAGAGAGAGAGAGAGAGAGACCTGCTCTTTTCAGCGCCAGCTTTGGAGAGATCACCCTTCTCAAGTGCATATCTATCAGGACGTAAACGAGAATCTGATGCCAGCAACTTCTTAGGAGCAGTCTGGAAGCTATTCAATTTGTGTGCAAAATGAGTATACTGGAATTTGTCATTTGCTGGAACTTCAGCAACATGCCAGACCTATAGATACCAATAACATTTGGTCAATAGCTTATCAAAAAAATGATAAGAAAAATAAACTTTGATCAATTTGAGCAATGCTTTTAGCTGCTAAGAAGTACTTAAAGAAAATACAACACCTACATGGTTAGTGAAAGCTCAATTCCGAGAGTATAGAGGCATAAACGATATAAGGAGACAACCTCGAAAAACACAGTAAAGTAGTCATGCTCTGGAGCTACCTCTCACACAGCTTTACCCATAGTCAGATACCTAGGAAAGAAGTGAATTCATGTGTATTTTTGGCTCATTCTTTTCTCATCATATCTGTCTTTTCAATTTCTTTCTGTATGTGTGCGGGTAGGGAGCTAAGTTGAAATAAGATGGGCATGCAATAGACAAAGATGGAGAGATCCAGCCAAACCCTTTAGTTGCTGAATATATCTCATAAGTTAATTAAACATTATACAAGATCCATGCTCCCAATAAAGAGCAATTCGGTAGACAAGCTTAACAAACGAGCATTAGCAAGACGACAGTCGTGTACAGAACCCATGAAAACGATCAGTTTACAGTATTTTACGCCCAAAGGGGCAAAGCGAGATTTGTGAAGGCATGGTTGGAAACCGTAAAAAGGACCATGAACTTTCAAATGCTTTAACTTTTAACAGATAATAACAGCAAACAGAACGTAGCTGAATGTTGCAAACAAACAGATTTGGTAGACTCCTCTTGTGGAGAAACTTAGTTTGGCATTATTGTATATAAATAAACTTTATTGCCCCTTCATTGAATTCTCTCTCCAGTTTTTCACTCATGTTTTGAGCTTTCGCGCCCCGTAATTCAACCCTACTAGGAAACAGTCCAAAATGAAGGTATAAGTGCACTGATGACATGGAAAAGAGACAGGCAGTATTGCTATTTACCATGACAACCTCAACAGTGAAGTAGAATAAGGAACAGGGCCAGAGAACCTGAAAAGTTGGTTCTTACAGGGAAGTATTTTCTTAAAAAAAAATGCAAAATGCAAAACATTTTACTGGTCAAACCTCTTTTAACTCTGTGCCTGGAAGAGGCTCTCCTTCCAAGTCGCATGGTTGATAACTCATTGACTCATTCCACTTCCCTGTCATCAAGATTTTTGGTTCTTCGGCAGCATTATAAACATAACCATCAACCTCAAAACGACCAGCTCTGCAATGAATTGTGACAATTCATGAGCAGGACCAGCAATAAACAAATTTTTCAAATGCACATATATATGTATACATATATATTTTGTTTTTTTTTTGGGGGGGGGGGGGGGGGTTGAAGTGCGTTGACGGCAGAGAGGTAACTAGAACGACTGCTTTTTAGCAACTTCACGGAAATGAGACACTTCCTATAAGGGATACTATGGTAGATCTACAACAAAGAACAGTCCAACCAACAAAACAAAAAAAATGCAGGCATACAAGAATACAGAGCAGCTAATTACCCAAACCAGCCGCACGGTTGGAAGTACAGCACGACTTTGTCTCCAGTATTCAAATTTGTCATGACCATCTCCCCAGGTGAGTCAACCCATGTCCGTCCAAAAATCAGATTGTTAACCTTTGTTGGGGGTGGCACCAAATCTAAAACCACACCATCTCGTTTAAGAGTGACACGTGTTCTGCAATCAAATAACCACTTATCCATCATTGACGGCTTCAGGAGTTTGTCATGAAATGTGCAACAAAGCTCAATCCTCTGAGCACAATGGACAATAAATCACTGGTCCCGCATCAAAACAAAAAGTCGAATCACAAGCAATTACCAACTTTAATTTAGTAACACATGAAGTACAGCTTGTAAAACACCCCCAATTAGGTAGTGAAAAGGATCCACCCACTGATTAAAGGAAATCATTAGGGATGAAATATAGGTTCTTCGAGTGTCAAGGATAAAGAATGTATTGCACACCACATGAAAAAGATAAGTTGTCCGAATAACTGAAAAACTTACATCGAGAAAATTTAAATGGAAAAAAATTGACATGCAAAGAGAAAATTATCCATACCTTCCTACAGGATAAACGTCGAGAGAGTTCCCTAAGAATTTGGTTTTTAGTTTTGATGTCACATCGTACGTAAAATGATCATTTTCTGCATGCCCGGCACTCATTGGAGGATGATGACAGACCTGAAACGAACACTGCAAATAATCAATCACCGAAAACCGATGTAATGTGGCATTACAAATACAAGTGCAGATGTATTCTAACGATCTGGTCACTCTCCATGGAATGATTCAGAACATGATAATAAGTAACCATTCAGAAGAAACTATACCGATAAGTCAAAGACTGCTGAAACGAGTATACGCCAAAGACAAGACGGTAATAGCTATTAATGGCAAAATCTTCACGGAGATGACTCTTTTCAAACACTGACCTGCTCAGAAATAAACGTAATACCGCCATGATTCGCCAATTCATAAGTTTCCCCAAGTATAGGATTGAAAGGCTTCCATGTCCTTTGATAGGCATAATAGACTGATATAGCCCATGATGCTGAAAATGTTTTTGAAGAACTCAATCATCTACCAGACATTATTTGCAAGGGTTAATAAAATGAATATCCCAAGGACAATTACCTGCATAGACCAATCGCATGTATGGATCCTCACATTCATCTGCCCGATCCAGTAAATGTGAATATTCCATTAACTGTCAAATTAGTTCATATTTTGTGCCATTAGACACCAGGGAGAAAAGTGGAAAAACAAATGAAACAACAGAAAACACGAGTTTCCTCCTGAAAAAGAAATTCAAACCTCTGCCATTTTCTGGAGCATTGTCATTGGTTCAAAAATAAGAACAGGAAGTGTCACCATTGATGTGACGTCTGAGCCAATATATTTTTGCATCATCTTCCAGTAACTGTCTCGATCCTAGAAAGAAAGGGGAAAATATTGACATTAAAAAAGCAAGAAACATAGTTTTCTAAAGCACAATGACATTTTTCTTGGGACGCGTCAACCTAAATGTTGTCCTGCTAACTGCACATGAACAAAGAAGTAATACCAATTAGGCAGACAGGCAACAATACCTTGATAGCAGAATTATAACTCATAGAACACATAATTTCTTCCATCAGAACCTCACTGAATGAGAAGCAGAACTCGGCCCGAGGATTTAAAAGAGAAGTTGCAAACAAGAGAAACCTTAAAGATCTTTAGCATGGTGTTCCTTTAGATGCAAAAACCAGCAGAGAAAAATAAAGTAGGAACATACCTCCTGCCTCCATCTACCTTTCTGAGCTTCCTCTTCTGCATCTTCTTTGCCTCCCTCCGGATTGATGACTTCTAAACCTTCATATCCAAGCAATCTGGATGAAATAAGAAGAACCCAATACCAGATCTCAAATACTTATATCAAACAATCGTATTCATCATAAGGATGACAAGAATAGCAAATTGTTGACAGGGTACACCAGCAATAATAAGCAATCTAATCATCTTTCAATCTTGAGGAAATGAATTCACTATGCTTTTCAGCATGTGAAACACATAATCAAGACGAACTTAAAAAGGTGCTTCAGGACATGTACATTTTGCTCCGACAAGATGGCTTTGAGAGTTTCAAAACAAAAAAGAAGGCTGGCAAGATGTCACGCATTCCGCAAGAGATTCAAAACCAGGTCCCAAACATATATGCCATGCATATATATTGGAAATACACTTCTTAATAAATAAATGTTACTGCTTTATAAAAGGACTGAAGCAAACCATCAAGCGAAAGTAGAAATTATGATGAAAAAAAGAACAGCTACTTAAAGCCAGATGCTCCATCAAGCAAGTTAGTTCATAAAGTTCTTTCCAACTAAGAGCTTAAGTAAGTCAATTCAATTAACATGCACGTGCACCGAAAGCAAACTGATTATCAGATCATAACCGCTTCCATAGAAGTCAAACTTTATCGGATCCATGGTGACGGAGGCGCAGACCGAACTGATGAGCTGCATCCTTCCATCCATCAAATCTAATCTCCCTAACTTAATTACACAACCAACCAACAGTAGCCACTCGAACAACAGCGTCAATTCGGCTAACCACAGGCAAAACGATGGGAGAAAAACCGCGAATCCAGCTCGCAGCATCCAGTCCGACCATCCAGAAGCAACGCAAAACGAGCAGCGCAACTACTTTCTAAAGAAAGCAAAACCGCGCCGGAATCAACACGCCGAGGCCCAAAAATCACTAGATCGAGCACCGAACGCGTCGAATTACTCGCACAAGCCGGACAAACAGAGACGGAGACGCGAGCACGGGAAGAGAGAGAGCTGATCACAGCTCGCCGCAAAACGGCAGCGATCGCGAAGCGTGGCGAAGGATCGAGCAAGGGACGCACCCGTTGACGGATCTGTGGACGGCGTTGCCGAACATGGACAGCCCCGAGCTCATGGCGGCGAAGAAGCCCTTGCTCTGATTCTTCTCCGGACTCCCCATGCCTCCGCCGCCCCTCTCTCTCTCTCTCTACAGCTCCACCGGTCAAAACGAGCTCGGCGACAGAAGCCGGATTCAACAAGATCGGGTCGGAGAGCAATCGGAACTCTCCGGAGAGAGATCGGAGACGGCGAGCAGGTTCTTCTTCTTCTTCTTCTTCTTCCTCCTCGACGGGACTCGATGAATACAATACGATCGCGAGTGAAAACGACGTTGTACAGAGAGAGAGAGAGAGAGAGTTGAGAATAAATATAGGAGGGGATGGGAGGGGATGATTGCTGCTGGAACAGCGAGGACTCGTTGGCGGTTTTTTGTTTTTTCATTTTCCCCCTTTTTTTTTTCTTTCCGGGAAGACGATTTTGGGGTTTTGCTTCGTTCGTGCGAGATTTGAAAATTGCCAAGGAAAGGAAATGGGGGCGAGATCCGTTTCGTCGTTGTTTGGAGTTTGTGTCCCGAGCTTCAAACAAAACGAGACACCTGGAAATATCCTTGGAACGTGCTTTGCACGCGCGAGGTGCTGGCGCGTGAACCGTGGCTTCCATTCGTCCTCCCCTCCCCCCACTCTATGGAGTTCTGGAGACAGTGGGAGGACGGCTGGCTGGGCTCGATGGGCTTGGGCTAGTACCTAGTGGGATGAATTTAATTGAAAAATGAATAATTTATCCTAAAAATATCGATAATATCGCTTAAAATAATCATTTAATTTAAAATAATTTCATTATCGATAATAATTTATAAATTTAAATATTTTCATGAACGATGAAAATATTTTTTATTCGTTAATTTTTTGTAAGTGATTATACTTAAGAAAAAAGATTTAATTCGGTTATCCTGATTTTTTTATGCTCTAAAGGGCAAAACTCTAGTATTTAATGTATTAATGATGGACACTAAGTTCTATGGGCTCAGGTACCGATGGAGTTTTTTTTCCGATTAAGGAAGCTTAAGGATACCCAGCACTTCCTTACCAAAAAAAAAAAAAAAGGATACCCAGCACATCGTAGTAGGGATCAGGATGGTGAAATTTGGAATTTGGTATGGAAATAGAAGGATATCATTGGATATGCTCATTCCTTTTATTATTCATTCATTCTTATCTGTTCAATAGATCCCGAAAGAATTAAAAGGAAAGTTACAGTTGATCCTAGTTGCGAATATCCTATAGTTCGTGTGCTTAGAGGTTGTGAGTATGCAAAGATCAATTTGGTCGTGCCAACTCACACCCGATGTATTCCTTAGGTGCAATATTCACTGTCTACTGTACTTCAATTTAAATAGAGATGGTGCTTTATTGGGATGATCTGGATCCACGTGAGGGAAACTTTTCAAGAAAGTTTTTTGCCGACCCGATGATCTGATTTTTAAAGATCAAGATGCGAAGAGAAATCATATGGGCAAGAAAGCCTGGAGCCAACATGTACGAGGAGACAACCTGGTAGCAGGGATTTACAAAGCTTCTACAATCTTTTTGTTGGGGTCAGCATGTCCCATGTCCTCAAGAGAAAGCAACAAATGTGCCGATCGATTTGTCAGCTATGCTTTTGGAGAACCTTCAACTTCAAGCGAGAGCCTAGGGCTCGTGTCCACCTGAGAAGCTTGTTCCCTTTTGATTTTGTTCGATCATTCACAAGTAAGCTTTTTGCACGCCCAAGAGCATTCTTCTGTAAGCTCTTTCGGGCTTTGTCCCGTTGCATCGACGCAATGAAGCGAAGACCACAAAATTAAAAATCATATGCCTATCCAATTATCTATAAATTTCATGTCCGAATCGATAGAAAGATTATTTGTCAAATTAACTCACAACCGATAAATCAAACCTATTTCGACCTAATATAAAGAGTCTACAAATTTATACACCCCGTCCAAGAAAGAAAACTCGAATCCAATGGCAAAGGTGTTCAGAAAATGCAAAAATGAAAAAAACAAAAAAAAAAGAAGGAGATAATCGCAAAATCCAAATTTTGCAATTTACATTATGCATCTCTTCAACCTAAAAAGACTCGTTTCCCCTAAGCACGTCCAAACTCTACACCCAAACACCCTTTTTCCCTCTTTCTTCCCCTACCCTTTCACTCTGCTCGCACATTAGGGGTGAGCGATTTTAGGTTCCTTACATATTTCACATGGAATCAGAAACCTACCATCGAGTACAGATTCTCCATTTTTTAGAACATAAAACCTACCAGTCGAAATTTGAAACCTAGAAGCTATCCTATCACAGGTTTTAGAGTTTAACAAGTTCTTTTTTTTAATTGCGTTTTTAGTTAAACAAAACAAAAATGAACGCAACAATACTGAACAAGCTTGTCATTCATCAAAGATAATACAAAATACAAGTTTTCTTGGTATTACGGTTCAAATAAATATAACTAAAATGAGACGTCATTCCGTGAATCGATACCGAGGGTGAGCAGTTTCATGTTCTGTATGGGTTCCACCCATGATAATAGGTTTATCATTTTTTGAAACTTGAAACTTACCCTATCATAGGTTCGAGGGTTTGTTCTAGGGTCTACTCAGGTTTTATTTGTATTATTAATTGAACAATTACAGTGAATCATCACATTTAATAACCATTACTTACTGCTATGATCTACTAATCACAACTTATATTTAGACACACAAAAAATATGAAACATTAACAAGTCATAAAATAAAAGCTCAGACTAGTAGTTTCATATCATACACTCATCATCTAATGCTATGAAATACCACAGGATCACGAGAAGACAAGTTTAGGATCCCGGTTACTTATAACCCAAAACCTACCTGTCAAAACAAGTTCCTCGATTTTTAGAACCGAGAACCTATCCTGCAGATTTTAGAACCTGAAACCTACAGGTTTTCGTTGATCAAGTTCTCAGGTTCCAGAATAGAACATGAAACCATGCTTACCCTTATCGCACACAACAACACAACATAGATGATTATACGGAGTCACACCCACATGGTCAAGCCGCCACTAGACGCTAGCTCGACCCCAACGCGGACAACACCCTTGCGCATTCTTATCTTTGTTGGTGAGAAGATTGTTTTCGGCTTGCGATGGCAAGGCCACGAGAGCTCGACCTTGAGCCCACAGTCGCGGTTGTAAAGGCCGTGCCAAATCGGTCTTGAGCTGAAGAAGGCCACAAACGGCCGTGAGCCTCTGCAACCAGCTCACGAACTCTATGGTAGCTCAGCCATGGCCACCGGATCAAGCTAAGGTCAATGGAGAGGAAGAGACGTAGCGGTAGGGAGCGGGGTGAGTGTTGGATTTCTTTGGAGATGGGAGTAGTTTGGAAAATAAAATGGCAATTTAATAAATTATGCGCAGATGCAATTTGAAATCTATTTTAAAAGGTGAAAAGAATAATTACGGGTTTTTGAAATGTGAAGAAAGCATTCGAGTATGAGAAGAAAAGTTGAAGATGGCATTTGTCATGAAATGAATTAGATGTTACTTGCCTAGGCAACGATGGTCTAGCCCTTGCCCACGTAAGCAACCCGCAAGGGCAGCCCTCTCTCAGGCTGCAAGGGTCCAACCCTTGCCAAATTCGGCGACAGTTGCCCTCGCCCAGGTCGCGAGGGTCCAACCCTCACCCTCGCTTGCGAAGACGACCCTCACCTGTGGCCAATGGCCACAGGCCTAAGGAAGGAGAAGGAAGGAAAAAGAAAAAGAAAAAGATATTAAAAATTATTCATGTCAGTGCTGACTGTGCCAAATAGAACGACTGGCGTCCACGTTACCGATTTCCGACCTGAATTTGGCCGAATGAACTAAATTTGTACTAATGTGAAAAGGTTTGGGACTAAATTGGTTCAATTGAAATGTTTAGAACTGAATTGATACAAATGCAATACATTTAGGATTTTTTTTGTACTTTTCCCTCTATTTTAACATTGTCGGAAAATGCCACGCGACTTTATTTGGATTTCCATCTCACGTTACAATATTAAAAAAAGGCCAGGTGGATTTTCTGCCCACTAAGACATACCGAAACTGAGAAAAGAACTAAAGTGAAATGAACTCAACTCTCTATACCAGTACTTCAAAATTTTGATGTTCCAGAACACAATACGAAGGAAAGATCGAACCTTGTTCTGAAATATTATTTCCCTGATTACAATTGTGTCCTATAAGGGGGCGGCTACAGCGTAACTATTCTATCGTATCAGAAATACGGCAACTAACAACTGCTTTTAAGGTAAGCCAATTTCGACGAACCCCGCCAACCTGGACATAAATGAAGAAATTCCGGTGCTGTACAAAATGCAACGACAGTTCGCATATGCCTTGGAAAACATTTCAGATGCATCTTTGGCGTCGGGTCCTGCCTCTCCTAGCAACAAGGTATACACGACCATAAACCCATCGTCTGCCCAATATTGAGACAGGTTGCTGCATGACGAAGACATAACAAATTAATTGATGCATCGCAAACTACTCAGAGAAAAAAAGGGCAGAGCTGTCAAATTACAATATAGCTCAATGAACAAGCTTTCAGATTACAATATAACAAATTTATCAACGGGTGTTTCCATGGCAGGAAAGATTTAATTTCAGAAAATTTGTTGACCTTTGTAAAAGCAAGGCTAATATAGACTTACGAGGAGGAGATTCTTCCTTCTTTACCCATGATATGTTTTTAGTATTCAGATTGATACCAGTAAGATTTGGGAAAAGGAAGTTAAGAATCCATGCAGTGAAAAAGTTTTCTAATCCGTTTCTCTTCAATAAACTTTCAATTGGTCATTCCAGCTCAAGTTCTCAATATTATGATTGGACATGATCATGATGAATATAGTCAACATAATTAGAGAACGTTGATCCTGACTATAGCTGCATATTAAGGAAAGCATCCAAAAGTTTTGAGTGCTTCTGTGAAACAATCAAAGAAATCCAAGGAGCCACTTCCACAAGTGATGCACACTATAACCGGTTTTGTTCCTATGCCGAGTACCAACATGTCCAAAGGTACAGACAGAAGAAAATGATCATAACCTAAGAAAACATGAGAGGATCAGTTAATATACAGGCATGTCAGTACCTCAATCTTGGTGCGGAACTCTAAAGTGTTTTCACAAACGTGACAATCAGCTCTATGAGGTGAGCTACTAGATTTGTCTGACCTCACGAATGCAAAAACCTGCAAAAAGGTACAAATGTGAAGCAGTGACTAAATTTGACCAAATAAAAAAAAAAGGCAGTGACTAAATAAATATTGGAAAGTCCTATATTTGTTGCAGATGTAGGCTTAAAGGAAAGCGAAAAGCAAAGTGATCCAATCACTTCAAGACCGAAAACAGTCAAAGACATGCTAAGAAATACCTCTTCTCCACAATTTGGACAAGCCCCTTTCAAAGCTACCAAGTCTTTCCTCCACAAGCCCAGAAGTGCTCCAACTATGAGAACAACAAGATAGCGTAAATGATTCTCTTTGCAATAACCATGAAAGAACTATATTTTTCAAAGAACTTGACAGAACGATCACATTGTGTACAATTCTAACAACTGTTGTTCACTGACATGCAAGGAAACAGACACATCAAACAATTATCTTCCTCAAATTGAAGCACTCAACGTTATGTCGACCTGAAGATGTTCCTCAACAATACATATGACTGCTTATGTTTCTAGGCATTTCGGAAATCAACACAGGCAGACTTTTAATCATTCATGTGCATATTCTTGGCTCCTGCTTCTTCAAAAGTTCATGTACAAAAATAAATCAGTTGTCCTCAAATGTCTACCGTTAAGTCCAGTAAACTATGTGCTGACCACAATAACAACCTAATTTTTGTCCAAGCACCTAAGAAGACCTCATGACTCATGTTATCGCGTTCAGCTTATGAATTCTTCGTTCATTAGAAGTCACGTGACTCCAATGCCAATAATTCTGGAGTAGTATGCCCAAATATGAGAGTACCATACTCCAGTAGATGATTATAAAAACTTCAATCGAGACTTGTCGAGAGAAAATAACAACAGAAGAAAGTCAATTTGCTTTCAAAGGAAAAGAAAGGAAAAATCTGAAACTAGCTACCACAAACATAGAAATCTTAATTAGTAAATTTTGTGGTACTTCATCAGTATAGCAACACACACGAAGCATTGGGCCAAGGTATATTACCAGAAGCTGAAACGATTGGATATCCAACAAGTGATCCTGATGCCATGAGAAGAAAGCCATTAACCGCAGAGAGAAATCCTAGTGCAGAGTCTTGTGTGCCATGGTAAATCCCCGAGTTAAATGGATCTTGATAAGCCAGACCAACAGTGTAAACTACTGGCACGATAAATGCCGAGCCTCCAAATGCCAGAAACAGAATCCATATGATGGCAAGGGCAAAAGCCTGAGACAAATCTTCCTGCCCTACGTCCATGTCAATCAATCTTGTAGTGAAGAAAAAATGTAAAGCGAGCTTTTTCAAATTAAAATCTATTAATAGCCTCAAAGAAAGAATCTTGATTTCCACCATGAAAGAGAGGTGGACAGGGACATTTCATAATTGTTCCTATAGAACTGCATGGCACCGGAAAAAAAGGTGGAGGAAATGCCGAAATGAATGGTAAGATGATTCCTATAGAGTCGTGACGTCAGAAGAGGATGAAAAAAGCAGACATGGCTGGTTCTCACAAACGGTGGATAACCAATCACAGAGTGCACATGTGCGCACCCCCACATGCGTGTGTAATTTCGGTAAGTGATGTATGCGAATCATTTTGCCAGGAACTAATTCGATATTGATACATCCAAACAGATATAGGTACTATGTACGCCTTCCACGCTACACCCGAACATTTTACTGCATATGAAGGTTCAGAGATGATTACCTCTGCATCTGCATACACCGATTGTCGCCTGAGACTGCAGCGAGGATACTTGACAACCGAATCGGACCCGTACCACCGGAGTTTTAACTGTTCAGAATCATTATGGTAAGCAAGGAAGGAGAAGACCAAGACTCCAAGAGACAAAAAAGAGGACGATTCGAGCATCGCAACTAAATGTTGCGAATCGAAATGCTGCGCTAGTTTTACCTCCACTCGATCAAACATGTCGTCGACTATGAGAGGCTTGCCGCTGTAGTATGCATCTCGTGCCTAGGACAGAGACAATGATGTGAATTCCTCTCGGACGGTCACAAATTATTGAAATGACAATAATCACGAAAAAAAGCAAGCCCATGCTGATATCAAACAAGCAACAGAACTATTCTAATAGAACGATTTGATAGTAAAGAACCTACCAAACTGCTAACGCACCCCAACACCAGTGGAATTTGATAAAAGATTTTTACAAGCAATCAGTCCTACGACAGATGCTGGAGAACAGTCCGACAATGCTCTAAGAACGACCGGAACACGAGAAAAGAGATTGCAGCAAGCAAATCACGGACTGAATTAGGACATCGATGAACGAACATATATATGTGTGCTCAGTAACTACAATTCGATCGGTATCCTATCCGCACAATTAACTCAAACTCCTCCGGAAAGAGGCGATAACCAAAACAATCGCGGCGAACTGCTACCTGACGATAGAGAGCTTCGAGAGTCTCCTTGCTGGCCGTCTCGATGGGGCCGACGTAGATGCAGGACGGGGCCTCGGCGGCGAGGCCGAGCTCGCCCTGCTTGCAGGTGGCGAACCCGCGGCACCGCGTCGGGATCCGGACGGAGAGCGGGGCTCCGGAGACCCGGGTTCCCCGGGAGAGGCCGCCGGCGGCCTTGGGCCCGGCGGCGCGCGGCGCGAAGGAGGAGCTCGTGCCGGCCATGAAAGTCGGGGGGGAGGGGGGCGGAAGTTCAGTGGCGCGGGGGAGGGAGCGGAGGAGGAGAGCGAGGCGCCATATCTTGAGGTCGGGAACGAGTCCGCGTCTTTTTTCTGACAAGCAGAGCGCGATTTCGTCTTGGCCACAAGCAGGAAGTGGCGTGGACACAGAGGGGTCCTCTTACGTTGTCCCGATCGCGGGGTGCAAAGACGGGGATGCCCCTGATGGGGACGGCGGGGGCCCTTTGGTTTTTGATTTCGGCGGCGAATGTCTATCTGGTTCACGCGAGGGAGTTCGGTCTTCTCCTCCATCTAACAGGACTTGGGAGGCCATCGGACCATCACGTCGGGGATACAAAGGAAACGTGTCGGCTTCCGTTTTGATTGGCTCGGGGATTGCGGCCGGTGGGATATTTTCTGGGGGCTATGATTGGTTGTGGATTTTGTGCCCAGAAAGGAAAGGAGGCAGAAATTCGGGGACGGCACCTTTTTTTTGTCATTTCTGGCATTGCTTTGTCCTCGTACGATGTCGTCTAGACTGGGGGCGAAAATGAAAATGTTGGGTGCAGGAGAAGGGAGAAGAAAAAATCGAAAATATTGAAGGGTAGTTGCGTTTGCCGGGAGTCGAACCCGGGTCTATTGCTTGGAAGGCAATTATCCTAACCGTTGGACTACAAACGCTTTTTTGACTTTTGTTCCGATTTGTTCGCCTAAGTAAGAAACGGCAGGCACATTGCCTGCTTCTCGCCAGGGCACTGAGTCGATCTTCCCTCTCGTGAACCCAGAAAAAGGAAGTCATATGAGGACATATCTCGAACGAGAGATCAGACGACTGGTTTGTGCATGAATGAACGAGAGCCAATGATGAATGGAAGTCTGGGTATGTAGATGAAATTGCTACTCCCCCCTATTCGTTTTATTTGGACTGGCTGTACAGCGGAATGATGGTCTTTTCTACACGCCACAAGTATCTAAGGTTCCCCGAATAACAAAAAAAGATTGTCTGAGGTTCTTCCTAGCCTAAACTGTCTTCTCTAATCCTCCGGACCCTTTCAAGAACCCCTTTAACCGATACATCAAATGCATCTTCCAGGTTCTCTAGTTCAGACGTTGGATCGGCATACAGAATTGTCGGAATGAGCCGTATCACCTCCCCTCGCATGGCCGACACGTCCTTCTTCGGAATCCGAAGCAATAGCTTCTCGATTGCGACCTTCCCATCTTTTACCTGACTCTCCGGTATGAACACGGAATATTTGGAGTGATCGCCCGGCAAATGCCACTTGTATTGGTCATAAGCCGAACCGCTATGGAAGAAAACAGGAATGCACCCTGACAAGATAGAGTCGAAGGCCGACCTTCTGGTATACGAATCCCCGGGAGGTTGCAAGCAGAAGATGGAACTTTGAAACAGCTTCATCAAGAAAATCGGCTTGTGACACTTGTTTCCCCTGGAATTGCATTCCAACAGCTTGCATTTGCTTCTCGAAGCACTGCATTGGCTGATGATCTCGTCACGGATAGAGTTAGACAGGTTTTTCCTCGGGGCACCCGCAAACGAGAACAAGTAACGCCTCTTTTGCCTTCTCATTCTGCTTTGCCATTGGCTTACTTCGATGTCCTTCGAAGGGTGGAAGTAGGTGGGGTATGGTATAGCGAAATCGTTACCTTTAGGCAAAAGCGATGACTCTAGCACTAATATGGTCATGTTCATCGATTCGGGCAAAAGCATGAGATTGCTACCCCAATCGGAGAGTCGGTCGTTTTCTCTCCTGAAATCCCAAACAATTCTCCCAGCGACTAGGAAATGATCCTTTCCGCCCATGACTTTCCACTCCGAACGTCTTCTGAGCCACCGGACGAGATCGAGCGAACCAGCATCTCTCAAGGTTCTGTTAGAATTCCACAGGTATCTAGCCACATCGAGGCCCACGTAATAGGGCACGAAAATTGCCGAAGCAACCGAGGAGTCACTGGTCAAGCACTTGTACTGTTTCATCCTGTTGTGAAAAATGACCTCCAATGAGAACTGATTAGTGGCATACCAACCAGTTATTCCTAGAACCTTATTGGAATTGGCAAGCCGAGGACCAAGCCCGAAGTTTGCTAACGAGTCGCACATATTCATCCAAGTACTAAGCGACTTGCACTGCCTGAGGAGGTCTTCATTGAACTGCCTCGGTAGCTTGTGAATGTAAACGCGTCGCCCTTCGCAGGACATCGAATCAGCTTCTCCATTTTCCCCAATTGTCTTTTCTTCTGCAATCTCCGAACTAGGAAGCAAACTATTAGTCCTGTTCATAACGCCTTCGACGGAGGAACTATCCGGAGCATCTTCCTTAAATCTTATGCCCTCGAACGGTCTACTAATCTCGCCTTCAGTATTTGCATCATCGCTCCATACGATGCTGCTCTGAGTGTAATTCTCGGCAAGATATATCGGGCTATAATTTACTAAACGGATAGGATTTGCAAGGAACAGCGAGATCAATACGAACCAAAGGAGAAACCCGGCCAAGATAACAAACCATAATCGATTCCAGCACATAACAACGAGTGATTTTTCCATCGCTTTGCTATCTTTGAGCTCTTCCCGGCATGTCCGATGTAATCATCCTCACGTAGCACGACAATCCGAAGTAAGGAAATACTCTCGTTGCTCGAAACGAAAAAGAGAACGTGTTCTGTTTGGCTACAAAGACAGTTTTATTTCTCAAGGGACCGTGAGGAAATCAAGCATCGCATGGCCAACAAGCTGTGCACCAGACTAAAACTGGAGAACCAAAAAGAAGAGGAAAGGATGAAACCTTCATACCTCCTTGTTCACACCATCAGGAAATCTGCTGATTCCTCGGTTGTTTTCATCTTTTTCATTTTTTTCCTGAGATAAGAGCCATGAAAGTGAGGGAGCTCTCGCTCCTGGCGATCGAACGTCAACTTTGGAATGCGAAAAGTCTGGCATTTGCCAGATTAACACGGAACTCCAGATGTAGACAGGTAATCCATCTTTATTGGCACAAGCCAGGATGCTAAATCTGGAGTGTTTAAGACAAAGGGTCGTCTTTCCTTTTCGTCATCTATATTCTGTATCTTTAGGGCGCGTAGCAGAGGAATAATAACATCATTTTCATCCACTTGGTTGTTTTTCAGGAAATCTCGAGGCATTCACATCAGCTTGATTGTTACTGCCATCAATGGTTGAAAACTGCCATAAACGGTCGAAAACTCTGGCTGGACTTTTGCGCATCTTCGCAGCCTACACGCAAGCTCCCATATCAAGCGTGCATGCATGATCCACTTGAGAAGAATGTAACAAAGTAATTGGTTTAAAAACATGTAAGAAAAATGACAGAAAAGGAAACGGCAAGCAGCCTGAAAAACAGGGAAAGGCAGACCAAATCACAAAGCAAACCGGCAAATGGGCTTTAACAGGGAACTGACTTGGCAATCTCTTTCGGTTCGGTTCGCTAGGTTAGGTTATCTTTTCTAGGGTAATCGGTTTCCAATTCGGACAATCGGTCCGGTCCAGTCCTATGGAACCGGTCACTTATTTAACATGAAAATGAAATTAAAAACCAATCAATTAGAGAAATCTTCCATTCTTTTCTCCAGCATATTTCGGCCAACATGATCAAAGGAGTTAATTCCTCCAAATTATGTAAAAAAGGGCAACAAATGTGGCAGTGATCGAAAAGGGACGCAAAGGAGATTCTCTCCATTTTATTTTGGCAACAAATTTGGCAAGGGAATCTGGTCGCGAGGGAAACTGGGAAAGAGCATACAGAGACCGATATTCTCTTTGGAAGATAATGGGAAAGCTCAGTTGGGGACGAATAAAAGGAAAATATGAATAAAAAGAAAGAGGGCGAGAGATTTAAACACTGAGCGAACCAAATCAGTGAGACCATTCACGCCACTCTCTTCCCTTAATTTTTTGAAGAATAAATAAATATATATAGTCAGTCCGGTCTAGCTCTCTATTGGAACCGGGAACCGGATTGGCACTCTCAGGGACTGGACCGAATAGACCGGTTCGGGCAGTTCTCTTGCTCATCCCTAATCTTTTCCAACGAGGAGTACGTTACGCAGCTCGAATCGAAGAGACATTTGGGCCAATGGATATGTCTTTAGCAACCTTCATCCCCAGAACAAAAAGTATTACCAGTCTCATGGGCCTGAAGGAGCAAGACCCGTCACCATGTTCATTTGCTTGTTACTCGTAGCAAAACTGAACTTCGAACCTGGACTTGCCAACTTTCTACAAGCTCAGCCCTACAAGCAAAGTCTTTTGTTGGAGAAAACTGAGCCCAGCCCTTGATGAGCTCCACATCTTTTGACCGAAACAACTATAATTACTAAAAAAATCATGAAGGATGTCAATTCAGTATTAAGCTTTTTTAATTCGATCAATTTAATTCAAAACTTTCTGACGATTTGCTATTACAGTACTTCCGGCCAATTTTAGCCTGCAATCACTAACGTGGACAGCTTTTGCAGTTTTTAAATATTTTTTTCTGAATTTTTCTCTTTTTTCCATTTTTTTTATTTTTTTTATTTTTTTTACAAAACGAAATTTCGAAAAAATGTAAATTTTTTCCACATAGGCGCTAGCTATGGCGACTGTGCTACATAGGACGGCTAGCATCCATATCAACGCTTTCCAACTCGAAATTGGCCGAAATGACTACATTCGCATATCGTAAAAAAGTTTATTACTAAATTGGCCAAATCGAGAAATTTAAAACTGAATTAATTTATGTACAATAATTTTACGACTTTTTTTCGTGATTTTCCTGACCAAATAGGTCCTCTTTTAACACAATATCGGTGAATGAAATATATAGAGAACTTGAACATTCGATTTGTTAACGTATTGTGCGAAATCTTGTGCTTTGCTCTATTTCAACTAGGGGTGAGCATGGTTCGGATGAGCGGTTCCCAACATAGAACCGGGAACCGCCCACTAAGAATCAATTCCAAAAAATTGAAATCGAAAATGGCCCATCGGTTCCATGAATCCACCGAGGAACTGAATCGCATCGGCGGTCCGATTCCTAGGTGGATCCATGGAACTATCCTACTAAGATTCATGCAAATGGAGGTGATCGAGAGTAAGAGAGAGGGAGGCGATGAACGGTTAGAGACGCGACAGTGAGTCGATGGAAGTTGAGAGTCGAACTTCAAATTAAGGATTTTAACGTTTTCATTTTTCTTAAAATATTTTATTTTTTTTTGTTGAAATTTTTCTTAAAAATTATACATATGTTACCTGTCCGGTTCAGGTGGGCGGGTGAGTGGTTCCACGTCTAAAACCGAGAACCGGATCGACACTCACCGGTTATAGTAACTTAGAACCGAGAACCAAACCGATCCCCACGGGAACTGCCGGTTCCGGGGGATTTCCGGTTCCTTTGCACACCCCTAATTTCAACATATCATGACTATAAGTTGCACGTCAATAGCGACGCTGAAGAAGTGTCTTCAAACGAGATGTTACTATAAATTCGAAAATACGGTTTCAACTCTCAAACATATATATCCATGTTCTACTTTAGCGAGGCTCACATTGTAAAGAAAGGAATGAGTATAATCTCGGAGCGCCGAATGATTTTTCCCTTGGTACCCCCAACCACCATAACCAACTCGTACTATGTATACATTCATTTTGACTAATGAATAATAGCACGGATCAGATGCTATGCTGGATACGGATTTCGTTACGGGGGTACGGAGATGTCGGGATTGGCTTTTAGAGGTTGCGTACGATTTTCGATTTGGAAAATTGGTCGCGAATGTTGGTGAGCGATCAAATTCGAGCTCGATGAAATCATTGGATTTTGCCCAAAATTGAATGCGAAGGCGCGGACCACGTGAGCACTAGGGAAGGGAGGGAGGGAAGCTTTGATTTTGGGCGTTTATTCCTCGCCTTCTCCGAGCGCGTTAGGTGACCGAGCGTCGGTACGCACTCATCAATGTTTCCTCTCCCATGACACCTAATTCATTTACTTCTCCCAATGCCGAAAGTCAACTGGGGAGGTGCTGTGGAAAGTGATGCAAACGGGTCGGGTCGGGTCGGGTCGGGTCGGGTCGGGTCGGGGAGGCCCGGGCCCAGCAAGGCACGCCTATGCCGTCCGGCCCGGTAGGCCGATCGTACCGGCTAGTTGCTACGGCGGCCTATGTACGTGGGTTGCAGATCAATACAGTTACGTTCAATCAGTGTCGTGAAAATCGAATCATTCCAAAGAATGTATACTTAATAAGTACCTTAGAGGCACTCGTTAACACGGAAACCCTTCAAATTTCTATTTTTTTTTAGATCTCGTAATACCGAGACTCTTTTGCCAAAGAATCTCGTATTCCTTCATATTTTCTACAAGACACATCTTGTATTCTTACGATCATACATTATAGACAACTTACATCTTGATTGATTCTTGTATTTTAAACACTTTAAAGTTGCAAACGGACTCTTCAGATTGTTCGAATGGGTTTACTCTCTGAAGGCACGATCCTAAGTCGACACAACACGAGTCAGAACATCATTTGGTCTAACTGAGCATACCCTGCTCGAGAGTGTCGACAGGACATAGCAGAAGGATAGGACGGCCAGCCATGACTCGAATGACATCACTGAGCGTGGCATGAACGTGACCGGTCTCTTGCAAATGCCAACTTCGAGTTTGCATCCTCTCAAACATGATTCGAACTCCGTTGCCATGCCATGTATGACTTAATCTGTTCGCGCATGGGCTTACATGCTAAGAAATTGAAACCATCGAGGGTGGATTGTTAGTTGCAGACATCATATGCAAAAAAAAAAAAGGGAAAACACAGCACCAGAATTCATTTGGACATTTGGTCCACATGATATTTTTTGCCGGATCGATTAGTTGTTATAATTGCTTGTCCCTCTGACCTTTTGGCCCTGCAATTCAATCATGAACTTACTGTTGTGTTCTTTTCGTTTTCAAAGGCCATGATAGGAGGTAGTTAGAGTCGGTTGTTGCAGCAGTTGGCCCCCGGGATTTCAAAGCATCTCTTTCTCCCTTATCATCGAGTGCTGTGGCTTTTAACATGGAATGCTGGCGATTTCCTTCAAAAAACAGAAGCAAGAAAAGTGGGCGTTTTGCTTTGGGACAGAGAAACCTCGAAAAGCTGTTCCTGTTCCCGTTCCTGTTCCTTTTCTTTTGAATCTGCATAAAGTTGGGGGGGGGAACCAATCTTGCTGAGGCGTGCTGCGCTTCATCAAAGATTAGGGTCGCGTGTCTTGAGATGCACGGTTCCCCTCTTCCCCACCCGGAAACGGTTCGACAAAGATCAGGCAAATGCTCCTGATAAATCGCAGTCATTGCGTGTGAAGTGGCCGCAGCACTTGGCTAGAAATATTTATCAATTTGCTGCCCCACCTTCCACATTTTAGTGGCAAAGGGTCCTTACCCTTTAACACTTCCACTCTTTTCAAATCATACACCTTGTTTTGCGATCGAGGCACGCATAATTGAGTTGCATTCAGGCGATGCATGCACATGGATAGCCTCCGAGGGCGATGGAAAAGAATGTGATCCGGGTTCAATTGAGCACGCGAGACTAGCGATATACCACCTTTGATACGCCGTAAATGATATGAAATGAAATGCCTTTTTCTAGATGAGGTATTCGTTAATTAGCTTATAGCAAGGACTTGCCCCTCCTGTTTTTCTTTTTTCCTTTTCAATCGCCGAAAATTTGTTTACTCGATAATTAACAAGATCTCAAATACGTGCTATGCGCATGCACAGTTTTTTTTTTTTTCTGCGAGTTCTCCCTTAAAGGTTGCTGTTCGAAATGAACAAAGATGATTGCTTCACAATAAAAGGTTCATTCTTTGATATATTAAGCAATTATTAAAATTAACGAAAAATGAAAAACTCCTCCAACTAAAAATAAGCCATCAATGTAGGACCAGTTTCATTAGCTTTTAGACGATTTTGACCTCGTTAATGAAACAATTTGAATTTAATAAAGGTCAAGTATGACTTTTTGGGGTTAGACACCTATTTTAAAAAATTAGCTTTATAATGGTATAAATAGATACGAGCGCATTTGATTCTGTTTTAAAAATGGGTTTGGGGCTCTAAAGGCCCCTGGGCGCTGCCGGCTGAGCTTTGGTTTTCTTTCTTTAGAATTATCTAGAAAATATAACTAAATTTCCTTACGGGGGTGTAGCTTTTTTTTCCAAACAATATTTAGAACAAAGTTACTTCTGAATGCATTTTTCAATTACACTTTACCAAACATTATTTACATCCCGAAAAAACCTTTATCCTAAAGTCCTTAGGATTTTCCCGGATGCTCTCCCAAACTTACCATAATACCCGAGAGAGATAGTCCAGGCTCGTGGCGAGATTCATGGGGCTCAAGACATAAACAAACCCGAAAATCCCACAAATTAAACCATGTAATAAATCATGAACGGGTGATCTCCGGAGACCGGAGGGAAGAAGAGATGTAATGGATAAGAATATAATAAATAAACGAGCAAGGTGGGGACGGATTCATTTTGGCCCTTTAGCAAAGTCTCTTCCTCTCACATGCTTATGGTCAAGGCAATCTTATGCTATCTATCCGGTATCCATCTTCCTCATCCCACATGCAGAGATCTCGATAAATGTCTGACACGAGAGCATGCGATCAGATATGTCCATGGACAGGCCACGTCCACCCTTCAAAATCAAAGTCGATTTAAGGCAGGAAAAGAATTCCAAGTTGATTGAACAATCCCAGTTTATATATATTTATGTTTTTCTGCATCCCCATGATGCAGCAGCTGAAGATAAACCATAGGATAGCGAAGGCCTACACATGACAGACCATACGCATCACCTAACAGCCAAAAAAATCCCCTTTCTTTCACGCTCAATGTATTAACTTTTTCCAGTAATCAATCAAGGGTGGAATGTGTGATGCCGTGATACGCATAATGCCACTCGAAGCTCCGATTTATGCGGGTCTTAGAAGTTAGGTGCGTTTTGTAGAATGGTCGAAACGAAACTAACAATGTGTAAACGAGCGACAATTACGCGTTGAATGACCCTTATTAAGAGATGAAGGTTCAAAGGCAAAGGTGCTCCGTCAGAAAGACGAGCAGAGCACAATTATGGGGGCAGAGTAAGTTAGAGCATTAATGGGAGTTATGAGCGGTAGGCCATTTACATGTCCATCTGACAAGAGGAAGAGATCGGGGAAAGGGACAAAGGGAGCCCCTGCCGTTCAGTTAAAAAACATCCACTGCCCCATCGGCAAGGTCACTTCTCCATTGGCGAAAAAGCTTTTTGAGTCTCACTGACCTTTGACCTACGTTGCTCTCTTGCACCACCGTCAATCAAGGCCCGAAGTGGTGGCAAACACATCTGTATTTAGATGATTGACGAAGATCTTAACCCATTGAACTCTCTGCCGTCCAAATTAATCCCCTATCACCCCCGACTCTATCGGGCCGGGAAAACTAGCGACATACTAACAAGTCTCTCGACAGGGTGTGAAATGCGTGTAGGACTCGCACGATCAACAACTTCTAAGTTTGACCCGATTTGCAGGCTGGGTTCGTTTGGAAATGTTTGCCCCAAAAGAGATGCTCTCAAAAGTCAAAATTATTAAAAGGGTTGTTGTTAGGTGACATTCTAGAGGGGCAGAGAGAGAGAGAGAGAGGTGCCGAAGCGAGAGAGACCAAGACGCAAAAGGCCAAACACAATCAGGTCAAATGAGTTCCTTAGTAGGCGCGGAATCAAAGGGCATCACGCAAAGAGAAAGAACAAACGAAGATGATTAGAACGGCTGATATTTACCTGCGAAATGCTCTGCCCACAGCATATAGCCAAGAGGGAACGTTCCAAAACCCATAGAGGTAGATTTCACGTCGAACGCTTTTGTTATCTGCATAGAATTACAATGAACCGGGCCTATCTCTTATGTTAATACGAACAACAGGAAGAGCTTCATAAGAATTTTGGGTCGTTTTCTAAGCACGTCATTCGGACAATGTAGAACGAGTGGGTTACGACAACGAGAACGGCGAGTTCTTAAGTTTTGGAATGTCAACGTACGGGGTCGAAGTACCCGTTTGGGGGCGTTCACCGACTGATAATAAAACAAGCCGCGCGAAAAGGAATCTACACAGCTAGTGTCTAATAGATAGAAGCTGATGATTCTTTGTAATTTTTTCAATTTTAGAAATTCTTTACCCTGAAAAAAAAAGGAAAGAATTGGATTGCGATTTCTCGCAAGGAAATGAAAATCAACGAGTTACCGAGCAAAACCTCTGCATCCCACGGGGACGTGGTTGACGTGCCCGTGATAGCACATTGAGTGCTCTAAGAATTTGGGACAAAATCAATCATGCTCGGGAGCATGGGATGATGCAGCCTAATATCAAATTCAAATTAGCCATCATGGTCGTGATTTTATTGTCCGACTCTTCGGCGGCAAATACACATTGATTAGAGGCACATCATGGCGACATGCATCGTTCATCTTTTGCCGAGCAGATGCAAACTTTGTTTGTGGAGCAGCACCCGCGTGATCGACCGTTCGAATAGATCGGACCCGGCTACGGATCGGAACCATGACCAAGCGTTTCCGACCGAGTTGGCGATTCACGGAGGGTGGGCTGTTCTTGCCTGAACACATGAGCGAGTGTGGTGTGTGAGAGGAGGAACTGTGGAGTTTGGATGTGACAATCTCGCAATCATGCGGCCAACGCCCCGTGCCCCAGCAGCACCCTCGCTTTGTCTCTTGATTGGTTCATCGCGTCGTGGGCGCACATGAAGAGCAGTATCATTTCCTTTCAAATGATTAGCCTAAATCATTCGAAACCAAAACGCGTAGTCGAATTTTGCGCTCGTCATCGACATATATATCGAAAATGCGAGAAATTCCTCTTTCGTCCATTTGATCTTCCGAAAGGAATACAAAAGTCGAGATCGGTAGGCGCCGCCTACTAGGCGGCACGTCTTTTAACTAATATTCTAAGGATCCTTCTTTTTTTTCCTTGGCCTACTTCATAAGAAAAAGTTTGATTTTTTCAAGAGTATATAACACTCGCCATAAGTATCACAAGATAAGTTACCCAAGAGTTCATTATCACAGGGAGATTAACAGCAGGTTTGTCCCCGTAACCGGATGAGTTACACTCATGCGTTCCATATTTTGATGTGCCGGCGCCTGCACTCTCCAGCTCCTCATGTTGGGTCAATATCTTCTTCTTGCCTCGACCTTAGCAATACCCAACTTATTTTTATACCCCGTGTTCAAGGTGTAGCGTGCTTTATAAGAAAAAGTTCAATTTTTGAAGAGTAGGTAACACCCGTCATAAGCATCACGAGATAAGTTAAAAACTCGTTTAAAATTCGATTGCTCGACCGATGTCGTGGAGTCTCTCTATACAAGAAAATCCTACGAAAGAGATAAACGACACAATTATTCGGTCGCGATAAAAGATGGAAAAACTCGGCTTCGCTCTGCTTCTCTTAAGGACCGTCCCGCGCCCAGCACACCGCATACTTTATAGTAAAAAAATCTCGCTCCATTCATCGAGCGAAAAACGTCATTCACGTAGAGACTTGTCGAGAGGCGCGAAACAAAAGCAAGCAAATGTAGAGCGTGGGAGACAGCTAGGAGATGCGCGAGGGTGCACCCAGAAACGGTAGCTCCCCATCCCCTCAATCATCTCTTCCCTTCCCCACTCCCCAAAAACAGAACCCCCCCCCCCCCCGTTCTCAGTTTCAGACGCGGTTTTCCCTGCACTTACGCCCCCCCGCCTTGCTTTGTATTCCCGCTTTGGCCCCTTTTCTCGAGGCCCTTTGCAGGCACAAGCATCCCAACCCCACTTCTTTTCTTTACCGTGAAACCCCGCGCGTTGACAAAAATTGCAGGTGGGACTTTGGCCATCGGCATCCGATGCCCATCTGTCTCGCACCCGAAAAACACCACGCACACAGAGAGAAAAGAAAAGAGACAGTCCATTTTCCCCCCGCTTAGATCTGCTACGAGGACACGCACATTTAATGATTGTCGAGCTCGGGCTGCGTAAAGGAAAGGCATCGATGGCTTACCGAAAACACGCTTAATCGATTCGTGCGAGCGAGAAGGAGGAAGCCTTTTTTAGGACAGTAGCGAGTGGCTCGAGATTTGTTACGGGCCGCTGATTACGGGGATTTTGGGACTGGGGGCGGGTCCCGCCGAGCACCGCACGTCGGATGCTCCGGTCTATACCCGTCTCGATGGTGAGTGTCGTCTAGCTGTAGCTTTTGGCAGGCCACGGCTCACGTTGTTGTCGTCGTCGTGATCGTCGTCGTCGTCGCGCGTCGTTTGGTTGGGTCGCTGCTTCTCGTTTTAATTTTTTTTTGCGGGGGGTTGGGTTGGCGGAGGACTGGATTCGGATCTCGTTGGACACGTGACCCACGAAATCTTCTGATGGACCCGGGAATAATTTCGCCCTTTAACGTCCATCACCGCCGCTGTTCACGCCACGACTCCCGATCGACCCAAAGGAGTCCCACGCTGTTTTTAGCCTTTGAATCCTCTACAAAATTCGTTACGTAATTGTTTGGATCGACGAGGATTATTATTAGTTATTTATTTATTTTCGCGGGACGTTCTTATTTTTTCCCCTAGGCATGAAATTAATTTGTGGGTAGACTTTCATTTAGGAAAATGTGGGATCTGATATTTGTGGGTCTCTACCACCCGCCTGGGTGGCCCTGCTGAAAAGGGCACTCTTCCTCTCGCAAAAGGTTGAGTGTTCGAATCCCGGGCGCCGCAGGGTGACTTAACCGGTGCACGTGTGTGGTGGCTAGCACGTGTCGCCTCCAGGGTTTACTTCCCGGCTGTCGGCCGTGCGGGGGTTCCTTGAATTATTAAAAAAAAAAAAAGATATTTGTGGGTCTCTAATGTCTATTTAGTGGGGGTGGGGATCTATGTTTATGCCAATTTCACTTTTACGGAGCGGGTGCTTTAACTTTCTTTCTTTCTTTTTCCGTGCGATAAGCAAAAGTGGTGCGCCCCACAATTTTTGCGTGTGCTCCCCGAAATGACCCTGGTGACGTCACTTGGCCTCGGCACCGCTCCGTCATGCACCGAGGTCGTTGATGTCCATCCGCCTAGCGCCCAAATCTTTACGAATATTCTTGAAGATGTGTTCAAGTCTTTCTATTTTTTCCTCGAGGTAAAAAATATTGATTTTTCAGCTGCTAAAAAAACCTTTTTGCTAAGGCCCTAATTCTGGTTTTCTTTTCCCATCTCTATATATGTCGATCATGTAATTGAGTGTTGAGAAGCTTGATCGTGCGTCGAAGTCTTTCGGCTCATATGATTTGTAGTATCGGATCAATGTCTCGTTAAGGCACGTTCAAACGCGCCGATGTGATTGATGATATGGTAATTTGCATGTTAAAGTACAAAAGTTAATGAGAAATTACTATAATGAGTTTTACAAGCAATACAAATTTGCTTCCAAACTTTCAATAGATGCACAATACCCTCCAAACTTTCCTTTTGCTACCGTCGTTTTTTTTTTCCGTTAGCATGCGCAATGCACATGACTTACGGATGAGGGTAAAAGTACATTTTCATCTCATTCCTTTTGAAGGAAAACCCTCTTTTTACCATTTCTTGTTGTAAAAATTGAAGAAACGGAGAAAATGGGAGAAAACTAAATCAACTAATATTTCGGCATTAGAACAAATAAGTATCATTTATCGTTTAATGTTGTAAAGATCCGACAAATATACTTCTCCTCTCTCGCTCGCAATTGACCCGCTCCTCGTCTTTTTAATTCCCCTTTTTACCTTCACTCTTTCCTTCTGCTACTCTTTCGAGCTTTTTTCTTTTCCTCTCTCTTTTTTCACCCTTATTAATCTGAATTCAGGTCATTTCTTTCATTTTTTTTCCATTCTCAACGTTAAAAAGTAACTAGGTCGGTGATCGCATCAAAGCGATTAAAAGTCTCGAACATTTAATTGCACATTAATATTACCATCAGTAAAAAAAAAAAAGGATGAGAAGACACGTTGCACTCTGCCAGGGGGGCGTGAATCACCCGGGGTCCCCCATTCACTAAGGGAAGCAGGAAAGGACGCTTTTCAATTTACTACGGGGCCCGTTCGACCCCCTCACCCAAAAAATAAATAAATAAATATTTACTACGGGGTCCCACCCGAATCCGCATTATGAATTTTCTTTTTCTATTTTTGTTTTCCTTTTAATGGAACGGAATTACGGAAGTCGGAACGTGGCAGCTATTACAAATATTAAGCCGGAACGATGCCATCGCATTGAGGCCGGAAATTTCCAAAAGCGATCCGGATCGACTCGCTTAATCTGTTCGGACGCTTCGTATATGCACGGTGTCATTTGTCTCGACATGGTCAATACCCGTATTTCAAGACTTTCTCATGCATACGGATTTTAAGCAAAAACGATACGCGCGCGCAAAAGAAAAAAAGTAGATGGTAAAATGAAAAAAAGGTTTGCCGGTATAGAAGCTATCGAATGTAAAGATACGGAAAAAAGACTCGCGATCTGGGTCGTCGGCTATATTCGTGTTATACCCTAATTACGACACGAAAGGATACGGACACGGACTAACGTGGCACGGCAGGACTTGGAGTCCGGTGCGCACCAACCTTATGCATGACAATAGGTTTTACATTTGACGTAAATATATCACCCGTTACTTTCTGTCCCGATAAGCGCAGGACGATAGCACAAAAACAGCTAATGCTGAGCAGTCTTGGGAAAAGTGAGAGGAGAAAAGAGAACCCCTAGTGGAGATAGGGAAGGGGGAGGAGACAAGGGCAGTTTCGTAAATCCCGAGCAAACTGCCGCCCCCGCCCAAGCACAGGCCATCTCCATAAGTAGTAGCCCCACCCTCTCTTCACCTTCGCACACTTCCACTCCATACACGCACGCGCACCGTCTCTCTCTCTAGTTTCTCTCTCCGGTCTCTCTCTCTCTCTCTCTCTACTGCGCTTGAAACGAGGGGAAGAGAGAATGGCTCGGGCGAGCGCGGTGTTCGCGGCCTCCCTCATCTCGTTCTCGCTAATGTGGCTCGCCCACGCCAGGATCCCCGGCGTCTACTCCGGCGGCTCCTGGCAGACCGCCCACGCCACCTTCTACGGCGGCTCCGACGCCTCCGGCACCATGGGTAACCCCTCCCACTCCCCACCCCTCGGCATTGTTCGCCCCCGAGCAATGCCGGTCATTCGAGTTCCTCGAAGCTCATTAACACGTACGGAACCGGAACTTGGCGCATTGAACCGGTAAAGGAATTGGACCTGCCGGTTCAACCGAAGTCCGGTCCGGTTCCGGAGATTCGGCTACCGTTGGCGTCTCGATATGTGACGCTCAGTACGGTGTTTGAACAAAGCGGAGCGGATGATGTTTAAACCTGTTAAAATTACTCTCGTTTTCGCTTTGAGATCTGCCTGTTCACTTCGCTCGTGGGGAAAATGTCGCAGGCGGGGCCTGCGGGTACGGGAACTTGTACAGCCAGGGCTACGGCGTGAACACGGCGGCGCTGAGCACGGCGCTGTTCAACAACGGGCTGAGCTGCGGGGCGTGCTTCGAGATCAAGTGCTCGGACGACCCCAGGTGGTGCCACTCCGGGAGCCCCTCCATCTTCGTCACCGCCACCAACTTCTGCCCCCCCAACTACGCCCTCCCCAACGACAACGGCGGGTGGTGCAACCCTCCCCGCCCCCACTTCGACCTCGCCATGCCCATGTTCCTCAAGATCGCCGAGTACCGCGCCGGCATCGTCCCCGTCTCTTACCGCCGGTGAGATTCCGTCCCATCCTCTGTTTTACGGTTCAGTTTGGTCGTCAGTCGGGGGGGTCCGACTTTCGTTATGCCGATATTTGCCAGGTCAAAGGAGTAGCCTGTGCAATTACTGCAATGTACTTACCAGCATGCGTCAAGACACGCTAGGACTTAGGCATTGAACTTTGTGATCATTAATGGGGGACTCTGTGCACACCATCGCATGCCCGTGACACTTGAAATGAAAAAGGGGTTGCTAGAACAGCATGAGATCTGTACCTTTGTTGAAGAATGTGGCTCCACCGAGAGTTTAAGCAAGCATTGGGAGTATGGTGAGGACTGTAGACAGATTAATGTTGGGGGTTTGTCAGTAGTTACTTACAGAGAGAGAGAGAGAGAGACGTGTTCAAAGCTTCTCTTGTGAGTAGAGACATAATGCAGGTCTGTCGGTACAAAGCATTTAACCAGTCGAAAGGGGTACGAGGTTAATGGGAATTCTATCGACTCTTAGATTAACTTAATTAAGCGGTTTTTTCTATGGGGAAGGCGATTGGTTGGTGCTGTATGTCCGTTGGTTGGATTCTGGCGCGGGCCTTTAATGCTCTTCGTTGTCAAACCGTCGGCGGAGGTTCCCATCCTCAGTCGGTTCAGTTCACCAAAATGACCCTCTTCCTTCCCCCTTATTTACCACCTCCTCTTCCTAACGCTCCGTTCCGTTTGAGACATGCAGTTTGTCAGTTGGAGATCGGTCTTTTGTTTTCTGGGGAGGCATGTTGGAGACGCTTTGGTATGGTCTGCGGTCATTTGTGCCGATGGACATCCAATCCAATGCCTTCTTTTGGGACCCTCCCCTTTCGGTCGTGTCTCTTTCGTTGTTTTTGTTCTTGCTCCTTTTGTCCCTTCAATTTAGTAAATGGCCGTAAGCTAAGCCCGTGTTTTCATATGACAGAGCATGGGTCCATACCAGACAGACTCTTATTATATTTGCAACTTTTTCTCCGTCGAATATTCAAACTCGAACCTTCTGCCTCAAAAGAGAAAGACCCCCTTTTTTAGTATCGGAGGCATCAAAGTTCAAACGAGTAAATTGGACTTTGTACGAAGACCCATAATGCATGGCAGTGTGGTTTGACCGTACAGTCAACGACAGGCACTGTGATCGTGCCAGGGTTTTGTGTGAAAACGAGTTGCTTGATTCGTGGACTTAGTGAGAAAAAGCTGGCTCCAGCAAATGACTGACATGCCCTTGCTGTCTTGGACGTGAATTGCGCAGGGTGCCGTGCCGGAAGCGAGGCGGGATCAGGTTCACCATCAACGGGTTCCGTTACTTCAACCTGGTGCTGATCTCGAACGTGGCGGGGGCCGGGGACATCGTGCGGGTGAGCGTGAAGGGGACGAGGACCGGGTGGATGAGCATGAGCCGCAACTGGGGCCAGAACTGGCAGTCCAACGCCGTGCTGGTCGGTCAGTCGCTCTCCTTCCGCGTCAGCGCCAGCGACCGGCGCTCCTCCACCTCCTGGAACATCGTCCCCGCCGGCTGGCAGTTCGGCCAGACCTTCACCGGCAAGAACTTCAGGGTCTGAGGGCTCACCATTTGGGCCCCCCCCCAAGGATGGCGCCATTTTCCCACTCTCGTTCAGAAGATGCCCTGTTCCCATTTTTCTTTGTTTTTCTGTTTAACTCGAAGAAGGTGTTGGGGAATGTAAAAGTGAACGGACGGTCAGTCAGACTCCTTTTTTGACTTTTTGATTGGTGGGTCTTTTTTGGTTTCTGCTTTTTCAAAATTTTTTTTTTGGGGGGGGTGGGGGGGTTGAATTGCTGAGCGAGTGGGGGATTGTTTGGTAGTGAAAGTTAGAAGAGAGCCTTAGGCTGACGAGGCGGCTGCATGCAGCCCGCAGCTTTTATGGCACCTAAGTGCTACCAGTAGACCAGTAGCAGTAATGCTCGAGCAAGTTTGAGTATATGCATTTATAATTCATATAATATATATGTCATAGGTTATATTTATCTTTATCTACATTATGTAACCAGCAAGTGTAATGTACTCAAATCTATAGTTGAATTTGGAATGCAATTTGGTTTGCCTCGTCCTCCTCCACCACCACTGTCCTTTTAGTGCTCTTTTCTATCTTTTGGAGTATTATGCAATGATGTCTGTCCCGCCACGTATCTTGTTCATCTGCCAATACCCGCAACACACTTGAAGGTCTCGTTGAACGTAGATGTCGAATAGGGGCAGCTTATCAGGGAGGCGAGATTATTTTCTATTTGAGGCTTTGCGTGTGTAGAATTTACTAGGAGCGTTCTTGGATACTACATTGCATATCTGCATGTAGTATTTCGATAGAAAACAGAATGAGGATGGGATATGGGAAAGACACTTGGCCTTAAGAAATTCAGAGTACAGGAAGGCTACGGAGAAATAAGAGGATGGGGATTGTAAAAATTATTTCTTCGAGAATTATTGCTGTTATAATTACATTTCGATCAAAGAAATTCCAAAAGGGTCACATCAGGAGAAGGACCAAAGACATCGACGAGAGGGAACCCAAAGTTAGCACATGGGTTGTGGGGTCGGGGGTCCCTCCTGAATGCTTTTCTTCACATGCGAGGGTGTCCAATTTTCTTCCGCATCCTCTTCCTTTTTTTCCCGTTCAAAAGGGGACAAAACGCCTTCGGATTCCCACATTGGATGCCCCCTCGGCCTCGACTCCGTACTCTCTTTCACCTTTCCCCACTATTTCCCTCGTCGTCCTCTTTTTTTTTCTCCCCGCGGTCAATTTAGTTTGGCGAACCAACCGAATCCAGCTTTCATGCGCCTAATCAAAGAATAATGACTCAAATAATTTTCAAACTTTGATCTAATATCCAATGTTGCTCCTGAACTTCTAATTTATTTAATGTGATCCCCTAAATTTTAGCTCAGACCCTTATATACGCACCCTGTCGTTCGTTTCAACACGTCGATACTCATATCTCAATACTTTTTTATGAATAAAAATTTAGAAAAACGACACCCGCGTAAAAAGAAAAAGAGTAGATGGTAAAATGAAAAACACACTTGCTGGTATAAAATGAAAAACACACTTGCTCAGAAACATTGCATATATTTCTACCACAACACCAACAAACGCACATGGTAGTTGGAGTCTTATATTATTCTTGCAACATGCATCCCGGTTGATTTTGCTCCAACTTCTTCAAGAGGAGGAAACCATTTATTGTGCCTCGTCTTCAGCACAGTATCGTCGAATGCTCTTGTTGCTAGTTCCCGACTTCCTGTCTTCCCACCATTCTTGATAGCATGATTTCTGGCCATCCTGATAGTGTGCCCATGTCACACTACAAGACATGAGGAAATTCCTTTACGGCTTTTAGGGGATTGCGAAATTTATCGGCCAAGACGAATTCCTCCATAAAATTTAGAAACACGACAACCAAAGAAAAATAGGATTTTAGGATTCCCAAGCAGAGCTACACAGGCCGCACTCAGTATTCACAATCCCACACCTTCCAATGTAGCAAGATAAGCATTATCTGAAAAACCATAGCCAGAAGCCACTCATTCCTAAAACAACTTATTCAGATCATTACGACCAGATATGACACCAAAACTAAGAGAACACAGCCACACCATCATCCGCAGAGAATTTGCTTGTGGGTTTGCACATAGCAAACGATGCAGCTATGATAGTCATTGATAGAGAGGAATCAAATGGTAAACACACCTCATAAAGTCAAAGGGAAGATTTGTTTTTTACCCTTTTAGTCTAATTGAAGGGAACGGCAAGTACGTCTACTTCGAATGGCTTAATTCTACTCCTAGAATCTACCTCCAGTCAGCTTTAGAAATCAAGTATCAGTACTCAACAACTGCATCATGAGATGTGTTTCCGCAACAAGTAGGATGATGAAGATGCCAAACTCCCCACCTGAGTACCTTAAGAGTCTGCATCCAGCAAAAGCACCGTCAAAATGGAATGCACGTTCATAACAATGCCCATACAAGTCTGTGCTTGCAGTACACGCAGGCTAAGCAAGCCAAACATTGTGTTAAACAGGCACGTACACTATCGATCAACGTTTCATTAATACTCCAAAAGAGTGTCCAGCTTTATTTGGGGGGAAGGAAAGTAATAGTAAAAAATATCGCGCCGCTACAACATCTCTATGAACTTATGTACGCCATAGGGCTAATTGTGGCAACAGTCCCCCCACCCCATCTCCTTTTTAACTGTTCATATTATAGCTCTTTCATGCATATCAGGTGAACAACTTTCAATGTAACTCAAGCTGCAGATGCTCCGCGAATACCCATTCTTTATTGCTACTGAAAAATTTGTACCTCTAATTTCTCTTCTTCCGGGGTTTCCATTGCTTGAGAAGGTAAGCAACTCCCTCTTTGAGAGATGCTTTTCTTCCTTCTCTAAGATGCCACAGCTCGGGCACGATGTACCTGCCACTGCCATTGTACTCATTCAGCTCTTCGATGGCCTTTGATACTGCCTTGAAGACCTCATCACCGTACTCATCCTTAAGGGCTTTTAGCTTTTCATCCTCTTCATCAATAATTTCCTGTGGAGCCAAATGACAATGAGACTTTGAGAATTAGGAGAGACACCAATATGAACAGAAAAGGATTCTACACTAGAATATGTAAAAATCAGTCCGGGTTAACAAGGAACATGGTACAAAATGCATCAGCCAACCTTTGTTTGTGAAATAACAGTGCTTGCCTTGAACCCATGACATCAAACTAATCAAACTGAAATGCAAACATGAATTAGTAGAGGCTCCTATTCATTGCAACTCTTCTATTGGGTGACAAAAGAACACTCTTGGTGTGTGAAATAAAGTTGATTGGAAAAAAGCACCAACTCTTCAGAAGAACAGCTAACTATTAGAATGAAACATCCCAAAGAGCACAGAGTCCATTAATGTACAAGAATGCAGAAGAACGTTCATCGACATAAACTTGGTTTAAATATTGGTAACGATGTTATGTAAGAGAAATGCTGGCAACATTAGTTGGGCGCAAAGTGTACCTTGCGATGCTCTCCATCTGTTATGCCCTTAAAGGGGTACCATTCAGGATCTCTGAGATGGTCTTCCCACTTAGAACAGAGCATAATGGCCTTTTCATTTGCTTCTTCCGCAGCAAATTTTCTTTTTGCTGCTATGAGGAACGGCTTGCTGTCAAGTTCTCCCATCCTTTTGACCCCAATCATGGCACGACCTGTATTATTCCTCAATGTCTGTAGATCAACGAAATTATCATTTCTGGCAGCTCAAAATTCATTATCAGATTAAACGGTTGACATTTTTGGAAACGGGCGAATCGATGTGTATTATATTTGCTTTTGAACTGTTAACATGTCCAGCGCAGTAAGTCATGCCTTGAAGTGCAAACAAATGCACACACAAAAAGGTCCATGATAAAGATCCATCATCGTTCAATGCACACCATACATGCCTGAATTACGGATAAGGAAATAAAGTAATTACTTTAATCAGCTCCTTGCGAGCATCCTGCAATTCGTCATTGGTCTTCCGCTCCTTAACAATGAGCGTTTGACTAAGTTCTTCATGGAACTCCATCTCTACTTCCTTTTCCTCTAAACTTTCCTCAATCTCCTTCATCTTCTGTTTGAGGTCCACGTCTTCATCATCCTCCATGTGTTTCATAACTTGCAGAGCACCTCTCATGCGCTCAATCTCCAATTCCAACGATTGTTTATCATCGAGTTTTCTTTCAAGCTCAAAAATTTTCCTGTGAAGTTTCTCCTTTTCTCTCTGCCATTAATAGCAACGTGGAAGTTTAGAAACTATTGAGCCAATACAGGTCTAGCTATTGCTTAAGCAGTCAAAAGTAAAAAAAAAAAAAATACAGAAAGAAAGAAGGCAAGCAAGCAAGCACCTTCTGATCTTCTGCCAGCCTCAAGAAATTATTGTCCACCTTCTGCTGCTCCAAAAATGCCCTTTCAACCTGAAACCAGTTTAACTTGAGTTCTTCTGTGGCAGCGCTAAAAGATTTACTTCTCCATTCCTTTTAGTTGGATTGGTTGTGTTTTCTTTTGTTCTTTTTTCTTTTTTATTTCCTGGTTTCCTTTTATAGATATCGCAGGTTATGAGAGCCTTTGATGGTTTATTTCCCACTTCCCTTACCAATCTAGTCAATTACAAGTACTTTCTATATATTTCGAAGCATTCAGTTTCTCATTTGATACACAAAAGGAATGCTTATAATGGAGGTAACTTCTTTAATTGTTATTTGATGTTTAGACATAATGAGATCTTGTTACATGATATTTTTGGTCATATATCAACTGCACTGACCATTTCTGAAGTCTATGCTCAAGCTGAAGATGGATAAAGAACATATAGATGACAGTTCATACCATTTCCCTATCATGTCTAAGCTTTGCCCTCTTGCCTTCATTTTGAAACTCTCGCAATTCCAACTCTTCTTCCCGCTGCTGAAGCTTGCGTTTTTGAGCTTGCAAATGCAGCGTCACGTTGTCATGCTCCAGGTATATCTTCTCAAGATTATTCCGGGCATTCTGCTGCATCTTTTTAATTTCTAGCAAAAAGGAAAACAAAGGGTCAGTTCATTAGACAATTCTTTGCTAGTACTCATTTCCCAAAAAATACATTATACCTTCATTATGAGCCCTCAGCATTTCATCCTTTTGTGTCACTAAATTGTCAAGGGAATGCTTTGTTTCATTGTACTTGCTCTCCATCTCTAGAAGTCGCGAACTCTTGATCTCCAATGTCTTCTGTAAGTCAGCAACAAGCATTGACCGTTTGCGTTGTTCTTCAGCCTCTTTATCAGACAAAGTTCGCAAGTGCCCTTTCTTTCTAAGGTGGTCTCCCAGTATGCCTTTTGAATAGTAATCATCATCATATGCCAACCAACCAAACGGCTTGTCTCCCCTGTCCTTAGAGACATAAAAGTCCCTCCTCCCACGGCGCTCAGTCTCATAACTTTTCTCAAAAGCTATCGCATTACAGAAGCCCACCCAGTCCTTATTAAACTCAACAACTGCTAGTCCCGAATGACCCCGGTAGTTCCACAAGGGCTGCACCCTCACAGGGTTGAATCCTTTCTTTTCCAACTCCTCCTTGAGTTTGGTACCACTCTCTCCAACAAATCTTCCATCCTTAACTTCAGTCTTAATGTTCGCAATTACACCCATCCAGGGCCAGACAAACTGCTGATCGTTCTTAGCTGAAGAGAGTCTCAACTGATGATTGTTCTTAGCTGAAGAGAGTCTCAACTGATTATCGTTCTTAGCCGAAGAGAGTCTCAACTGCTGATCATTCTTAGCCGAAGAGAGTCTCAACTGCTGATCGTTCTTAGCCGAAGACAGTCCTATGTTGGTGGAATCTTCGGCATTAACTTTCCTAGAGAAGTGCTTTCTAAGGTATCTCTCCAACGCCAAGTGCTTGCCAATCTCCTTTGTACTGATCCCCTTCGAGTCCTTAGAAATGCGCGAGGCGTGCTTTAAGAGATCTTCATAGCAATAGTCACGCCTTTGTGCACTTCTGCAGAAAGGGCACTTATAAAGAGAATCAGAAACATTAATCCTAATCGAACGTCCTTTCAATTCTTGATAATATCGATCTTCATACTCCTCCAGCTCAGACCTCCTTTTGCTTGTTTCTTTGTCTCCTCTGCGGGACATTTTCGTTCCTACACATGAAAGAGAAAATGAAAAGACAAAATCAAGATGAGCATCGTCTAAGAAAACAGGCCACTCATTTCTAAACTTCTCGAAATGATTTCAAACAGATACGACACAATAACTAAGAGAAGACAGCGAGACAGTCATCCGCTGAGGATTTGCCTGTGAGTTTGCCCAAAGCAAACATTTTAGCTATGATGATCTATGACAGAGACAAATCAAATTGAATGGTCATTCCATTTTCCCGTCACTGATTACCCTGATAATGCACGGACTAAACTCCTAACGAAATCCTTCGAGCAACAACACCAGGACAACAAAGGACAAAAATCGGGCCACCTTAACAAGGAAACATGCACAGCCACCATGGTGGGGCAAATGCTTTCCCACAATTCATCGGGAGACAAACCGAACGCCACCACGAGTCAGCCTTACGTATGGAAAACGAACAAAATTACTTCCTTTCCTTCTTTAGAGAATCAAACGGCGGCGCACGCGACTCAAACACAATCTACAACAAAAATCCATCGAACGTAACCTCTCTCGCCTCCTCGCTTCGAGGCATACACAAGTGCTCGCCAGGCCAAGCGAGCCGCGAAACCCTAACCCCTGAACCCACGGGCCAGACGCGACACCGGAGCGCAAACGGATCGGCGTCGCGCGCGCGCCGCTGCCCGAAGAGAACGGGGAGCGACGGAAATGGAACGAGAACGAGAAGAATCGAGCAGGATGAGTACCTCGGAACGTGATGAGGCGAACGAGACGAAGGACGAAGGAGAAAAAGGGAAGCTCCGGCGAGAGAAACGCAGAGCGCGATCGTCGTTCTTCCCCGCGATTGGTCGGGCGCTGGACGTCCGCGATATACGCATTTGAAGAAACCTCATGCTTTTTTCCGCCTTTTGCCGTTTCGGGAATTGGCGTCCCCGACTCTCGCGACTGGGGTTTAAGGGGGTACTCGCTCCGCTGCAGAGTTCGATGGACCGAGGGGAAGGTAGAATGGGATGGTGGGCCCGTACTGTGGATTTCGTGGGCCTACGATGCAATCGGTTGGAAGAGGAGAAGAGGAGAGAGGGGTTCTTGGTCCAATCGCCACGTGAGCAAAATGCCACGTCGGAAAGTAAAAAAAAACAGAAAAAAAAGACCCGAAACAATTAAGAATTTGATTATCTCGCCGTCTGTGGGAATCGAACCCACGACCACATGGTTAAAAGCCATGCGCTCTACCGGCTGAGCTAAGACGGCTTTGCTGTTGATCGTGAAGTGCCTATGATTGACATTTAATGATAAATCTGCGGACCAGTCTCCAATCTAAAGAGAGAAAAAAGGGTCGCGTGTCATTTCGACAACTGAAGTCCATGTACGGATTGAGTGCATCCATTACAGCAAATCTAAGTATGGTTTGCGTCTCTTCGAACCCTCTTTCGGCATATGAGCACTGCTGCTAAGCTTCCTCCGTGTACAAATCCCAACGAGACATTGCCCCAAGTCCTACTAGGCGTGCCCCTCGACTTTTAATTAGATCTCACTGTTACCTCAGGTTTAAGCATGATTCTCGGGGTATGCAGATCGTCGTCTCTACTCTCATTACCATTTGAAAACAATCTCTGACACCCTTGCCCTTAGTACGATTTAACAAATATTTCAAAGCTTCGCTAGCTATATAAACAGACAAAATCAATAATCTCCACAGTCCACTGTCTTCTACCCACTTCAAACACGTTGTCCTCTCCTTCTTCTCCTATCCACAGTACTCTCTATCTCTCTCTCTCTCCCTCTCTCCCTCTCTCTCTCTCTCTCTCTCTCTGTAGAACGCCGGATGTCCGGAGTGTGGCTCTTCAACAAGAACGGCGTGGCTCGGCTGATCCCGAACCCGACACGGGAATCCTTCGAGCGGAGGGAACCGCACCACCCGGGCACCGCGACCGCCCCCGGCGCCCGGCCCCGGGTCCTGGTCTACGTCCCCGCCAACCACGTGATCAGGTCCCACGCGGAGCTCGAGCAGCGGCTGGGCGAGCTCGGCTGGACCCGCTACCACAACGCGGCCGCCGCGAAGCCTGACCTGATCCAATTCCACAAGTCCGACCGGTCGGCTCACTTAATCTCTCTCCCCAGGGACTTCGCCAACCTCAAGACCCTCCACATGTACGACATCGTCGTCAAGAACCGATCCTTCTTCGAAGTCCGCGACCCTGAAAATGTTGCACCATCCGTTTAGCCCAGCTAGTAGTAGTTAAGCTAGTTTCTTGGTGACAACGTAATCACTTTCAGCAGGATTAACACATCAATTATGTAGCGAACACAAAGGAGCAAATTAAGAGCTATATCATCAGTCCTAATCACAGTGTTTTACTGATAGTGTCCTGTATGCAGTTTTAGGGCATAGAGAGGTGCGGACATGAATAAAGTCATCGGTATTGTAAGCTAAAGGTTGAAATGCATGGGGCTGATGCTTCGTTATTATTTTGGGGTTGATGGTATCGCCAACTTTTCATGGGTTCGATGTGTGCTTTTCTTGTTTTCTAGATGGTTACAGGACCGACCGTGACTCATTTTGACGTCACCGTTTGCTCGTTCGTTTCTGCAAGCACGCCTTCCCATAATTGTGAGGATATATAAATAGCTACGTGGCCTCTGCCCAACTACAAGTGAACGTTATTGATCGTACAGATCGTCACATGAAAAGCATATGGGAAATCGCAATGGGAGTAGTAACCAGTCTTCGCCACGAGAAAGTTCTTCTTAAAGAGATCCATTCTCGCCGAGATAAAAGCTACTAATTAAATACCACCTACATTAGGGGTGAGCATGATATGGATGGGCGATTTTGGTGGGCGATTCTCACCCTATAATCGAAAACCGCCCAATAAAAACTGATTTCAAAAAATTAGAATCCAAAATCGCTCGTTAGTTCTATGGATCCATCCGGAGACCGGTTCCACTAGTCAAGAACGAAGGTGGAAAGACGGAGATGGGGAGTCGAAGACGGTGAGGTGAGCATCGTTCGAAAAGAGTGAGAGTGAGGGTGAGAATGAGACGAAAGCAAAAGAAGGTGTTTCTCGGCTCAACGTGAGGCTGTGAACATCAAGTGAATTATATTTAATTTAAGGATTTAAGATTTTTTTCTTTTTAAAAAAATTAAATATTAAATATATATTATATTTATTATTATATTACCGGTCCGGTTGGGGTAGGCGGGCAGGCGGTTTCATGTCTGGAACCAAGAAACGGATTGGTTCCCTTAAGACCCACCGGATCTAGACAGTCCTGAGCGGTTCCCGGTTCTTTTGTATACCCCGAACGTATATGCAAACATCGAACTGTCTCATGCAAATACGACAATACATCATAACACGGCACATGCACTCATTCATGAATTCATTCTAGCTATATATGCGCAAAACGTTGTGGACCTAATCGACTTCCGCTGCTCTCACTCGCTTGCGCATGACAAGGCAATTATTCGCATGTGATGTGAACTAACATAACGGGATATTATCGACCCGTTCGCAAAAACATGCCATATTGCTTCAAAGCTAGGGCTTCCACGACCACCACAACCAAAGAGAGCAAGATCAAATGGCTCCTCTCTTGCCCGGCAAATCAATCCAAAAAAGAAGAACAACAAAAGGGGTTAACATGTCTCGCGGTTCACGTTCATGACTAGCTAGCCACATGTTACAAAACCCTAGGATGGGAATAGGTAGCTAGTGGTGAGGGTTCAATGACCGGAAAAGGAACGAGGAAAAAAGAGGAAACAGTCGAGCTACGACGACTAGCAGTGGAAAGCCCCTCCCTCCTAGCCCTGAAGACGACGCAGAGAGGAAAAGCAGACTTTGGAGGGCGTACGAATGTGTTAAGGAGGGACAGAGAAGGACATTGTTGGAAACGAAACTAGATACAGATCTTGAGAGAGAGAGAGCGCAGAGAGCAATGGCTATGGAGTAGCAACTTCGTGGTGATTAGACGTTGCAGTGCAAGGATCTGCAAGGATGGGGGGGAACTTTTTCTTCTGCGTGGTCTCATAGGCATGTCAATGTCACGTGCGTACGGAGGAATCGGATGAGCTTTCCCCCTCTGCGCTTTCCTTCGACCAGTCAGCCTTTGACGTATCCTTTCCTACTCTCCCCCCACCTCACCTATTCTATTTCCATCGATCTTGGTTCGTTATCCTTGTCCTTCTCTTCTCTACTGGGTTCTCTGTCAGTGCTCCGTCGGTACAAACGCATACAAAGACCAACCATCGTGTAATTGCATTCTACGATGGCCCCTCTCCATCTCCAAGAACGAGGAAACATGGAGTCGGAAGCGATTTCTTGCCCAACGTAATAAGGAGATAATCTCATGGCGTTGACTTGGAAGAATTGATAGAAAGTTCGGCAATGGCAATGGCAATGGTTTTAGCGGCTGAGTGATCGATCCATGACATGTTCATTGCTATTACATAGAATTACTCCTTTCACTTGAAGCTAAAAACTTTCATATTTGACGATACTATAGTTTCATGCTTCACAAGATTGAGAGCAAAGTTGTGTCCGTTGGTGCTTTACAAAGTTTTATGCAAAAGTTATGTCCATTGATACTTTGCAAAGTATGATGCAAAAGTTCTATCCATAGATACTTCGCAAGGTTTGGAGCAAAAATTGTGTTCTTTGGTACTTGCAGGTGGAGAAAAAGTTGTGGCATTTCGCAAGGCTTGGATTGTATCCATCGGCATTTCGAAAGGTTTGGAGCAAAAGTTATTTCCGTTGGTAATTCTAGAGCAAAAGTTGTATCTGTTTGCAAGGTCTTGAGCCAAAGTTATGTACGTTGGTACTTCGCAAGGTATGGTGCAAAAGTCGTGTGCATTGGTGTGAACTAACTTTTAGGTACAATCTCAGTTCTGTCTTGAACTTTTTTCTTTGTTAGTCCCAAATCTGTCCACGCATTCAAAAATCACAATTGTTTTTGCAAAACTATCCACGTCAAGGTCGGTTAGAGATCTATTATCAAAACTTGTGTCTTTGTCAACACCCTTATGTTCGTATGAAACAACAACCTCCTAATGATGATAATTTTGAAAATAAAAAAAATCAGTGGCGATTTTTAGACTTATGGATAGATTTTGGATTAGAGTAAATGTTGAGGATTTTTTTTTAAAACAAACAAAAGTTTGAGGCAAAAATTGGAATTTGACTTAAAGTTGGAAATTTTAAGGAAATTAGCTGTGATGCCTCAGAATGTCACGCACGACACGTGTCTTTTAATACTATTAATAATTTGGCCAGCGAAAGTCAAAGTCTGAATAGGTTTTAAACACGATTATCACACCAATTTAGTCAAAATACTTTTGCTTCTTATTAACAACACTGGTCAGATTTACATGTCCAGACAAAATATCATGTAAGTACAAAAAACAAACATCTAAGTAGATCAAGATTGCCTATCTCCATACTAGATTCTACTCCAAAAGTCTGCTTGGACTAATGTCTGATGACATCACAAATCGATAACTTCACCCTCTGGTGTGGAACCATCATCATCTAAGTCAAAGCTCCTCAATGGGCCAACTAACTCGCCATCAAGTTAAAGTACCAAGCAACAAACAGATAAGGAACCCATTCTGCCAACCCACGTCAACCCAAATAGTAGAGCTACACTTAGTATATACTGTTTTAGATTTAGACACAAACACATTTTTATAAACAGCTTCACGATGTACAGGAACTCCAAAACGTAGAGGTTGAGGAACATCCATCCTACAAGTCTGAAAAATAATGGAATGAGCCGAGGTCCGGTAAATAAACTCTCTAGTTTTAAGTTGAGAAAATCAACTTACCACTTCACCTAGCATAAACCACATGCATACATAACAAACCACACACATAGAACTCGAATGCATGTTATACCTTTTCCGGCTAGATGTGCCACAAAATATGAGCAATTCAACATTTGAAAATATTTTCACACAAAACGCAAGCATATGATGTAAACACATTCATGCTCAAGCATTAGGTTCATTACTTCGTCCTCTCGAACAATTTTGGGGCATCCCAACCAATGGGGCATCCCAACTCCGAGGCATCCCGATACACCCTTCGGGGCATTTTGACCAACGGAGCATCTTGACTCTCGAGGCATCCCGAAACACTTCCCAGGGCATCCTGACAAACGGGGCATCATCATTGTTGAATTTTTTATGGGTGGTAGAATTTATATTATTCTCATGCAAGCCATGACAACCAAGCATTTGCATACATATATCCACTTTCTGTACATCACATGTTCTTTAAAGCAATGAAATGCATTAAAAGGCTAAAGTCTACTCAAGTTCAAAAAGTAATATGGATTCAGACTCAAAAAGGCTAAAGTCTACTCAAGCTCAGAAAGTACACATATCCATGTTTTGAAAATAAAGTCTACTCGGGTTTAGAAATAAGTACATTCAAACTTTGAAAGTAAGTTCTGGTCATTTTTTAAAATAGACATGTCTAGGTTTTGACCGTAAAGTCTGAGTAGTTCTAAAAGTAAATTCTGAGCAGTAAAATTTGAACAGTTTTAAAAGTAAAGTCTGAGCAGTTTTAAAAGTAAAATCTGAGCAGTTTTAAAAATAAAGTTTGAGCGGTAAGTTTGAGCAGTTTTAAAAGTAGACAGAACTAGAATTTGAGGCTAAAATCTGCACAGCTAAAAAATAAACAAAATCATAATTCAAGTTTAAAATCTGTTCAACTCAAGAGTAAACAAAATAAAATTTTGAGTTTAAAATTTGTTCATTTCAGAAGTAAACAGAATCATCATTTACGCTCACCTAATATACTTCACTTTGAGTAAAACGATTTTCTACCCTTTTAAACATACATAAAACTAGCAAGACAATTTCCACAATCACCTCAAAGATTTACACGTTCAGATTTAACCATTGCATTTGCCCATTTTCAACACACTTTAAGGAAACAAATCACATCCATTTGAACATGTACAGAACCAGCAAAGCAGATCCAACCATCACCATATCTTCACTATTATCACACATCATAATAGCATTTCTCAAGCAACCAAGTTAAAAAAAATGTCAAGTAGATTTAACTAGCATTACTCTAGCGTCTTCGCTTGCCTTGTGCAGAATTTGAACACCCAAAAGTTAAAGCTCTCCTATAGATTTTTGGATCGGGTGATGGTAAAAGTAGAAAGTGAAGAAGGGAGTTACAGTTTGAGGTAAAAAAATTTCTTCGGTGATTACCCAGATAGAATGAGACAGAGGAGTAGACGTTGAGGTGGATAAATATATTGCACTCACAAGTGGCACATTCTTTTTCCATCATGGCTAGGTGTAAGAAATCAAGAGCTTAATCGGAAGGAGTAGTGGTCAAGGAAAATGATTGTTTAGGTTAGGTGTCTAGCTATAACAGAAACTTGGCTTAAGAGGACAAGTGGCATGTTTCATCCTTCATAGGCCATGTGAGAATAAGGGTATGAAGAGATGTTTTGGTGAGGAATTAAGAAGAAAATAGAATATCTCCCCCTTCCTTTTATAACACCAATTAGAAATATTTAAAAAAATGGTTAACACTACTTAACCAAAATTTAACTAATAAAATTACCCACTAATTATCAAGACAACGGTAAATTAATTAATACCGCACTACTATTAACGTACACAACAACATTTAAAATTTTAAACACGTCGAGCTCAGAACGATTACGTTCCCGAATTCGCGCCTCACAATTTACGGTCCAACAACGATTTCTACACGTCCGCACAAATACTAAGCTAAATAACACTTAGCTTTATTATTTAAGTATCATTTTTTAACATGGAAAACTTCCAGCATCATATACATATTATTATGAATTTCCGGATGTTACGTTAGCCCCAATACTGGCAAGACAAGGCCAAAAAACGAAGCATGGGCTCATGTCGATATAGCATTAGCACGTGGCAATAATGATTCCTAATATTCTATCTTCATCGTATATTATATTTTATCATAATTTTCAGATGTAAATCACAGTATATTAGTAGACTAAAACTACGGATCACCTAGACGACATCACACGTTCGAAACTTCTAAATATCATTTCACGATCCTATTAATTTAATATCGATTTTCTTATAGAAAATGTTAAAGCATGAGGCCGCTAATATTTCTATTACATACTAATTACGTAACGTAAGTAAAAAAAAGCTAAAGGTTAATCATGACAAAACCAAACTAAGTTTTACAAAGTTAGGAAGTATAATTAGCTTCAAGCATTAATGGAGGCAAAATATACTTATAACCAACGTTGGCAATGAAATTCTCACAAGATAAGGAAGGATTGTGTAATTATTCTTATTCTAAAAACGAGAATGAAATCGTCGTTTAATCAAATGATATAACCACATCATGGATTGGAATTCACTTTAAATAAAATTTCACGTACGTTCATGCGGTGAATTTCATCGATGCAAATATTTATATTGTTGCAATTTTCTTGCGAAGATTTATGCCGACGTCCACATTTAAAATATTTGAACAAGTACAGTAGACTCGTGGCTCGATTCCCGGAAAAGGTCATTTTTTTTTGTGCAGTATGAAAATGGTGAAAAGGACACTTTATATTATATTAGGTAATAAATGAACAATAAGATGTGTAAACAAGTCAGCTTTCGGGATGGGCTAAACACGTGATGTTTTTGTTTGGTCTTGGGAACGAAATGGGCCTGACTCCGGCCCTGTCCTTTCCTTAAAGAGCTTCCCGCCACCTTCACTTTTTTCCCTAATTACTTTCTCAAACTGCACCACCGCTCCAAAATCCATAAAAAGAAAATTAGGACCACCTATGACTTGAGCTTTTAAATTGCAAAACCCAAATTTCATTTTTAGTCTAATCCGAAACACCGGCAAGAATTTTCAAAATTTTGAATTCGAAATTTAACATTTACAATCGCTCGTGATTCCCCATCGTAATTTTCCAAGACTCGAATATTTGATTTTTGGAATTTTGGAGGGCGAATTGTTAGCGCAAGTCAAGAAGCAGCAGAGATTCGACCAACAAAAAGAAGAAGAAGAAGAAGCAGCAGAGAAGCGGAGGCGAATAGGCTATTACTCTCCACTGCCCTCGTGCTATCAAAGGAAGGATTTTGTCGAGGACCGATCGCAAAAAAAATTAAGCAAATGAGTTAATTTTATAAGTTTTTAATGAATTTACCCTTCTTCAAATATATTTAATTAGTATTTTGTTGAAAATTTTCATGAAAATTCAGAGTGCTCGCTAGACCTAATACCCTAAAAAATCCTCCAATTTAGCTCAAGTTCCAATCTTATCCTAAACTTTTTTTCGTTTTCATGAAAAAAACATCAACTTTAGGTCCAGTCCCAATCTACTTAAACTTTTTTTTTATTCCGTAAAAAACCGACATTTTTAAGTTTAGTTCTAATTCTATCTAACCCTTTTTTTTCTCATTAACCCTCCGTCCATAATTGCCTTTAGTGACGTGACATTTTCATGCCATTACTCTAATTTTTTTCGCTAATTTCATATCCAAGAAGAAGACGTACATTCATATTAGCCCAAACGTCATCTTATTATATCCGAAATTTGGGTAAAAATTGGAGCGATTAGGGTTGGTTTACTTCAATTGCTCTTACTCGTAAGAGCGTCTTCATTCCATCACACTCGAGATCTTCAATTTTGCGCTTAGTCTTCAATCTCTTGTGGTCGGAGAGCTCGCACTTGAGACACTAGGTTCAGAACGCTCGAACAGCTCGCTTTCGGGAATTTTTTAATCTCTCGGTTGTCAAGACAAATTTTGGACGGATGGTTATTCAAGTAAAAGTTAGCGATTTTTTATGGTATAATAGAAACTAGAACTAAATTTTGGGGTTTCGTATAGGATAAAAAAAATTTAGGTATAATTGAGATTGGACCTAAAATTGGGGATTTTATATGGTAGTAGGCAGTGCCTCCCTACCATAACCCTCTTGGAAGAACAAAAGCTAATGGAATCAAGACCCGATGGCTTCCGGGAAACGAATGGATCGATGGGTCATGATTCACTCCTCCCGGGGCAGGACCGTATTGATGGTCGCGCTGAGCCTTTTTACCTTAGCAAGTTTGTAATTGTCGGCAATTATGTCCCTCCTCCTGCTTTTGTGCATGCCACTCGCGGATGATGGTGGCTTGTTTTATAATCAAATCAAACGTGATGGTCACGCCCCTCTTTGCCCGATCTAGCAAAATCGCTGCTTCGACCGAGACCGTGTCTGATCAACTTCGGTAGACCGCGCAGGCAGAATTGGAATTCTCCTGCCTCCTCTTTTTGAATTCTTTAATTTCCCACGAGAGTTCGGGTCTTGTGATGTGAATTCCCCGAGCGCGCCTTCTAGAACGAGAGAGACGGGGGAGAAAGAAAGCCCGCGGTGAGGCGGTATCCTTGGACAATGAACGATGTACTTGAGATGGTTCTTTTAGTAGATCTATCAAATGGGGGGAGCTAAGTCGGATTGAAAATGATCCGGCTCAAAATTAATTAATTTTCATACGCTACAAATTTAGCGATTTATATCCGATCTAATCCATACCCACGTGTATACTTGACTCTATTTATATTGCTAAAACACTTTTATATTTAACCAAATTAAAAAAAAACACAAACCCAAATTAAGATGAAAGAACGGATCGAGCGAGTGAGAGATTGAGTGAAGGTTAAAGAGAGTGAAGAGAGCCATATAAGTGGATTGGGTCTAAGTAAGATGCGAGTCAATTCAACACCGTATTAAATTCATTTATGATCCATAGATTTTGATCTAAACCAATTAATGAAATATACTAAATATAACTAATACATATAACAAATTAACTCATCAATTACGAGTTAAGAAATGAATTTATATCCCGTCTCGACGGGTCTAGCTTCTGGGACACACGAGCATCGTGTTTGTGCATCATCCAACCAAGGCACGGTTTTTTTTTTTTCTTTGTTCCTTCGCTCGAAAACAAAGGCACGGGTCAATTAACTAACTTTCCGACAGGACTTGTCCACATTTCACCGGTTTTGCCGTTCAGCGAACGACGAGCATGAGGCGTGTGCATGGGGGGGCCATCGTTCTGTTGCCATGCCAGTACGCACCGCTGGGTCTCGCGGCGCGCTCTGACTCTCCCTCCGCTACGCGACGCTGGCCCTTCCATCGGGACTTCAATGCGACCAAAAGCCAAACCCTGTTCCCATGTTTGAGAAACCAAATCCTCCCAAATTACCAACCCCCGCTCACCTACTCTCTCTCTCCGTTTTCTTGCTTCTTGTTTCCCACGAGACCACGATTCCTCGCGATCCAATTTTTGGGTTTCACAGGTGTCGCGTCCAAAAACGACTCATCAAATTCGCGACTTAATTTTCTCGCGCCCCTTTCTTCCTTTCTCGCGCCTCCACACTAACGTCTGAACTCCGAACATGGCGACAGCGACGCCATATATTTCTAGTCTCTCGGCGTTCGCTTTCAAAGAGGCGCGTCGGACCGCCTCTGAAATATCCCGATCCGTCGATGACGAGGACGATGAAAAAAGAAATCCAAAATGTTAACTGCTAGTGACCGGATCAAGACAAATAATTTGGAGGAGAAAAAGAGAGAGAGAGAGAGAGAAAATGGGGGATAAATAATGGCCGCCAAGAATTCTAAATTCTAATGGGCAGAGCGCATACGACCCTGACGGAGTTCGTTCATCCCCCTCGCACCTGCTCTGACTCTCTCTCTCTCTCTCTCTGTCTTTCTCTCTCCGCTTTGCGTTTGCGTTTGCGCCTGCGAGCGAGCGAGGAGGGAGGGCGGAGGGCGGGCGGGGCGGGGAGATGAAGTGCTTCCACTTCACCAATGGAGAGCGGCGGGACGAGGAGGACGGCGGCGGCGGCGGCGGCGTCGCCTCGTCCAGGGCGTCCAGGGTGTCGTGGGCCCGCTCCTTCAGCGTCGCCTCCAGCACCGCCGACACCCGGCGGTCCGAGTTCGACTCCGATTCCAGGGACTTCGGCGACTCCGTGGCCTTCCACGAGCTGCTGACCGCGCGCCGCGCCAACGATCTGCGGGTCTTCTCCTTCGCGGAGCTAAAATCGGCCACCCGAGGGTTCAGCAGGGCCCTCATGATCGGCGAGGGAGGGTTCGGCTGCGTCTACCGGGCCGTCGTCGCGGACGGTAACGATTCGAGGACGGACGTCGCCGTGAAGCAGCTGAATCGCAACGGCTTCCAGGCATGGATTTTCCTTTTCTGTTTTCTCGTTGCTCGTCATATCTGAGCTCTTCAATGCGCGATGTCCATGACTTGATGCTGTGTAGCGATGCCATTTTTACGTGCTTAGCCTTAGAATTTGGTTATGAAGATCATTAGAGGCGATGTCAAGAGCGTGTTTTTACGCATCAAATCCGCCGGATATAAACCTAGGAACTGAATTTGCTCGCGTTTCGTAGAAAGCATTTGACGGAACTCCTAGTCAATTAGAGTCGCTAGCCGCTTCATCTTGTACAGCACCCGATAGCTTCCAGTAAACAGTAAAAGTACTCACTGTGATATGATGTATCTTTCCGTTCTTGCGACTGGAAAAATCAAACAGTAGTGCGTATTGGCTGATTCTACAGTTGGTCGAGATTTTCATTGAGCAATTCAGACTACTTTATCAAAAAAAATTTCTATATTGTTACGAGTCAGATTATTTTCTCCTTCTGTAGGGCTTAATGTGGTTGGACTGCCTATGAAACTTGTAAGAGCCTAAGAACAGAACTGCACTATTTGACTGAAAGTATATCCAATATTCAGGGGCATAAGGAGTGGATTAATGAAGTAAATTTTCTTGGTGTAGTCAAGCACCCAAATCTTGTCAAGCTTGTCGGTTATTGTGCTGAGGACGATGAGAGGGGGATTCAACGCCTTTTGGTCTATGAACTCATGCGCAATAAAAGCTTGGAAGATCATCTCCTGGCTCGCGTGCCATCGCCTCTTCCTTGGAAAGTAAGGTTGAAAATCGCCCAGGATGCTGCTCGCGGATTAGCATACCTGCACGAAGAAATGGATTTTCAGGTACATGGCTCAAAAGCAATTTCAGATGTTCATGCTCTCACGGCAGCTTTCTGCCATATAAGTTCGCTTGGAAAGAATGCTGCGAGAGAGGCAGGAATACTTGGGAAATGCATTACGCTGTAAAAGTGTTTTCCTACGCTGGCAAGTACATGTAATTTCGCTGCTTGCTTTATGCAGCTGATTTTCCGAGATTTTAAGACATCAAACATCCTGTTAGATGAAGACTTCAATGCTAAGCTCTCAGATTTTGGATTGGCTAGGCAGGGACCGGCTGAAGGGCTGAGTCATGTATCAACATCGGTCAGTCGAGCCATCTGTTTGTGGGATGTTCCTATCATTTTTTACTGTGAGGACAACGAGAATGAAAGCTTTTCTCAGAAAAACTTTTTGCTCTGCCACCATCGCCAGCTTTCACTTGATTATTTATCACTCCATGGATAGCTAGAATATATTCGAAGTTTTTTACCATGAGGAGATAGTAGTACTCTTCAACTTCATTCTGTATCACTAACAAAATCCATTCTCTCTAAGGTTGTAGGAACGATTGGTTATGCAGCTCCAGAGTACGTGCATACGGGCCGGCTGACTGCTAAGAGTGACGTTTGGAGCTTCGGGGTGGTTCTTTACGAACTCATCACCGGAAGACGGGCAGTGGAAAGGAACCTACCTCGGAGTGAGCAGAAGCTTTTGGATTGGGTCAGACCTTATGTTTCGGATTCAAAGAAATTCCCCCTTATTCTAGACCCACGACTCGAAGGATGTTGCATCAAGTCGGCTCAGAAACTTGCTTCTCTTGCCAATAAGTGCCTGATGAAGCAGCCGAAATCGCGTCCTAAAATGAGCGATGTGGTCGAGATGCTTGGGAACATCATCAGCGAACTATCCCCACAGGATGATGTTATTCCCGAACCAGTAGAAACTGAAGCTGAAGATGCGAAGGGAGAGGCTGCAGGGGAGACGGAGGTCGATTCCAATAAACAAGGAAACAGTAAGTCGAGGAAAGTGTTTGATATTAGAGAGATAGTCAACTTGAGAAACAAGTCCATAGGGAAGTTGGATTGGAGAAATTGGACTCCTGGATTGGTAAGAACTTGGTGACTCAGTGTACCAATGTTTGTGTCATACGATACGAAATGCGTGCGCATCTGTCCCATCGACATGGAGATCATGAGAGATGCGAACAATTTCATCGTGATGTAGCAGTATTAGAGTTGTATATATACTGGAGGCGAACCCGTTCTTCAAATGCAAGCTGCGTATTTCAATTTTCTCCTTATAGATCACCTCAGTTAACCACTGAAGATGACCTCTACTGTTGTCTAGCAATGACATCCCAGGAATATCAATATGAGTGATGACTTGGGGATGAGACAGCTCCGGTTATCTCTTCACATGGACAAAACTCTGATCCAACATGAAGCAGATGGATCGTCGTCAAGATTATAAAACTTGTCACTTTCAAGTATGATAGCGTTTTTCTTTCGTCGTCAGGACAAGCTGGCTGTCTTGGGCCAGCTTGTCTCATGTTTCCTTTTGGGCTTATTACTTGAACCCTTGCTGCATTATCAATCCTCGTGTAATGGATTTACATAAGAAATTAACATCATTAATGCTGATAGGATTAGTGAGAACTCGGATGTTTTCCTGAAAAGCAGGCATCCGCATTGAAAGCTCGGAAACTCCGACTACAATTTCGCATGGAACATCTGAAAGCGTTAATGTCAGAATCATTGCATCTGAGGTTCTTTCTTTCCATATCAAAAAATTGCAAGATAATATGGAAAAAGACAACAAGTTACAAGACCAATAGGAACCCATCCCGAAGAGATTGATCGAACAGAATACATCTCAAACCATATCAAAACAAGCTTTTATATAACAGCATTTCGCTTTTTCTACCGACGGCCAAACTGAGCGCTAAGACTGAGACGTGATCTTTCAGAGATACAACATTAGCAGCTGCTTCGTGTTACCCTATATTAGCTTAAAATGGCTCCAAAAAGACTCAACAAATACATTAGCCCAAGAACTGTACAGAAACAGAATGGCGTAAGATAGGTGCCCTTAAGGTCACAAGAGAAGACACTTGTGCCCCCCCGCTGACCTTCTATGCGTAAAGAGGGGAAGCGGAAGGCCTCGGGTACGCAACAGCTCTTGTTCGAGTGCTCGCATCATCGGCACTTCGTCTGCGAATTCTCTGCCCGCTGCTTGGTCTGCCGTTACCAGCATTTTCGCTTACCTTGGACTCCTGAAGCTGTTCCAGCTCTGTGACCACCTCGTCCATGCTAGGCCTGAACTTGGCATCCATGGATAGGCATCGCAGAGCTACAGTTGCCGTCTTGTGGGCCTCTTCCATGCTGTACTGGCCCTGAAGGCGATTGTCCAGCACTCGGAAGACTTTGCGTTTATTGGACAAGTAGGGCTTGCCCCATTCCACAAGGTTGTGCTCCCCAGATGGACGGTTCTTGTCGACTGCTCTCCTGCCAGACAACATCTCTAGCAGGACCACCCCGAAGCTATACACGTCGCTCTTGGAAGTTAGATGACCTAAAAGAGGTGAAAAGAAATGCGCAACTAATTACAGGGGACAAAAAAGATCAAAGCACTGAATCAACCGTCGTAGAAGATTCCCTAGATGACCAAATTTATCAACCAGTTTCGAGCCCCAATAGAAGTCTGAAACAGAATCGATGCAATTAGAAGTTTCAAAAGGACAACTCTCCCATGATGTGGACGTAGTCATAGCACTTCTGCAAAGGTACTCAATTGAAGATGAAAATGGTAAAGAGTTGTTATCTTCGCTTATTTTGGATGGCTAGGGGCTTTGACTAACCTTTATGACTTGAAGTCTAGACATTTTCTGAATAGACTCATTCAGATGCAAATACAGTATTGCTTAGCTAGTGATGGTGGGGTTTGACTAATCCGCTATAAGAGCGGGCAAGTTGCATTGGGTGGATTGACACAAGCAAGAAGCTCGAACTGGACACCCAAAGTTTGTTACTGAGAGAGTTATGACTTTCAACATTACCTGTGGCAAGATATTCAGGGGCGGCGTATCCATGAGTCCCCATGACTCTGGTCGAGACGTGACTTTTATCACCGGTTGGACCATCCTTGGCCAAACCAAAATCAGAAAGTTTTGCACTGTAATTCTGCCATTATGAAATAATGCTTTTTAAATGTTGAAAAACAATTAGACCGTCAAAAACACGAATAAGGAGCAAAAACATCAATTGGCATCAGCCATGCATAAGATATTAACAAAGACATTAACCCAGAATATAGTAGCAAGACACAGTAATTACTATTGTTCTACAAGAAAGTGACGACCATTTTAAATTCCCATACCGAATCGAGAAGGATATTGGAAGTCTTGAAATCCCGGTATATCACTTTGGCCTGAGCGCTGTGAAGAAAGGCCAGCCCCTTTGCAGCACCAAGTGCGACCTTTAACCGAAGGTTCCAAGACAAAGGTTGGAAATATGATCCTCCTGATATACCAAAAGTTTTTACATGTCAAAATAATATCAACAAAAGCAACATTTGCTCAGCAATATGAGTGGGACAGGAACAAATAACTTACTCCTAAATAAATGGTTTTCCAAGCTACCGCGAGGCATAAATTCATACACCAGAATTCGATGCTCGTCCTCCAAGCAGTACCCAATCAACCTCACCAGATGAGGATGATAAAGCTGCCCCAAATAATTAACTTCTGCCTACATGATCAAGATTACCAGTATTAGCACACAACAGATCCGACACTCACTTTGATCAACACAACTAGGGGAACAAAAAGCTCAACATTATTGTGCTCGCAAAATGTTTGGGATACGAAGCTTGAAATTGCCACCACTTCTAATGAAGTTGGAATTCGTATCCAAGTTGCCCGTCTCATTCACATCACCAGCTGTGTTACCTAGTTTCTCAAAGAAGGGAAAGCTTGACTCACCAACCACTCTCTATGACCTTGAAAACTTTCTTGGTTGAGCCTCTTCGCTGCAATGACCATACCAGTTCCAGCTTTTGCCGCAGCAAAAGAATTCTCATCAATCCACCCTTTGAAAACTGAGCCAAAACCACCTTCCCCCAGAACACTATCGGGGCGGAAATTCCGAGTAGCCATTCTGAGGTCGGCATAGCTAAATCTCTTCACATTTGACGACTGCAAAATCTCTCCCTCACTCCTCGGAGTCAGAGGAGCCAAAACTGATGAGGCCTTGCTCCCATTACTGCTCAGATCATTCTCGCTGGTGCCAATGCTTTTCGTATTTGTGCCTGCGCATGAAATATTCTCTATTATATGCAAAACAATACAAAGTCTACTCGCGGAACTTTCAACAAAACTCTCCTGATATTGGTGGAACTACTAAGTGCGCATCGGTACACCCAAGTGAATTCGGCAGGTTTCAGCAGGCATTGCAACTTCAACATAATCGACAATTCACAGCAAAAAGGGGAAGGAAAAATTATTCATCTCTTCTGCAAGAGATATAGAAAGGAGAAAACTTTTCTGTGTCTTATTTTTTATCAGTAACATGTAGAGTTTTAGGACAATGAATTACCCAGAACACATGAAGAAATCTATGTCGCGTCTAATCCAAGGAAATAATTGGTCTGTGAGGTTTCCCCTATCAACTCTTCAACTCAATTCAACATGATATGCCAGACAAGTACTTTACTGTTTCGCTCTACTTCCATTAGAATTTCTCAAGACAACATAGGAAGTTTTAAAGGCTCAGAGCTTGCTTCACCTAAGTCCACGGGGCATTCATACTAGAGGAAGTATGAGGTGAAAAAGAGTATCCAACATAGCACTACCTGCCTAGAATGAGCACTTAGAAACTGGTCAAACTATACAACCACTCCCACTTAAACTAAATTGGACACATATGTACTGATAGCCATAAATTCCACTCCATCCCCACCACATCGAAATAAAATAACATTAATAGGCAGCACGAAGCTGAAAAATTAGTTAGTAAGGAAAGAAGAGATCTTATAGAAAGTGAAGACCAGAAAAGAAAAAGGAAGAAGAATTCAGCTGCATCTAGCAGCTTGCAGCTACTACGCAATCTGCACTCAATTGGCAACGTAAATGAGAAACAGAAAACAAAAGAGCGTGACCGAAAAATCTAGTACCTGTGTGACATGGGCTCTCAGCCTTGATTCGAGCGCTCAAGCAAATCCCCATCGAAACCCAATTTTGAGAATCACTTCCCCTCCCGCCTACAGATCGCAAAAGCATTCCTTTACACAGTGAAGGTTGCAAACCAATAGCTACCAAAGCTCAAGAACGAAACGAAGCAGATCTGAGTTCTGAAAGAGGAAAGGGGGTTTCGCATGCAGACCCAATTTGAAATTTAACGGGACAAACGAAAAACTAAACCTGCTCTCACCTCAGCTCAAGCAAACTAGAATTTCAACAACGGCAGACGAGAGAAAGCTATATCATGGACAAAGAGAAGGGGCGAGGAAGGAGGAGGAAACGAACAAACCCTTTCACCAGAACTCTTTAACTGATTGCCCACCCACTCTCTGCAGACCCAGTACAGAAGCAGCCGCGGAAGGAAGAAAAGAGTGTGGCTTTCTTGTTCTGTATGAAGCTTTTGCAGCTCAACAAGACCTCAGAGAGAGAAAAGAAGAAGAAGAAGAAGAAGAAGACCACCTTTGCAGCAGGAAAAGCTAGTTAGCTTACACCTTACAGCTCGTTTTGATTAATGCAGCAGCTCGAACGAGAGCGAGAGAGAGAGAGAGAGAGGGAGGGAGGGAGGGGTGGGTTGGGAGAGTAGCATTAATGGCGGGTTGGCCCCGCTTCTTCTAATCTCTCAAAAAAAACACTCTTCCTTTTTCTCTTTTTTTAGACTCTCTCGCTCGCTCCTGCTCGAGAACTAGCGAACGAGCAATGGCAGAGTCAAGTCAGAGCAGATAAGCCTGCACGGGCTGCTGCCATCCTAAGCCGTCCGATCCGATTTCTTCCCCGAGTCCCTCCCATTTCACCACTCGACTCCCGAACAAAAACAAGAATAGTAAAAACACGAGGCTTTGCGTTGACGCCTCTTTCGCCATCCAATTAGGCTTTGGACAAAGAAGAACATGACATTGGAAACACATAACCGACAACCTCGAAAGGCGTCGGCTACAGTACCGCGACCCAGCACAGTAGTTACATGTTTCCTTTGGTGTACTTAAATCTTGACCCTTTCAACGTAATTAAGAGGTCAATTGTTAATCATAAACGGGTAACCAACCTCACCCCCTCGTGGAAGAAAAACGCTCCTTCCAGCTATCGATTCCGCCATACTTAGCTGGAAAGCCGGAGCTCATGATGAACGTATTTCCAAGGTTTCAACGCGATGAAAGGGTCACATGTTTGAATACTTTTTGCCAGGAAAGAAAAGGAGGCATTTGCTGATCCTAGATGATAGAATGAAACTTACTTGAATCTCCTCCATTTTCTAGCGGAGAGAAGCTTCGGGAATGATCAGCACCTGTAGAATAAGCAATATTTCCAAATGGGTCACTGACTGTTAGCTAAACAACGACTTTAAAATTACTGGCAACAACAAAAAAAAATAAAGACTTAGGACCGATGAAGTCGGTCGATTAGTTAAGTTGACGAGTACTAGGATTGCTCCCGGCATCTTACCAAGTATAAGATTTTTAGTTATGGAAAGTTACTCTTCTAGAATATCGACATGCTAAAAGAGAAAAATGTAATAGCTTGGTTTCTTCAGCAATTACAGAATGGAAGATTAGCAAACTCACATCGCCCATATCGTCGTGCATGCAAAATTTTCACAGAAATTTCGAGCAAATACTTTGGATCCCTTTTTAATGCCCGCATGCCCTTAAATTGAACTCGTCGGGTTGCGTCCGATCCTATCCACGAGTCGCGTTAGCAAGCAAGAGATCTCGATGGCTTTCCAACATCTGCAAATTGATGCAGAAGCACTGCTTCGGAGCGCGATCAGCGCTCTCGGAGCGAGCTTTGCGGATTTGCTTTGCAAGCAACGGTTAGAATAGAAGGGCAGGAAGTAAGCAGCACGTGGGGCACGCAAGGACTAAGGAATAGGGACAGCCCAGCTACGTTGGGAAACCCCTTCGTCGTTTATCGTAATCCGGATTAGTCACGTGTTTCGGAGACCTTTTTGTCAATGATCTTCCAGAAAAACGCAGACCCGACATCCTCCGCACGATCGGGGTACGGCCGATTTCTTTTTGCTCATTGAACGAACGTCGGTTTGCAGATTCCACCTTACTTAAAGGACGGTCGATCATCAGGCTCACCTCAGGCTGGCCATTCGCGCTAAGGACATTGACCAGATTTAGATGATGTCAGTTGATTTGTCAAATGTGCGAGTAAAAAATGATCCGACTCAAATTGATTAATTTAACATGTTTTTTTGATCCATTTTCACGTAAAATACTCGACTTAATACATATCGCTAAAATACATTAAGATGAGAGCAAGGAATGAGCAAGGGTAAAATCGAGTAAGGACGAGAGAGAGAGAGAGAGTCGTTAAAGTGGATTGAATCTAAATAAGTTGAACTCGTATTATTTTTTGCTTTACCAATCTAAATCCATTTATCGAATATAGTTAACTCATATAACTATTGAGATAAATGTGTGAGTTGTGCTAGAAAAGTCCCGCGTCGAAAAATTGATGTAGTGTAAAGTAGTCAATATATCCAAGTTGGCTTATAACTCATTGATTTAAGCTTTTGAGTGAAGGTAAGTTCAACTGACTCGAACTTGGGCTCCCTCTTGGCGATCTCAAGTATCGGGCGTTTACTACGCTCTCCCAACAATAGCAACTCAATCTATGAAATATGGATTAAAAAAATAAGTTTATGACACATTCTGATATGTCTAGATGTCCGACAAAATACAAATCTTGAAAAATAGTAAATCACTTTAAATTTGGCAAAAGTTATGTAGGAAAAATACACGTGAACTTTCTCGAAACGGGGCTCCCATGTGATTTGCTCCTTTGCCAAGATTTTGCAAATCTACAAACTGAATCAGACTTTTTGCCCCCTCAATCAATGACGGTCGCATTCATTCTGTCCAAGGAATCGCTTCTATTTACACGGCACGCCGTGATGTAGGACGGAATCTCGACCAGAAATAAAAAGAGGTTGGATTTTCATGGATCTCAATATTTAGTGTCACATCGAATCCTTATGAGCAACGTCTAGAGGACGGTACTATTACTTTCCACGCGTGGAGATGTGTGGTGAGGAAGGTACCGTCACTTTGTGAAAAGTGACGGTACCGTCCTCCAAAACATTTCTTAATCCCCTTTTACTATCTTTCGATAGTAGATGGCGAAGATAGTTTATCCTTGTAGATCTAGTTTTCCCACAAAAGAGCTCGTTCCTTATGTATGTACCGTAATGCTAGGTAAGAGGATCCTTCACTTTCTCACTTCTAGGGATCACAATCTTTTGTCTTCTTCGAAATAACCTCAATGATACATCTATGGAAATATTTCGAATAAGATGATTTTTGCCAAATTCCCGTTTGAGCAAGCAAAGGGAACAGGCAAAGAATATTAATATTTACAAATCGATTGAATTCACCACAAGAGCTTTACGTGAAATTTAATTTAAAATGGATACTAATCCATCATGTGGTCATTCAATTAAAGAAGTTTTCATCGGGTTTTACTGACATAACAGTCTGTTGAGCTATTGTGAAAATAACAACTTACCGTGAGTTACAAATTATTGAATGGGTGAACCTCATAATAATCTATAATTATTTGTTACTTGGTTTTTTGTGGTTCGGAAGAGACTATTATTCTCACAGTAATTAAAAATCATCACTTAATCATTTCTCATTTTTCTTTCACCGGCGAATTCGCTCCACATGTAAATCCTACAAATTCAACGATACACGGGAATTGATGGTGACGTAAATTGGACATGAAATTGGGGCTCACATGCACCGGATGCAGCGACATTACATGCATTGCACCCGACCGACAAACTGACCATGGACGTGACTTTAGCCAACTCGTGACTTTTAGCTCGGCTCAAGTCAAGAGTCAACTTTGCTAGCAGCTTCTTGAGCCCTCCTCAGGTTACACAGACACCCGCGACGGTGCCTAAAATCGAAGAAATCCTTGAAACCGATGAAACCATCAGCCCGTGGGTTCTGGGGCAGGTATCGGGGGTCGCAAGATAAGTTCCAAGTTCTGTAAAAGCTTTGCATCCGACATGGTAGTTTCCGGGATTTGTGGCCCTAACCACCTTATACAATCCGTACGAGATATCCTGTAAAATAATTAAAATAGTTCCCTACCCTTTTTTCTAATCACAAATCTTTGTAAAAGTGAGAAACACAATTTGACCAACTAGGTCATTAGATTACTCTTGGTTTAGCGTAAGTACCTATTATTACCTCGTAGCACGAGTGTCCCAGCAGAAGAGCAAGATCATGTCTATATTGGGCCCTTAATTCGGAACGCTGACGGGCCGTCGCCTAGGAAGCAATTTTTTGTGGGCCAAGGAAGCGATACAAAAGTGAGAAAAATCAGCCCTGGAAAGATGTTGCTTCAGTTGGATATTAACAGTTTGAGAAAATTTCAAATAAGGACATGAACTGCCATCATTTTTTCAAATAAAAGTTTGAAGTGGATCTTATCTCAAATGAGAGTTTGAAGTGCCCTCGTTTTCTCAAATAAGGGCCTGAAATAGATATCATCTTAAATAAAGACTTGAAATGGCCATATTGGTTTCAAAGAAAGGCTTAACTTCACTAGCCGAAAGGCATTTTTTGTCATTTACTTTTCTGAATTTTCTTTCCTTTTTCTTTTTCCACTTCTCTCCGCCGGCCATCACTGAGGCATAGTGATGGCTAGTGGAGGTCGTTGGACTCAGGCAAGATGCCAGCAAGGGTCGCGTTGCCCTCACCTAGGTTGATTGAGCAAGGGTGACCTTCGCTAGATTTGGCAAGGGCAACCCTCGCCCTCGCTAGCCCAGGCCACTGGTGTTGGGCAAGGGTTGCCCTCGCCTAGTCTCGCCAATCTAGGCCAAAAGCTTTTATTTGAAACGATTTGGTTATTTTAAGCTCTCATTTAAAACAAGGTTCACTTCAGATCCTTATTTAAAGAAATGACGGCACCTCAAGCTATTACTTGGAATTTTCCCTAATGGTAAATAACCTATATTAGGAAAAAAAGAAAAAAGGGTTACGTGAAGTCATCGTGCCTAGAATCATCACCTTTAGAACATAGCAGTGAAATAGAATGATTTATCACGACGAACGGAAAATGCATGCTCTCAAAAGGAGCATTTTTCTCCAAGAAGAGAATGGAAACAAAAAATGCTTCACGGAAGAAACAGTAAACGTTTTCTCAAATCAAAAAGCCTTGGCGGTGGCCGCCAGCGGAGCACAATCAACCATATTCCAAATAATGGGCCTTTTTGTTTTCATGGATTTCTTTTTTGGTGGTGTGGTGCTGATTTGCTGTCCATCGAGATCAAATTCTTAAAAAAATAAAACGACCGTTGAGTTAAGAAACCGCTCCCCCTAGGGATGGTATTTGTCAATTTTATACGTCGGGATGTTTTTTTATGGACCCTTTGAAAATGGATTCTCAATATATTTCAGGTGCCACCGTTAGATTAAACAATAAGGTAAAATCTCGTCCGTTATTTATATTATATAATTTATAACAAAAGACGTGGGAAAAAAAAGTAAATGTCACTTCAAGATCCGTCATTCGACCAAGAAGCACATGTAATAACTGGCTTCGAGCTCGAATCCTTGCGACAAATGAACTCGACACGACGGCAAATACCACGTAGGGCTACTCCAAATCCACGAGAGAATATCCAGTACGTCAACCGGTACCAGGTCAGCAAAAAATAAGTCCATTCTTTGTGCGCCACGTATCCCTCGCGGGCCCACCCGCCAGAAAAAACTCTCTCTTCTTCTCTTTCTCCTCCCCTCTCTCTTCTGCACTTGCTTTTCTTGTCTCTTTTTGGCTGCCACCGTGGCCATGGAGCTTGAGCTTGAGCCCAACATCTCGGCGTCCATTGCCACATACCTCGCGCTCGTGGTTGTGAGCATGTTCAAGCTTCAAGCTTGCGGCCATGGCTGGTCATGGTTGCTCGAGTTTGGAATCCCGTCGATAGTCGCTAGATCTAGAGAATTATGGCCAAGGATACTCAATCCGGAGTCTCGCCGTCGCCATAGCCGCAGGGCCCGGGTTCGAGCCTAGAGCGCGAGCTCGAGCACAACCATTTGACCATGCCTGCCATCTGTTGAGCTGGCGGCCGGAGTTGCGACGACTCGAGGCCATGGATGCTCAAGCTCAAGCTCAAGCTCAGAAGCCGTGTAGATGGAGCTTCGAGCTTGCGGCTATGGCAGTTGGACCCGGAGTCTCGTGGCCACGGACACTTGATTTGAAAACTTGTAGTGGCCATGGACGCGGAGGTCGAACCTGAGTTAACGGCCATAGCCAAGAAGAAACCGCAGTGAAGAGAGAGAAGAGAGGACGGAGAGGAGAGAAAGAGAGTGCAGCAGAGAGAGAGAGAGGTTTTTCTTGCAGGTGGGCCCGCGACGGACACGTGACGCATGAAGAATGGACTTGTTTTTTGCTGACCAAGCCAGTATTTTTCTCCAAATCCACAGTCATCGCTCGCATAAATGCACGACGATCCTCGTCACCAAATTTTTAACTTGAGCTGCCGACTGCTCTCCCTCACGTTACCCCCCACCAACCACCGCACCGCAAGTTAGAAGGCGAGCGCGTTCAGTCCACGGCTCCATCGCCCACGTACAGTAGCGCGTGGGTACCACCCATCCGTACTGCACGGCCCACTTTTATGGAGCGCGTGTACCGCACTTCCCGCCTACCTTTGCTTTGCACTCTGCTCTGCTCTTCTTCTGCGTCGCTTTGATAAGTTTCAACCTCATCTATCTCACACACTCTCTCTCTCTCTCTCTCTTCATGTCCTCCACGAATCGCACAACGGACTGATCATGGCCAAACTCTTCCCTCTCGCCACAGCCGTCCTCTTCCTCTCGGTCACTTGTCCCCATCTCTCGCGTGCCGCGTACCCCATCGGCGTCAACTACGGCACCGTCTCCCAAGTCGCCGCCTTCCTCAAGTCCAAGACCACCATCGACCGGGTCAAGCTCTTCGACGCCAACCCCGACATCCTCCGCGCCTTCGCCGGCACCGGCATCGCCGTCACCGTCAGCGTCGGCAACGGCGACATCGTCTCCCTCTCCAAGCTCCCCGCGGCCCAGTCCTGGGTCGCCGCCAACATCTTGCCGTTCTACCCCCAGACCCTCATCAACTGCATCGCTGTCGGCAATGAGATCCTCGCCACCTCCGACAAGACCCTCATCGCGCGCCTCTTGCCCGCCATGAAGGCCCTACACTCGGCCCTCCAGGTCGCGAACGTCACCAACGTCCAGGTCACGACACCGCACTCGCTCGGGATACTCTCGTCGTCGGATCCTCCGAGCACCGGCCGGTTCCGCCGGGGGTACGACCGGGTCATATTCGCTCCGATCCTGGATTTCCACCGCCAGACGAAGTCCGCCTTCATGGTGAACCCGTACCCGTTCTTCGGGTTCTCGGCCAAGACCCTGAACTACGCATTGTTCAAGCCGAACGCCGGCATCTTCGACGCGGCAACGGGGATGAACTACACGAACATGTTCGACGCCCAGATGGACGCGGTCTACTCGGCAATGAAGAAGGTGGGTTACGAGGACGTGGAGATCTCGGTGGGAGAGACGGGGTGGCCCTCGGTGGGCGACCCCAACCAGCCGGACGTGAGCATGGAGAACGCGGTGTCGTACAACGGGAACCTGGTGAAGCACGTGAACTCCAGGAAGGGAACGCCGCTGATGCCGAACCGGACGTTCGAGACTTACGTCTTCGCGCTGTTCAACGAGGACCTGAAACCGTCGACCTCGGAGCGGAACTACGGGCTGTTCAAGCCGGATCTGACTCCGGTTTACGACGTCGGCATCATGAGAAACGAACCGGTAAATGCTGTTCCTTAAACCCTTCGCAAATCTCGCTTTATTAACTGGGACTGGGTGCGTGATTATAGAAATATTTAAGAGTTAAGTGGGCCGAAACTGATAATATGAAGGCTGGTTTTGACGATGGTTGAACTTCCGTATTATACTGACTTGGTTAACATGGCGACGCCGAGGGCATTAATTGACTGGGAATGTTGACGGTACATTTTCTGGGATTTCAGGAGGAAATGGGAATGTTCTTTTTTGGTTAACTGACCTGTAAAAATTACTACATAAATGTTTAATTTATTCAATATAATTTTTAAACTTTAATATAATATTTAATATAATTTATAAATTTTTAATTTGTTCAATATAATTCATCAATTTTTCTCACCTGTTTGATTTAGTCCCTATGAATTAAAAGTTCGAAAATCGAATTACATATTAAATTAAAATTTAGAGATTGCTTGTATTATTATTTCTCAAAAATTCGACCATTGTCGTCGTCGTCGTCTACGTTTTTTTAACTTCCGACGCGTTTAGAGGAGATTGGCGTTGCGTGTCTGAATTTGTTTTCTCCTTTAGTTATCTGGTCTGTGGAACTCAGACAAATGAAAGACGTCTTTTGCTTCGAAGCACGTGCGCACCACAGAAAGAGACGTTGGCTCTTGGGTCCAGCTTCGCTTTGCCCAGAATGCCCTCACTCTGTTACCACATTCACATTTACTGGAGGGCATATTAGTCCACAATAATTATATAATCGGAAAAACAGAATCTCGCGCCATTTGTCAAAAACTGACGTTCCTGACAAAGACAGGAACATTGTCAGCTGACATCGTTCGAAAGTTTTTTTAAATTCATTCGCCGCCCGCATGCGCTTGCTTCGAGATCTAAGCCGGCCATTTCGATTACCCTTTTCGTTTTTGTTTGGGGTGATGACAGGCCAGTGGACCCCGTCCGACGGCCCCGCCAGCGAGCTCTGGCAAGAAATGGTGCGTGCCGCGGTCGGACGCGAGCGACCAGGCGCTGCAGGCGAACATCGACTACGTGTGCGGCGCCCAGGTGGACTGCAAGCCCATACAAGCGGGCGGGGCCTGCTTCGACCCGGACACGGTGCGGTCGCACGCGGCGTACGCCATGAACGCCTACTACCAGGCCTTCGGGGGGCACGACTACGACTGCGACTTCGGGAAGACCGGGACGATCACGGCCGTCGATCCCAGTACGTCCTCCTCGATCCCGTGCTTTTAAATAAAGAGATAAAACATAACCGCGGTTGTTTGGGCTAAGCTGGTGGGACTTGGCAGGTTACGAGGCGTGCGCGTATCCCGAGGGTGCTGGGAGCGTGAGAGTAGAAGAGAAGAAGTCGGTGACGGGAGGATCGAGGAGCCCGTATTGGAAATCCCAAGAATTGTTTATGGGCGGATGTTGCTTTTTGTTCGCTCACTTTGTATTTATTTGAAGAGACAAAAAGGAAATCTGAACGTTACACTTACACCCGCTTTTTTGTGACGGGAGCAAATCGCGGCTTTATATAATAACGTTTTATTTGGCTTTTTAGGGACGTGATTGGGCCGAATTTCCTAAAAAACTCCAAATTTCAAATGTAATTTTAAATTTGTCTCAAACTTTTTTTGTTTCGTAAAAATAATCACAAGCTTTCATTTCAAATTCAATTCTGCCATAGGTTAATTTTGTGTTCGAATGTTGACCAATTTTTTTCAACTTGTCATCTACGTGTCATCTTCTTTTTCCACGTCAGCTCGGGTTGATATTTTCTTTCTTTCTTTTTTTGTTTTTTCATTCTCTTCTCCCTTTCACTTTTCGCCATTGACAACATGGTTTCTAAATTATTAGCTTTAGCTTCTCATCCTTCGCCTTCAACCTCTTCACTTGAATCTCCAAATCGTCCACAATCTTCCAAGTATGGTCGAACACTACCCCATGGTTAGGTGACACCAGCCCAAGTTGCTATCCTATGCTTCTTCTGCATCTCCATTGCCCTCTCGTTAGCAATTGACGACAACACCTCGTAAAAGCCCAACCTCATTTCCTTGTTCTCGGCATCGTCGCGATTGAGCTCAAGGCCCAACATGTTGAAGTCGCGGTCCACGTCGCTGGTGCCGTTATCGTAGGTCCTCAACAAGCCTTCATAGGTGAGCCCGTTCTCGTTGTCAATGCACTCGCCCTAGGTCTTGAATTTGACCCTTGGGTTCACGGCCACCACAAATGCGGCCATTTCCTCCCTGTTGAGCCCTCCATCACGGTTCCCGTCAAATGCTGGAGAATTCGCTTCACCTTCTCCGATTTGCTACCTCTGGTTGTTATTTTAGTTCGAGAGTTTCATCAGAAGCAGAGAAAAGAGAAGATTTAGGCCCAAATGACTGACCAACGCAGAGATAGACGGAGAGGTCGCGATGTGAAGATTGAAAGCAATGATGGTGTTGCTGGCCTTGGGCGACACAAGACCCAGGGTCGCCCAAGGCCAACGACTCCGAATCTGGGCTAAGTTGCGTTGGATCCAATGTCTTGATCCCAAATTCAACTATCAACCTACAAATAGAGGGGACCGAGGCTCGGCTTACAGAAGCATCTGGGCTTACAACAGCGACGAGGAAGTCGTGGCAACGCGCACGCAAGCTGTTGCGGCGATGACCGGCGCGTGGCAATACCTGGATTTCCTTTGTGTTCATGAGGGTGGTCTCGTTGTCCATGGCGGAAAGTGAAAGGGAGAAGAGAATGAAAAAACAAAAAACGAAAGATAGAAAGTGTCAACCCGAGCTGACGTGGAAAAAGTGGATGACACGTAGATGACAGTCGGAAAAAATTTGTCAACATTTGGACAGAAAATTAACCTAGGGCAGATTTGGGTTTGAAATGAAAGTTTGTGATTTTTCATGAGACAAAAAAAAGTTTGGGACAGATTTGAGATTACAACTAAAGTTTGGAGTTTTTTAGGAAATTAGGCCGACGTAATTGAGGTTGCAATTGATGCCCTTTTCCGTTTTTTGGGATCACACAACCACTTTTCTCTACCGAATTAGCCATTGTTTTCAAAATTTTCGATCTATGATACTTAGGGGTGATTGGTCTCAGGTCCAGGAGAGCCAGTTCCCAAAAGTAAAAATTGGAGATCAAACCGGTTGGTCCTAAGACTGGCAATCGGACCGACGGTCCGGTCCAATGAAATCGATCACTTAGGATTTAGTTTTTTTTTTGGGTCAAACACTTAGGGCTTAGTTCATATTTTATTAATTTTTATCAATGAACTTATGTCGATGAAGTTCACTTAAGGTTTATTTCACATTTCATTAATTTTTTGAAAAAAAATTAAAATATATAGTTGGTCCAGTTCGGTCCAGTTCTCCCTTGGAACTGAGAATCGGACCGACGCTCTCAAGAACCGGACCAAATCGCTGGTCCAGGCGATACGCTTTGCACACCTCTTTTGATACCTGATTGAATGGGGTCAAACCAGTTTTGATGGGGGCATCCAATCGAATAGATTGAGCTCCAATAGCCTGAATTACAAAACACTTCATGGGATCAGAAGTTCCCACCTTTATTATTTATTGTGTTATATATATACTTTAAGTCGAAGTTAAATGAATGTTTGCTTGTGTGTATCTCGTGTATTTATATGACAGACCGAATTCTTCCCTTTTGAGTGGAGCTTATGGCGTCGGGGTGAAGGGTGAGTACTGGAGAAGTGATGATATAACTATGAGTAGCTCTGAAGGCATACCTCTAGTGCATAGACTAGTTGGGAGTTAATGTCGTTATCTTGATGAGTTCATGGCATGTCAACACCAATTGTCGTACTGAAGTGTTTTGTATATCTCATTCGAGGGACTAGATGTTAAGCTAAATTGGGCGTAGTATAGTAAGTGTTTTTTTTTTCAAATGGGTCAGTAACTATTAATTGAACAATGACTTTAAAATTACCAACGACCAAAAGAAGATAAAGATTTAGGACTAATGAAGTCGGTCGATTAGTTAAGCTGACGGGTAAGGTTGCTCCCGGCGTCTTAAAAGTATAAGTTTTTAAGTTATGGAAAGTTACTCTTCTACTCTTCTAGAATATTGACATGCTAAAAGAGAAAAATGTAATAACTTGATTTCTTCTTCAATTACAGAATGGAAGATTAGCAAACTCACATCGTCCGTACCCTCGTGCATGTAAAATTTTCACAGAAATTTCGAGCAAAAACTTTGAATCCTTTTTTAATGCCGCATGCCCTTATATCGAACTTGTCGGGTTGTGTTTGATCTGATCCGCGAGTCGTGTTAGCAAGCGAGAGACCTCGATGGCTTTCCAACATCCCCAAATTGATGCAGAACTACTGCTTGGGAGTGCGATTAGCGCTTAGAGGCGAGCTTTGCGGATTTGTTTACAAGCAAAGGTTAGAATAGAAGGGCTGAAAGCAGGCAGCACGTGGGGCATGCAAGGACAAAGGATTAGGGACAGGGGGAGACCCCTTCGTCGTTTATCGTAATCCGGATCCGTCAAGTATTACGGAGACCTTTTTGTCAGTGATCTTCCAGAAAAACGCAGACCGGAGTTTCCTCGTGATCGGGGTACGGCCGATTTCTTTTACTCGTTGAACGAACGTACGTTTGCAGATTCCTCCTTTGCTCAAAGGACGGTCGATCATCAAGCTCGGGGTGGGGCCGATCGAGTTACGGACATTGACTAGATTTAGATTATGTTCGTGGATCTATTTAACGGCTCGAGTCGAAAATAATCCCGACTCAAATTGATCAATTTAACATGTTTTAACTTATTTTTATGTAATACAAATTTAATTATCATGCCCATAAATAAATAAATAATACCTTATCCGATTAAGGTGAGAACAAAGAGTGAGTAGGGGGAAGATCGAGTGAGGATGAAAGAAAGTCATAGAGGCGGATTGGGTCTATATAAGGATGCATTTGTTTCACGAAAAATGAGTGATTTTGAAATTTTTTTTTTGGAAATTGATTGATTATATCGTTTAGAAAAATTAGTTAATGAAAAATATTTTTATTATTAATAACAATCAATGTCTAACTATTTTTGTGGGTGATGAAAAATTTTTCCATTCATTTATTATTCCAAATGATATAAGTAATCATTTTTTTGAAAATATTTTCCAAATCACTCATTTTCTGTAAAACAAATGCACCTTAAGCTGTAAATCTATTTAACACTCATATTATTTTTAGCTTTACAGATATAAATTCGTTTATGACCCATTTATCGAATATAGCCAACCCATATAACTATTCAGATGCACTCACATTAGAGAAGTCCCACATCAGAGAATTAATATGGTGTTGAGCAATTAATATATTTAAGTTGGTCAATAACTCATTAGTTTAAGCTTTAGAGTGAAGGTAGGTCCAGTTAACTTGAACTTGGACTTCCTCTTGACATTCTTCCCAACTCAAGTCATGAAACATGGGTTAAAAAAATGAGTTTATGATACATTTTGATAGGTTTAGATGTCCGACGAAATACAAATCTTGAAAAACAGTAAATCACTTTGAATTTTGTAAAAGTTATGTAGGAAAAATACTTGTGAACTTTCTTGAAACGGCTCTCCAGTGTAATTTGTTCCTTTGCCAAGATTTTGTAAATCTACCAACTCAATCAGACTTTTTGTCCCATTAATCGACGGCAGTCGCATTCATTCCATCCAAAGAATTACTTATGTTTACACCGCACACCGTGATGTAGGACAAAATCTCGATCAAAAATAAAATGAGGTTGGATTTTCATGGATCTTAATATTTAGTGTCACATCGAATCCCTTTGGGCAATATTTAGAGGAAAGTACCATCACTTTCCACATATGGGGATATGTGCTTAGGAGGATATTGTCACTTTATGAAAAGTAACGGTACTGGCCTCCAAGTATTTCTCAATCCCTTTTTACTATCTTTTGATAAAAGACGTACGGCGAAAGTAGTTTACCCTTGTAAACCTAGTTTTCCCACAAAAGAGCTCGTTCCCATGTATGTACCGTAATATAAGGCAAGAGAATCCTTCACTTTTTTGCTTCTAAGGATCACATTTATGGAAATACTTGAAAATATTATCAATGATACATTTATGGAAATATTTCGAATAACATGATTTTTGCCAAATTCCCATGGGAACAGGCAAAGAAAATTAATAGATCACGCGTCAATCAAATTCACCACAAAGAGCTTACGTTAAATTTTATTTAAAGTGGATCCAAATCCATGATGTGGTCATTCGACGAAAGAAATTTTCATTGTGTTTTGCCGGCATAATAGTCTTTAGGCCATTATGAGAATAACAACTTGTTACGAGCCATAAATTATTAAATGGGTGAATCCCATGATAATCCATAATTATTTGTTATTTGGTTTTTTGTGATTCGGAATAGACTATTATTCTCACAGTAATTAAAAACTGCCAGCCAATCATTTCTCATTTTCCATTCACCTGCGAATCCTACAAATTCGACACTATGCGGGGATCGAAGCTCGCATAAATTGGATATGAAATTGGGCTCGGATTCTTCGGATGCAACGATATTACATGCATTGCACCTGACAAACCAACTGATCATGGACGGGACTTTTAGCCAACTTGTGACTTTCTGCTCGGCTCAAGTCAAGAGTTGACTTTGTTGGCAGCTTCTTGAGATCCCTCGAGTTACACAGACACTCGCGACGGTGCCTGAAACCGGAGAAAGTTGTCGCATGCGCGGTCAACAAGACATGTAGCCATCAAACACATCGGCAGACTTTGAGTAAAGATGTAATCGGCTTATCGTACCTAATTTTCTCAAAAGCATAAATTCAAGCATTCTGCTAAAACTCCAAGCACAGAACAATGAACTGAAACGAAATGATTAAGATTATTAGAAACGAATTTGATTTGTTAATTGGTGTTTTAGCCTTTTGTTGTGTGGACAACGACCCCGACTTTAATATGGCTCGAGACGACAGGATAAACAAGACTTAGGACACGAGGGTTTTTGCTACGACTTCGACATGGGTGATCAAATAATGCATTCGTCTTGTTACCGAAAGAAAATACAATGATTTCACCCAAAAAATTAAAGGTCCTTTTTGTATTAACCTTTGCCTAACATAAGTGAATCAAAAGTAATTTTCTATGAGAGATTGTTATACAAGGGTTTCAATAAAATCTCTCTTGCCATGGCAAGACAAGTCGAAAGAGGAAACGTATTCTTGCTAGCAAATCTTGCTTCTGCTGGGCTATCTCTTCTCCATGAGCTGACCCGAGAACTCTAATTTAAACAGCATTAGTGAGTCTTCCATTGGCTAAGAAACTCTTTCCGGCTGCTCATACTTGTACTGCTAGAAAGATTTCCTAGTTTGAAACGGGACAAGGGCACTAGCTGGCTTCAATAACAGATGTGAGATTTTGTGGGAATATTACCAGCCGTTCTAAAAGTTCAAGTTATAGGATGAATGTGTGACATTATTTAAATATTATAAAACTTCTCCTCACGCTTAGTCTGTTTTTTTGCCTAGTATTGATCATGGAAATCTTTCATTGGGAAGGCAAATATGGGATTGGAAATATTCGAACTCAGGAATTCCCGCTCTGATACCCAGTTGAGAATTAAAGAGAAATTCCACAATTCTATTTCCGCATTATTCTTAAGATAAGAGTTAAAGGCTTTACTTGAGAGTTAATCCTACTTGCTTAAGATGAAAAGATTAAATCATGAAAAATCCTTCTTTCAAACGGAAAGTTGCTTTAGACATTAAAGCAACCATACGAATTTCGCATGGCAAAAAATAAAAATTGCAAGGGTTTCATCTGTTTATCCTCTAAAAAGTAACTTCACTTTCCTTCCAAAATTTGGAAAACAGAAAAAGTAATTTACAATTTTGGAAAATTACAAAAGAAATTTAGTTAACTCGACTAACCTGTAAATGAAAGTCATTAAGGAAGAGACTTAGGCCCCGTTTGGTTCAGCATTTGGAATGCTCGTTTGGACTCTAAAGTCCCTTGGCCACATGCAAATGGTGTTTGGTAACTTTTTTTACTCACTTTTGGGAGATGCAATTGCATTTGGAATGCTCTCTAGAGGACTTTTGGCCAATACAAAGGTGGTGGCGGCTTGAGAAGTTGCATTTTCGGAATGCAACTTGCACTGTTCATCGCAATTGTTCATCATCCCCAGAGGCAGGTCCGATGACCGGCGATCGCTGCTTGGGGTCGTTAGACCTCGAGCATTCCCTGGGTCGCGCGACCCAGGCAACGCCTGAGGTCGCGCAACCTCAGGCTGCCTCGCCTGAGGTCAGGTGGCGGTGGTCGGCAGTTGGCCGGTGACTAGATTTGGCCGGCAGCGATGGCCAATGGTTAAGCTCCATCGGAACCTCTTTGTTTTTTTTTTAAGTATTAACAAAAATCCTTTAGCCCAAATTGATTTTAAAAAATACTTACCAAACACTATTTGCATTTTAGAAAACTCTTTTAGCCCAAAGATATTTGCATTCCCCCAGAGACATTCTACTAAAATCGAACCAAACGGGCCCATAGTCGTCAGGGAACTAGCTGATAGACAAGGAGGTCAAGGAGGTAAAGTATATGCATGCGCTCGGTGCACCTAACTCATAAAAATATGTGAGCCCATCGTGAGATCCATCGCAATTAAGAGATCACGCACATGAACTGCTATCTAAAAAGTTTCCTATGAAGTCGAGATGCCCTTCCGACTAAACTAGGGTGATTAAAAAGTGATAATTCTTCATAGAATAGGCTATAGCTCATCAAAAGCCAAAAATTAGATCTATACGGAGTAATGTTTATATTTTACCTTTTGGTTTTTTTTCAAATCTTGCTATACAAGTACTTTGATTTTTTCTTAACTTAAGCAATTGAAAATCTCACTATACAGATATCGACACTTTTTTTTTTTTAGATAACCCAGGGAACCCCGCACTCATTTTCATTTGTAATCTCTTCATAAATTTTAAAAATTCGAATATTCTTTTATATTTTGACGGCAGAGCAGAAAATTATTTGTTATCTTTTTAACAAGTCAAAATAGACGAGTTCAGCCAGGGGTGTGGAAGGCAACTTGTTAAATCGACGAAACCTACGGAACCATTTGCCTGGTAGGTTCTGGGTTGGGTATCAGAGGTCGAGGGATAAGTTCTGGATCATGAAAAAGCCTTTGCATCCGACATGGTAGTTTCCGGGATTTGGGGTCCTAACCACCTAATACACCCCGTACGAGGTATCGTGTATAATATTCAAGTAATGCTCTCCTTTTTTGTAATCACAATTCCTTTGTAAAAGTGAGAAATACAATTTGCCCAACTAGGTCATTAGATTACTCTTGGTTTAGCGCAAGTACCAATTATCACCTCGTACCACGCGCGTCCCACCAGCAGAGCAAGATCATGTCTATACTGGGCCCTTGATTCGGAACGCTGACGGACCGTCGCCGAGGAAGCAATTTTTGTTTGGGCCTAGGAAGCAATTTCAAAAGTGAGAAAAATCTGCCCCGGAAAGATGTTGCTTCAGCTGGATATTAACAGTAAATAACCCGTACCAGGAAAAAAATTTATGTGAAGTCATCGTGCTTGGAATCATCAACATTAGAACATAGCAGCAAAATAAAATGATTTATCACGACGAACTGAAATGCATGCTCTCAAAAAGAGCATTTTCTCATAGAAGAGAATGGAAACAAAAACTGCCTCACAGAAGAAACAATAAACTTTTTTTCATATCCAGAAGCGTTGATAATAAAGGTGAGCACGATCCAAGTGGGCGATTTCCACCATGGAATTGGAGACCGCTCATTGTTTCTATGGACCGACCCCGGAATCGGACCGATTGGTCTGGTCGTCCAGTTCTCGGGTGGGTCCATGGAATCGATCCCGCCAAGCTTCACGCAAATGGAGGTGATGGAAAGTGAGAGAGAGAGAGATAGAGGCAATGAATGGCCAGAGGCGCGGCCATGAGCTGATGGAAGTTGAGAGTCAAGATCGTGAGTTGATGAGTGTTGAGCTTGTGAGTTGAGACCATGAGTGAGAGATAGTGAGAGTGAGATAGGACGGGCACTTAGTTGATGGGCGTTGAATTTCAAATTAGGGGTTTTAGAGTTTTCATTTTTCTTAAAAAAATTCTTTTTTTTTGTCGGAAATTTTTCTTAAAGATTATATATATTTATATATTACCCATCATGTTCAGGTGGGCAGTTCCATACGTAGAACTAGGAACTGCTGTTCCGAGTTGGTTTGGTCCGATTCTGGGCGGTCCTAATTGGTGGTGGCCGCCACGGAGGACAATCAGAACCAAAGATGATGGGCCTTTTTGTAATCATGGATTTTTTTTGGTAGTGTGGTGCTAATTCGCTATCCATCAAGATAAGACTCTCGAAAAAAAACGACTGTTATGTTAAGGGCTTGTTTAGTAATATTTCTGTTTCTCTATTTTGTTGTTCTTTTGCTCCCCGGAACAGAAAAAGAACCGAAATCCGTTTAGTAACATTAGTTAGTTTTTTTGTCCACGGAATAGAAAAGTGATTAGAAAATAGATTTTGAACAAAAATAAGAAATAAAAAAAATCTACATTTCTATTTCTAGAACAAAAATAAAAACAAGATCAACTCTCTCTTTCACAAAATATTCTCATACTAAATCCTAAATCCCAAATCCTAAACCTTAACCCTTAAACTCTAAATGCCAAAATCTTAAACCTCAATACCCAAACCCTCAAACCCATAACACTAAAATAAAAAACCCTAAACCCTAAACCTTCAAAACCTGAAACACTAAACTCTAAAATCCCAAACTCAAAATCTGAAACACTAAACTCTAAATCCTAAAATTTCAAACCTGAAATCTTAAGTCCTAAACCCTAAAATTGTAATTCCAAACCCTAAATCCTAAAATGCAAAATCGCAAAACCCCAAACCTTATACCTTAAATCCTAAACCCCAATACCCAAAACCCGAATCCCTAAAACCCTAAACCCCAGACTCAACACCTGAAACTCTAAAACCTAAACCATAAACTCTAAACCCTAAACCTCAAAATTGAAATCCTAAAATCCTAACCCCTAACCACAAATCCTAAAATCCTACACCCTAAATTGCAATTTCCTCAACTACCATCCGGTATTTGCTTTATCTATAAGGAGTAATTTTCTTTATGATTGTAATAAGGTCATCCAATTCTATAACATAATAAATTATTATTCTATGTCTAGTCCAATTTTATCCAAACATGAATTGTTAAGTTCCCTAAATTGCGATTTCCTCTACCACCACCTGGTACTTACTTTGTTTATAAGGAGTAATTTTATTTATGATTGTATTTGGGTCATCTAATTCTATATCATAATATATTATTATTATATTTTTAGTCCAATTTTATCCAAACATGAATTGTTAAGTCTCCATCGACAATTTTATAATTAAATGAAAAAATTAGGAGTAAAAATTTTTAGTGTCCTACCAAATGCATTTCTATTCTTTTTTTACTCCGGGAATAGAGGGTAGTTACTAAACGCGTTTTTTTGCTTAGACACTTGTCTAGGGAATAGAAACAGAAACAGAAAAAAAAAAATTTCTGAACAGAAATTGTTTCTGAGAATAAAATCGTTACTAAATAGACCCTAAAGGACCACTCCTCTTAGGGATGGCATTTGTAAATTTTAAACGTCGGGATGTTTTCTAAGGACCCTTCAAAAAAGGATTCTCAATATCTCAAGTGCCGCGGTCAGATTAAAAAAAGGGTTAAATCTCGTTTGTTGATTGTATATAATTTATAAGAAAAGCTGCAGAAAAAAAAAACTAAATGAACCCCAGCTACAAATGTCACTTTAAGATCTATCTTTGGACGAAGAAGCATGTAATAACTGGCTTCGAGCTCGAACCCCAGCTACAAATGAACTCGAAACAACAACAAAATACCACGTAGGACTACTCCAAATCCACGGGAAAAGTGTTGAAAAAGTCATAAATCTTTTGTATTTATGTCAATTTAATCCCAAATCTTTTTTTGATGTCAATTCAGTCATAAACCTTTTGTTTTTGTGTCAATTAATTCCTTCTGGTTAATTTTGATCGGATTTTGGTGACGTGGGCTCCGGCTGACTTATGTGGCCCCGCCAGCGCTGACTTGGATAATTTTTAATAATATATATTTTTTCGATTTAAAATTTTTTTTTTCCTTCTTTTCTTTTTTGTTCTTTTCCTTCTTCTTCTACTAGTCACCGGCGATAGTTGGCCGCCTAGTCTTGCTGGGCTTGGCCTAGGTCTACCGGTCACCGATGATAGCCAACCACTTGGTCTCACCGGGCTTGGCCTAGGCAAGGCCGGCCCTCGCCTATGGCGAGCGACAACTACCCTGGCCTTGCTTAGGTAGCCAGCCATGGCTGATGACCAGACCAGTCACCGGCCAAAAAAGAAAAAAAATAAAAAAATAAGAAAATATTTAAAGAATAAAAAAATAAAAAAATATTATTAAAAATTATCCATGTCAATACCAACGACGTCACGTAGGTTGGTCGGCGTCCACATTATCAAAATTTGGCCAAAATTAGTTAAAAGGACTGAATTAATATAAAAATTTAAAATTTAAAATTAAATTGATATAAAAAATCTTAATGATTAAATTTGCATCAATGCAAAAAGATTAAGGACTTTCCCGACACTTTTCTTCCAAATCCACAGTCATTGCTCCCATAAATGCACGATGACGAGCTTCCGACTTCTCCCTCACGTTGGCCCCCACCGCACTGCAAGTTAGAAGACGAGCCCGTCCTGTCCACGGCTCCATCGTCTACGTACACCATCCCCTACTCCACGGCCCACTTTAATCGAGCGCGGGGACCGCACTATCCGCGCACCTTTGCTTAGCTCTGCTCTTCTTCTGCGTCGCTTTAAGTTTAAACCTCGTCTATCTCACCCTCTCTCTCTCTTCATTTCCTCCCCGAAACGCACTGCGGACTGATCATGGCCAACCTGTTCTCTCTCGCCGCGGCCATCTTCTTCCTGTCCGTCACTTGTACTCATCTCTCCCGCGCCGCGTACCCCATCGGCGTCAACTACGGCACCATCGCCGACAACCTCCCCCCGCCATCCCAAGTCGCCAACTTCCTCAAGACCAAGACCACCATCGACCGGGTCAAGCTCTTCGACGCCAACCCCGACATGCTCCGCGCCTTCGCCGGCACCGGCATCGCCGTCACCGTCAGCGTCGGCAACGGCGACATCCTGTCCCTCTCCAAGCTCCCCGCGGCCCAGTCCTGGGTCGCCACCAACATCTTGCCGTTCTACCCCCAGACCCTCATCAACCGCATCGCCATGGGCAATGAGATCCTCGCCACCTCCGACAAGACCCTCATCGCGCACCTCTTGCCCGCCATGAAGGCCCTCCACTCGGCTCTCCAGCTCGCGAACGTCACCAACATCCAGGTCACGACACCGAACTCGCTCGGGATACTAGCGTCGTCGTATCCTCCGAGCGCCGGCCGTTTCCGCCAGGGGTACGACCGGATCATATTCGCTCCGATCCTGGATTTCCACCGCCAGACGAAGTCCGCCTTCATGGTGAACCCGTACCCGTTCTTCGGGTTCTCCGCCGATAGTCTGGACTACGCGTTGTTCAAGCCGAACGCCGGCGTCTTCGACCCGGCGACGGGGATGAAGTACACGAACATGTTCGACGCCCAGATGGACGCGGTCTACTCGGCGATGAAGAAGGTGGGTTACGAGGACGTGGAGATCTCGGTGGGAGAGACGGGGTGGCCCTCGGTGGGCGACCCCAAGCAGCCGGGCGTTAGCATGGAGAACGCGGTGTCGTACAACGGGAACCTGGTGAGGCACGTGAATTCCGGGAAGGGAACGCCGCTGATGCCGAACCGGACGTTCGAGACTTACGTCTTCGCGCTGTTCAACGAGGACCTGAAACCGTCGACCTCGGAGCGGAACTACGGGCTGTTCAAGCCGGATTTGACTCCGGTTTACGACGTCGGCATCATGAGAAAGGAACCGGTAAATGCTGTTCCTTAAACCCTTTGCAAATCTCGTTTTATTAACTGGGACTGGGTACGTGATTATAGAAATAATTAGGAATTAACTACGCTGAAACTGATAATATCAAGGCTGAGGGTATTAATGGTGCGTTTGGTAACTATTATGTTTCCGGAAATAATTTCCCCTCAGAAATAATTTTTTTATTTTATTCTTGAAAATAATTTATAAGCATTTGAAAGCGTTTGGTAATTATCCAAAATTTTTATTATCGAAATAAGAAAATTTTTGATTTGGTAACGATACAAAATTTCTTTTTATTAATAATATTTTGAAATTTTTTTTTGTTTTTAATATTTTGACAAAAACTTGAATCCTCGCCCACGCCGCAAGTTGCTCTCACCCTTGCCGGCGATTGGCCGCAGGTCAAGAAGAAGACTGGCTGAGAAGAAAAAGAAGAAAAAAAGAATTTTCTTTTTTATTTTTGATTTTTGTTCTCAAAATCAATAATTAATTTTTTTATTCTTAATTTTGTTTTAAAACTGATTTTAGAAATAAATTTATGTTCGAGTATAAAAAATTTATCAAATAAATTTCTTTTTTTAGATAAAAAAATAAAATCGGGTATTATTTGATCGGTTATGAAACAGTCTCCAATTGACTTGGAATATTGACGGTACATTTTTTGTTGACTGACCTGTAAAGATTGCTTCTTGTGCTTTGAAGATTCGACCATTGTCGTCTTCGTTTTCGTACTTCCGACGCGTTTAGAGGAGATTGGCGTTGCGTGTCCCAGAATTTGTTTTGGCCTTTACGTGTACAAGGGGATAATTTCTTTCGTCTGATCTGTGGAGCTCTGACGCATAAAAGACGTCTTTTGCTTCGATTGACGTGTCTGCCGTAGAAAGAGACGTTGGCTCCTGGGTCCAGCTTCGCTTTGCCCAGAATGTCCTCGCTCTGTTACCACATTTACGTTTACTGGAGGGTATATTAGTCCATAAAAATTATATAATCGGAAAGACAGAATCTGGCGCCATTTGTCAAAACTGACGTTCCTGACAAAGGCAGGAACATAATCAGCTGACAATGTTCGCAAGTTTTTGAAATCAGCTGCAGCCCGCGTGTGCTTCCTTCGACTTCGAGATCTAAGCCGGCCATTTCGATTACTCCTTTTGTTTTTTTGTTGATGACAGGCTAGTGCACCCGGTCCGGCGTCGCCCGGTCCAGCATCGCCCGGTCCGACCGCCCCGTCGAGCAAGACGGAGCCACATGCGGGAAGTTCGGGGAGCCCGTATCGGAAATCCAAGGAGTTGTTTATGGGAGGATGTTGCTTTCTGTTCGCATACTTCGCATTAATTTGAAGGAAAAAGAGGGAAATAGGAACGTTACACTTACACTTGCTTTTTCTACAATGAGAGCAAATCGCGGCTTTGTATAATAACATGTTATTGGCTTTTTGGCGCTAGATTTAGGGGGTTGCCATTGATCCCCTTTTCCATCTTTTTTGGATCATGCAACCAATTTTCTCTACCGGATATAGCTGTTGTTTTCAGAATTTTCGATCTATTATGATACTTGGTCGAATGGGATCAAACCTATTTTGATGGGTGCATATAATTAAATAGATTGAGCTCCAATAGTCTGAATTACGAAACACTTAATGGGATTAGAAGTTCCCACCTTTATTATTTATTTTGTTATATGTAGTTTAAATCAGTATTAAACGAATGTTCGCTTCCGTGTTCAACATGTGTTTATATGATAGACCGAATTCTCCCATACTCTCGTACCTTTTGAGTGGAGCTTATGGCGTTGGGGCAAAGGATGAGTGATACAAAAGTGATGATATAACTTGTTCATATGAATGATAATAGGATATTTGTGCTAAGAGTTTTAGGATAAAACAATTATGACTCTGAGAAGCTCTTAAGGCACACCTCTCGTGTATAAATTGGTCGGGAGCTAATGCTGTTATCCTGATGAGGCCATGAAATGTCGAAATCAGTTGTCGTACTAAAGTGTATTGTATGTCTCGCTTGAGGGATTAGATGCCTGAGTTAAACTGGGCGTGGTACAATTCGATATGAGGATGTTATTCGCAGTATTATTCTTAGGTACAATTATAGAAGGAATGTTGGCCTAGTGTTCTCAACTTACCAAGCATCGCACTGGCTATACTATGTTAGAAATCTGTCGGCCCGTGACAAATGGTGTCAAAGTATGATCCTTCTGGTAGATGGATGATTCGGAGAAAAGCGTGTGGTCTACGCAAACTTATGAGGGCGAAGAGTGATCACCGGGGTTCAGAGGCTTGGGCAAGATGCAGTTCTCATATACCTTCTAGGATGGCAATGGGGGAGACATGAATGTGCCGAATTACTCACCGAATAGGGAAGACGTTCCTAGATCAATGGGTGAATCTTATGAGGAGGTTTGTTACCACGTTTTCAACAAGAAAAATTCTCCATTAGTCTGTTGAGATCAAGAGAAGCTTGGTAGGCTAAAGAAGGTATTGCCAAGGGAGTGTAGCTAGAGATCCCAAAAAAAAAAAGGATTGCAGTTATCTCCGAATGCCACACGTTATCGAGAGCACAAGTGATTGGAGAGAGAGTTGTGTTGCCTCCCGCTTTTGCCCTTTCCATCGGTTGTCACGCGTTCCTTCAAAGAGGAAGCTCCGTCCCATTGGGAAACCACTACAATGCTAGTTCTTTGATGCTCGGAGTTTGTCTCGCTCATTTCAATTGCATTTATTTTTGACATTTTGGTCGATTTTCGCTAAGTATGTTGTCATCCCTATCGGAGTTGCTTCTATTATTATCCTACTCAAGATTTGTGATTTTCACGTTTCTTTGCAATTTGCGCGATTTCCTTGTGTGTTTGCATTGTTTTTGGGCAATTTCGGAGGTTATATACGGTGAAGCAAATTTTTTTTTGGCTATGCGCTCTGGTTTTGAGTGTTTTGGAGGTGTTGAAATTGAAATTCTTGTAATTCTTTTGGTTTGCTTGTGAGTTGTTTGAAGAAATGCCAGTTAAGACTTTCCCATGAAAATTGTGGATTAGATGGATTGAGAGGGCGAGAATTGAGCTATGTTCTTGATATATTGCTCCATGAGATTGTAGTTATATGCTCTAAAAAAGATCCATCGGTGAGATTGCCAATCTATGTGTATATACGTGATGAACATATAATTGAGGTACTCAAATATATATTGAAAAATAATCATCTCATTAGCTACGATAGTAATTGTATTTACTTTGACTATTTAAGCTTTATTTTTTTCTATTATCAACAAGCAAAACGTAGTTAGAAAAATTAAGGCATATATAGGAAAAAAAGTGAGTAGTTGAAAACTATATGCATTGTAAATATGTGTATAACGTGTTTTAAATGAATGAGTACGAATTTTCATAAAAGAAATTAATTATAGATATATTTTAATAATATAAGTTGAATCGGATACGAGTGATTAAATTTACATAGTACGAAAGTAGATTAATATGAGCTGAAACATTTTTACCCGACTCGATTTATCCAATTGACCGCCCGATCCCAAAGTGCCCAATTAATCTTGAGTAAGGGCCTGGGTTTGCCTGCCGGTCAAATGCTGACCAGCCGACTAGCACGCTACTGTTTCAGCGAACGGAACAAGGGCGGTTTCGCCTTTTCTTTCTATGTTTTATTTTTTCCTTTTCTTTTTCTGTTTTTTTCTTTTGTTCCTTTTGTCGACGTCAGGCGAGGGCGAGGGTTGCCCTTGCCGAATCTGGCGAGGGTCACCCTCGCTCGCAAGACGCCAGCGAGAGCGACCCTCGACTAGGTTGGGTGGGTGAGGGTAACCCTCATTGGCGTCAGCGAGGACAACCCTTGTCCTCACCCGACGCCGACGAGGGCAGCTCTTGACTAGGCTGGGCAGGCGAGGTTAGCGACCTCCGCCAGCCCCAGCTATGGTTGGCAGAGGGAAGAGAAGAAAAAAAATAGAAAAAAAAATAAAAAAAGAAAAAAAAAGAAGAAAAAGATGAAACTATCCTTATTCCGATCGCCGGAACAATAATGTGCTCGTCAGCTGGTGAGCATTTGACCAGTCAACAAATTCAGATCCTTACTTGAGACTAATTAGACACTTTAAATCTTTATTTGAGACTGATTAAATACTTTAAGCTCTTATTTAACTCTATATCAACATGTAATCATTTTTTGAGAAAAAAATTCTATTTGAAGTTCTTAATTGAAATTTTCCCTGTTTTTTAACTGACGTTACCCCACGGCACCACAAAGTGCAAGCTGAACGCATTCATTCCACAGCTCCATCGCCCGCGTACACTTGTTGCAACCACGTCCCATCCTGCAGATCTCGATGGGAACCACCGTCCGTAGTCGACAGCCCACTTGTTTTGAGCGCGTGCACCGCACTTTATTCTTAGCTTGCTTTTTATGTTGTTGTTTTGAGCGCGTGCCCGCGTGTACTTCCTTCGAGATCTAAGCCGGCCATTTCGATTACTCCTTTTGTTTTTTTTGTTGATGACAGGCTAGTGCACCCGCTCCGGCGTCGCCCGGTCCGACCGCCCGTCGGGCAAGGCGGAGCCAGATGCGGGAAGTTCGGGGAGCCCGTATCGGAAATCCAAGGAGTTGTTCATGGGAGGATGTTGCTTTCTGTTTGCATACTTCGTATTAATTTGAAGGAAAAAGAGGGAAATAAGAACGTTACACTCACACTCGCTTTTTCTGCGATGGGAGCAAATTGCAGCTTTGTATAATAACTTGTTATTGGCTTTTTGGCACTAGATTTTTTTTTTTGGGGGGGGGGGGTGCCATTGATCCCCTTTTCCATCTTTTTTGGATCACGCAACCAATTTTCTCTATCGGATATGGTTGTTATTTTCAGAATTTTCGATCTATTATGATACTTGGTTGAATGGGGTCAAATCTGTTTTGATGGGTGCATATAATTGAATAGATTGAGCTCCAATAGTCTGAATTACGAAACACTTAATGGGATTAGAAGTTCCCAGCTTTATTATTTATTTTGTTATATGTAGCTTAAGTTGGTGTTAAATGAATGTTCGCTTTCGTGTTCATCATGTGTTTATATGACAGACCGAATTCTCCCGTACTCTCGTACCTTTTTGAGTGGAGCTTATGGCGACGGGGCAAAGGACAAGTGATGTAAAAGTGATGATATAACTGGTTCATAGTAATGATATTATGATATTTGTACTAAGAGTTTTGGGATAAAACGATTATGATGGCACCCCTCTCGTGTATAAATCGATCGGAAGCTAATGCTGTTATCCTGATGAGGCCATTAAATGTCGAAATCAGTATACTAAAGTGTATTGTATGTCTCACTTAAGGGATTAGATACTTGAGTTAAGCTGGGCGTGATACGATGCAATATGAAGATGTTATTCGCCATACTATTCTTAGGAATAATTATAGAAGGAATGTTGGCTTGGTGTTCTCAACTTACCAAGCGTCACATGGGCTACTCTGTGTTAGAAATCTATCAGCCCATGACAAATGGTGTCAAAGTAGGATCCTTCCTGTAGATGGGTGATTCGGAGAAAAGCGTATGGTCTACGCGAACCTATGAGGGCAAAGAGCGATCGCTGGGGTTAAGAGGGCTTGGACAAGGTGTGATTCTCGTATACCTTCTAGAATGGCAATGGGGGAGACATGAATGTGCCGAATTACTCACCGAATAGGGAAGATGTTCCTAAATCAATGGGCAAATCTTAAGAGGAGGTCTGCTACCACGTTTTCAACAAATCTCCATTGGTATGTTGAGATCAAGAGAAGCTTGGTAGGCAAAAGAAGGTGCTGCCAAAGGAGTGCAGTTAGAAAGCCCAAAAAAAAAGATTGCAGTTATCTCCGAATGCCATACTTGTTACCGAGAGCACAAGTGATCGGAGAGAGAGCTGTGTTGCCTCCCGCTTTTGCCCCTTCCATTGGTTGTCGCGCGTTCTTGCAAAGAGGAAGCTGCTACAATGCTAGTTCTTTTGATGCTTAGAGTTCGTCTCGCTCATTTTAATAGCACTTGCTTTCGCCATTTTGGTCGATTTTTGCTGAGTATGTTGTTGTTCCTGTCAGAGTTGCTTCTATTATTATCCTACTCAAGATTTGTAATTTTCATATTTCTTCGCAATTTGCCCGATTTCCCTGTGTGTTTGCATTGTTTTTGGGCAATTTCGGAGGTTGTATATGGTGAAGCAAATTTTTTTTGGCTATGCGCTCTGGTTTTGAGTGTTTTGGAGGTGTTGAAATTGTAATTCTTGTAATTCTTTTGGTTTGCTTGTGAGTTGCTTGAAGAAATGCCAGTTAAGACTTTCCCATGAAATTGTGGATTAGATGGATTGAGAGGGTGAGAATTGAGCTATGTTCTTGATATATTGCTCCATGAAATTATAGCTCTATGCTCTAAAAAAGGATCCATCGATGAGATTGCCAACTTATGTGTATATATGTGATGAACATAATTGAGGTACTCATATATATATTGAAAAATAATCATCTCATTAGCTACGATAGTAATTATATTTACTTTGACTATTTAAGCTTTATGTTTTTCTAATATCAACAAGAACAACTTAGTTAGAAAAATTAAGGCATATATAGGAAAAAAAGCGAGTGGTTGAAAACTATATGCATTGCAAATATGTGAATAAACGTGCTTTAAACGAACGAGTGCGAATTTCATAAAAGGAATTAATTATAGATGTATTTTAATAATATAAGTTGAGTTTACATCGTACGAAAATAGATTAATATGAGCCGAAGCATTTTTACACGAGCCGATTTATCCATTTGACCGCCCTACGTAAATGCCCGATTCACGACACCATTTTTTTAACTCACGTTACCCCACCGCACCACAAACTGCAAGCTGAACGCGCTCATGCCACGGCTCCATTGCCCGCGTACACTTTGTTCCAACCACGTCCCATCCTGCAGATCAGGATGGGGACGGCCGTCCGTAGTCGACAGCCCACTTTTTTTGAGCGCGTGCGCCGCACTTTATTCTTAGCTTGCTTTTTTTTTTGGGTTTTTGGTCGGAGCTTTGGTTGCTTTACTCTTCTTCTTCTTCTTCTTCTTCTTCTTCCGCGTCGTTTTAAACCCCGCCTCTCTCTCTTCAATTCCTCCACGAAACGCACTCCGGACTAATCATGGCCAACCTCTTCCCTCTCGCCACGGCCATCCTCTTCCTCTCCGTCACTTGTCCCCATCTCTCCCGCGCCGCGTACCCCATCGGCGTCAACTACGGCACCGTCGCCAACAACCTCCCCCCGCCATCCCAGGTCGCCGCCTTCCTCAAGACCAAGACCGCCATCGACCGGGTCAAGCTCTTCGACGCCAACCCCGACATCCTCCGCGCCTTCGCCGGCACCGGCATCGCCGTCACCGTCAGCGTCGGCAACGGCGACATCATCTCCCTCTCCAAGCTCCCCGCGGCCCGGTCCTGGGTCGCCGCCAACATCTTGCCGTACTACCCCCAGACCCTCATCAACCGCATCGCCGTCGGCAATGAGATCCTCGCCACCTCCGACAAGACCCTCATATCGCGCCTCTTGCCCGCCATGAAAGCCCTGCACTCGGCCCTGCAGCTCGCGAAAGTCACCAACATCCAGGTCACGACACCACACTCGCTCGGGATACTCTCGTCGTCGGAGCCTCCGAGCACCGGTCGGTTCCGCCGCGGGTACGACCGGGTCATATTCGCTCCGATCCTGGATTTCCACCGCCAGACGAAGTCCGCCTTCATGGTGAACCCGTACCCGTACTTCGGGTTCTCCGCCAAGACCCTGAACTACGCGTTGTTCAAGCCGAACGCCGGCATCTTCGACGCGGCGACGGGGATGAACTACACGAACATGTTCGACGCCCAGATGGACGCGGTCTACTCGGCGATGAAGAAGGTGGGTTACGAGGACGTGGAGATCGCGGTGGGAGAGACGGGGTGGCCCTCGGTGGGCGACCCCAACCAGCCGGGCGTGAACATGGAGAACGCGGTGTCGTACAACGGGAACCTCGTGAGGCACGTGAACTCCGGGAAGGGAACGCCGCTGATGCCGAACCGGAAGTTCGAGACTTATGTCTTCGCGCTGTTCAACGAGAACCTGAAACCGTCGACCTCGGAGCGGAACTTCGGGCTGTTCAAGCCGGATCTGACCCCGGTTTACGACGTTGGCATCTTGAGAAATGAACCGGTAAGCGCTGCTCCTTAAACCCTTTGCAAATCTCGTTTATCAACTGGCACTGGGCATGTGATTAGAGAATATCGATGGTTACATTTTCTGGATCAGGATTTCAGGAGGAAATGGGAACGTGGTTTTCAATGACTTAGCTGTAAAGATTGCTTTTTGAACTTTGAAAATTCGTCCACTGTCGTCTTCGATTTTCAACTTTCCACGCGTTTAGCGCCATTTGTCGGCTACGGCACGTGTTCTTGCTTCGGGATCTAACCCGTCCATTTCGATTACTCTTTTTATGGGTTGATGATAGGCTAGTGGACCCGCTCCGGCGGCCCCGTCGACGAGCTCGGGCAAGAGGTGGTGCGTGCCGCGATCGGACGCGAGCGACCAGGCGCTGCAGGCGAACATAGACTACGTGTGCAGCACCGCCCAAGTGGACTGCAAGCCCATACAGGCGGGCGGGGCCTGCTTCGATCCGAACACGGTGCGGACGCACGCGGCGTACGCCATGAATGCTTACTATCAGGCCTTCGGGCGGCACGACTACGACTGCGACTTCGGGAAGACCGGAGTGATCACGGCCGTCGATCCCAGTACGGCCTCCTCGATCTCGTGCTTTTAAAAGAGACAACGACGGTGTTGGGCTAACGACGAGAAAATACAAAAAAAAGAAAAAAGAAAAAGAAAAAACGTGGGAATTCGAGAAGGAAGTCGGTGACGGGGCGGTGGTTCGAGGAGCCCGTATTGGAAGTGGAAAGAGTTGTTTGTGGGAAGATGTTGCTTTTCGTTCGATGAATACTTTATATTAATTTGAAGAAAGAAAAGAGGAAAATTTGCAACGTTACAGCACCCGCTTTATGCGTTGGCAGCAAATCCCGGCTTTAATATTTTATTGGCTTTTTGGGCACGTAATTGGGGGTTGCAATTGATGCCCTTTTCCTTTCATTTTTTTGGATCGCGCAACCGCTTTTCTCTGCCGGATGCGGCCGTTTGTTTTCAAAGTTCTCGATCTCTGTGATACCCGGTAGAGTCGGGTCAAGCCGGGCAGAAGTTTTTGATGGGTCATCCAATTGGATTGATTGAGCTCCGTAGCCTCCGTTACGAAACGCTTCAAGGGATGAGGAAGTTCCCTCTTTTATTATTTGTTGTGCTATTTATAGTTTGAGTCGGAGTCAAAGAATGTTCGCTTGTTTGTCGTGTGGTTGCCTCTGTACTTGTCGCATGGTAAGACAAAGCGTAACTTTTGTAACGCTGTCAGCATACATTCTATAAGTTTCTAGTTTAGTGATTTGTCACCTACCCATCAACATAAATAGTTTCTATTCGTAGGCTTTATTTTTTTTTTGGGTCAAAGTTAGGCTTATTTCAAATGTGATTTCGTTATTGTATACTAGAAAAGGATCAATTTTCACTATATTTTGTGTGCTCCAATCCCAAAGCTGCTCATGCGTTAAAAAGTAAACACTAGTTTCTTCAAAATTATTATCATCGGAGCTGTTAGATGTCGATAGTTAAAACCCACGTCTTCATCAACACACTCACATTCATTTGGAATAATAACGACCTTCCGATATTTGATAATCTTGAAGAAATCAAAGTCGACTTTTGGACACGCGACAAATTTGGGACTATAGTGAAAGTTGAAATTTTTTTTAGACAAAAAATTTGAGAAGAATTGGAATTCGACCTAAAGTCAAGGGTTTTTATAGAACTAACTACACTTTAATTATAAGATATCCTCAGATTACGGGTGCCCAAAAGAGCCTGGATTTTCGGGTTAGCTTTCGGACCTGGCCTTTTGTTATCATTCGGGCGGGAGCCCTATTCTAATCCAGAACCAATTGTTCTGGATCTCTTGAAAATTTGAAGGATCGAAGTTAATCTTTTCAGTATCCAGGCTTGGGCTCTCAGAGAGTGGGCCGTGTGCATTAATGGATCAACACTGCAAAGAATAGCCAGCGAGTGAGTCACTGAATCGATGCTTAGAACCCGTCAGAACCGGGTTCTTTTCGGGTTCGGCTCCATTCCAACTACCTCCAGCACTCGCTTCCTAAGCTTGAAAGCAACTCGTACCGGATGCAGCTGAACTGCTCGACATTATCCCCCAAAAGGATTTGATGTGTAAACTTGTCATACTGTACTATTAACCATCTCCTAGGTTCCTGGAGGCTGTTCTGTCGGCTTGGAAACTTAGGATTGCTGTGGTCATATTTACACACTGCTTGAGCTGTTTAGTGTGGAATGGGTGATATGCTTGCAGTGGAGCGCATCATGTTCGTAGTTTGTTTTCGTCGAGGAGACTATGACTCGTGTATTGTCGGCCTGATCCATGGACGTATCCATGGGTGTGTTACTATGCAGATGTGATGGACTGGAGGAGGAAAAACCAATGAGATCGTTTCTCGAACTGGCATGACATCTGCTCCAGCTGAATTTACGCGTCTTAGACAGGTTTTCTATCACCTCTACCAAATGAGAATCGCCGGGTGCATTTCAAGACCAATTCTTGACTCTCCTCATCGCAAGTAAGGCTTATCTCGTCAATGATGTTGTGTATTTCTAAAGAAAATGTCAGTGGGTGCGTATCGAACAACTTTAATGAGCTCAGGTCGGTGATAGTTGATGATGTTCTGGGGTTGGATATAGGATTGTTCTGAAAACACAGTTATTTCATGCATCATCATTTGAGCTTTCTGTTTGCAGTCACCCGAGGCTGAGCAACTATGCGTAAAGTGACACCCTCCTACGTAACTTGAAGCACTCAGCTTCAGCTACACATGACGAAATTGAGAATTTGTAGATTAGAAAAGTAATCGGTGAAGATGGTTGTAATTTCATGTTAAAAGTAATTCCGTTGGTTGGTTGTCGTCGTTCATCGACTCTTCAGTACATCAATTCCTGGTAAATTATTGTTTTGACAATCCAGTTCGAACATCCTCGTATATGAAATGTCCAGTGAATTGGCTGATCAGAAAGCTCAGGTAGAGCAGTGGGACATTTCCTGCAAATCTTTCCGATCCGCTAGCCTTGACGAAGAAATTCAAATCGCTCCTGGCCGCCCGTGACAGATCTGTACACGGAGGAACGACCTTGACTGGTTCGACGCGTACCCACCAAATAAAGGCCAGTCCAAAACGTCATTTTACCTGTCATTATAATTAACAGCGACAGGCACTCGAGCAACCGACTTTTTGGGCTAGATATATTGTAATTTTAGTGCGAGCGGGTGGAAGTCTTGCACACCACGTACCGCGTTGAAACGTAAGGAGATAACGACATTGACGTTTAAGAACAACTAATCGAGTGGCCTCCAATGACCTGTCCATCACCACTGCACAACCACCAAACTAAAGCCCAGTTCAAGCAAAGCGTCACTCTGCTCGTCATTACAATTATTGAAGACGAAGTCTTCAAGCAACCCGACTTTTTTTGACAAGAGAGTATTATTGACGATAGTGGTGGAAGTCTAGCGCTCCACAGCACTGCAGAGGATGACTTCAGATAAGCCAAAAAACTGAAAATAGATTCACAATCCATCCAAATCCATTCAACTTTTCATACACAGAACATCACAAACAGGTTGCCTGGCCTGGGATTTATCATCATAAGCACACCCAAGTTCAGGAGAGAAGGGTGCGTATGACCAATACCCAGGTCTGCATTATTCACCACACACGGTCACCATACTCTTCTATACGCAAACCACTCCATACACGCGCGCGCTAACAGACACAGTAGACTTCAACATTTAAGCGCTTCTTTTCGTTTCGGAGACGATCAACAGTTGCATGGATCGCACTGGCAGTTTGATCCGCACTTGCAGCCGTGCCCTCCCTCGGTGCTCTTCTCCGGCATCTCACTGGGGTTCCCGAGATACATGCGAAAAGATATATACAAGCCATATTTCAGGGTCTACACAATCAATAAGTAGATGCTGCTAACTACCCTTGCATGAGAGGTGGGAGAGAGATCTAGCCCTATGTGATACTCACGTTTTCACAGGAGCAACCCCAGCAATGATGGTCTGAGAGGTGGTGGTGGTGGTGGTCTCTGAGAGACCCAAGCCTGGGTTCCTCCTGCATCTGCACATAAGACAATTGACACGAACACATCCAAGTCATCATCAACTCATCTCACCAGGATTTACAATGAACTACAGTGCATATGAGCCCATATATATGCATAGGCACATAGGACGTGACATTACCCGCTGCCACAGTTGCAGCTAGTGCCACAGCCACAGTTTCCACCGCAGGAAGACATCTTCTTTCGATCAGAGAACTGAAGAGCGCAACAACAAGAGCTTCTCTGTGCTTATGGGATTGGATTTCTTAGGACCGAGCGTGTGAAGCTGAGGGCCACGGCTGCATCTATTTATTATCTTGGTGGGGGCGTAACGGCGAAGAATCTCGGCCGCACACGTGGTTGAATCTCGAGATGGTTACGTCTCCTTTGATGTCCTGGAACCACTGCTTTGTTCTCTCCCACTTCAGACAGCCAATTAGGATTCGCACGTCCATGTCCAACGAAGGCCGAGGGTTGCTTCCTTATTAATTTTCAGTATAATTTAATGAGATTTGACTTGATAAGGTAGGGGAAAAAATCAGAATGGGTGACAATTTCTTGCAAGATTTGGCCGCTGTATTTCGGGGAACTGGTCCTAACTTTCCCGATTATGATGTTATACCAGATGATTTTGTCTTCGAATTTGATGGGCAATGACGTATGAATCGTGCCAATCTGTATGTTAATCAGGAGAGCGATGTATCCTTTCAACATTTCTTTAGAGCCCCCTCGCAAGATTGTTTCTACTTCCGTATTCCGATTTTTAAACAAAAACTCCCACGTAATCTCCCACGTAAACTCAGGTTATAAAATAAATTACGCGAGCATGCGATATTAGAGTTCGGATTGAGAGGTGGACTTTTTTTTTTGTCATAGATGGAGAGGTGGACTTTGAGAGGGTCGTTTTCGGTTCATGCATCTTCGATCGAAGTGTTGGGCTTACCATTTCACGTGGAGACCTCGCAATGCCGTAGAACTCGCTGGAGTCGTCTCCATTTTCCAGTTTCTTTATATGCAGACGCATGAAGCATGCCTTCTACAATAGCTGATACATAACTAATGGCAAACGCAAACTACTCCTATTTTCATGAATAATAATGACTTTGACTATTGGCAGATCGGCGACAGGTGAAGCTTTGTCATTTATGATACATCTCTATATGTGTTCACAGAAGAATAGAAGTATGAAAGGCGCTAAAAGTTATACTCCTTATCTGAGGCCTAAGCTCGAAATAAAAATTTGGAAAAGTGTCCCCTATTGTAAGGAAAATTGTGCTTTGGAGAAGCCTAGAACAATAGATAACCACGCCGGTTTACAGCAACCTACTCAAGCATAATATCATGCATGTTGAGTCGGTTTGATGCTTCACCACTCACAAGCATCCTAAGGCCATCTTTCAGTTCTTCTACTCCTTCCTCCAGGACAGCGCAGACGGGATAGATAGGGACACCTTGCACCCTCCTTTTCAGTTCCTCGTACACTTCCTCCGCCCCTGCTTCGTCAATCTTGTTTGCCACTATCAAGGAGGGGCGAGAAGACAATCCCTCCTGATGGTGCTCGAGCTCTAACATCAAATCCCTCAGCTGTTCCCATGGTGGAATTCCTACTCTACCATCCAACCCAGCAGCCAAATCCAATACAAAAGCCAGAACCTTTGTACGCTCTATGTGGCGCAAGAATGCATGCCCAAGTCCCCGATTCTCGTGCGCGCCTTTTATGAGTCCTGGAATATCGGCCACCTTTATTGACAAGTCGTCGTAGCTCAGATTTCCTAAACTAGGCCGGAGCGTTGTGAATGCATAATGGCCAATTCTTGGTTTAGCTCTTGATATGGCTCCCAAAAGAGTACTCTTACCAGCATTCGGCATCCCAACAAGGCCCACGTCAGCAATACTCTTGAGCTCTAATATGAGGATGGCCTCAGAACCAGGCAAACCAAGATTTAATGAGAATTCTCTGGGGTCAAGATCGGTGGCACCATCCCTATGTGACTCGTGTGTTAGGTTAGACTTTTGGGGGATTTTAGAAGTAGAAACATTACCCAGTCCACCTGCTCCTCCACAAGCAACGACTATTCGCTCACCCCGCTTTTTCAGTTCCGCGATGTTGTACTTTATTTGCTCCTCTTCCACCGTGTCCTCTTCCATGATGTTCCCTGAAGAACTAGAATCAGCAAGTTGACATTCAGCATCAGTCACTGCACCTTGAGCAGATTGTTTTAAGTTTCGCCTCTTTTCTAAAGCTGCGGTAGGATAAGAAGTTCCAACAGAAGTGTGTACTGATTCATCTTCTTTTGCTCCACTCTGATCATCTAAAGCAGGTCGGCTATTAGATTCAGATGGAACATCAAGTGAACCCGGAAGCTCCCATGGATCTAATTCTGTAGAACACTTTTCAACCGTGCCGGGAATCCCCCCGTCCACCAGATGAATGACAGTGCCCAGAGGTACATAGACAACCTAGGAAACAAAAGAGCTGGCTCATACTCGCATGTCCTCATTTAACAAAATGTACAGAGGAAAGAAAATTAAGTGATCTTTTGGTCAAAGAGATGACAAAGGTTAAACCTTATCTTTTCCCCGAGTACCTATCATGTTTTTTGAGGATCCTTGGCCCCCTCTACCTCCATGCTGCATGTAGCAACAGGAATATCACTAAAATTTCCGGTAGCTGTATGTGAAATATATGCTCCATAAAATTCAAACAACTTCACAGGAAATAGTAAGTAGAATCAAGAGCCACAAACTGCATGGTGCTGCACACTTCTGAAGTCCCAAATTGCACGAGAGCATTCTAGAATGACATCACCACCTCTTCCACCATTCCCTCCTGCAGTTCAATATATAAAAAACAAAAGCTGTGACAAAGCAAATTCCTGAAGTCGCCAACCTAATTTTGCATCTCTCATCACGAGTGCATTCCTTGATGATCAAAAGAATGCGTGGGATCCATAAACATGACAAGGGATGACAAAAACGATTATAGACATCCTATGGAATGGAGACATACCATCAGGATGGCCTCGAGAATCACGTCGACTGCGACGAATACTAGAACAACCATTGCCACCATCACCTCCCTTAGCAAAGAGCTTAATCCTGTCTCTCATTTTCCTTTCCTACAGAAAAAAGAATGCCGTGATTATTGAGGCTAGGCAAATCACATGAATTTGTGCAATAAGATTCCTTACACTTATTTCGAAACCCGAATGCAGTTTGCAGTATATGAAATTTTTGCTGCTCAAGCAAGCTTTCTAGTCGAATCTTAAACTACTTTACGTAAGTCGGAATTCTACGATCCAATTATCAAAACATGTTATAATATTCATATCATCCGCTAGCAGCCTCTTGTTCAAACAGCTGATAGAACCAATGCTCCCAAGCCTCTCCAGACAAAGATAATTCTACACCAGCCAACTAAATGTCTTATGATGGCTTCTCCTTCCTGAAAAGTATATAGCCCACATAGCCCCAACAGACTGCCAACCCAGTTTTAGAACCACAGCCACTGAAAAGTCTTTCAGAAAGATGGTTTTCGGATCCAGAGCAGCTGACTCCTTCAGCTTCCGACAAGAGAATCGTTAGGTTTTTTATAATTGAATCTCACTGGGAGAAAATTCAAATTTGAAATCTACATGCACACATCAATGTAACTGCGTATTTAAGAAAGGCTTACAAGATGGGAAAATATAGAAGTTACCCCTATCCATTGTCAAGTCACTAACTTACACAACTTTATCAAGTTTTTCCACCCCTAAATGACATATTCGAGTGAATTGGAGAAAGAGAAAGGGAGGGAAAGGGTACCTGCAAAGGAGCAAGCTTAGACTTCTTGTGAGGAGAGTCTGAATAAGAGGACAAAGATAACAATAGCCATGGTGCCTCTGAGGTTGTCCTCAACCCTTCCAGGTGCCACAAGAGTTTTGCACGGCGTGCCCACATGATGTCTCTAATGCTTATCTCTTATCTTGGGGAATTTTCCGACATAACAAGTCGTATCTATCCTCTCAATTTTTGTTTTCCCAACATCTGGAAGGCAGCTTTATTAAATCATACATCTCCCTGAGCTGCTGTGAGATCTGCATTAAAAGTTTGGTTGTGTAACTTTTGTTGAGAGTAGGAAAAATTGACGCAGGAAAATCATCACCAGAGTCTTCAAACCAGTAAACTAATGGAAGTTTGCGCCCGCTTTCTAGGGAAAAGACAATGGACTAGCAATTTGACAGGGAAAAGAAATTCTTATGACAAAACTTCATCATAACCAATTTGAATGCGACGCAAAGCGAAATTTCAGACCCTTTTGCATGTGCTATACGGATTCTCAGGAACCCCTAACATGATGCAAATGAGAGTGAAAGGCATTACATAGACAAGCAATGTGGGACAAAAAACTTAGTGTCTTTGGAGCAATTCATCGAGCACCGTGAATGCAGTCATGATCGAGAGAAGGTGATAAACCAACAGAGCAGCATTTCGGTGGCAAACGAAATATACGCTCTTTCTTCTTCGGCTCCGGTCCAGCCTTGTGTCTACGACGTGTTTGACATACGAGATTTCTCCAAAGACGCTTGTCGATGCCGACCGACAAATAGCATGTTCGGGTCGCAGAATGGAATAAGGTTGGATGGACTAGGCCATCTACCGCACGGGAACAAGAACATAACAGTGTAGGAACTACGATAAAACAGCCACGGCATAGTTGGTGCGCAAAAACAGACCGACGTCCCTACCGTGTTGCTTTCCTCCATTTACCCAAACGAGATGTCAAATGATCTACGGATAGCATCCCGTGGACCTACGACACCCCCTGGATCGCTACGGCATTTGTGCTGAAACTTTAATCAAGCACATGGTGGGCGGGGATATTTTCCTCCGCGCGAAGCTTTTTTCTTGCCCAACTAATGACCGCCGAAGAACCACCGTAGCAGCATTTTTTACCGCGAAAAAGTCGCATGACAAACCCAACGGATCTCATGGCCCAAGAAGAAGAAGAAGAGAGAAGAACCAGAGGATCCCAACAACAACAGTCAAAACATGAGCAGCGAAACCAGAAGCTTGCCTTCGGCGGCGGAGGGCGACGGTGGAGATTGAGCGGGTGACAGGGTTGAGCACTGCCGGGCTTCAAGTGGGAGTGGAGGAGGCTCGCGGAAGGTCGGAGACGACTGGCTTTGCCTCAGCTGTATATGTTTGGCACTTTGAAACCTGCTAGGCCTTGAGGACATTGGCTCGATAGGAATTCTTTGACCCAGAATTTCATCCAATATTGTATATGAATTGTTTATTTAAAAATCAAATTGTAGCGATTTGTATTCCGAATATATGGAATGAAGAGCTCCTTTGATAAAAATCGAGCTTGGAATTTTTGAAACATGGAACCAACTGTAGGGTAGTATTTATGCGTGGAGACTACTCGCTGAAACAAGTTCCGATCGATTTTCAGGTTCAATTTACCTAATTACTTTACGTCGCCTTAGGCTAGTCCTCGGACCCAATGGGGCCATACCAATCCCATCCAGCATAGCCAAACCATCATTCTTTTTATTCGCGAATTACAACATCATCATCATTATCAACTTTAGCAGCAACAATCGTTTATATGGATTATAGACTAGTATTTCGTCATCTTTGTAAAATTTCGGCCGAGTTGGTCTTGGGCAAAACAAAACTAGAATGATAAACAAATGGGCCGAAACAGGTCAGCCGGGGACCCATATATGCCCATCCTGGATCGAAAGGCGAAGCAACTCGACAGCAGGTCATTTGGCCTTGAAAAGCGAGAATGCCGTCATGTGCCAAGTCGTAGCTGAGAGTTTTTTCCTAGTACTTCTCACCCAATTTGTAGCTTCCGCATCCCATTGGATTGTTTCTTAGACAAAATAAATGGTCGTGAAAGCACGGTTGATTAGGGCGTTTCGGGCTCAAGCACTAGAGGTCAATATGTTCAAATCTCACCAGCTGCCTGTAAAATGTTCAGAGTCGGGTTTACCTGTATAGACCAAGTGCTCGGATTGAATTGGTTTATGGGGCTTACAGGGGGTTCATGAACCTCCAGGTAGCCCGATTTCCATGCCGTGCCCTGGCATTCGATAAATATGAAGGAACATTAAGGAGGCTTTTTGTATAAAGAAGTGTCCGCTTACAAGATGCGAGCAATAGAGTGTGGCAAGAAATAAAAGAGGATGAAATAATCACGTGAAGAATGGTGTTCGGTTGCGGAGTGCGACGAACGACAAAATGCCAAATATTTTTCGCGAAAGCTTTTTGGGCGAGTAAAAGCAGAGAAACGCCTTCCTCTCCTAATAGTAGCGTAGTCGCGTAAATAAATCTCACTATTGTAATTGTTATCATAGCATACTTTTTCCCAAGTACGATAAGATACAAGAAAGCGCCATGTACAAATATAAATGGATAGCTCATGGCTATAAAATAAACTAAATAGGTAAGGACGGAGACAATAGGGAGAGCTAAAGCTTCGAGATATCGCACTAACAGTAAGGTCGAGTTGCCTAATCGAGGTAACTTAAACTCAGTAAGCCAGTGTCTCTCAGCGTAAACAATTGCCAAAATCTAGATACGATTATGCCCAAGTATATCCATGTTTTGGCTCGAGTCTCGTGCAGCGGTAAAGACAGTTCCAGATGGACTTCATCTGGAGTTCGGATCTCAGGTCGGAAAATTCCGCCCACGCCGCCGGAGCACGGCGTGTGCGATCCAACCTCCGGGAGCGCGAGTGGGGGGGGGGGAGCATTCCCCCCGGCGGGGCGACCGAGCGAGCATCAATGCGCATGGGACATCAGCTGGCATCACGATCATCATCATGCTCCACCCATCAAGCGAAAACGCCGTCACATTCACCTCAACATCATCATCAGTACCGTCACTCACGCCCTTCGCCCTCTACCTTCACGTCTCGGTCACGCAGGCAAATAGTCACTGCACTCTCCACTCACCCACGCCACTCTCGCAAGCGCACTCTCGGCCTCTCCTTCCTCGGAGAGTCGTCGCCGCCGCCGCCCGCCCCCCGCCATCCGCCATCCGCCATGGCCGTACAGACCTCCTCCATTCCCAAAATTACCCCCGCGGCCCTGCTCTACGTGCTCCTCCTGACCCTCCCCGCGACCCCCGCGGCCTCCGTCAACATCACCGCCCTCCTCTCCCCGTTCCCGGAGCTCTCCGCCTTCACCGCCCTCCTCTCCGCCACCATCGCCTCGGATCTGGCCCAGCGCTCCGCCGTCACCGTCCTCGCCGTCCCCAACGCCTACCTCGCCTCCTCCGACCTCACGCGCCACCTCTCCCCGACCTCCGTCGCCGACGTCCTCCGCTACCACGTGCTCCTCCAGTTCCTCTCCTCCGACGACCTCCACCAGATCCCCCCCTCCGGGACCCTCTTCACCACCCTCTTCCAGACCACCGGGCGCGCCACCAGCAACTTCGGCTCCGTCAACATCACGCGCGACCCCTCCACCGGCGCCGTCTCCGTCCACTCCCCGGCCCCTTACTCCCCCTCCAACGCCACCCTCCTCCAGCCCGTCAAGACCGTCCCTTACAACCTCTCCATCTTCACCGTCAATGCCCTCCTCCTCCCTTACGGCTCCGACCTCATGGCCTCCGAGACTCGCCCTCCGCTGGGCCTCAACATCACCAAAGCCCTAATCGACGGCCACAACTTCAACGTCGCCGCCTCGATGCTCGCCGCCTCCGGCGTCGTCCAGGAATTCGAGGCCGACGAGGGCGGCGCCGGGATCACCCTCTTCGTCCCCACCGACAGTGCCTTCGCCGAGTTGCCTTCGAGCCAGAGCTTGCAGTCCCTGCCCGCGGATAAGAAGGCCGTGGTCCTCAAGTTTCACGTCTTGCATTCCTACTACCCTCTCGGCTCTCTGGAATCGATCGTGAATCCGTTGCAACCCACATTGGCAACGGAGGACATGGGAGCCGGGAGCTACACCCTCAATATCTCCCGGGTCAATGGATCGGTCGCAATCGATACAGGGATTGTTCAGGCCTCGGTGACGCAGACCGTCTTCGACGAGAATCCGGTGGCGATTTTCGGCGTCTCCAAGGTACTATTGCCTAGGGAGATCTTCGGGAAGAATCCGTCGGTGAGTTCGAAGTCCGGCGGGGCGATCATGAGTGCGGCTCCGCCGCCCGACATCACGCTCTCGCCCGAGAATTCGCCCGGGGCTTTCGGCGGGCTGCCGCCGGTATCCAGGGAAGAGATGCGGTCGGGGAGCCACGTCGCCGGCCTGCAGAGACCGATGCTGGTTTTGTGTTGTATAGTAGTGTGCTTAGCAGTGTGAGAGATTAAACCCCATTTTTTGCTCATTCTTATCTATAATTTTTTTCTTGCTACGCCTGTTAATTATTGTCGATTTGATCAATTTTTTTTTTCGTTTTTTGCTTTCTTCTTACACGGTGGATTGAATTCGGCTTGCGAAAGCTGACGATTTTTTCTTCTCTGCTGGAGAAAAGGAGAAGTGGAATTTGTGTTAAAATGTTGGAATAAGGAGCACCAATTTTGGTTCCTGCGATCTGCATTCTCTTGCTGGACCGATACTACCTGTTATAACAGTCATTTCTAGTGCCCAAATTGATAAGAAATCAAAAGGGTCCTGAGATCTGCAATCCTTTCCCCTTCTTTAACTGAGCTCGAGATCTCTTTATTGTTTCCCTTTCGTTTCTCCCTTTCTTCTGCTGTGTTTTCTCTGCAGAAACTGGAGAGAAAAGCCTCGGGGCTTTTTTCACACCCAGATGAACCCAGAAGCTCCTCCTCCAGCAACTGGAATCGTGATGGAGAAGGAAGTTGGAGTGATCACGTGAAGTCTCCGTGGATAAAAGAGCAGATTGGATGTGGAGATACAAGTTAGTACTGCCATTTGCCTCTTTCTTTGGGTAAAGAAACAGAGCCCATCACTCCTTATCCTTTCCCCGCAACCCCCCTCCCCTCCCCTTAAAGACCTGCACTTTGCAACGCCGTGCGTTCATGGAACCACACGTTTTCTTTCTTTCTCCGTTTGGTTGGCTGACGAGAAAATGCGAGAAAATTCTTTCTTCTATTGTCCCGATATGTTCTTCTGATCGGCCCCATCGAGTGGGAAAAACAATTGGACCATGCAATGCAAGCAGAGGATAATCCTCAGCTCAATTGCTTGGATACTAAATATCTGTCTGAACTGGAGAAGATAAGGTCATGAAGTTACTGGTTTATGTTAAGTTCGTGTAGAGTACTACTACAGTGCTTCTCGAGGAAGATAAAATGTACGATCTTATTGTATCAAGAAGTGTCAAAATGTATATCTAGTTCTTGCGTTCAGACTGTGCTGGCTCTCGTTGGAGAAGATTGTGACCCTACGTTTGTTCTGGCGCCATGTACTTCATGTTTTTGCTTCTTGGGGTGAGTCACACTAGTCATTCGCGTAGCTGGAAAATCGAATAGAATATGAAGATGCTAGAAAACAATCTGTGGCGGGTCTTTAGATGGTCCTTTAGATTTATTTCTTTACATTCACGGCAGCAATTTATACTTCCATATATTCTGTTCCTGAAAAGGAAAATTGAGTTTTAAATTCTCGTGGTAGATACGTTTCTCACTCTATTTCAGATCTTGCCGTGTCTATGGATGAAGATATCTCGATTAGATTTAGAAGCAAGCATGCATGCAGATTGGATTTAGAATCGTGCATGCATACATGCATGCCCGCATGCATACGAAAAGCGCTTTCGTTTTTTATTTTTTTGATGTGGGAATATAAAAGAATAATTCTAATTAATTATAAAAGGGGAGGTAATTATTGTGCTAATCTTGACAGAGAAGGGAGGATCGGATTTGAAAACGGGGGCTGCAAATCCTCCTCCCCGATTTGATGACATGGGCCCGATCTGATTGAAGGGGTCAAGACCTCGCCAAAAGGGGAGGACAAAAAGAGACAGCTAATGACCCTACAGAGTCGGACGGTTGGTGATGCGGTGGAGCTCGGAGGCCCATCTTCTCCGCCGTCGGATTTCCTTCGGCCTAGGACAAAGGGAGGTGACCCTTGGGGGGGGGCAATAATCTCTTGTAGCGCGGCCTAGTTTAGCGGCAAAAAGCCCGATCGGAGGAGGATGATGCTCGCTCGGCGTGTGATGATGTCACTATTCTTACAATTATTTCAGGCCCGTGTCTAATGTAATTGTTCCCTCGTGCCTAGTTTAATGAAATTAGCCCCAAAAGAATAGGTGGGTCCCATCTTTAGGGTCTCTCCTTTTTTTTTGGGTGCGGCCACGAGATAATATAATTTAGGCCAAAAAGCCTGATTTTGCGATGACGTCATCCTAATCACGATGTGCCCTGGCCGCTTGGCGAGGCGCGTTGATTGAACGACGCGTGATTTCTCGAGAATTTATTGCAAGCTAATACTTTCATGTGGTGACCCTAAGCTCATATGGTTCCGTTCGCAACCTAACGCGGCCCAGCCCAATATTATGTGGCCCACGATGATGTGATTCATGGGCCTTTGTGGCCCGCGTTCTCTCTCTCTCTCTCTCTCTGAACATCTCCATGCAAATTTTCGTTTTCGTTTTGCTTTATTAGATGGAGCAGTCGAACTCGATGACTCCGCGGAAGCACCCGAACCCGCAACCTCGATCCATACAAATGCGCCTCTTCGATCGGGGAACTCTCATTTATATGTATGTCCGTTTACGGTTTGCCATGAAGATGCTATCCCCCCCCCAATCATGGACCGAATTCAATCAATTCAGCCGCAACCAAGTTTTCAAGAAACAGGTTGCCCGGTCAAGCAAGCAATGAGAACCACTCTGGCCGATTCCAGAAGTAGAGAGCGGTTTGACTGAGCAAAGGAGAACCGATGGGACGAGCTTCTTTAGCTGGGCAACGTCCACACAGTTCGACCAAGATGGGTGCGGAATTCAAAGCCCCAGATCAAATGGAGAAATCGCGAGATCGTACAACGCATGTGTTGACCGTGAAAATCAGTGTCAATGGATTGGACTTTTTGGGCGGGCTCAAACGTAAACGCAAGCCAGGGTCGACACACTCGAGTCCAGCGAAAACAGCTCCCCCGCCCTCGTCGGAAAGCAAGACCCCATTTTTGCCCACACCCTTTTCAATCTGAACTTCGAGAGAGAGAAAGAGAGAGAGAGAGAGCGAGTTGGTTTCTTGCTTTCCTATTTTCAAAGCTAGATTCATTTTTCAGTCAAAGCTGCACATATGCAGTAGAGGATTTGGGTTGTCGTGTGGATGATGGCCAGTTGACAAATTTACCACGAAGAAGATGGTGTGGTGCCGGTGGCTGCAATTAGTCCGAGTCAAACGCTCTGAAATCGCGTGCATGCTCAATGGCTGACATTCTATCCCCAGGTAAGGACGGCGTTCATTGGGTAACATCGGCTTGCCTCGGCAAAGTTCAACTTCCCACTGCCCTTCCTTTTCCTTTATTCATTGTCCTGCATCTCAAGCTTCATTTGGGGGGAAAGTTCCTCAGCTTAATCTAACGGGACAAGTGCACTAGAAGTCTTAAAACTTATCAGGAAGTGCAATTGAATTCTAAAACTTTCAAAAAATGGGATCAAGTCCTAAAACTTGTCACGAAAGTACCATCACGTTCTAAAACTTTCAAAAAGTGCAACCAAGTCTTAAAACTTATCACGAAGGTGCAATCAAGTCCTAAAACTTATTACAAAGGATTTGATTGAACCAATTTGACAAGTTTTATGATTTGTTGGCACTTTCGTGATAAGTTTTATGATTTGTTTGTACTTTTTGAAAATTTTAGGACTCAATTGTACTTTCCTAACAAGTTTTAGGACTTAATTGCACATTATGAAAGTTTTAAGACTCGATTGCACTTTCGTGATAAGTTTTAGGACTTTAAATGCACTTATCCCTAATCTAATCTATTCTCATAAGACGTGAATCAGAACGCAGATGCTAACTAGAGATCCGAAACGTGGGTCCTCAGCCTCGTTTTCGTCTCGTATTTTGGCCTATCTTTCCAAGTTGATGGAAAAAAATGATTAATCTTTTTCCAACCTATCGTATGTACTACACCGAGCGGAATCACGGGTACGTGTTCTTGTACCTAAGTTTCGCCAACAGCTTTACAAATGGCTAGTGAGTCCACGGACCTATTCTTTTTCAGCTTTTCCCCTTTCCTTTTTTTTTTTTCGGTCGAAACAGCTTTTTCCCTTTCGCTTGCTGATTCTCAAGTGATATTCATATATGCTTTTATCGAAGTTTTAGTAACGTGAATTGCAATAGTGATGCTGAGGTGGACCGCACTACAAGTCAACCAAGGCATGTAGTGCCAGCGAAGCCACAGGTCCATCGGGTAATTGTGAAAAAAGCCCACTAAGATGTCCAAAATGGATGGATGGGAGACGAGCTGACGACTTTACCTTCTTCTAATCTCGCAACCATATCTTTAATTAAATAAAAAAAACATGTTATCAAGTCGACAACAACAAAAGGAAAAAGAGAAGAAACCGATGGAGGAAATCCCCAGAAGTCACTTTATATGCGCATGCCAAGCCTTAAAATTTAGATTGAATTTCATATATATAATAGTAGCGTAGACTGTAGAGCGAAAAAATAAATCGTAACGATAAGTTATCGACTTTTAAATTACCGGCAACGATGGGGATCGATCCCCTTCATTTCTCCTACTGGCTCGTGATGTCGCGATGGTTCTTCAAACGAAGCTTATCATGCTCTTTGGCAAAACGCATTTAATTAAGTGGATTAAGTTATTAAGGGGGGTGGGGGGTTGATTTAAAGAAGACGAGAGGGGCAATGAGGAGTGCGAGGTGGGTCAAGCCAAAAAAATAAGTGGAGGGCATGGACAAGGTGGCCGAGCAAGGTTTCTCCACTTGCCTTATTAAATGATTGTAGCTTTGAATTGTCCAAATTGGCTTGTATAATTATTGTGCGAGTGGAAATTTGAGCTCCTCTCTGGCATTTGTTTATTCCAACTGAAGGAAATCTTTCAGGGCCCTCGAATATGCATATCCATTGTTTTTTCGACTACAAACGTTGGGTGCGAAGTTTGCTAATGCACATTGGTGGCGTCGGGCATCATCGACGTGTGCCTTTAAAAGAAAATAGTTTACCCCGGTCTCACGGGTTACGCCACCTGAGGCTTCGAGCTCTTCCCATGTGTCCGGGTAGCCTCGTCGACGTGTGTCGGGTTTGGCCTTGTTTATGTGTTCTTCGAAAATGCCGTGGAAGGGAAGATAAAGTTCGCTTGCTTGATCAAGAAATGGGACAGGGTGAAACAAGGTAATCACTATAAAAGGGCACCCCACTTGGCATGCAAAAGCATCTCTACTTAAAATGTTAAAAAAAGAAGGAGAAAGAAAGAAAAGAACGAAACAGATGAAAAAAAATAAAGAAAAAGAAAAGAGAGGAGAAATGAGGTAATCTGTACCGCTCATGTTTGTATCATCAATTTCCTTGAATTTAATTTGTTACGTAACTTTTTGTTACGTCGACAAATAAATCTATACTTTTACACCTCGGATCTCAAACTTTTTTCCCTTTTTTTTTCTCGTACACATATTTATTTGGGACCCGTGGACAAATGTGTTACATGTTGCAATTATAAAACTTGAAACTTTTCCATCATATGACAACATCTCCAAAAGGAAAGTCAAATCTCGAGATTTTATCTTTCTACATACACAAACTTCCCGTTGCGACGCGGCTTTTACCGATAACTCATTTCCGTATCAAGTAATCCAAGCCCTTGCTGATCTGGCGAATGACAACGCATTGTTCTAACGAGAACGAGAAAGCCCAAGCGCTCTTTGAATTGATCTGTCTTCCAAAGGATGCGTGAATTGCATTGGCTCATTTGGTACGCGTTTATAGGCGGCTGACTTTCTTTGCATGCCAGGAGCGGGGGGGGGGAGAGGCCATTCCCATCTATCAATTTTCGCACATTCCCTTAAAAGAAGGTCAACCGAATCCTAGTCAACTTTAATGACCCGCCTCTAAATAGTCAGGTTCACCTAAAACCCCTCGCACTGTAGTAAATGCCAATCGGGGTGTAAATGAGAAATCCGCAGCCACCTTCCCACCTCCACTAACCTCATTAAATAGATTTCAAATATTATTTCTAATTTAAAAAATAAAAACGTAAAATAAAAAAAAAGGAAAAAGAAAAAACTGCCTAATAAGTACAAGCCCAAAGAAATTGATTTCACTGACGAGAGAGAGAGAGAGAGAGAGTCAAGGCAAAATTTGAGTGCTCGGGGAAACCTCGAGTTGACAATGCGGGGGTGCGGGCCCAGGAGGGCAATGGGCGACCGCCACGTGGCGGTCAACCTCGTCCTTCCATCGCTCCTCCGCAGGATCCAACGGCGATTGTGGCACGCTTTTCCAAGCGGCCTTATTAATGGTGGGGAGCTTCGATATTTGACTTTTCGAGGTTCTACCCAGAATTTATTGACTTTCCCCACCATCCCAGTCGGTCCCTGTCCACCACCCACGCGCCACTCGCGGCGCGTGCGATACCATCCCCTTGCTTTCGCTTCTAAAAAGCGCAAGACATTCTGGGCATGTTTAGTTCAACTTTGAAAATGCTACTTGGGGAAATATAAATACCTTTGGACGAAAGCCTATAGGAGAAATGTAAATGACGTTTGGTAAAAATATTTTGTAAAGCTACTTTGGCAAAAATATAGTGTTTGGTGAATTTTTTTTGCAAATGCACTTTGAGAATTATCTTATTTATTAAAAAAAAACAAAACCTACCCGGCCAGGTGACCCTCGGCGGGGGTCGCCTGGCCTCAGGCGACCGCCAGCGGCAGCGGATCTGGCTTGCCGGGGGTTGGGCGACCCCCGGCGACCTGGCCGGCCCTTCTCCCTCGCTAGCCACCCTCGCCGGCCCTTCTGATGAAGAAGATGAACAACTTCAACCCAAAAAAAAAAAAAAGATATGAACAGTAGAATTCGTGGAATGCCGAGAGCTCAAGGTTTGCTAGCATTTGGCCAATGCTAGGTCAAATGCTGAACCAAACACTCTAGCATTTTGAGAAGGGGCTTTCGAGGCCCAGAGCCCCTTCCCAAAGTTGAACCAAACACCCCCTCTATGTCTAGCCTTCATTCAAATCTCGGGATCACTGTAGTGTAAAACTTCTAAAGGATATTCGTACTGTTTGTGAAAGACGAAGATGCAACGGCAATTGAGAGTACAAAGCGTGCAAGAAACGGCATATTCAAATAAGGAACGTATCCGTAGAGCCTGCTTCACAGCTGCGCGCGTGAGGTTGTTTCTTAACCGAACACATAGGGCAAGGACATTCTATTTCTAAGCCCATGCGCAACGCGCGCGTGAGGTTCACTCACGCAAAAGGGCGTGCTTTTTGCATTCGCGCGCTGAAGTTCCTTAAATCTCTCCAACCCGCGAGTTTACTTAAACCCGTAACCTTAGTCAACGCCCCACCCACAAAGGCACAAAACGCATTTCTTTTTCGAAATAACACGACCACCACCTTAAAATAAAAATAAAACAAAAGAGAAAATTCAAAACTCGAAATTGCTCTTTCTTTTTGGAGAGGCTCCCTAATTTCAAACCCCCCCCCCCTATCCTAAAGTCAACGCCTCTCTCTCTCTATCTCTTCCTCCCTACTTCGCCTCCTCCTCCTCCTTCAGCTTCCGTTTTGTCTATCAAGCATTTTCCCTTCGAGCACGAATTATCATATCCTCCGTCGTCCGCCGCCGCCGCTCGAGCTGAGAAGCGTCGGAGCGAACATCATCGAATCTCGGTCCTCCTCCTTCGTCGTCCGATTCTCATGCCGCCGAGCTCCTGATTCGTTGGTTCTTTCGATTTATTTCGTTTTCTATTCTTTTTTTGTCTTTTTTTTTGGTTCCGATATGGGTAACGGGGTTGGCAAGCTCAGCGCCTGCTTCACCGGCGACGGGGACTCCCGCCGGCGGCACGACGTGTCGTTCCTCGTGGCCGAGCCCCTCGACGAGGGGCTGGGCCACTCCTTCTGCTACGTCCGGCCGGACCAGACCCGGATATCTTCCTCCAAGGTCCATTCGGAGGAGGCGACCACGTTCCGCGCGATTTCCGGGGCCTCCGTGAGCGCCAACGCGTCGACGCCGCTCTCGACTTCGATCCTCGATCTCTATACCTACGGGAGCATCGACAAGTCCTCGACTTTCGAGAGCTCCACGTCTTTCTCTTCAATCCCTCTCCAGCCCATTCCTCGGTGCTTCGTAAGTTCAGGTCCGCTATCGGGCAACTTCGATCGGGTCCCCGGGTCCGGTCCTCTGGAGAGGGGGTTCCTGTCGGGCCCGATCGAGCGAGGGTTCTTGTCCGGGCCGCTGGATCGGGGCATCTTCTCGGGTCCTCTGGAGAACGGAGGCTCCGATCAGCTCAAGAGGAGCTTCTCGCACGGGGTTTTTGCGTTCAGGCAGAAATCGAGGAAAGGGTCGCTGATTCGGGGGATGAGGAAGGCAATCTCGAAGACGATTTATCGCGGGCAGAACTCGCTCGTCGCTCCGATTAAGGCCTTGAAAGAGCCTGATTGGATGTTAGGAGTGGAGAAGCAGCATCAACAGCATCGCAATGAGAACTTGACGATCAGTAGTGTTAACTTGAGCAGTGAAGGGAGTTTAGAGGATTATGATTCTTTGGAGGGTCAGCAGAATGTTCAGTGGGCGCAAGGGAAAGCAGGGGAGGATCGGGTCCACGTCGTCGTCTCGGAGGAACACGGGTGGGTCTTTGTCGGGATCTATGATGGGTTTAACGGCCCCGATGCTCCCGATTTTCTGCTGTCCAATCTGTACGCTGCCATTCACAGGGAGCTCAGGGGATTGTTGTGGGATGATGATAACTATGATCTTAACCCTGTTCTGGCTCCTCAAGATTCTGGACCAGACACGAAGGAGTCACCTTCTAGGGATGAGTATGGTCTGCCCAGGAATCGGAATGGAGAAGCGTGTTCCCCGTGCTTTGAGCAAGAGAACTATCCTTGCACAAGCATAGATGTGAAGTCTGATTGGTCGTCAAAGAGGAAGAAGAACTCGAATTCACGGGGCAAGCACAGGGGACCGGGAAAGAAGTGGGAGGAAAATCAGAGGAGGTGGAAGTGCGAGTGGGACCGGGAGCGGTTAGAGCTCGATCGCAGGCTAAAGGAACAGTTGAGTCGGTCGGGGTTGCACGATGGCAGATCGATCAACCACTCTGACATATTGAAGGCGCTCTCTCAAGCACTGAAGAAGACAGAGGAGTCCTTTTTGGATATTGCAGATAAGATGGTTGTGGAAAATCCCGAATTGTCACTGATGGGCTCTTGTGTACTTGTGACGTTGATGAAAGGGGAAGATGTTTATGTGATGAATGTGGGCGATAGCCGAGCAGTGTTAGCTCAAAAGGCGGAGCCGGACTATAGGATCGGCAAGGTCCAGCAAGACCTGGAAAAGATTAAGGAAGAAACTTTATATGACATCGAAGCTTCCAATTGGGACCAACCCAGCGGAATGCCCAGTTTGAGTGCAGTTCAGCTTAGTGTGGATCACAGCACGAATGTGGACGAGGTTGGTTTTCCTAACCATCGATTGGCTTCATGGACGATAGATCAGCCGACTAATTGTTAAAATTAACAATGTGTACTGTCTATTTGCTTATTTTGCATGTTTTTCATTGCAGGAAGTTCAGAGAATAAAAAAGGAGCACCCTGATGATGCTTCTGCATTGGTGAATGATCGAGTTAAGGGCTCCTTGAAAGTCACTCGAGCTTTTGGTGCTGGCTTTCTCAAACAGGTGAGGATGGGCATTCATGACATTATTTGGCCTATTTTGCCACTAATTTCATCCATCCATTGAACATTCTAGGTTGTGGATACACTTTAGGATCTCCTACGAAAGAGTCCATGTATCGTCTACCATTTGATGGGTAATAAGAATAAATGCTGTAACTTGTTCTAGGATCAAGATCATAGAAATGGGGAAAGAAGAAGTGAGATGTCGAAGTAATTGGGCTGAGAGAGAGAGAGATTATGCACTATGATGACTCTTGTTAGAAATAGTGACAACTAGAACAAGTGATATTCTTTCTTGTTTAGGACAGAGTTGTCTGTCACATGTCCTCAAAGAATCTCCTTCTGGTGGTAAAGTGAGTCCTGATATAGAGGTTATGATCCATGTTGTGTCGAAGTATTACATGACGGCGAAAACTCAAAGTAGCTATGACGAAGCCTAAATGACTCTTGCCAGCGATATACATATTCTTATCAAACTTATTGCTTTTATAACTACATTGTTTTTGTCGGATTCAAAGTATTTTAGGGCCAGGATATCTCAGATGAGGTCTTTCAGCCTATTATGCTCATCCAGTTGCTTTGCTCTTCGAAAATTCTTAGGGCATTCTGAGTTCAAATAAAAGCACCGATATCTATTTTTGTTTCTTACATGTGATTTTCTTCATGGCTTGCAGCCTAAATGGAACGATGCACTTCTGAAGATGTTCAGAATCGATTACGTAGGAAGCTCCCCATACATCAGTTGCTTACCGTCTCTCTACCACCATAAGTTAGGTCCCAAAGACAGGTTTCTGATATTGTCTTCCGATGGTCTCTATCAATACTTTACGAATGAAGAAGCCGTTTCCGAGGTTGAGCTTTTCATCGAGTTGCAACCTGAAGGAGACCCTGCTCAACATCTCATTGAGGAAGTGCTATTTCGTGCAGCAAAGAAAGCTGGTACGTGTTGACTTATAGCTAAAACAAAGGAAGAAGAAATTGTTTACTTTCATACAGGATAACCGAATGATATTAACATTTGGCTTTCGCTTTATTGCAGGCATCGAGTTTCATGATTTGCTTGAAATACCACAAGGAGATCGAAGGCGGTATCATGACGACATTTCCATCATAATTATTTCGTTAGAGGGAAGGATTTGGAGATCTTGTGTATAAAACGGAGCTGCATATAGGAAGATAGAGAGACGATCTACTAAAAAAGAGCCTGAGGCATCTCCTTTTTGCCGTTCCTTTTCCCAGGTCACATCTGTAAAACCAATTCAGATATGCCTGATCTAAATGAATTATTTGTGTATTCTTCTCCCTTCACAATACTAAGTCAAGAAAATAAACGCATTTTACTCTTTTAAGTGTTCTTTGCCTCCTGTTTTCCTGCTGAGTGGTCCAATTACTGTGTGCACGTGTGGGTTTCGCCCGATGGCTTATGCTGAAAAAAATCTTGCTTACTGGATAGTGCAAAATGCAAATTCACCAAAACATCTAAGTTCATATTTTGAAAAAGACCACCGGACCACCACGAGTTCTCGGAGCCCGCTACGTGGCGAAAGGCAAGACCTTCTGATGAAGACGGTACTCGGGACCCTCCTGGTTGATCTGGTAATAATTTCTCCTAACTGCTAACAACTTTGGAATTGATATAGTAAATGCAACTTGCAGTTGAGAAGAGGCAGATATGAGATTCATCAGAGTATTAAAGGCCTGGTCTTCTGTTATTAAAAATCTCACTCCAAGAAAACCAGTCAATGCTTTGCAACTCTCAGCCTGTCTTGTCAGTTCCTTTGTTCACACGAAGGGACTAGTACCAAAAGTCTTTTGTACAACTTTCAGTTTTGATATTATATGTGTAATGACTACACCTCGCAAGCTTCCGTTGAAGTCTACGCCTAGCCAACATCCATCAGCATCGGGAAACGAAATTTCACGATACACAAAGCTAAAGAACCTCGAATGATATTTTCCAAGTTCAGATCGAGTGCATCTTAGTGGTCCTGTATGCTGGGCCCCAAGCTTTTGGAACTAGGCAGTCGCGACTAGTCGTAAGCATTTCATGGTTCGGGTTTTGGCTTCTTGGTCGTGAAATATTCAAATGTTTCGTTAATTATGATCTATCGGTGCTCTAACACCAGTACTAACAGTAACAGGACCTTGCCTGAGATTGAAATTTGATCGCCAAACCCCATTTTAGAAGCGATTTCATTGCTTTAGCAAGTTAACGCTTCACACATTTGCTCCTACATTAGCAAGATAACATGGTTTTTCCACGCTTTGTATTGCCAACCAAAAACTTGACACACAAAAGTAGGAAAAAGTATCGAAAAAGTACCAAAAAAGTCCTAAACTTTTTACATTGATACCAATTTAGTCCTAAACCTTTTTTTGGCATCAGTTTACTCCTAAACATTTTTTATTAGTGCCAATTTAGTCCTAAACCTTTTTTTATGCCAATTGAGTTCTAAACCTTTTGCATCGGTGCCATTTCAGTCCTAAACCTTCTGTCATTGTGCCAATTCAGTCATTCCGATCAATTTTGGCTTGATTTTACTGACGTGGATGCCGACCAGTTGGTCATCGGGGCTGACGTTGACAACTTTAATAATATTTTGATATTTTTTTAATTTTTATTTATTTTTTTCTTTTCTTTTTTTTTCTCTCCCCTCCATCCAACCCGGTGACCGGCAAGAGTCCAGAGGCTGGCGCTAGTGAGGCTCGCCCACGCCGGCCACTGGCGAGGCTCGACCTCGCCAGATCTGGTGAGATCGAGCCTCGCCGGTGGTTGGGCGAGGCTCGCCCTTGCTAGCGACGGCGAAGGCGAGCCTCGCCCAGTGCGAGGCCGCCCTTGCTAGTGGTCGGTGTGGGCGAGCCTCGCTGGCGCCAGCCTCTAGCCGGTCGCCGATCCGGCGATCGGCTAGAGGGAGGGGAGAGAAAATAAATAAATAAAATAAAATAAATAAAATAAAGAAAAAAATTCAAAAAAATATTAAAATATTATTAAAGTTGTCCACGTCAGCATCGGTGACCGGCTGCTGACCGATCGGCATCCACGTCAGCAAAATCCGGCGAAAATTGACCAGAAGGACCAAATTGACACAAAGACAAAAGGTTTAGGATTAAATTGGCACCAATACAAAAGGTTTAGAACTCAATTGGCACCAAAAAAAGGTTTAGGTCTAAATTGGCACCAATGCAAAAGGTTTAGGACTGCATTGGCACCAAAAAAAGGTTTAGGACTAAATTGGCATAAATGCAAAAGGTTTATGACTTTTTTGGCATTTTTCCCTATAAAAGTATTTGTAAAACACAGTAACTGTAAGACGAAATGCAACTGATTTTCTGTTGCTCTTGTATTTTGGCTGAGTGCAATTGAAGTTATTTCAATGAGCAAGGTGAGAAGGTCAACAGCGGGGGGAAAAACAGGTCGTAACTTCTTCATCTGTCCAGTTTGTGCGCATGACATTGGACCTTTCATGGCGAAAAATGAAGGCAAATTCAGGTACGCTCGGGAGTCAACACACTAAGACACTTCCTAATCGCGGATCGAGCGGGGCTCACCCGCGTGTCAATGGCGGGGGGGAGGCCTATTTTATGTTAAATCTCTCTATCTGTTTCGATATGAAATGGAACGTTCAAAAGATAGGTATGTAGTCGACTGCATAGATCGTGTATGGATCCCAAACAAATCCTATTTCACCTAACTTTTTAATGCGCTCAGGGCAATGGCAATCAGCCGTCACCGGTTATGTTAGGTTCTCCTCCATTTCTAATTTTCTGCGTAATTACTCCGCAGTTAACCCCAGGATGGCACCAAGAGATAGTGCTAGTTGCTCTTCATTCTGTTCCAAATCCATAACCTCTTCCTCCGGTTACTGTATCTCTTCCGATAGTGTATTTTCCTCTTCCTTGTTTTTTGCGGGTACAAAGCAAGAAAAGAGCATACCATTAAATGGCTAACGGGGGCATAGCTGCTGAAATGAGGGCATAGTGACCCTAGCTTAAAGAAGCAATTAGTCATATGGAATTCAAAGGACGGATAGAAAAAGAATACTAAAATCGGAAGCTTTTAATGGGTTATCGCGTGTCAGTAGCTAACATGGTGTCGGAATGTTATGATATATCTCGTACAATAGAACGGAAAGAGAGTGCGTGATCGATAATAACTAGGCCCGTCAAATAGGTAGGTCATGTCAGATTTGAGTTGCGTCGAAAATGATTCGATCCAAATTTATCAATTTAGTACAATATAAATTTAGTGACCCATACTCGACCGGTACCTATTTGCTAAAATAATTTCATATTTAATCTAACCTATGAAAATTTGTATCGGCCCAGTTAACCCACCTTAAGCTCTTTATGTGGGTAAAATCGTTATTTCGACAATAAGATGCTAAAGAGTTGGTTTTCAACATCACATGGAATTTTCAATTTTTGTATTGACTCACAACGAAGAATAAGAGAACGTTAGTATCTGGTAGTGAATTTATGAAATTACGGCAACAAATAAAGTGGAGGAATTGAAGTTTTAATCAAATGGAATGTAAGATACCGGAGAAGATGATTTATGCCGACTATGGATTAGCACTTAGAAGAACTAAGATTAGAATATTGCATAAAAATAAAAATGCCAAATGCAACCAAGGAAAGACATAGTCCAATAACTAGCATATGAAACTTACAATTGATATTTTTATTAAGGGTGTAGTCGGCCCCACCAAAACTTCTACGGACTTGGAAGAGCTCGGGGAGTCCACTATTTTCTCATATAGGGCGAAGAGAGAGACACAAAGGTGGGTTGAATTTGGAAAACCGCGGATCCATTTAACACCCATATTTTTCTTTTTTGGTTTTGACATTCCAAACCTATTTATGATGACCCAATTCATCAAACATGAATTTTTTAAAAATTACATCTGCGATCCATTTTGACATGTCTAGTAATTTCGTCACGTGCCGTGGTCGACAATGTGCATATCACAAACACTAACAAATTTTTCTTCCTCTCGTTATAGGGGACGGCCAGTCATTTTATGGAGGGGGAACGTGAAGTTAAAAATCGATCTACAAAAAAGCACATGCGTGGTCTTCGCCTATGCCGGCTCCGACCTTGTCCTTTGCCCTTCGTACGACCAGATGCGGAAGCCGAGGGGGAAAATTCAATCTGATTGGTGTCGACATTTGCAGACATCCGACTTTTGCGAGAAATATTCCCCCGGATGTTTGCGTCGTGCGAGCACGTGAAGGTCTTTGTTCCCACGTCGCTGTGCGGTCCGCCAACCGACCACCCCGCATTTTAAATAAGCACGTGACGATTATATTATCAACGCGTGCTTTTCTTTTCTTTTCTTGAAAGATGGTGGGTGCCGCTTACAAGGAAAGCCACGTACAGGGGATGAGCGGTTTCAGAATCGGTTAAGGTTTTACTTGGAACATGCTCATCGGAACCGGTTCTCAAACTCTGGAATTTAGAACCTACTCCGTCATAAGTTCTAGAGTCGGTTTTAAGGTCTATTTAGATTCCACAAGTATTCTTAATTGAACGATTGCAGTAAATCATCATCTTTAATGACCACCACAACTTATATTTAAACATATGAAGAATATGAAACGATAACAAAGTAAAGTCTCGGTCTCTACCCACTCGACAGGGTTTTAACCCTCGAACCGGAGCTTCCGTCGCTATTATCAAATCCACGGCCGCAACACTCGACGTACTTTGACAACTTAAAACTCTGCTTTTAAAGATTTTAGATGCGCGCGTTTGTTTTGTCCTTTTTTTTTTTTCCTTCTTTTAGCTCTTTCGATTAACCTTCAATCTTCTTTCCAAGCGCTTTCGCACTTCACCAGAATCCTGCGCAATCCAGGTCAACCTGAAAGTCAGCGAAGACTTTCGTGCGGTTTTCAGAAAGTTCATCCTTCTTGGAAATTCTATGAAGAAGAAGTCACAGGAATATTTATCGCGCAAGCTTAGATAAGATTAATGGTTAAACTCGAGTCAAATCTCCCACTTTCTGGATCAAGTTAAGTTAATCTCTTTAGAGAAGCCGAATTAGTAGCCGGATATCATGTTCCATCGTCGAAAGAAGGCCAACGTGCATAGTTAGCAGCAAAGGTGACAGCAGTACAGCAAGTATTCGGCATTCTCATTGGTCCAAGGGCTTGTTTTAGCATAACCACGGGCCTAATTACCAGGACCAAAGCCCAGAAAAAGCCATCGGGTTGTAGCGGGCTGATCCCTTTATTAATTGTGCAGGCTTTGCGTTGAAAAACATTCATTTGGCGATCCTTTGCTCCAAAAGTTGCTGAATGCCAGAAGCGTTCAGCATCACGACTTGTTCCAAATCACTAGAGAATGGCAAGAATTATGTTTCGCGTTTTAGAAGCGTCCCTTGCACCGAGGCCGATGGACGAACGGAAAACATGATGCGCGTATTAGAAAGTCCCAACCCAAAAGCTCGAAGTCGATGAGTGAATGGGGACCGCATGTATATGAAGAACATATAAATCCTAAAATCGAGCGACGTGAGATATTTCGATAATGCAAATGCTCGCCAACCCAAAATTATTTGGCTCTAATGCCGCCTCGAATTTGAGTACATAGACGTTCGTCTTTAAATAAACTATCAGAGGACGGTCAAAAAGATGTTTTGCATTTTAACATTAAGTAATGTCCTTGGGAAAATTGTTTAATCGGTATACGGATGATAATTCAATTCCAAATTTTATAATTTTGTCAATTTAATCCTAAACCTTTGTATGAAATTTCAATATAGTCTCTGCGGCTTTTCACTAGAAATCACCGATGCGGCAGTGTGCCACATAGAATGACCGGCGACGTCCATGTTAGTGATTTTTGGCGAAAATTGACTGGAAGTACTGCATTCGGCCAAAGGTTTAGGATAAAATTGATAAAATCAAAAAGTTCAAGACTAAATTGGCATTCGTACAACAAGTTTAGGACTAATCGAGTAATTTCACCGTATTGTCCTCAACCTCTTATATACCTTAGTTCCTTTCTCAATTTCATTTCTCCCGTGTCTTCGCAAACACGAGCGGACGCGAAGTGCAACCAATTGGTTCGAAGGTCGGTCAGATATTTTGGCTCCCTAATTTGGTACATTGCGTTAGGAGAGGTCGCAGATCGGCTATCCACGAATCAAATCACGACGTCCATCTCTTCTCGCCGAGAAAAAAGACAGAAGCCGTCCACGTATTAATCGAAAGAGATCCGTGAGGAATTACTTTCACATGACCCGACTTTCATATTTTAAGAAGCTTGCAATCGATAATCAAACTTAGAAAATCAACAAGTTTTCTTTGGGGGGCGTAGACTCACTCATGTTACCATTGTAAACCCACCATGGATTCGCTCGTTTATTTGACTCGGTTTCCACTAGCCACCCAAGTTGGGGGAGACGGCAATGCGAGAAAGCTCGAGTTCAAATTCAATTTCAAAACCGAACAGGGCCTAAAACAAAGGCTATAAATACTTGAAATATAGATCGAGATGTTGACTCCGTCTCCCTCAACAGCTTACATGTGGCGAGATCTACGAGCGCCCCGCTTTTCTCAATTGTGATTCCAACATTTGATCTCACCATCCAAGGACGCCCTTCCAAAAAAATCACGACTTTGTCTCTCCTATAGTTTGACAATTTCTACGTTGATGTCACTGGATTAGTTGTACTTTTTCACTTTGCGTTAGGTACTGACTCCATCTTCCACAGTCTGATCTGAAAATTCTCTAGTCCCTCGTCTTCTTCGATCCCAAGAGCAATGTCGATCTTGAGCAGAAGCAATGCAAACATGGGCAACCCTTTGTTCCACGAGTTCAAGAAGCAAGCCTCCTTCTTTTTGAAGGAGAAGATCAAGACCGCCAGATTGGTCCTCACGGATGTCACTCCGGCTCAGCTGTGAGTTTCTTTCCTCTTGTTTTCCCCATTTCTGGGTGCTTTGCGGGCCCTTTTTCGGAGCTTGATCTCCCCTTAATTCTGCTATTGTTGGATTTTGATTTTCGAAGGTTGACCGAGGACGCTATCAATGGAAATTCATGGGGTTCGCTGGACACACGGACGCTGGGTAGAATCTCGAAGGCAGCTTTTGAAGTTGACGATTACTGGAGGATCGTGGATATATTGCACGACAGGTTTGCCTTTTTTCCTCTCTTTCCATGTTCTTTGTCCCATGCAAAAGATCTTTAGATCCTCCCCATTAACGAGAATTACGAATTGACTTTTCGCTCTTGTGAAACTTGGGTTATGATTCAGCTTGTCCAGATCTGACAAAAAGAACTGGAGGATCTCCTATAACTCTCTGATTGTGCTCGAGCACTTATTGACCCATGGACCAGAGAGCGTGGCAGAGGAATTCCAGAGCGATAAAGACATCATCGCGCAGGCCGGGAGCTTCCAATATATTGATGAGAAGGGGTGCGTTTTCCATTTAGTGCATCTACTTTTGCCTCTCCTCTGCGAACCAAAAGGAAAAAATGACAGTTTGGCAGGCACAGAACATGCAATAAGAACTAGAAAATACAAGGGAAGCTTACGGTAAAGCATAATAAAGACGCGAATCAGGCTTTTTTTTTTAGGAAGGGGTTCTTAATATCTGAGATGCGGATTGAGTTGAATTTGGTTTTTTTCTGTTGTTTTATTCCGAGATGTGCTCTTTTCTTCTTTTGACGGCATATGCCATAAGCTGTTTCCTTGAATGTGCAGATTCAACTGGGGTCTAGCAGTCCGAAAGAAATCAGAGAGAATTCTGAAGCTCCTAGAGAAAGGGACTCTTCTCAAGGAGGAGAGGGAGCGAGCTCGGAAACTGACCCGGGGGATCCAAGGATTCGGAAGTTTCTGCCAGCGGGCTTGCTCGACGCAGAGCATCCTAGAAGATTTTTCGTTGAAACCCTATGGAAGATGCAATTCTCAGCCTGAAAACCAGGAGAACGAAGCCCCAGAGGGAGAGCTGACAAAGAATGCCGGAGCTTCAGAGCAAAACACCAACAAAGCAAGAGTATTTCGCGGTTCGGCCAAAGTAACGGAGAATTCGAACGGTGATGATGCTTGGCTCAAGATTTACCGATCCGGGACAAGTTTCGAAGAGAACATGGAACCGAGCAAGGAAGCGAATGCGATGCAGAGACACAAATGGAACTGCATTAGGGAGTCTAGACCACTTCTGGATGGTAAGGGTGATTACTTCAACAGTGCGGTTGATGCAGAGGGTGACCACCCTTTCAATTACGCCGACCTCGAGTGCTCAGACTCCCTTATTCCCGTGAGAAACTGAACTGGGCAGGGGAAACTACTGAGATTTTGTGGAAATAGGTGTCGCAGTCTCGTGCCTGTAGTGTCGCTAAATGAAGTGGGTAAAGGTTATGCATTTCTTGTCATCTAGAGTATTCGCTCGATGTCACCGCTAGTGTAAGCTTGTTCTGCTTTCGATAATGTAAGAAAACCAGTTGCTATGACTTCAACAGCATCTCTGATGAAATCTCTTCTTTAGCTCGTGAATATCCTTATGCTTTGTTGAAGAGATAATCATATTCCATCATTTAATCATAATAGGGTTATACACACACACATGCTTAACCCCTGCTAAGACGTGAATTACTATTCTACCCTTATTATTAACAATACTTTTCAACACTCCCCTTCAAGTTGAGATGTAATATCAAATAATTCCAACTTGTTGCATAAGAAACTCACTCTATTCCCCCGTAAAGATTTAGTAAAAATATCTGTGAGTTGATCCTTTGTCTTTATGTTTTGAAGAATAATGTAACGATCCGGTGCGACGAGGGTGGGGAGTGATTGTCGGGACTAGAGGGTCTGGACAAAGAGCGGCTCCTGATAAGCTTCTAAGATGGTGAAGGGGGCAGGAATGAACCGAACTGTGCACCGAACAGGGGGAGATCGATCTTGAAATATATATGTAAAAACTGAAATTAACTCACGGAGGCACTTTTGAACATAATGACAAGCTTTGCTTTGGAACTCCAAAGTTAAGCGAGCCCGGGCTAGCTCACTACCAAGATGGGCGACCTCCTGGGAAAGTGTCTGCTTGTATGCCAAGGGACAAAACCGTAAAGATCGGTATGGGATGGGTTAAAGCGGACAATACATCGAGTTAGTTAAATCCATGGTGTCACAAATGATCTCCTATTTATGAACCTTTTCTCGCACAAAATGACAATCAACCTTAATGTGCTTAATTCGCTCATGAAAGACAAGATTAGATGCAATATGAATAGTGGATTGACTATCATTATATAAAACTGATGGATTTGACGATGACATTCCAATCTCTAATAGGAACATCCTCAATCATAGCAATTCACATGTTACATGTGCCATAGCTCGATATTCAGCTTCAACGCTTGATTGGGAAACTATATATCGTTTCTTACTCTTCCACGCAACTAAATTACCTCCACGAAATACACAATAACCTGAAGTAGGTCTCCTATCAATAAGACATCAAGCCCAATCGGCATCAGAGAAGCCTGTAGTATTTAGATAACATAGTTCTTAAACAATAGTCATTTGCCTAGTGTTCCCTTCAAGTATTTGACGATTCGAAGCACAACATCCCAATGAGTAGTATGGGGAGAACTTACGAACTGGCTTACTACACTGATGGCAAAAGATATATTCGGTCTCGTGACAATAAGATAGTTTAATTTACCAACTAATCTTCTATGCTTCGCTGGATCATGTAGTAATCTCAATATTCTGCATCAAGTTTTACGTTGGCCTCCATAGGGGTATCGACTGGTTTTGCTCCAAGGAATCCAACCTCACCAAGAATGTTAAGTAGATATTTCCGTTGTGATAAACTAATACCGACATATGAGTAGGCTACTTTAATATTAGACCTGTCAAAATGGGTCATAAACCCATCTCTTAACCCATATATTAGTAAATGGGTCATAAATGGGTTAGTTATATTTAGTAAATGGATCATAAATGGGTAGAAGTCTTATATTAGTATTAAATGAGTCATAAGTGGATCGCAAATGGGTCATAAATGAGTTTACAACTAATTTAAACTCAACGTATTTCTCTCATCCTCACTCAATCTTGCACTCACTCATTCCGCACTCTCATTTCAGCTTGGGTATAAATTTTCCTATATTTAATTAAATATGGAAGTATTTTAGCAATATGAGTCTAATCGGGTATGGGTTGGGTATGGGTCGGGTATGAGTCAACAAAATTGCATTGCGCATAAATGGGTCATAAACGGGTTAATAGGTCAATTTGGGTCGGACCATTTATGACCCGACCCAAACCCAATCCGACCCACCCATTTGACAGGTCTATTTAATACCAAGAAAATATCGAAGACGTCTAAGATCTATAGTACTGAATTCTACATGCATAAATTGCTTAAGTTTCTTAATACCGTCTGAATCACTGCCTGTACTGATGATATTATTCACATATACGACTAGAAGGGTACAATCAGCTGAGAGACAAAGCTGAAAATTGAGTGATTTCCTTACACCAATTTAATCCAAATTTGAGAATTGCATTACTAAATTTACCAAACCAAGCACAAGAAGATTGTTTAAGTTCATAAAAAGCCTTATGCAAATGACATATCATATTCTCCCCTGAGTAACAAATCTAGGTGGTTACTCCATGTAGACCTCCTCGGCCAGATCACCATATAAAAAAGCATTTTTCACATTTAACTGATGAAGTAGCTAGCCAAATCGCACAACCAATGTAATAAATACACAAACAGATGAAATCTTGGCCACCCAAGAGAAAGTGTCATCATATTCGACATCATAAGTCTAAGTATACCCCTCTGCAACCAACCATGCCTTCAAACGGTCAAGAGTGACATCCGGATTAACCTTAACAGTAAAAAACTAATGACAATGAACAGGTTTCTTACCGATAGGTAAAGAAGTAAGTTCCCAAGTTCAGTTCTCAATTAGTGCATGTATTTCATCTTCCATGGCACGATGCCATCTCGGATGAGCAAGAGTTTTAGCAACACTGCTAGTCATAAAAACAAAGGACAACAACGAGACAAAGGCAAAAAAAGGTAGGAGATAAACGATCATAGGATAGAAAATTAGAAATAGGATGACACATGCAAACACAAGCAAAAAGACTAGGTTAAGCAGCATAACGATCAACAGGACGACCATCACATGAGTGTGTACCTTTTCGAAAAGCAATGGGTGGATCGGGATCAAGATCAGAGGCTAGCCCTATAACTAATGGGGGAATAGATGAATCAGGTGTTGGTAAAGACTGCACTGTTATAGTAGGGACTGTACCGCATCAATGATAGGTGTGGTCAGCAAATTGAAATCCTGTGGATGTAGCTGGAGAAGCTGAAGGAAGTGGAATCGTTGGTATGACACAACCTTTACCATCACCAGACGCCATGGGAACCGCTAGAGAAGTAAAATATGGCTGGTCTTCAAAGAAGGTCACATCCGCAGACACGAACATACGGCGACGAGTAAAATTGCAGCATTTGTATCCCTCATGAGTCTGAGAGTATCCCATTTCAGCACAAGGATCCATTTTATCAAGACCTAGGGTAAGACAATGTACAAAATAGACATACCCAAAGACCCGAAGAGGTAAAGAAAAGAGAGGACGATTTGGATGTTAAGTAGAGAACGGTGTCTCCCCCTAAAGAATAGAAGTTGGAAGCCTATTAACTAAATAACATGCTATAAGAACAACATGACCCCAAAAGGTTTTAGGTAGACACATGTGAAACATGAGGCAATAGGCAACATCAAGGAGATGCCGATTTTTACGTTCGACGACTCCTTTATGATGAATAATACCATGAGAATCAAGAAACAGTTGGAAACCAGAAGTTGCAACAAGATATTCTCTAGCATTATCTAGATCGTAAATATTTGACAGAAATATTATATTGATTCAACACTTCACAATAGAACAATCGAAAGAAATGAAAATTTACGTACGGTCTCTTATTAAGAAAAACCAAGTCATTCGGGAAAAAATCCACGAATGTAACAAAATATCTGAATCCAGAGACATCGGACGCGCGGCACGAACCCCAAACATTTGAGTGAACAAGCTCAAATGGACTAGATACACAGCTCTAGATGTAGGAAGGAAAAGAGACTCTATAATCTTTACCAAACCGACAAGTTTCACACTGAAAAGAACTCATAGACTCAAACTCAAGAAATAGACGCCAAAGTATGTTCGGCGGCGGGTGATCAGCACGACAATGCATCCAGTATATATCTATGACATCCAAAATTTTCTTCGTAGTTTATGATATTTAAGATATTAAGTAGTGAGAGTTATTAAGGTAATAAAATTAGTTTAGTAATTGTCAACGGGGACCGATACGCTCTAAAATACATATCGAATGATTTTCAAACATTAAAAATTTTATTGAGTTAAGGTGTCACTTTTATTCTACACTTTTCTTCGTAGTAATTTTCTTTTTTCCACTCTCTTTCAACAAAAAAATCAAAGTTCAAGCTTACTTTCAATCTAGTTTCTTAATAAGGTATATTGATAGACTTCCCTTTCCTTTTTCTTTATCAGATAAGCTTTGTTGTTTTCTAAAGAATTAGACTCGTTAATTTTTTTTAGTATCTATTTTGATTTCAAGGTGGTTAGAGGCTTGCTTTGTTGAAGATTTCATTTTGGGTAAGTGAAAACTCTAAGGACTAAGGACTAAGTTAGAATGATTTATTTAGTACTCTTGATCTTGGTTGATTGATTGTTTGTTATTTAGTTTGAATCTTATTCTATGTGTGAGCAATTTTCAATAGTTGTATGTTAAGCTATGGTGATTGTTGAGCTTGAAGTAAAAAGCTTTTCACATGCTTGGGTGGTCCTTGAGAGATTACTAAAAGGTTTTGTTGCGTTTTGAGTAGGAAAAGTGTGAAAATAGCAAAATTAGGCATAAAAGGGTATTTTGGTAATTTTTCTTGTCAAGGTAAGAGATAATTTCGAATTTACAGAAATGAAGAGGGGCTGCGAACAGTGTTATTTTATGATTTTTAGTGTTAATTAGGGGGTTATTAAGTAATATTAATTAAAGGCAATCAAACCGGTTGAAAAAAATGAGTTTATAGCTTTAGGGGCAAATTTGTAATTTCACCAAGTTGAGGGGCGAATCTGTAAAAACTGGAAGTTCTGGGGACTGTTCACAGCATGTGGAACCTCATTTTGATAAGTGGTTAAGTTATTTTTTAGAAATAATTGCTTAATTAGGAGATATGTTTAACTATGCAAAATTGGAGCAATTTGTAATAATTAATTAAAAGTGGGCAGTTTTGAAAATTTTGTAAAATATGTAGTGTCTATAGTGTAAATAAAATGTTTGTATGTTTTAAATAGCATATTAATAGCATTTATTTTTTAATTTAATTATTATGGCTTGGTGGAATAAAAATCGAAAATTAGGGGTAAAATTATAAAATGAGAAATTTTACTAGGATAATATTCTAATTCTAAGAATTTGGAATTATAGAAATAATCTTTATTATTTGTGGTAAAAGTGAACTTAATCAAGGGTGATTTAAAAAAAATGAAAATGAGCTGCGTTAGCCAATCATGGAGTAGTGTTTTTTTTGGTAAGGATCATGGAGTAGTGTTTAATGTTATAGAACTTGCGAAAGTTCTCTTCCAAATGATATTGGCTTCGTGTAAAGAAAAAGAAAGTTTTTATGTTGAAAGGTGCATAATTAATCAATTGTCTTATACATGATGTGAAATGCCAAGAGATTAACGTGTAGTTATTTGCAATTGTAATTACATAAATATATGGCATTTATTGTGATGTAATTTATTGTGTATATCTTAAATGCTACATAATTAAGACCTTTGCCACGGCCTATTCACCACCGAGCGAATTTCTTTATATGAATATGTATATGAGACTTTAGAATTAGCCAGATGTTTTACCGTATAAGATGGTCCTCTACAAGGTTGAGACGACATGAAATTTTATGATGACATGGCTCGTGTAGCCATGATATGATGCTAAAAAATAGCCAACATCATGCGGATGTATGGTGATGTATTTATCCTCGCTAATGTAGAGGATACTCGTGATGAATAGGCTAAGAGGCATGGCAAATGGGTATGTTTGTTTTCGTTCCCCATGAGTTGGTGGTAGCGATACATTATTAGTCGAGATGCCTTGTAAATCGAGATAGTCTTGGCTAGTGACAAATATAAATTCATGTGTAAATCGATGTGATGTTATGTAATATTTGTGATATATAATATACCATCCGCTTGGATATGAGTGATTGATTTTATGCAACATATTCTTGTTCCATCGACATTTCATGATTGGAAGGATAGTGCATTTATTCATGTATTCATCACGCATGATTATTTTGTACTGCCTTGAATTCATATTTATTGTTGGTACCGGATTGAGTGGTAAGTGAATCTTTTATCTTAAACTTAGAGATTTCAATTACTGGGCCTCGGCTAGTCATGGCCATGGTTCGGAATCGACCGGTTCCGGTTCGGAACCGGCGGTTCCGGTTCGTGGCCACATGTGAACTGGAACCGAAACCGCCCCTAGCGGTTCCGGTTCCGGTTTCGGTCCGGCCGGTTCCGATTCGTAATTTAAAAATTTTAAAAATAAATTATGAAATAAAAAAATAAATAATTATAAAAATATGAAATAATGAATTATTCAATATAAATTATAATCAAAATGAAAATTGTAGGGGTGATCGGTTCCCGGTCGGAACCGGGAACCGTACCGGTAAGACTGGTCTTTTAATTTTAGAACTAAGAATCGAACCGGTAAACCATAGAACCGGGAACCCACTTTACATGCTCATGGCTTGGCTTGGATTTTATAAACAATCTCTTTGATGGTCTCTTCATTCTCATTCGATGTGGGACTCTTGGCATTTGCATGAAGACAAGCCAAGAGTCTCATATTGAAGGCGTTCAAGGCAAACCGAGAGTCCCACATCGAATGAGAATGAAAAGACCATCAAAGGGGTTGTTTATAAAACTCAAGCCAAGCCTTGTAATTAGAGTTCAATACACCCAAGCCAAGCATTGCAATTGGAGATCAATGCACTTACAATGCATGGCAATTAGAGTTCAATTTGTTTTATAAAAAAAATTAAATAATGAAATTTTTTTAAAAAAAATTCATTATTTTTATTATTTTTAAATAATTCGGAACCGGAACCGGAACCGGTCGTTCCGGTTCCAAAATTATGGAACAGGAACCGGGCCCATAGGCCACGGGCCGGTTCCGAATTGCGGGCCTGGTCAACGGGCCGAGCCGGTTCCGGGCCAAAACCGGCCCGTGGCCATGACTACTCGGCTCACTCCTTATTTTTCAAATATATAAGATGGATACTTCGCCGCCGCCGCGTTTTAGAGCATCCATGTTTTTCGATTATAGTTATGAAGATATAATTATACCTAGTAGGGATGAGCACGATGGACCGCTCGAACCGGGATCGGACTGGATTGGTCGGTTTGGTCCGATTCCCGAGAGTATCGGTCTGGTTCTAAGTTCCTAAAAGTGGAACCAGTTTCCTGGCGGACCGGTTCCCTATTCTAGGGTGGGAACCGGACCGACCGGACCGGATTGGATCGATAAATATATATTTATTTATTTTTCTCATAAATATATATATATATTTAATTTTTAAACTTTATGAAAAAAATAGAAAGCATTTTACTAGTTTACCTCTGCGACAAATGTCCCTGTTGTTTCTCATAAAGAAAAGACAATCCAATGTTCTGAGATTAAAAAATAGAAACCCTAATCAATAAGGCTCTCCCCAATTCACTCTCGCCCTCACCTCTGAGGCTCTGCCTAAGATATTCTATTAAGAAACAAGCTTGGATTTTGCCACAGCACTATAATTAACGCTTTTGTCATATTGCAGTAGGTTATTATTTCATATCCTTGGTTAATAAATGAATAAGTGAATGGTTCCATTAGAACCGAACCGGACTCGGACCGGATCCGATTCGATCCACAGTCCCAGGATTAGCCGGTCCGATCCTCGATCCTAGAAACTAGGAACTGGTCCTCTAGGTCCAGTTCCCTATTCTTGGATGGGATCGGACCGGACCAGAAACTGCTCATCCCTAATACCTGGATCACCAGTAGTTTATACTAAGTGTACTTCCGTTATATGGGTCGACTGGGGTTACTAGAATATATACTCCATCATTATGTCGCTTGCTATGTTAACATCGAAGGCGACCTGGTTGGATCACTTAGAGACTTTGATAGTCCTCTAGGTTTTGGCGATGATAGCTCATCATCGGGTGAAGCTGTCGACCCTTAGTTGATAGTCCAACAGTGTACAAGCAGGCTTTTGGGCATATGAGTATAATGTTGAAGTTAGGTGTCCCTAACCATTCCCAGGAATTATGTATTTTGTTTTTGTTTGAATGTTGTATTGTAAAACTGGTGTTAATGTATATAAAAAGATGTATACGTATTTTATTAAACTTGTATGGGAATTTTGTGAATGCTTTAATATGCATCCGCCTGCTTTAATAATTATAAGTAATAATTGAAAAATACACGTGTCGTGTGTGATGTTCTGGGCCGTCACAATATCAGTGGATGTACGCTTCGTAGCTACGACTGCTAACACCTTCTTGTCAAGATAGACCATTTAATTCATGTCTCCCACCAATCATCTATTCAGTCCTCAAATCCTAAAAGACACAACGAGAAGAGGAAAATGTTACAAAACAATTCAATTCTTTAGTTAATGAGCTAACATAAATTAAATTATAAGGAGATTGTGATAGAGGATAGACAAATGACAAAGAAAGAAAGGGACTCAAATGAGCAACTCCCACACCAGTAACCTGAGATTGTGAGCCATTTGCTGATGTGACTGAGTTTGACAATGATTGAGAACTAGAACGAAATGAAGACAATATGTTAGAGTTAACAGTCATGTGATTGGAAGCTCCAAAGTCTATAACCCTTGAGTCAGACACTACAGAAAACAAACAAGATGAACTACCTTTGAAGGTTTGTGCCACGGTAGCAGTAGGAACTGAAGATCTTGTCATCTGTTGAGAGCGAATTAATGTATCATACTCAATACATGTCAATGTAACTGAATTGCATGTATTTTGCATAGTAGTCGAACTTGGTGGAACCGGTGAGGGAGGAACAAGAGAATTCTCAACTCCTGCATAGGCAGTTTGGTCTAAGCTCCAGGTGAAGAGTATAGCAATAAACTTATGTATGTCCGGCTCTTTGACAATGATTGCAATTACATGAGCTACAACCATTTCTAGAACTAAGGACACCACGAGCACCTCTCCATCATAGCCTCCACTATGAACAAAACCGTGCCCACGTCCTGGGTAATCATGATCATGACCTCTACGTCCCCTAGGATCATGAGAAATCATAGCACTTATCTCCAAAGTTGGTGTGGACGAAATCTTCTTAGTAATTGTAGAACAGAGAGCCTGACATAAGACTTGATCTATTGTACTAAGAGAGCTTGAGATATGATATGTTGACGAAGAGATGAAAATTCAAGCCCAATGACTTGAGGTATAATATCACCCTCGGATTCTTTTGGCGCTTGGCCAATACAGCTGGATCATCCGAGGTAGGAAGAAAAATATCCAATCGCTAGCAAAGGGTTGTGAATCGAGCATAATAATTGGATAAAGATTGATCTCCGTATTGAATATCAAATAACGCTTCCTATGTGTCACATACCCGTCATATTGTTCTTCTCAGAATAAAGCAGTGCACATTTCTCCCAAACTGCCTTAGAAGAGGCACACTGAAAAAAGTGAGGAACCTTAGCGTCCATGCTATTTTATAAAAGAGTCCTGATCATTACATATCCCATAATCCAATCAGCAGTTTTATTCTTGTAGGATAGTACCGTAGATGTAAAATAGTCAGGTTGCTTGGTTGTAGTAAAATAGACCTCAACCACTTTAGATTAGGATGGATAATTAGCTCCATTCAACTTAACAAAAGTTAATTGAAAGTGACTAAAAGGAGATCCGGAAGTCAATCCGGTATTTGACATCAGTGAACAAAGAATGTGATCAAGCCCAAAGGAAATATACTTCACAGCAATCAACACGTAACTCCAGTAATCCAATCAACTACACGGTAATTTTTATAAAAAAGAAGAAGAATTGGGCTCAATCCAATCACCACTAATCATAGTAGTTCACCGAGACTTCGTAAAATCATGGAAACAATACACAACCCTAGAACATATGATTCCATCTTTCTCCTCCAAAATGCAACTGATTGCAAATCGTAATAATTAATACCAAAGTACCCCCAAAATCAACTCCCACTGAGAAATAACTAGAATCAGCCTCCAAATGAGAAACATTACAAAGCATTCTCCGCTTATATCATTCAACGTGGCTGCGATGTTGTGCAAAAATCGAGACTTCAACAAAGTGAAAGTAAAGTCAAAGTGTGTCCAGCGGTCATATTTGTACGGTGGACTCGCGACTTGGAAGACGCAGCTAGGGCGACGCGGTCTTGAGGATGTTGGCGCCGCAGATGGGTGACGTGGCTGGGCGATGTGGCTGGGAGTGACTCGACTGGGTGACGTGTGTGGGAGCGACGCTGGGCGATGTGTCTAGGAGCGACTCGGGTGGTTGGATACCGGAATAGTAGAAACTAGGGTCACCGGAACAGTGGTCTTCCGACTAAGTTTTTTTAATAGCTCTGATACCATGTAAATATCTATATACACGCATGGGCTTAACTCTATTAAGACATGAATTACAATTCTACCCTTATTACTAAAAATACTTTCCAACAGGCTTCACGTCAGTGTTCGTCGGGAGATGTATCTAAGATCAACTCGACCCAGTTATCAATGAAGACTGCAATAGTTGGTGCATATTTACCGGATGTTCATTTTCCTAGTTAACTCACGTGGAAAAAAGTGACGCTTCATTATCTGACGTAGAGAGTGCATGGAATAATGAATTGCAACTAATATGATATGCCTGCAAGGCAAAGACCATTCCGGTTCAATACATACAGTCATCTATATAATTAAAGAATACATACAAACATACGTAAAATCTAATCAAATCTCATGGCTTGCAGAGCCAGTCTTGAATTGCTGACCGCAATGTGTGGTTGGGAGTAAGATGCAAATGACTAAGCTTCAAGTTGGTCATTGGCGACGTATCGTGGCCGCTCTCCCACCATTCACGCAAAGCTTCTCCTTCATAAGTGAAACCATCCGCCGCAATCTGAGGGTCATGCATTATTTCCTGGAGGCAACCACTGAACAGGTAAGCCACAAACATGACACTGAAAGACATGCAAAGGATCGTGATCAACTAGCACATCTCAAGCTCACTTTTCAGTGGGGAACAACAAAGCTCTGCTAAAGAAAATAAACATGCTAGGTTAATATCTCAATTTGAGATTCTCAAACGAAAATCATGCCGTTAAAAATTAGGCTCAGGCAAAAGGTGACGTCAATACAAAGTTAAAGCTGCTTAGTGTCTAGATATGCTCAACTATGCCATTCCTGAAGCCCAAAACAACATGGGTCCCTAAAAATGGGAAACAAAAATGCTAAGAATGGGTCCATGGTGAAATTAACCCAGATCTCCTAAACAAAAAACAAGACAAAATCTTAAGAGAATGGTCTGACAAGACTTGGGCACAAACTTAGCAATTCACCGAAAAGTATAACTGACCTGAAGGATGGGGCACAAGAAAAATGAGGGCACTGGTCGCTCTTCAGAGGTATGCAGCTGCTCCAATTCCCTCACAAACGTAGGTGTTAATTTGGGCCGATTCCTACCATTAGAATCACAGCATTGAAGACCCAGGTCCACTAATCGCTGTGCCACAAATGACGGCCATTGTCCAGCTGATTGATCCAAAACCAACTCCAATTTGTTGAATGATACTGCTTTACGCACCTCACTGACTAACCCAGTAGGTGGTCTACCGGTGAGTAACTGTAGGATGATCAGACCAAAAGAGTAAGCGTCAGATTTGGGTGTCAAGTTTCCATCCCTGTAGAACTCTGGATCTGTATAAGGAAAAGCACGCTTTGGCTCTGTGATTCGGCGGAAACTTGGGCAGCGAAGAGTGTCCTCTGCTATAAGCCTAGAAATCCTGAAATCACATATCTTGCAGCTAAGATCAGAATCAAGAAGGATGTTTTCAGGTTTCAGATCACCGTGAACAATCCTTTCAGGTTTAGAAGAGTGCAAGAAGCAAAGAGCACTCGAGATCTCAGCAATGATTCGAACTCGAGCATCCCACATTAAGGGGGAACTGTTGCCTTTCCGGAAAAGGCAATCTTGGAGGCTTCCGTTAGGGAGGTACTCATATACAAGAGACCAGGCTTCTGGGCATGCACCAAGCAAGGTAACCAGACGTGGATGCTGTAGTTTAGTAAGAACTTGAACCTGTATCATCCAAACAAAACTTGAGTAAACTGGTACATGACACAAGGCTGTTATGAATCCAGTAAAGACACCAAAGAATATCCTAAGTCAGTATAGCTATGGATAAGGTAGACGTGACAAATAAGAGTGATGAACACTCCAAGAATGCATACAGCTTTAGAAGTGAAGTTAGCATTTTAAAGAGCATTAAAAAAAGGATAGGACAGAGAGTACATAAGGATGCCCCCAAAGTGCCAAAGGCTTGGTATAACAGTCGGATTAATATCATCGCCCCCACCCCCCACCCATCCCCCCGTGCCCCCTCTCCCAAAATAAAAGAAGATAAAGAATTCGTTCATTGCACATAGTAAAGCTATAAAAGTGTATAGGTAACTGAAATTGCCAGAGACTTCTGAGAATAATTGAAACACTAGAGCACTCCATATAATTAAGCAAAGACAATGCTTGAAGCCTTGCAATGTTTTATCAAGCACAAAACCTATAATTACAGATCCAGGCATAGTTGAGAATGTTACCAAGAAATTGAGGTTTATTAATTGAAAGGAAGTGGACACTTTTGAGTTTCAATGAGAATAGTAATTAAGACAACATGATCAGAGATACAGTTGAAATTTGGATTAGCTAGTAAAAAGAACTCCCGTACTAAACATAAACAATTAAGCACTTCAAAGAAGGAAACAACAGCTAGTATGATAGGTGATCCAAATGCATAAACCGAAGAGGAAACTTAAAAAGAAAAGGCAGCAGAATTAAAACATGAGAATATCTCATTACCATAGATATCGCAACAGCAGAGTGCTTGTGTGCGTGCAAATGCACAAAAACATGCGCGCGCAGAGAGAGAGAGAGAGAGAGAGAGAGAGAGAGATGCCTACCTCTCGTTGAAACTCAAATTGCCCTTGCATGTTCTGAGGGTACAGCTTTTTTATTGCAACAGTTCTACCCAGCATTTCCCCCTTGTATACACAACCATGTCCACTCTGCCCAATTTTGAAACTTTCAGAGAACTCACATGTTGCAGATTCGACTTCTGATAATGAAAACTCAGCAAAACCGGGCATATCTTCATTAAGACCACCATTAAACTCAATACACCTTGCAGCTCCAACTCTACCATGCCCTTTCCAGCGTTCAAGCCAACTAACAGCTTCCGCTTTGTGTCTCTGAATCTGCTGCTTTTCCTGCCTAAGGGTGGCAATAGATGCTTCAATGACATGTAACTCTCCAGCTGCTTCATCTCGCCTACGGCTAGCTTCTTGAGCACGACTGTCCAGAAGAGCAACATTTCTCATAGTCTTCTGTAGCTTTCTAACTAACTCTTCTCTTTCTTCCAAGAGCTTCTCTTGCTTCTGCACCGCAGTTCTTAATGCATCCTCAGCTTCATTTCTAAGTTTAGCTTCATTTGCATATGCAGACTCAATTACTTTCACCTAAATAAAACAGGCCGAATTTTTTCTCATCATCTCTTCATGTGATAAATCAGATACGGCATACAATAAGTAGAGTAAGTTGTTTTACGCATGCTAATACCACCAAACAAATGAAGACCAAAATTACTGGCCACGTGTTTGTGAAAACATTCATAGAACAAAATTGTCTGAGGAAAAACCAAAAACCAAAAACTTTTAACACTGCATGTTTATCTGCACAAATATACGAATTTATATCAGAAATTATTCCATTTTCCTTTCACTGCTTCCCCATTCACAAAAAGGATGATGTTTTGGGCTTGAATCAAGCCAGATAATCCCCAAATAGTTATCCTTAATGATAATCAAAGCAGAGCAAATGAAAGCTGACAGCTAATTAGGGAGCCAAAAAAAAAAAAAGGATGTCAGGAAGGTTATAAGCACCTTGCTGATCACTTTGATAGCTTCTGCTTCCAACTTTTTGCGCTTCATTAACTCCTGAAGTGCTTTCTTCTGCATTGCCTCAACTTGTATCCATGATTCTGTAAAATGATTATGTGATATCTCTTCATTGACCATGTCAGAATCTAAAGAAACCGTTTTTTCAGAATAGGTACTTCCGGAGCAACTGCTAGTACTTGTGGAACTAAACAAACTGCCAGTATGTTGGGGAAGATATCTGTTGGGAGAACCAGTTAAAGCCACTTGTGGAGAAACTGATTCCTTTTGAAGCCAGTCTGTAACTTTGCTGCAACTCCCGCTCGAACTAGATGTGGACCGAGGACTTTCTGGGATTGCCGATACTGACAGTCTCAAACTTTCTTGCAATGGTTCACGACTTATTACTCCCGCAGATGTTTGTGGTTGACTTAATGAGTCCAAGGGGATGGGGCCTTCAAAGGCATCTCTAGTCCATATGCGTTTACCCTTGTTGACAAATGATATCTCGCAGAAAGCGGGTGCATTTTTTGCAGCATAATTCGCTTTGCTGGAGCTCTTTTTAACCTTCATACAACTGCATCAAGACAATGTAGGAGGTAGGAGATTAGGATAAACAATCGGCACAGTTTTCTATATCAAGATAAGGACACATCAAGTGGTCACGTTCTCGACTCACAAGAGAAAGCACATCATACAATGCATGTCAATTAGGGTCAACACCATCTTTTGAGAGTTAACCAGGAAAATATGGTTCTAAAAACATGCATCTGAGCCATGTTTCTCGCTATTGATGATCCTTGTCTAGAGGAACAACCAACCAATCCAAGCAACAATGTGCACAACATGCTACGCATCACTCTTCTGAAAGACTTTGCGTCACTTTGGTTCATATGGAAACTAAGCATGGTTGTCCAGCAAAAGATTTGAGAACGATACGACTGGAAAAACTCCATAAACTCTTCGGTAATATCACTTAAACATGAAATAACAACTCAATTTGCTTTCATGGACAATAATGTGATTGAAGGGACGACTTACTTTTCAGGTACAGCCCCCATAACAAGCCTCCTAATGCCATATTTGACAACCATCTCAACAATGCCCTTTTGGACCTGCTCTGCTTCAATGCTGAGAACACTGGCTTTCAACTAAAAAGGACATGATAACTCACGTTAGTTTAGTAAAAGAAAATGGAAGACTAAAGAACTTCATGTCATTTATGTAGATAATTAACACCTACTTCAACAATCACCCGAAACATGTCTACGCCTATATAGGAGGAATCATCAAAGATTGTCACATCACTCTAAAAAGAATACCATTAACTCCAAATATACTTAGGCCACAAAATGGAGGCCACATCTTTAAATTAAACAACTCAAAAATTTTGAGGACGAGGAACAGAGGATTTCTCTTTCATTCCACCTTTTCAAGTGTGGGGCAGAGGGCCAGCCATTCAAGTTGAAAACTCAATCTAATCAACAAGTTGGGTTTTGAAATTGCAAAAAAATCTTCTACTCGTAAGAAAAAGAAAGCTTGATTAATTTGGATAATTTAAATACTGGAACTATATTTCTGACTCAAGAAAGTTCAATTAGCTCACAAACAACAAATCATGAATAGCCTGCAAGCAGATTGACTTTTTTCCTCCAATAAGGTGAAGAGGAGATCTACTGCACTTACATATAACCTAACCTTGGATAGCGCTAACATCTATTTCACCCCTCTCAAATGAATTTCTAATGGCTCCATGCAATTTAGGGTGCTAAAAGAAGTTCGTGCAAAGTTTTCCGGAGAGAAGAAATCAATTTTCAGTTAAATTGTAAAGCTCCATATTTCTTAAGGCTCTCAGATACCTCATGTTCAGACTGGATGTTTTGCTGGATTTACATAAGGAGAACGTATCACAGATGGCTGAAGCTGAAATATCCCATCAAGCAATTAAACGCACCATTGATAAGCATAAAGATGTCATTTAACTTTCTAGCTTCTCCATGACCAAAAAAAAACAAAACTTTCTAGCTTCTCCAAATCTACAAGTCCAAAAGATTACTCCAGGGAAATCGGCAATAAAGGAAATACCCTCATATACTGAAATCAGGCAACCCAATCAAATGAAGAAATGTGAACTTTGATTGTGGCCAGAAAAATCATTTGCTGTTGCTAGGACTTAGATTTATCAATAAGAATGATCTCCAAAAGAAAACTCGCAAGATCACAACTACACAGATAACAATCGAGAAGGCGTGGCAACAAAAACCATGAGTTCCTGCCAGGGGTGTGGTGCTGGTCAGGAGGCATGGCCAGTTAACTAGATCGCTAAAATTAAATGGATGTCAATCGCTTAAGTTGAAAAAATATAGGGTAGTCAACAAATTGGTCATGAGGATTACGTGTTAGCACCCACCAATAAAAGAACGTAGTTGCGACACATTTACAATTTAAAGAAGAAAAAACCGTACACGGGCAAAAGCTCTACAATCCAGTAAGTAGACAAGCGGACAAATCGCTTCCGAATTAACATTTATTCCGGGACAGTCATCACTCCGTATGATAAAAGCTTAACATAATCAAGATGAAGATTTGGCAGTTGCACAGCGCAACAGCGATCGGCATACCCATACCTTAGAAGCAGAGCAGAAGGTCAAGTAATGTTGCAAGAGTTTCCTTGTCTGCTCCTTTTCCTCCCTTCTATAGGCAGAAAGCACCTCGACGCTAGCTTGACTGGCAGGTAATTTTCCCACTGCACACAATCCCCGTGGATTACATCGTGAGCGAGTTAGCTCCTCAGGAAAAATGAGGAAAAGCAGGGGGAAATCGGATCTCAGGTTTCACCTCGACAGCAACACAGAATAAATTCTTATATCATCATCCAAATCAAATGCTACTTGAAGTCCTAAAAGCTCCAGTAAAAGAGATGTCTATGACTAGTGTCAGTCAATCAACAAGTTCATAAACATGAATTATCGGACGAATCTGAACTCCTAGAGAGAAACTAAGCTAAAGCACCATTGCTCTCGCTGGAGGAAACACCTATGTCTAGAAAGACACAAAACTACGAGTATCTCCTTTTCGCAATTAAAAATAACACGGCACTGCGGACCTGTAAGCGATCAAACACGCAGCACAAACTAGAAGAAAACCGAAGCTAACGAGGAACCGCGGGAATTCGCTTGCTTGCGCGCGCGCGCGGGCGGGGGCGAGGCTACGACTTACAGAGAGTCGGAATCACCGGCGAAGGCTGGTGAACGTGGATGATACAAATCTCGGCGCCGGGGAATCGCTCCAGGCTCCACCGTATCAAGCCGATCGCCTTCTCCACCGACTTGCCGGCCGCCACGTGCACACTCTCGCCGCCCCCGGCCATCCCGGACGAGCTGGCCTCGCCCGCCGACCGGTCGGGCCCGAGGCGGTAGCGCTCCGGCGACGGGAAACGGCCGGGGGGGTCTCCGGCGAGGCCGCGGTGGGGGTGGAACGGCCTCAGGAGCTCCATTGCTGCTGCGGAATCCGGCGTCGGGCCCGGTCTCCGGGCAGGTCATGCGAGGCCGGGGGGAGCGAGATTCGGGGCGAGGCTGATGGGGAAAGGAGAGCCGCCGAAAGGAGGGAGGAGCAGGAGGAGGAGGCTGGAGGAGGAGCGGGGCTTGAGCTTGACTTTCGGGGAGACCGGATGGAAACCGGGAGTTGGGTGGAGGCGGGCGGAGGCGGGCGGCATACTTTCCCCTTCTTGGGAGCTGGGGACCGCAGGAAAGGAAAAAATGCAGCGGGAAGGAATATGCCCAGAGATCCTTTTTCCGTATGTATATACGTACATATGTATAAGCTTTCTCCTCCTTTTTCCTCTTTTCTTTTTTGAGTTAATACTACGAAAAACCTCAAACTGATACGCCTATAATAATTTTACCCCAAATTATTTTTTTGATCACAAAAAACCACAAACTGATACATATCTGATAAATTTACTCCGAACTATTATTTTTTTATTACTAAAAACCCCAAACTAGTATACTTGTGATAATTTTATCATGAACTAATTTTTTGACCACCAAAAACTCCAAACTTGTACACTCGTAACAATTTCACCCTGAACTAATTTTTTGACCACCAAAAATCCCAAACTGATATATTTATGATAAATTTACTCTCCATTAGTGTTCATTAAATTGGATTAATATCACGAAAAATCACAAATTAATAAACTTGTGACAAACAGAGGAGTAAAACCCCAAATCGGTATACCTATCAACTATCTCGTATCATTAAACTTAGCAATTTGACAATAAAATTTAACGGATATTAACGGAGTATAAATTCGTTATAGATGTACCAGTTTGGGGTTTTTTGTGATAAAAAAATTAGTTCGAGGTAAAATTATTACAGGTGTACCAGTGTGAAATTTTTGGTGATCAAAAAAATAATTTGAGATAAATTTATTACGAGTGTACAATTTTAAGGTTTTTAGTAATATTAATCCTTCCCTTTTTTATTTATTTTTGATGATTGAATTATTATTTTTATTTGTTTAATTAGGGGGCATAGGCGCATGTTGAACTTTCAACGCGGGGGCGGCGGGGCGAGGACCGTAAGAGGAGGTGGTGGGGGAGAGTCTCACTCCCACACGGATGGGGAATACATTTTTGATTTGATTAATTTTTAGGTACACCTTTTCTTTTTTCCTTTATTAGACACGAAATAACTGTCAGGATAAAGCATACAAACACATGGAAATAAGAAGTAAAAGCACAAAAGAGAAATTGAGATACAAAATGTATCTCAATTTCCCGCTTAAACGAGGGCTACATTCAGTAGAGGATTTAGGTGTAATTTAACACCCCCGCCTTTTTAATTACAATTCATAGCGAGCAAAGTAATTATTTATGGGTCTAAACTTAAACTACAAATAAATACGCGGGAAAAGTGGGGCCCCAATTCCTTCTTATCGATAGGGAGTAATTCAAAATGATTTTTTTTTTATAATCGAGGTGTCCTCGCGACCGGCGAGTTAGGGCTTAAACCAGCGATGATATCCGACTAGTCCTCGAGGGGGGCTAGCGCAACTTCTCATCGCCACAACCCCATACTTAAATCACCGATGGGCGAGTTTGAACCCAGGACCTCTCGTGAAAGGAATTGAGCGCAAACCAACGCGGCTACCGATGGGTGGGTCAAAATGATATTCAGTATCACTTGAAATAACTATTCAATGAAAAAAGTTTTCACCATTGACGATAATTTATGCCAAATTATTGTGAATAATGAAAATATTTTCAATTTATTAATTTTTATAAGCGATGAAAGCAATTATTTTTGAAATTGTTAATTTTTTCTCGAAACAAAACAAAGCGTGCAAATTCGTCGATTCTTCTCAAAATTTTTCATTTTCCACATTTTTCTGCTTCGCTCGCTGTTGGAAGATGAGCCGCGCTTTCCCATTTGCACACGTCAGCCTGACATCACGGTTACCTAAACCCACTAGCACAGTAATTTAGCCCCTTAAGATAAAAAATAAAAAATTTCGACCAAAAAAAAGATAAAAAATAAAAATAAAATGGCTGCTAGCTAATTAAAGCCAAAAGCAGAAACGGGTGAAAACTGCACGATTTAAGCTCCGTTCGTTTGCTGGAAAATATTCTCCTTTTGGAAAATATTTTCTCGGAAGTCATTTTCCTGGAACACAATTTTCTGGTGTTCGGCTAAAATTTGAAAAAATTTCGGAAAATATTTTCTGATGTTCGGCGACCGCCGATCCGGCGGCGTCTGGCTACCGACAGCGTCCGGTGATCGGCGGTGGCGACCGGCGGCGGCGATTGGCGGCGGCGATTGGCAACCGATGGCAGTCGGCGGCGGCGACGGGCGGCGGTGGGCGATCGGCGATGCGCGGCGATCGGCGGCGGGCGGCAATCGGCGGCGGGCAGCGGCGGCCAATAGCGGTGACCGGCAATCAACTTTCTCTCCCACGGAAAATATTTTCCCTCCCATGGGCAATTTTGCCTTCACTTTAGGGGAAAATGATTTCCTCTTTGTGAAAAGAGAAAATCATTTTCCTCAAAATAATGAAGGATTTGAGGATGGGGAAGGAAAATGTTTTCCCCGGAAAACGCCGAAAATGTTTTCCGGAAAAATATTTTTCCAGAAACGAACGGAGGCTTAAAGTGCGTTTGTTTATATGGAAAAAGTACCATTTTTGAAAAACACTTTTCAATAAGTCATTTTTTAGAAAAATGGGTTCGTTTTTTGGTATTTGACTAAAATCTTAAAAAGACTTGAAAGTATTTTTAGTTATTTGGTGAGAAAAACCTAATGATTAAAATTATCGAAAATTTTAATATTTTTAAAATTATATTTATTTTGAAAAAAGAAAGGCTGACGACCGATGGGAGGGAGGAAGAAGGAAAAAGAAAATAAAAATAAAAAAAAAGAAAGTAGAGGAAAGAAACATATTAACAAATTCAAAACAGATAATTTTGAAAAGTATTTTCACCTTCTTAGATTAGAAAATTCATTTTCCTAATTTTATACATGAATGTTTTTCTTGATCGAAAAGTATTTTCAGTTGACTTATCATTTTAAGAGTACCAAATAAGTGAAAGTCCGGAAAATGAATTCCCGAAAAACACTTTCTACCAAACAAATACTCTTACTGCTAATTTTAAATGGCTTTTATAATGTAAAGTCACGAAAGAAAGGAAGAGGGTAGAGGGAAAGGAAGAGAGAGAGGGAGGGTGAAGGTTGGGGCAGTTGACTTGTGGCGGTTTCTCCGAGGCGGCGTAGATCCTCCGACCGCGCCTTTTGTCCTAAACCAGTTTAAAAAATTCACCGCGTCACCTAACACGAGGTTGAAAAATAATCACCACATCCCTTAGCACTTGCACGCTGATCGCATGTGGAGAGCAATTTTTGCTGGAATCGGACAGAGTTAGGACCACTTGGCGGTACTCCCTTTTGGTAAAAGCAAATTCGACGAAGACGTGAACGTTAGAGACAAGTTAGGCCACGTCGTCTTCTCCCGGGTCAAAACCAATCAACACCGCAAATGGTGCGAAACTCAACTTAGGTCGCAATTTCGTTTAGCTATCAAGTACACGCTTGAAATAAACCCCACTGCAAAATCGTCCGATTGATTGACAGGTAAACAATCAGAGGGCTCCCGTCAAACATCAGTCCGAGTTACTTATCGGGTCAACTTAATAATTAAAAATGTCGCGGCTTTCGTGCTCTTTCACGGTACAAAAAAACGGATCGTGCTGTAAATTCTAAGGCTTTCTTGCTCGGTTATTTGAAGTCTATCTTCATTGACCACACGCGCCCGTCTTTGTTACTCGCGTTTGAGCGCTCCATTTGCGAACTGGAAGGCTCGAGCCTTCCGGTTCAGATCCAAGTGCAGAAAAATGGCTGCGAACGTGAGGGAATATATAAAAATGCAGAGAGCTCCTGAATCCTAAGAAGAAGATGACGAGAGGGATGTCTCAGGAAACGCCAACAGGTTTCCACGCGAGGCAGGCACGAGAACACCCGTCAAACTTCTCGTCTGCACAGTTCCTCGGCTTAAAATAATAAAAGAGAAGAAACCAGAAAGTAATCAAATGGTTTTGAAAATGGGCCAAAGAAGTCAACGCCAGCGCCGACCACCACGACCGAAGGCGATGCACGGCGCACTACCTTCGAGCATGGGCCCGCCGCCGAGGAATATTCCTCTCGAGAGGTATTTGTCCGTCCGGCCCATTGGGCCCGAAACGAAGGTCGACCCCCGGGCCTCGACCGGACGTGGTCCAAGGCCCCCAAAAGCCATGTCGCGTCGACTTTCGTTTGGAATTTACGTACTGGGATTCAGCATGTCCAGTGCAGAGACATCGCGTGCTTCTTTCTGTCGAGTAGGTGACATCCAGCAATCAGGTAAGATCTATGCAGAGGCTTTGCTTGAGTGGGAGAGGAAGAAGCGGGAAGGAGAGATGAAGTAAACCATACGCCGAGGGGCTGAGATGATTGCCGGTTGGTAATCATCGGGCATGATTGGCCACCAATTCGAGGGGGACCGAAATGATGAAGTTTCTTCAATCGAGCATGAAGAGGCAGCAGCACAGACAATTTGCTGTTGGAGTTTGTGTGCGTGAGTGTTTGTGTCCCCACTCTTTCTTCCTAACCACCAATGCGTTCCATTATCAAGGTGTGAAAAAGGGGGGGGGGCAACTCATCAGTTCATTCCCATCTCCACCTCTTCTTGTCTTCACCTCAAAATTCATAGATTAGGATCTTCTCGACTTGGGCCGACAAATCCAAAGTAAATCGCGAGACCACGTCCCAGAAATGCGTCGTGATCTTAGATGAACTCGGAACGGTGAATATCTCATTCGACGATTTACCATATGTATGGAAAATCTATAGTTTTCCCGCCTCTTTTTTTCTTGGTCTGGGTTTAACATCAGGGAATCCTTCACGAGATAAAGCTAAATTCAGTAATGACACGACTGAGATTCTGATGTACAAAGCAGATCGCGAATATAAGAAGATCACGGGGATAGAGAAGTAATTTGTGAGAAGATAATGAGACGAAAGCATGCTGAAACACGGGCCGGCAAGTTTGTGGTCCTCCGTCGTAAATAGGTCTTCATGATGTCTGTGAAGGTGTGAAATCCAAGCAATCCCCTATTGGGTCCCCCGAAAGCTTTGCTTTCATTCACTTTAGACAGGGGGACATGTGAGTGTGTCTTATTGCTCTAGGACAAGCGTTTCATGTCTTAATCATCATATCTAATCTAGCATTAGAGCTTTACAATTGAAGTTCTCAACATACAAATGCTTAGCATCTATCGACAAATTATCTAGATTTATGTATTTTCGAATCACATCTCGAGTTTGGAGTCTCATCCTTGTCATCAAGTTTAGCATTTAGTCTCAACGGGAATCACTGTGATATTGTTATTAGTAAGTCTTGCTCGAGAAAAGCAGACTCGATGGCGTATTTGGCTCGAGAAAGATAATAACCAAGAGAAAAGTGGAATCCAGATTAAACGATCTCTATATGCACAAGCTACTGGTGGTTGGGGACTAACATGTGAAATGTACATCTACTATTGCACATCAAACATAAGCAACACTACACAACTGATTTCCCCATTAGGTGTGCGATATTTTCATGTTAATCCACAAAAGAATTCACATGCGATTTTTTTGTTTCACTGCCAAACAGAAGATTTTATGCAATTCTTTTAGTTATATCTCCTAATATAAGGTTTCCCTTTCATTGACTATTTCACTATGCAACCATATCTAGTGACGGCCAAACTACAAAATAGCTAAACCCCATACCCGAAAATTGAGATACACTTGAGATTCGTATAAAAGCTTAGGTAGGAAGTTCCCTGACATACATCCTTCTCTCATGGTGGACCCGTATCAATGACCCCTCTCCCTCTCAATTATCAAGGAGCTACATAAGTGGGTAAGTTTTCAGTGCCTTCACATCAATCTACGTAAGATTTCCCATGAAATTTCTTTGTTTTACCGCCAAACAAAAGATTTTGTAGAATTCTTTTAATTATGTCTCCTAATATAAGGATTCCTTTTCCGTAACTATTTCACTATAATGCAACCATATCCAGTGATGGCCTAACTCCAAAGTAGCTAAACCCTAAACCCGAAGATTGAGATACACTTGAAATCCGTATAAAAAGCTTAGGTAGGAAGTTCCCTGATATACCTGCATTGGATCCTCCTCTCATGGTGGACCCGTGTCTATGACCGCTATCCCTCTCAATCATCAACGAGCCTCATAAGTGGGTAAAGTCCAAAGAAGGAAGAATGTGGGTGATGTGATGATTCTCTGTCAACCGCGTCTTCCCGTCCCTTCGCTTACGCTTCTTGGTCCTCTCGCTCTCTTATAGCGTCTCTTTTCCCCGTCGCCCCTTTCTTGTTTTCCTTTTTCCCTGTTTCGCGCACTTCGAGAAGATCCTCCCATTCATGGGCATGTCCACTTCAGAAGTGTCTTCTGGTCTTCCCGAGGGCGATCCCGACGCCGCCGCCAGAACCTCCTGCTCCTCGGAACTTGCGCCTTCCGAGGAGGCAACGAAACCTGATGGGTGCGATCCTGTCGTGATCGAAGTGCCATCGTTGGTGATCGAAGTGCCGTGTAACGTCGGCGAAGGCGACAGAGAAGACGACGAGGCAGGTTTCAGGACTCCTACGTCCGCGGACAACAAGATACCCCCGCTTGCTGAGTGTCCGCCGGCGCCGAGGAAGCGCAGATCAGAAGAGATTCTGAACTCGAGGACAGCACCTGAAGGGCTGGCGAAGTGCCGGCGAGTCTTGCTTGATCTGTCGAGCGAGGTTCAGTCTTTCTTTGCACCTCCTCTGTTGACGAATTTTGGCGGGAAGGTAAACCGGAGACCCAAGGAACGGGACGCAGCACCAACGCGCGAAGTATGACTTCTTCTTTGAATCACATGATTAAATTAGGGAAGTTCTTGAATCATGCCAAAACAGGAGATCAATTTTTGTCTTTCCATTGTTATAAGCATGCGTGGATTGTGGCATGACTAGTTGAAGATTTTCGAGATCTTGAACTGAGCTGTGCATTCTCAGTGTGGGAGACAGACAGTTCAGGAGCGAGCCGAGGACAACTCAACTCATTTCTTTAATTTGGTTAATGCTATACAACATACATTTGGCTGCTTATTATCAAAACAAGTCCCCACATGGATCCATGTTTTCCTCGGTTCGCTTATGGATCATCTTCACTAACTTAATGCATACGTCGCGTTTCTTGTAGACAATTTATGACCATTGAAGATTTTAGTCTTGCAGGTGCATAGATGTTAAGCATGATTTATCATTCTCCTTTTGAACGGGTACATATAACCAAACTTAATTACTCAAACCCAATTCAGTCTTGATTTAGATGAACGTATAGATTTAGCAATACTGCATGTACTTCATATACTGCGTTATCGAGTAGCGAGAAAAGAGGCATTCCTATATCCAAGAATCTGCACAATAGATTCGCGACCCCATTGATCTCCTGCAATTTTTATTGTTGATCCATGGCGCGATGAAGTGGATAAAGGATATACCAAGTGCACTTGAAACTTGAAAGAGCAGAAGAAGAAAGGATAACCAATTGTTCAAATTCTACCCAAGCTTGTGTGGAAGGTTAGCTGGTTTAGCCGGTTGATTCGAGAGTCTTTACTCGAAACAACAAACACGTGCGCGTATAATAAACATCAATGAGTCGCAGACTCGCAGAAGCTTGCTGAGAAGTGGCTGACGATCCAATTTGCCAACCTGTCTAGAGTTAAAACTTCAGCAAACACGCAGTTGCAGGATTTCTTTAAGAAGATTTATGATAGTGTCATAGCATTCAAGCCATAGCTATAGTCGAGGCATTGTGGGTTGACAGGTTTGTCAATCACTTGGTGGTCCTGAACCATAAAATTTGGTCATATTTATGAACCATGACAGTAAGTCAGTAAATATGTTAAATGAACTCTTTGTTTTTTATTATGTGGTGTTTAGAGGATGTCGAACAAGCATTGCAAAATATCTTTTCCTTTTGCATTTACCAACGTGGTTTTCGTTATTACTTCGTGGTACGTGTCATGAACTCGGCCTATCTAGGCAGCAGACAGGAACTTTTCGGGAAGCCATTTTGTGCTATATGTTGCATGAAACGGTCTTGCTCAAGACCCGGAAACGTTCTTCTGCAACAGAGCGACATCCACATGTGGATCAAATTCTTCGTCGAATCAACCAACTTGAATGTGTTATTACAAAGTACCGAATCCATTCACTACAGGGCGCATGCTAACGTGCTGAAGAACTAATCGATATTGCAATTCTAATAATAATTAGATCAGACACGATGCACGTCGGTGGACATAAAACCCTTTCTTCGTGCGTCAGGCCCATTTGCTCGCTCAATTGCATGCGGGTTCCTGCTCAGCATCTCTCGATGGACTAACACATCGGTCTCTTGTCGGGCCTCCAATGGCATTTTTAAGCCAAAGGTCCATAATCTATGGGCTCAAATAAGAACTTTGTTCGCGCTACTCCTGTAAATAATCGCTACAGGGAGTTGCAGGGCATCGGGAGTAAAATAGAACGTCTGTACGAGGAAATGCAGAAGCAGTTCTCCACGGGACAGAGACTAGACAGTGCTGAGGAAATTGACTGACGACGTACCGCCCAAGCACGTGGTACCTGAAGACAAGCAGTACCACTTAACGCCATTGGTCATCTTCTTCGTGTACCCAGAAAAGATCAATCAACCAATAATGTTCTTTGGAAAACAGAGGGAAATTGTATCTGGGAGGGAGGGTATTATGATTGGCCCTGCACCCGCCCTTTTTCTCTTTGGATTTTCTTTTGGCAAAATATCAAACATTGCTCCGTTCCCAAGATACAAGGGTCTGTTTCTTTCCTTTCGAAATGCCAGTACCGTCTGTGGACTGATATGAGAGTTCCATCAACATTTGCTCGAAGCGATGGTTCCTTTTCCAACCGCAGAACTGCTCCTACACATGGCGTTTGTGGAATCTCCATGCACGAACCATCATCTTTCATCAAATTCATACATAAAGCGACGTTATAAATGGGCTCTTGAGTGTCTAGGATTATTCTCGTGACACGTGAGAATAGTTCCCGTTTAGGGCCGACATTATATTTTTAGAAATCGTTCCGCCTTTTCTCGATCGAAATGTCTATCGACAAAGTCGTGATCTAACTCGTGGAGACCAAAAAATGCCAATACAATGAGGCCGTGTTATGAGGTATGGAACTATGCATGTCCAAAAAGAAATTATTGGTTTCGTACGAGATTTTACATGACAGTACTTCTATATCGTCAAAATTGCTCAACTAAACTATAGGAGTATTCTATTATAAAGGGAGAGAGGAAAAAGGATACTCAGTTGTAGAATTTGAAAAGGAAGGATTCAGCGCGAGCAGCAAGAGATTACGTGTTCACATCGGAGAAACCGAGGAGTATTCAAATATAATTATCGAAAGTTCGTAACGTATGGGAAATGACTTAGAACGTTCATCATGATGACTTGCCTTTTGCGAACCCCGCGTGTGAAAACGAGGATTATTCGTCGTATGGAGATTGGTGTCTTGTCCCTCCACAAGTGGCCAACTTGCCCCTCCCTCTCGAAGCAATTTTTATCGCCATCGAAATCGACGTGTGTGCAAGAATTTAGTGCGGGGTCCGACGGAACGAAAAGGATTTGGCCGTGCTGAGACGTCTCTTGGAATATATATATATATATAATAGATTAGCCGAGGTGACATACTGTTTGTTGATTTTGATAAATGGGGGCTGTTTGCTGCTTCTGGTGATTGGTTGTTTGCTCGTGCTTATCGTATATGACCAGTTCCTTTTCTTCAAGATTCATGTCATTGGAAGCATTCATTAGTATGTGATTTATTGGTTACTTCTTGTCTACTGATTCCACGAAAACGACACCCTTCTGCTAGATATTTTCTCTTTTGATGATATGGTCTATTCATAATATCGACTGGAAGCTATTTCCGTTCGTGTCGGTAAATGTGGTGCGGTGAAGAGTATAGTTGGAAATTAGAAAGATTGACGGTGAAAGACAAAGATTTACTCTCTATTAGTACGTGACTTTATGATCATCGTACAGGCCTAGTCAAAACTTCTCGTGCTACAGAAAAACGTTATGGAAAGGCATGGAAGCAACCCGCGATCCTAAATCACACTTTAGTTCGGGTTTTGAATCCGGATGATGTTAGAGTAAAACGCAAAGGATGGAGAGGGCTCAAACTTGTCCGGACCTTGACCCAAATGGACCAGATCCGCCAAAGCCATTAATACCTCAAAGTTCCCTGGGGGTAGGTTGAACACGATCAAGGGATCAACAGACCCGGATCCAAGTAAGTTCTCGAGACGGAGAGATCATACTCTTTTCCATTACCAATTCGATGTGCTAGGAGCTTGAATTCCCCTGGTGGGCCAAAGTCATAAACGAAAAAAGACCCCTTGATCCAACATCTTAGCGACGCTAACGGGGTCGATCCGAACCGCCATGATGAATTCAAACCTAAAGGCTGATACCCGTAGGCCAGCATGCGATCAGAATCATTCAGGCACCGAAATCATTCATATGCTTTTCCCCTAAATCCGGCCGTGGGACACAGACACAGAGCACACTAAAGTCAAAAGAGGCGTGTCTACGTAAGGGGGGCAATGTAGAAAGATGCCCCATTCGAATCCCGGCGGTGACCCACTTCGCCTGTTCTCAATTCATTTCCATGGAAAGCCGCAAATTATAATAAAGATAGAACAAAACTCAGTTGGTACTCTTGCGCTGAGATAAGGCCCAAGGTCTTGCTCTTACATATAGAATGGCACCAAATACATGAAAACAAACGGCCAACCGGTTCGGGGCCCCATCCCCCCGTGGGGGCTTCAGGGTCAATGTCAGACAGAAATCACACGCACCCATACCGTCCACGTGTCGGCATCTTGTCAGATCGATCATCGCTTCCCCGGGCCCCCACCCCACTGGATGATGACTCATCCACGACCCATCCGCAAATTATTGAGACCCGTCTGAGGTTGGAGACAAGACAGCCTCCACAGTCCCACACGACAAGATCGACATAATGCCCACAAACAGGACTTTACTGTCTCTTCAATTTCTTCATCCAATTCCATCTTCTTTTTTTACACGAGGAAGAATAAAAGAAGCAAATTACTAATTACACATCACTGCCACTCTTGCCCCTGTTTTTTTTCGCCTTTATCAAAAGGGGTGAGAGGAGAGACCAGGTGGGAGTCGCAATGACCCAAACCATATCCTTTTTTTGACTCCTTCTAGAGGGTCTTAAAGCACATCACTTAGTCTACAGCAGCAGTAGCCACCCAAGAATGTTGACCATTTCTTCCCTTTGAAGATCAAATAATTTCCTTTTTCTTTTTCCCAGTACAGACGGCTAACAAGGCTCAAAAATCAGCAATCCAACTTCATTCTAAAAGTACAAACATAAAAGACTACAACAATTTTTCTTTAACTGAGATGACAAACTTACCAATCCAAGCCTGCAACTCAATTCTTGCTTATTCCCCAAATTGGCAACAGCAGATTCATTTCGCTACCGTATACATACCACCGCGGGCCGGCACAGACAAAGGAATTCTCCTTCAGAATTTCCTTCTTTTTTTTTAATCCCTCTCCTGGCTTCCAAATTATCTTTTTGATCGCCAACCACCGCCTCTCATAGTCTCAAGGCTTATCGACCCACTCGGTATCGGTCGCAATCCTTCCAGATCCCCGGCCACCCATCTTTCCCAATGTTCCGACAGCTGATAAGCCCTTGAAGCTGCTGCTTCCCTCGCTAAAGTTCCGCGACCTCCTCGACCTTCTCAATTTTGAAGAACTGATGTCGCCGATCTCATGATCAGCTTCGTCAAAGTCCTTGCTCTCAGCAACGGCTAGCCGTGCTATGCTGCTTCGGCAAAAGGGGCAGACTGGAGGAGTTAGGGATGCGGTCGTGGGGTTGGGCTTGTTGTGGCAGCAAAGAGCCAGCGTGCAATGTGCACACATTTGGTGGCCGCAGCCTTGGACTTCGATTGTGCACACCTGCTCGAAGCATATGCAGCATAACTCGGTGTCGCTGGCCTGCATGCAAGATTGCTTCGTTAGAGTTTTCAGTATCATTGAACCCAACAGTTTTCCAAGCATCGACATAAAGCAAATGGTTGCCATCTGGCAGTTGATCGAAAACAATTGAGACAAAACCATGAAAAAATGACATGATCAAATGCTTCTAGTGTCATCAGGAACTGTAGTGTTTTCCATCGGGGGTCTCAAATATCATGGTAAAGTTACATTGAATCTCGGATACTCAACATCCTCCAGGCTTAGTTCCCACTCGCCATGATTTATTTGTCAACATAATTCACTAAACTGGTCTAATACATGTGAATCTGACATTAGCTAACGAACCAATGCTCTCATAACAAAGCCAATCTACAGTTCACAAACTTGAAGAACATAAATAAACTTCAGAGAGCAAGGTAAAAAGGAGACATCAGAAATCCAGCGGTTCTCATAGTAGGAACCATTACCTCTGAAATATCATCGTCGATCCCCACATCGGAATGCGATGGTGATGGAAACGAATATACAGTTCCCTTTAAAATGCTTTTCTCCCTCTCCTTATTTGCCTCCATCAAGGCTCGCTCCAGTAGAAGTTTTGCATCTTGATCCAGCTCACTTATGAATTTCAAAGGTGATGGCCAGACAAGAGGCTCTGTGGATGACGGATTTAGCAGAGCGGCACATGCTCCATGCTTGTGCTTGAAAGCAACCATGTATGGGATTCTCCTGCATCATTAGAAGATCAGGAAAGCCAGAATCCGAAAGGAAACCAAGTTAACAGCAAACTTCTACAAAGGCGACACAAGGGAAATCAAAATTTTCTGGATCATCTAACAATCAGATGGAGCCAATACAGTAATCCTTCTAGAATGTGAAACTTCTTTCCAGTCAAACTGCTATTGCTAGGCTGAATCTAGAAAGTTATTATTTTATTTTTTTGCCAAGTGAATCGAGAAAATATAACAAGACGAGGACACAATATATGAGGCAAAAGGAACACACATAATCCATTGTATTCCTCTTCTTCCCTTCAAGGTTTCCACTTTCTTTGTTTGATCTTTTTTCCACTTTCTTCCAAAATCTACTATCGCGTGAATTCCAAAGACGTTTTCAAGGCATTATTTATAATTTTCCCATTTAAGATTAACCATTGGTCACTTTCTAATAAGATGGTGGATATGCAAAATCAAAGGTAAGAGCAAGAGGTTCTACCCAGACGAGTCTCTTTGAAGACGATCCGCACCCCATGCCAGCAACTCGCGAATGCAATCGAGAGATCCTCCTCTTGCAGCCAGATGAAGAGGAGTGCTTCCCGGATGCCTATAGACAACAAAAATCAATCTCGTGGACAACTGAGAACTTAAACTATCAATCCCTCGTGGTATTTAAAGAAGAATTACCCATATCCACCGGTTGATGCACAAACTAGAGCTCCATTATCCAGAAGAATGTGCACACAGTCAGGCCGTCTTTGACGGGCTGCTAGGTGCAATGGTGTGGCACCCCTGCCGTCCCTGATATTCACAAATCGTGCATATCCCCTAAAATCCATCCACAAAGTTATCAACTGATGCCAATCCCCAGAGAGAGAGAGAGAGAGAGAGAGAGAGAGAGAGAGAGAGAGTCACCAAGAGACAGCAACCGGACTAGATTGAGCAGCAGAAAGAATGGCTTTGAGGCAATTAGAATGACCGTAATAAGCAGCATAGTGCAGGCAAGTTCTTCCATTGAGCGAATCAAACATCAATACCTGATTAACAACGACATCATCCCCAATTAGCAATCCATGTAACAAATCAGCAAACCAAAAAATAGTAAAAAGCAAAGTGTTAGAATTCGCCTACATTAGCTCCAGCTTCAAGCAGCTTTTCCACGCAGGCGATTCTGCCATGCATTGCGGCTAACATAAGCGGAGTCTGAGACCACATCACAACCCAAAGAAGGAAAAAAGAAGGAGTGAATCCCAGATCAAGAAGAAGAACGAAAGCCCACTAGATCGAACAGCTTTAAGATCATTACACACAACGCAGACATTATATGAACTTCACCTGCTTGTGCCGGTTCAACAAATCAGGATTCAAGGACCGATCCAGAAGCATGGATAGAATCTGCAAAACAAATCATACCCACCAGAGCTCAACCAAACTGACAAAACCCAAACTTTTTACTGAAGACGAAATGCGAGTCAAATCAACAAAGAAAGAAAACAAATGTAATCAGACTAAACCATCGGTGCCCACCAAGAAAGAGAAAACTTTAGAACGACGACACAGGGCAGAGGGGAAAAAGAAAGGATCTTTGCAGAGAATCACCTCGATCTGGCCATTTGCAGCGGCGATATGAAGCACGGACTGGCGATCATACGCCGTGGTCTGGCGAAGGAGGCCAGAATCCCTCTCCAGCAGAGCCCCCACGATCTCCGAATCCCCGAACTGCACAGCAGTGAAGAGCCCGTGCTCCTGGCTCGCCCCGCAGCTCAGCCCCTGACCCATCTCCTCTCTTCGCCCGCCGCCGCCGCCGCCGCCGCCGCCGGGGAAGGGCGCGCTTCCGCCTCTATGCCCGGAGAGGTGGTGGCCTGGGACTGGGGGTGCTCATTGCGCCTCCCCACAAAAAAGTGGGCTCACATATATTTGTACCGCAGCACTCTGTGCGAAGACTCGCCGGGACGCGCGCACACGCGCGCAGAAGAGAGAGAGAGGTAGAGAGAGATAGCGACGGACTTTTCTTTTTATTTTCTTAAAATTTAATTAGTTTATTAATTAATTTAATCGCGGGGATTAGGAGAAAAATCAAAGCGGAAGCGAACGCGGGGTGGGGTTACGGGCTAGATTGGTATTGGGCGTTGGATCTGCCAGGAGGGCGGGGGCAGGCAGGGGAGGCTGACCGTACCGGCGACCGCGACTGTTCTGGGCAGCGGGCAGGGAGGAGGAGTCAGATATTTTTTTTCGCGGGGGGGCGGGGGCCGTTGAATGGAATTCTTAAATCTCCCTCGATTCCGCGTTAGATTAAAGTCCGAGACCGCGTCCTAGATTTTACTGTTACGGTCCTTGTCCGAAAAACGGACCCCGGGCTTTCTTCTGGCTTGCCACGGCTCTTTTTGTCCTTTTTCCTCTCCTTTTTTTTTGTTTCTTTTTACTTTTAAGGTACGTTCGCCTCGCGAAAAAATAAATAATTTAAAAAATATTTTTTAAAAAATAATTACTTACACCGTTTATAAAAATTAGCCAATTGAAAAAATTTTCATCCCTATTAATTAAATAACGGCAACATGCTCAGTAGAGTTGGAATGAAAATCATATCCTCGCCTTGGCTTGCTTTTTCTTTTGTATTTTCGATAGAGATTTGGTAATAAAATCGAGCATTTGCATGTCAATGAAATTGGTGTGGGAAGGAACACTAGTTTCGGGTTCTGAGTGGGAACGTGGTGTCGAAATATTTAAATGTAAAACCACGTCTCTAGATAACGGTTTAAATTTTTTGAATGGTCGACGACGATCCCATGAAAATCTTTTATGCTAATCTTTCATGTCATCATAACAAGAGGCCCGAGTACGGATTTTTCCAGTCCCCTTATTTGTCTCTTCGGTTATATATTTTTACTCTTAAACTGCATTCATTCCGCAGAAAATGAATGATTTGGAAAATAATTTTTTTTCTAAAAAACAATTGCTTATATCGCTTACAAAAAAATGAATGGATAAAATATTCAATGTCAATAAAAATGTTCAAACATAAATAATTATCAATGATGAAAATACTTTTCGTTAGTTAATTCGAGCAAATACGAGTAGTCATTTTCAGGAAAGTGATTTCTGAATCATTTATTTTCAACAAAACAATAAATGTAGCCTAGTTGGCAGCGTCATGCAAAGTTTCGCACATACGATGTTATTTCTAAATTTGTCCTTACTTTTTTCCTTCCACTTGACATTTAATTACAATGCTTCTATTATCAGCTAATCTCTCCACACGACCAAGATTAAAGAAACTGATTAAAGAAACTAAAGCGCCCTCCTTTCATCTTTTTCTACACTCCATGTGATCTCTTCCTTTATTCCTCAAAATTTCTTAGTCCGCACGTGCGAACGCACCTTTATAGATATTTTTAGATAAATACTCGATGGGCATCAAATATTACTTGATTAGTGGGCGGGGCCGATCGTACAAATCGGGGCATAAGCGGCTCAAAAGTCCCTGGCGATCTTATTCCGTGGGAGGGGGTAGAAGCGGAATTTCCGGTTGTTTATTTTAACTTTGACCCCGCATTTTTAGGACGTCTGGTTGGCCAACGAGGACGCGCCTTTCGGAAGACTTCCGCCTAGGATGGTGGTGGCGCCGCCGGCGGCTGCAAAGGGGGAGGTGGGTGTACACGTCAAAGGCTCACGGTGGCGCCTCCAATTCACCTCCTCCAAATGACCCGAGTTCATGCTTTTTTCTCTTGCGTGTGCTGAACAATAGTTTCAAGAATTAGTAAATTATACCAATATCATAGAAATTTAATACATAATTAGGCATAAGTCGAAGAACTAGTAAACCATTCCGACGCTAGGGAAATATACAATACACGAAACGGCACGACGAGCCAAACATTCGAGAGCAATTCCCTCGCAGTCAGCAACTTCTTCGCGATCTAGCTCCATCACTCGGTAAATTAGTCTTTGTATCTGACATTATTTGGCGCTTGCACAAGAGGCGTGAACGTGGATGGCTGGAGTTGATCCCAGGAAGATGGTGCACCGAAATTCGGTGCACAGGAGGGGGCTTGAGGAAGCCTGCAGACAAAGGAAAAACATTTGGAAAAGGACGTGGGAAATAATGGATTTTAAGTCCTTGGAATCATACAACAAGCAAGGCATAAAATCTCAAACTACCATTGGCGATCTTGGCGACGGTTGGCGCTTTCCGGGGTAAAAAAAAAATGCCTTTCCTGTCAAGCCAAACACTTGCATTTCACCCTTTTGTCTTTTCCTCCTCTTTCCCCTGTTTCTGAACAATCTTCAAATTTGTCGAACAAGTAAACGTCTCCTTCTACCAGCTTTTTTCTGGAGAATCGCCTCGAAGTGTTGCTGTCCAAGCAAATGCTGTCGCTTAGGAATTTATCTTTGTTGCACTGTCATCTCAACCTTCCATCTATGTCTTTGATAAAGAGAAGACAGGCTTATGGTGAACTTCTCCGCGTTATCATTTTAATCTTCGCGTCGTGTCCTTCAAAATCACGTCCCCGGTTTCCTTGTGTGCATATCATGTCTTTAATAAAGGGAAGACGGCTTATACTTAACTTCCCGTGTTATGGCGTTACTTTTTGCGTCGCGTCCTTTGGAATCACGTCTCCGGTTTCCTTGTGCGCATATCAATTCATCAGAGTCAAGTAAATGCCATATGACAGTGTCTAGGTGAATCTGTGTGAATATTTTGCTGGTGCATGCGACTGCACGTAGAACTGGGTGTTCAACTATTCTTCCATTTTTTATTCCATGTTTCTTGAATTTCCCTCCTTAGGTTTTTATTTTCCTAGATAAACCCGCGGGGGGGGGGGGGGGGGGGGGGAGGATTAAGATTTGCGTCAACCGAGGCTAGACTTAGATAATTTCACACTAGGGGACAAGGTGTCGGTGGCAGTGCTGTACGGTGGTGTATAGATGTTAGAGAAGATTGATCAGATGAGTTTTCTTTTCTTTTTTGCCCTTCGTAAGTTAATTCAAGAAGATAAGGAGTTTCTCCTGCTAGGGTTTTGACATGTAAACAAGAATCTCGGTACTTACCCAATGGAGTTGAGACTGCTACCAAAAATACGGAAGAGTATCTTTTACTTGTTTCCTTCTGTTGTAAGTGTAACTATCTAAGCCCGCTGAGCGGACCCAAAAGGAAAAGGTTTAGTCCTAATGCTCGGAGATTATGAATGGAATGTCTTTAAACCGATGGTGTGAACTTAGGTTAAGCATCGTGATCATTACAAGTAGAGATATTTTTGGAACCAGCCACCCAGGATTGGTTCAGCGAGTATGTACTGTAGCTAGGCTGCAATTCTGTGGCAGATGCTCGAACCATGAAGCAAGAAAAGCAAAGTCGCAATGCTCGCTAGGAAACGATGGGACGACGATAAGACGTGGATATGCAATCACATCGAGAGAGGTCTGCGGAGGAGAAAAAAGGACGGAAAATATCCTGGAAGCTATTTTGTAGGACCCTGCCGGGAAGCTTGTCATATGTTTTGGTCATCGTTTTTCTGTTCTTTTTTTCCTTGATGTTTCAGGGCGTGAGATCATAATTAGTAGGCTCCGGAAATTAACACGATAACTCACCGTCATGACATCTCTATTTAAATTAGAGCCTTCCAAGGCCGAAATCGAACCTACAACTATTGATTCTCGAGCCGAAAGTGTGGATTTTGGTCATCATTTTTCAAAAGCGTGTATATCTATAGCCCAGTAACGATGTTCGACCAAAAAAAATAATTCTAATGATGGGAAACCACATAAAAAGATAGTAGTAACAAATCAAAAGCAAATCATATTGATGTGATTTGGTCGTAGAAAGAAAATTTGAACTTTTTCTATTTGGATGCATTCAAATCTACGTAAATACATCTAGAGCGAAGGACAATCATTTAACCCTATCATATTCAAAAATAGTTTCTACTAACGACTTTCGAATTACATATTAATCATTTTCCTTACAAATGATAGATCCTATCGATCTCGGATGATAATATGAACTATTATGGTCAATGCCCGATATTGCATAGTCATGACCGAAATTTTCGAAGTTGCACATTTTAAAGTTCTATTTTAACTTGAAGAATCACATAATATACCGACTTTTCGTATGATAAGCGAAGACTCGTATCAAACATGCTGGGTGATTTGACAGACAACTTCGTACCTCGTCGCTCGTGCTTTGGAGCCTCTTATATTAGCTTGATTTTGAACATTTCTGATCAAACCCAATGTGTTCCGGTTCCAACTTGGCCTGTATTAATTATGTCCTCTAATTAGATCATTAGCTAGCGGATAAACACCTACTTCCGCGCGTTAGATATCGAAGTAGATATTTTGTCGTTGAGGATAAGATAGTTTTTCAATGTTCAATTATTTGTGGGATTCGGACACTCTACCTACCAATCATGGCAAGAAATATTACACGTCAGCGACAAAAATCTAGTTTGACTGCGCAATCTTCTAATGTTTCTAATTTTCTACCGACATACGAACTTATGGAGTTACATTACATGACTATATGCGAATGAAAAGGTGACGTGAAGTTCTAAACGAGGTAATTCTATAGATAAAAAGACCCGATTATCAAATAACAAGTCTGAAAATAATGTTTGCGTTAGGGATGTTAGATGTACCTGCAACATGGAGCTATCATATGTATCTGAATCTACCGTTCCTACGATGATTACAAAACACTCCTTTGCCATTGAACTTGGTTGAACCTAATTACAGCAATTAAACAAAGCCATTGAATTGGATCTTTCTTCTTGATACCTGCGACGCCATCATGGGCCAACCTGCTCCGTGCAGGTTCATAGTTAGTGGCTCACGGCCATCTGAAAGAGCCGAAGAATGAAAACTTGACCATAAGTTTATTAAACGATAGACCTTCCACGTTCACCTAATGACTTAATAACCCTATTCATTACGCTGAACGAAGGTACCCTTCTACTCCTAGGTACCAAATATGAATGACCACTAAAATAGATAAGCCGTATTCAACCACCATTAGACTGTCTTTAGTGACCGAACCAAATGATCCGACGTAGTGTTTAACCGGTTGTCACTTGAGGAGTTACAAGCTCCTTCGCTCGAAGAAGTAATATTTTTGTACTTTGAGTTGTATCTCGTCCAAGCCAGTTTTGGCTTGATTATCGCTTGCGGAATAAATTCAGTACTTGGTTTGTCTTCAAACCGCATACCAAGTAAAGGGGTACTTTTTTTATTCTGTTTGCAACAACTTAACTCGATTAACATGAGCAGAAAATCGTTAGAAAGAGCACATGTTTCGACCATTTAATGAATTGTTGTGGTTTTCACTTATGAATCGCTTCACAAGCTCTCTCCCATCCGATACGAGATTTCGTTAATTTGTGAATCGTGTATTTTGCCATTCTAATGAGCTATATTGAGTTGAGACGTTTTATTCGATCTCTACTCAATTTACTGGACTGTATGATCTTTGCTTGAAATCTAAAAGCTGTTTCTTTTCCCTCCTTCCCATAAGACGTTCTGAATCGATTTCCTTGAAGACCAAACCGGAGAGGCAAGCTTTCGAAGTTTCCTTGCATGGCAAAGCTGGAGATTGAAGACGCAACCGATTCCGTTTTGAGATAGCCTAGCCAGACAGCGGAATCTATGATTAATTACGCGAGTTTCGCTTAAAAGTGGGAGTCATCAACATATTTCTTCAAGCAAGAGCTCAATGTACGCCGATGAATAGACTGGTGAAAGAGACATCGGAAGCCACGAGTGTGTTCATACATCAAAAGAGTGCAAACTAAGCTTTGAGCGTCGGTCTTTACTACCCAATCGAAACAATCCAACCAAGCACGGGACAGGTCAAGCTTGCAAGTGGGCAATTAAGAAACTCGGCGCTAACTTGTACGCGTGCATTAAGTGAGCGCCAAAAGACTCGGTTTGCTGAATCAATACGTGCAGCTTGAATTGGTACGTATTGATGACTTGAATGATGTGGATTTGACGAGCAAGCTTCGTGTATCATTATTTTCGTTGGCTCTTTTCTGAACACATGTTATCGACAGTACCTGCGCGAACCGGAAAGGAAAGACCATGCGGAGTGTCCATGGACGTTGCAGCGATGGATTAATTGTTCATGGCGGCGAGAGAAGAACAGACCCACATTTTGGAGTGACAGATTAGGAATCTCGTGAGTGCTTGTCACAATGATTCAGCTTAGATACGGATCTTATTGTCTTTTTCACGTGGAATCTTTGTTATAATCGAGAGATTCCTTGTGGAACCTCCATTGTACCAACCTCACGCAGCCATTTTAATCGAATTACACTCGATTGCGTGCTGATTGTGGCAACATGAGGTGCGACGGTTGAATGCGTTTCCGCCGCGAAGAAACCATTAAAATTTTGCCAGATGCACCAATAATCGGCGAGTCAGATCCCTTTGCTTACGTTTTGTTAGGTTTCATGAGTCCCGTCACAAAAATTTCCAAAGGTTAGTGCAGCCGGAGCTTCTCTTTTCAATCCGTGTTCATGGAGCTTTTACTTTTCAGCAGCAGATCATCAAAGTATTTGATTGAACATAAGCAAAGTTAGAGAACTCCATCGTAAAAGCCTCAAAAGATCCGAGGATCAAATCTGAACTCAACCCACGAAAAGTCTCATTCGCTCGGCTATTGGAGAGAGAGAGAGAGAGAGAGAGAGAGAGGAAATAGCCACTCGTCGGATGCAAAATCTGACTAATTTGGTTGGGAGCTTAGGTTTACGATTAGCCGAGAGTTTATCGCTACCAGGGGCTTTGGCGGCCTGTCCTATAACTAGGTAGGCTCCACCAATGTGTTCCTTATTTAAATGTTCCGTTGCCCGCACGACCCAATCTCCCTTGTCAAGTTAGTATCTTTTTCTTGTCCCGATCGCGGTAATACCCAACTTATTTTGTGCACTTCGTGATCCAGGTGTAGCTTTTTAGGCTGAGTCTGGTAGGTCGGATAAAATCTCGGATAGGCTAAAAGTTATCCTATATGGTGTTTTGAGTGACGCGAAATCCGAATATGATAGGATATAGCTCGGATATAGTCCGGATAAAAATATTCCACCTAAGAGGTGGGATAGACCCAGATAGCATCTCTCTCCCTCTTCTTCTTCGAGTTTTTTTTTGCTATGTTCACGTTCACTACTCACCCACCACCACACGAAGACAAGAAAGCTCCGAAAAATTCCCGAAATTCACTCTGCTTCACTCCAACTGGTGATCAGGGTTTTGATTCTTTTCAGTACACAGACGAAGAGGTTGAATGCTCATTTGAGGAGTTTTACGAGGATGTTCGTACAAAGCTCTTGAAGTTTGAAGAAATTGTGAATTTTAAGGTAATAAATCCGTTCATTGCTGTTACTTTTCCAATTTGCAAGTCTTGATATTGGCTTTTTATCAAGATGGTGATGAACTTTGAGGGTAGTTAAGCCTTTTATTATATTCTCTCTAGCTTTTCAATTGGTTTTTCTGCATTTCTTTTTTCTCTCTCTCTCTCTCTTTCTTATTTTCACTGTTCTTATCACGCCCTTCAAACTCTTGGTTGTAATTACCATCAATGAAAAATTGGTGTCAATGGATTTAGAGATGAAGTAGCCTTTCTCTCGCGGTAGCCCACACATGAGGCGGTTTCATTTGCCAAACAGGCTACAGGAGAGAGGAGCTGCCTCAGGTCGTTACTGAAACGGTGAAGGCGTGAAGAATGGAGGAGGATGATTAGAGAAAGATATTTGGAGGATTTTTAAAGATTTTTGAAAAGTTTCAATTCAGGTTACACCAAATACATGAAAACATTTTTTACAATCGGGAGGATATTGAGATGATTTCTAATCCTACTTTATCCTATCCTATCACAATTCAAATGCGGATGACCGAATGCAGCCTTAGGGACATGTTAAGGTCCAGATATGACGTCCAACGACACGCCCATATAAGTGAAACCATCATATGGCGGGCACGGACAAATAGTTTTTACCAGACAGGTCCAGCAGGACCCACTTAGAGCCATCAATGGGAATTTAATCGTTATTAATTAGGCTCGAGAAAGGATTTAAGGCCTGACTGACACTGACTCCAAACCAACCATCGATCCATTTTTTTCTGGGGCCTGTCGCAAACCCACCTATTGGTTAGGCCCATTTGAGTTTACCTGAAGGGTCGCATGCTTTTGGGTTTTTGGCAGGCAATATCGATATCGTTGCCTCATGTTCCGATGTAATCAACAACGAGACCAACAAGAACAGTTTCATCTGTGAAAGAAGAGAGCGGAAAGATGCGTTAACTTCGAATCTTAGGAAAGAATTTCGTGCAGCGATAAAAACCTGTGAAGTTAGAATCAACATGAATTCTTCGTTAATGTTTGGAAATTGCAACATATAGATTTTGTCTGTCGTGATATTTGCTTGTAAGCCACCAATTCGTATTCTGACCCGCTCTCGACCTTGCTAGATTCAAACTACTATCTTTCACATTCTCTATGTCCTTCCTGGCTAACGCTTAAGTGTTTGCAAAGAACAGTTGATCTGACATTCTACTTGCCCTTTGATCATAATAACATCTTTAGACTTAATTTCCGCGTTTTGCCATTTATAAAGTGGCGATAGTGCGTGCGATTTGCAAAAGCAGCAAAATAGCCAAAAAAACAAGGGGTCCAACAATAAATAATTGTCTGAGACACAAGCGAAGAATCAACGCCTTCTGCTGCAGTAAGTAAATAATTAATATATTAGCCACAAAGTAAACAGGAGTATTTGTCCAGGTCCTGTGCAGAATGTTTCACTCGATCTGGATCAGTGCGAAGGAAAATAAAGATGCATCGCGAATATGGTGGAAGGTTTGAGAGTCTGAGGGTCCATTATTAGCACTACTTTATCTTTTGACTAGGTGAGAGAACAAGCGACTTGAAGACGCTAGAGTTCTCCAATGTCTCTTTTTCTCTTTCCAACAAGACCCAGAATGCTCGTGCAAGCTCTATATAAACACCACACGTCCTTGCTCAGCTCTCACCAGAATCATCCGACAACGTTCATTCATACATTGCAGAATCATCCCAGTTTTCCAGAATTCTCTGATCAGTGATCACAATGTCGCTCATTCCCAGTATCTTTGGAGGCCGGCGAACCGACGTCTTCGACCCATTCTCTCTAGACATTTGGGACCCTCTTGATGGCCTCTTCACCTCCTCGCTCACTAATATGCCTGCCTCGGCTCGCGAAACTTCAGCATTCGCGAATGCACGAATTGACTGGAAAGAAACTCCAGAGGTCCACGTGTTCAAAGTGGATGTTCCGGGGCTGAAGAAGGAGGAAGTGAAAGTTGAGGTGGAAGAGGGGAGAATCCTTCAGATCAGTGGGGAGAGAAGCAAGGAGAAGGAGGAGAAGAATGATAAGTGGCACCGGGTTGAGAGGAGCAGCGGGAAGTTCATGAGGCGGTTCCGCCTCCCGGAGAATGCAAAGATGGACCAGATCAAGGCAAGTATGGAGAATGGGGTGCTCACTGTGACTGTGCCTAAGGAAGAGGAGAAGAAGCCGGAGGTGAAGTCCATTGATGTCTCTGTTTAATCCAGGAGTGTGTTGTGCTAATGCAATGCAATATGCAATGCCAAGAATACAACTCTATGAGTTGTGAATAAATGATTTGCTTGTGTGTGTGTCATTGTGTGCTCTTGTGTTCTAGTGTATCCAAAAATATGTAATCAGCGATCACTTTTTTAGTGAAAATAATTCAAGCTGAATTGTTAGTTCTTAGAAAGTTCCTCATATTTATCTCAGGTTATGTAGCATCAATGCAAATATGCAAGCACAATAATGCAGTCGAAGTAAATGGAAAAAAGGGGAAAATTGGAAGAGGTTCTTTATTTTCGGAGTATTCTTAGAAATTTCATTTCTTGCCTTCAGTTTACTTTTATAAAATTCATATATAGATGGGTCAGACCCTAATAAAAAAAAAATCTCCGCATCAGCTCTTCATTTTTACTTTAACTCTTTGATAAATAAATAAGATACCACCAAAACTCTAGAAGAGTGCAAATTTACTTTAATTCTATACTAGATGATCTGAGAGATCAGAAGGTGAACCTTGTGTAAATATCCTTCACTGTACAATCCCAAAAGGTCAGTGATAGCATTTGTCGGAAGTAGGCACAGATCCTTTATGGATCAGAATTGCAGTAAGAGCAACAAATTCAGGTGACTTACGTTGCTGTGCTGCCATCGTCAGGAGAAGCATAGGTTCTCTGTTCTTTTTATGATAGGAACTCTCTAATGTTCCCCAGGATGCCCTTATCATATGGGTTCCGGAACGTCAGATTAGTAGAACTTTTCCCTAGAAAAGCAAATGAAGAAACAGTTAAGACAAACAAAGAATCTCTCTCTAAAAATCTGGGAAGAACAATCGAGCCGACGGAATAAGAAAAGCAAGTTAATTTACCTTGTTCAGATTTAACTTGGTGTTGAAACTCTGGATACTTCTTCCAGTTTATCTGAAAAAAGATGCATGCCAGAATGATGCGTACTCCAGAATTCATCCAAGTAAAAAGAAATATGTTCAAGAGAAAGCGTCCCACTGCTTGTGCACTTACCCACTCATCAGTTCTAATGTTGAAACATATGCAGTATATATGCCACATTAAGAATATAACCTGCACGACACAAATAAATTATACTCTCGCACAATACCATACATGTTACAAGAAGTTACTGATAAGAAACTTGTACACAAGCAAAAGTTAGACCTGCCATAGCAATTGAAGCAGAGAAAACAGCAATAGACCAATGACCAAGCCTGCAGCCATATTACTCTGAAGCCAGAAAAGGATGGTTTTAGAAGGTCACCAAGTCATTTGACAAGCCATTTGTACTTATACTTCAAAAGATGCTCAAACTGCAATTACTAACCTCCAATCTAGTTTGGAACAGATATGAAGATTTAGAAGCAACTGATGGTCAGCAGACAGATGCACAAGACAGGAAAAAGAACAGGTGAAAGGCCGGAAGATGAATCATTTCTAACATGTAAAGAATGAATAGTGGAGAGAATGATCAGCTCAAGCCTGAAAGGTAAAAAAGACGAACAACCTTTGCTATTTGACCAAAGGTAGTGTATACAGCATGCGGAACCATTTACCAATTTTTTAAATGTACACAGAAGTTTACTTGTAATTGTCTTTAAGAACCTACACACCAATCACAGCTTTGGAACATTTCTAACCTAAAACATAAGTAGATACAGTGTGCTGGGTTATTTATCCAATCTCTAACATCCAAACAGAAAAGTTACAATTGTCCTTCAGGAACCTATATATTGATTAAACCTTGATGGATAAAGATGGATGCCTCCTCACATACCCTAGTTCATTTAAGTCTATCTCAGCAATAAATGAGCAATTTCTACGTCTGTTCATCAATTAATCTGCAGATAATGATTGCATATCTGCCAAATAACAAGCAATACCACCAGTTATATGGAGTAGCACTAGCAGATACATGGATGCAAATGATTAGCTTGGGAAATTTAATGGCATATAGTTTGGTCTAATATCAAAGATTTTCTTTCATAATCTGGGCTCACCTCACCTGCAAAATCATTCTGACCCCTGCTCAAACTTTAGGGGGAATGTCCCAGTGCTAATTTAATGTCTATAAAGAGTTGGATAAAGTCAGGCAAAATTAGCCAAACTTACACTTAGATGAGCAGGCCACAAAAGAAGACTCGGTGACAAGAAATCCAGCCAAAAGAGCCATGAAAAGGAAATAGTTATTCTGACCTGCATAGTAATACCAACACCAATGTGATGCGGAGGAACTTCATGATTATAGGTAAGAATGATGAAGAATTAACAGGAGTCTCTTAAGATTTCAATTGCAAAGTGGAGCTTACCATTACCTATACAATTTCCAAACGCAGGGCAATGGTGGTCAAACCCTTTAATATATGCCTCGCAAATTCTACAATATCTTACTCTTCCCATCAAAAAGCTAGTCTGAAAAAGAAGACAGGGCGGACAACGTTTGAATAACTGAAACTTTAAGCCCTCTGCAAGTATGGTATTGCCGATTAAGTGATAATGACATGTGCTACTGCTAAGTAATGGATGGAATGAGTAAATTGGAAATATAGATCGCAACCAAGTATAATCACATGTATAGTCACTTCCCAATTTTCAGTACCTCACTGACTTCAGAGATGGATCCATCACAAAGTTCGCTTGATAAGGAATGTCCAGGTGTTACACGACCAGGATCTCTTTTAAAAATACTGTATTTGTATACACAATTATCAGCATAGTATCAATCGCCATAGATAAAGACAGGTCAGAATGAATGGATTTACACAGATGTTAAAAGTTAGAGGAATAGAGAGGACCAACCTGCAAAGACCAATTATAAGCATGGCAACCTCTCCATGGAACAAAATATCCATCAACAGTGGAACCGCTGCGATGGAAAGTAAACAACAATGAGCCAGGATACTGTGCTCTTTTGTGTCCCTACCTAATTATGTTGCAGAAAATCCAATCCATGATGAATCATTGGACGAAACGAACTAAAACACCTTTCCTCAGATAAAAAAAGAAACTATTTGATCTATATTTGTTTGACTTGTCAGCTAAGCAACTCAAATCTATTGGAAGCGCGGAATCCCGCTCCATCAAAAAGGCGAGCCCATAACGAACTTAGCATCAATCTAGAAGAAGCTAAGAGAACCCGTTCGCAGCCTGATGGATACAATCGTTGCTAATCATAACGGAGAGTCTCGTGCTGTGCACTGCTCGACCATACTCACCAGCTGCTCGACATTGTCCGATCAGGATGATTAAACAACTCAGTGCCCAGCGGACACAGCTCCGATTTGCTGGACGATCACGGTCATAGAACAACTATCGAATCAAAGAGTACATACTAGCCCGAAGCCATGTGCTGCTTATTTTTACGAAAGGAAGAAGAGAATCAATCACCTTCTCTGACGACGGTGACGTAGACAGCCCAGACGTATACGATGCTCATAACAACGAAGGCAGGGGCCGATGCATAGACTCCGAGAACTCGCCTGCACCTCCCTCCTAACCCCACGACCACCACGAGCACCAGAGCTGCACAGGACAAAGTCAGCATGCGATTCGCATATCGCGAAATCCGAACTATGCGCAGAGAGAGAGAGAGAGAGAGAGAGAGAGAGAGAGAGAGAGAGAGAGAGAGTGAGAGAGAGAGAAAGGAGACCTGAGAGGGCGAGCTGGATGAGGAGCGGAGAGGCGTGGAGGAAGTGAGGAATCAAAGCGAGGGTGAACTGAGTAAGGAAGACGGAGATGCCGGAAGCGACGCAACGTCCGATTGAGCTCCGGCGACCGTCGCGCGTCCTCTGGTCGTCGATTTCAGCCATTTTCCCTGCTCCGATTCCTTCACTTCTCCGGCAAATACTCGCGCAAGACCGGCTCCAACGCCATTGCGACAAGCTGAGGTGCGCGAGGGAAGTGGAGCTGCGGCAGGCAGACGAGCCCCTTTTTCACTTGAGCTGAAAAATAGAAGACTCGCCTTCTGACCTTTTATATGGAGCGTACACAAATTAAATTTTATTTAGACAGACGAGTTTTCTCAAAATAATAAAGAGTAATAGTAATATCTTTCGTCTTTCTAAAACTTAATAAACATTATAACTACCGACAAAAAAAATCAGTGAATAACCGTTTTTTGGAAAGTTAAAAAATAATCGGGCCTTGTGTATTTCAATATTTATTTCGATCTAGCTAATTTCGAGTTATATAGTATTCTTCTCATTCAAGTGGAAAATTGGCTACTTTTGAGTGCAGTTGTTTCATCCGCAATTAGAAAATAGAAACTTTTTGTGTATATGCGGCACTAATCTAGTCGAAAGTTCTAATACACATATTGTAAACAGCATCATCTTGAAAGTGTTGTACTTTGGAATATTAATGAAAGATTGATAATCAAGATTGAAACCATTTGTTGAGGAAAATCCCTAATTAGTTTTGAAGAAAGCTAAAACAATCATTTTCTGATCATAATTATACTTAAGTTATTTGATGCAGGTAAATACTGAGTCATTAGACTTAGTCGATAAAAAGACTTCATTTTCAGACTCAAATTCCTCGTCAGATTTAATAAGTGTTATTTTTTGTAAGTTTATGCAGGACAATCAAATTGATTTTATAATCGATATCTCAAAATATCCTAATTGGTAATTACAAGATCGTTTCTTAAACCCGAAGAACTACACTTATGAAAACCTTGATTTGATTGTATGGGAGATCAAATCACCTAGGGATAATGATTCTTCTTCTAACGGCTATGCATCTTCTTTTTGGAAGTTTCTCGAACAGATTGATTTGGAGATCAATCCTCTGAAGACTGTCTAATGAATAGATTGGAAATATAAGAGTATAAAAGGAGTGCAAACGTCGTACAAGAAGAATAACTAGAATCGAGAATTCCAAAGACTGTCTTTGGAGATCAATCCTCTGAAGACTGTCTTTGAATTGTTATTTTACTTCTAAGCTAATGATTCTTGATGGCTAGTAATGTTGAGTCATGTCACAACAATAAACCGCCTTATTTCAATGGAACTGAGTACAGTGTTTGGGAAAACAAGATGAAGACATTCATCTTGGGAATAGATCAGGATATATGGGACATTGTTGAACATGGAATCATTCCAAACATTTCAACCGAAAGAAAACCTTCAGAAATTTCAAAAGGGCAAAATAAGACACCCTTTGACGAAGGAATTAGAGAGCAAATCAAACCTCAAGCTCTACCTCTCTCGGCCAAGGAAATTTCCAAAAGGATCTATCTGGATGCAAAGATCAGAATGGCCATATATAATGGTCTAGCACGTGTTGAATATAAACGAATTGCAAATCTCAAAACTGTAAAAGAAATTTGGGATCGTCTCAAGCTTATTCATAAAAGAACAGAGAGAGTCAAGGAGACAAATCTGAACATTTTCCTTGGGCAATATGAGTCCTTCACTCATAAATCAAATGAAACAATTTTCGAGATGCAGAGCAGATTCCTCGAGATCATAAATGGGCTTGAATTCCAAAACAATCCCATCTCAGAACCTATGAAGGTAAACAAGTTGCTGAGAGCTCTCTCAAAAGAGTGGAACAATATCAAAGTTTCTATTCGAGAAATTTAGGGGATCAGACTACTCACAATGGACAAACTTATTGGAACTCTTCAAAGTTTCTATTCGAGAAAATTTTTTTTTCCTTACCAAAAAAAAAAATTCTTAGAAACTAAAGAACCCAAAGGTAAAAAATCCATAGCTTTAAAAACTAACATTGATTCTAATGACACAGATTCAGATGAAGATGAGGATGAAGATGAAGAGTTGGCTCTAATGGTCAAGAAACTGAGAAAGATGGCAAAAAAGGTGAAGATGAATAAGTCAAAGAAGCAATAGAAGAATTCTGAGCCATCAAAAGCCAAGAAGCTAAACCTTCATAAGAAATCGAGTGCCAAAGATGAAGAAAATAAGTCAACGAAATCTCTCTAGTTGATGGTTTGAACTTCAATCTAATTAGCATTAGTCAATTATGTTATATTGGTTATAGAATTACTTTCCAAGAAAACAAATGTTCCGGGATAAGTAAAGACAACAAGCAATCATTTACGGGTCGAAGACATGGAAACATTTACCTACTAGACACGAAGTCTAACGACTTGCAATGTCTCATTTCTATAAAAGAAGAATTCGATTAGTGGCACGAGAAGCTCAAACACATAAGTGTGAAGCTGATTTCCAGAGTAGCTTCAAAAAAACTCGCTAAAGGATTACCAAAATAAAAATTCAAAAGCACTGAGTTATGTTCAGCTTACTCTAAAGGTAAATAGGTCAGAAGTTCATTTAAATTAATAAACTATGTCAGCACTAACTGAGCTTTGCAGTTGCTTCATATGAATATTTTCGGACCTATTTAAACTCTAAATCTTGGAGGTAAGAAATACTGTTTAGTTATTGTAGACGATTATTCAAAATTTACTTGGGTATTCTTTTTGGTTCATAGAAGTGAAACATTTGAATATTTTTCAAAATTTGCAAAAAAAAGTACAAAATGAAAAGGGTTATACTATTTTGAGCATTAAATCTAATCATGGTAGAGAATTTGAAAATCAAAATTTTTCTAATTTCTGTGATAAAAATGGTATTCAACATACTTTTTTCTCTCCCTATACTCCTAAACAAAATAAAGTAGTTGAAAGAAAAAATAAAACTATGTAAGAAATAGCTAAAACTCTTCTATTTGAAAATAAAACTCCAACACATTTTTGGGCTGAAGTTATATCAATAGCTTGTTATATTTCAAATCGAATTTTTTCAAGACAAATTCTTGAAAAGACCCCTTATAAACTGTTCAAAGGTAAAATTCATAATATCTCTTACTTTCGAATATTTGGATGTAAATGTTTTATTCTCAAAAATCTTAATGATTGTGTTAGTAATTTGATGAAAAATCAGATGAAGAAATTTTTCTTGGATACTCAACTACAAGTAAAGCTTACAAAGTATACAACAAAAATACTCAAAAAGTGGAAGAATAATTGAATGTCAGTTTGAATATTCAATTCAGACTCAACAAGATGACTCTGACACTGAAAATCCAGTATCTGAAAAATATGACAAAGCATATGGTGAATTGACGGTAAGTGCAAGTGATCAGAATCAAAGATCTGATGAAGCTTAGGAATCATCAAACTAACAAAATAATGAAGAATCATCAAATCTTGATGATGAAAATGATGAAAGATTCAACAAAAACTGGAAGCATAAATCCAGTCATCCCAAAGACCTCATCATTGGAAATTTAGATGAACGAATCAAAACTAGAGCAAAAGCAAAAGAAGTTATAAGTACATTGGCTCTCATCTCTGAAGTCGAACCAAAGAATGTTGAAGAAGCCTTTAAAGATGAAAGTTGGATTAAAGTCATGCAAGAGGAACTATTACAATTTAAGATCAATCAAGTATGGAAACTCGTTCCTAGACCTAAGAATCACTCAATTATTGGAATAAAATGGGTATTTCGAAACAAACTTGATGATCAAGGAAAAGTCATCAAGAATAAAGCGAGACTTGTGGTAAAAGGATATTCATAAGAGGAATGAATAGATTACGATGAAACGTATGCTCCGGTGGCCAGGTTAGAAGCAATAAGAATTTTACTAGCTTGTGCTTGTTTCTTTGATTTTAAATTATTTCATTTGGACGTCAAAATCACATTTTTGAATGGCTACATTAAAGAGGAAGTATATGTAAAACAATCTCCAAGTTTTGAAGATCCTCACAAGCCTGATCAGATATATACTCTCAAGAAAGCATTATACGATCTCAAACAAGCACTACGTGCTTGGTACAAAAGACTGAGTAGCTTTCTGAAACAAAATGAATTCACAAAAAGTAACATAGACACTACCCTATTCATCAAAAGAAAAGGTAAAGATATTTTAATTATTCAAATCTATATAGATATTATTTTTGGCTCTACAAACGAAAAATTGTGTAAGAGTTTTTCCAAAATGATGCAAAGTGAATTTGAAATGAGCATAATGGGTGAGTTAACTTTCTTCCTTAGCTTACAGGTTAAACAAATAAAAACTGGCACATTTCTTTGTCAAGAAAAGTATGCCAGGGATATTGCAAAAAAGTTTGGTATGGTAAAATGCAAAAAGACAGAAAATCCAATGTCATATTCCATTAAACTAGACAAGGATGGAAAAGGAAAATCAGTAGACAAAAAATTATATAGCAGCATGATTGGCACACTTTTATATTTAACTGCTTCAAGACCAAATATTCTGTTCAGTGTTTATTTGTGTACGAGATTTCAATCAGAATCAAAAGAATCTCATTTTACTGCAGTCAAACGAATTATCAAATATGTCGGCACCAATCCTACACTTGGGTTCTAATATCCAAATGGATCAAATTTTACTTTCATTAGATATTTTGATGCTGATTATGCTGGTTGTAAGATTAATAGGAAGAGTACCTCTAGAACGTGTCAATTGTTAAGACATATGCTTATGTCATGGTATTCGAAGAAGTAACAAACCGTAGCTCTCTCTACAACAGAAGCAGAATATGTCTCACTTGGAAGTTGTGCTTAAATCCTTTGGATGAAGCAACAATCAAGAGACTTTAACGTCAAAGACTAAACTGTGGAGATCAAGTGTGACAATACTAGCGCCATTAATCTGACCAAGAATCCTATTCTGCAAACAAGATCCAAGTATATCGATATTAAGCATCATTTTATCCATGATCATGTTCTAAAAGGAGATATTAATGTTTAATTCATAGACACTAAACAGCAATTACCTTACATTTTTACAAAACCTCTAGAAAAGAAAAGTTTCGAGCTTATTAGAGATAAACTAAATATTATTAACCCGCTTTATTGAGCTGTAAAATATAAACTCATATTGCATTTGATGACTTATTTGATCAAGCACATATTTTAAGCGTATGGTTTTGGTACACAACTCATCTTATAAAAGATATGTATCTCTCATATATTTGAATGATATGATTGTTTGAAATAAGTTGTCTTGTATGATACCGTTTGGGAATTAAAATCCCAAAATTTTTGAAATACAATTTCCAAAATTTTCATTAACTGTCAATTGACAGTTTATAAGAATCGAAATGTTGCATTTCTCGGTTTAAACCCTCTTCTTCTTTCTTGTTTTCACTCTCTTACAAACACATGATTTCTCCCTCTCTCAAATCACTGAAATCCTAAAAACCTTATCTTTCTCTTCTGAAACCTAAAATTTCTTCAATGGCACCTAAGTCAACCTCTGAATCGAAGAAAGAAACAAAGGGCTCTAGAAGATCAAATCATCTCATCCGAATGTTCACTAGGGCGAAACACAATGGAGAACCAGAGAAGATCGACATCTTCGACACGGGTTCTGATAAGGAGTCTTCTGAAGGTAAGAAATCTCCGAGAATCCTTGTCCATGAGCATGATTGTTTTGGTAGAGCAAGACAACTGATAATGGCCATCAAAATACTTCGAGAAAATCGAAGTTATCAGAGCACTGTCAATGCGGTATGTAAGACACTAGGTTTTTTATCTAAACGAAAGGTTGTTGAAGAATATAAAAAAGGTCTGAAGATTGAAAAAACACCTGTTGCTGAAAAGGGTATTATACTTAAAGAGACATCTATTGTTAAGGAAACCCCTACGACAGAGAAAAAAGGGATCTCTAGAAAAGAAAAAGAGAAAATAGAGGAACAGTCGAATGTTGGTACAAATGAATTTGTTGGTGAGGAGGAACTCCAGATTGTAGAGAAAGCAAGAACATTTATTCTAGAAAGGAGGACAATGACGAGAAATTATACACTGACTTCGTGTCTATTTCTAGCATTCCCTCTAATGATAAGGAAAAAGACGGTTTATTCAGAAACAAAACATATCATATTGCTTATGACTCTCTCTTAGCCAGAAGAGTAATGCATGACATGGTAATAGACTTCAATTTCTTCAAAAACTTCAATATCAAGATTTAGAAGCTGAATGAGAATCTTGATTTTCAGAGAATGTGTTCTCTCTCACACAAGATTTACCCTGAACTTACCGCTTACTTTTATTCCAATTTATCCTTCAATTCTCCTGCTAAGATCGAATTCTATGTTTTTCAAAATGATTATAAGTTAACGGCCTTTGATCTTTCTACCATCCTAGGAGTAACACATATTGAATTTTCTTTCATTCCTACTACTTCTGGTTTGGCATACCAATCTTTGTTTGGTAATTCATCTTTTATCAGAGGTTCAACATCTCACGTATCTCACATTCTTTTTCCTCTGAACTCCATCGTGTTGTACAAAATAATCATAAACTATCTCAAACCCAAATGATCCTCTAAAACTGATGTCTCTAGATATGAAGCAAAGCTGATCTGGGCAATTCAGAACACCTTTCTTATTTTTTTGTCCCATTTGATCCTTCTACAAATGTACAGATCTGTCAAAAAGAGTAAAAGTCAACTTCCCTATGGAGCTCTGATCACTGCTATTTTTGAGTACTTCAAAATTTCCACTCCTATGAAACTCAAAGGCAAACCTCTTCAAACCATGACTATAGAGAAACTTATGATAACCGAAATGGGATATAGGTTTGATGAAGAAAGTTAGAAGAATAAGAAGGGTGAAATTGTTCCAGTAGAGCTAATGAGTGAACATGTTTATATAATGGCTACTTAATGAAGAAGCCAAGCATAAAGCTCATGAAGATAGGCATGCTACAACTCAGCTAGAAATTCAAAGGCTAAGAAATGAGGATGAAAGCTTGATGCAATCATTTAGTGGCCTCATCAACAAAATTATGATGGAGAATAAGCAAGAGCAAATGGTCACTGCAGAAAAAAAAACTGAAGATATTTAGTTCTTCGAAGAAGGACCCTTTAAGAGACAAGAGGAGCTTGAGCATGAAAATGTTATAGAGGCGGAAAGGCATGAGGAGTATGAGCAAGATATCGCTCAAAATGTTGAGGAAACTAGCTTTGAACTGGCTAACATTCAGGAGGAGCAAATTCAAAGTGCACAAGAGACAGGCCCTTCAAAAGCAACATTTGCAGATTTCCCTCTTGAAAGAGATGAATATGAAAATGTTCTATCTAAAGCTCAACAAAAAGGAAAAGAGAAGCAAGTAGAATTTGCTGACATTTAGACTACCAACACTCCCTTTGGATATAATGTCTCATTATCTATGTCAGATCATATAGCTATTACAGATCTAAGGTGGAGGCAAGCAGCCATTCAGAATGAAGTCAGGGAGCTCAGAGACCTTAAAGAAGGAATCCAGGAGCTGAAGGACTTGATGGAAGCAAGAATAAACAATCTAAAGATACAAGTCAGAACTGATGTGCAAATTGTAGCAATCCACACTACAAACATTGAAGGAAAGATTAATCAGCTCTCATCAAGCATTGAGCAACAATTGAATCGACTTTCCTACTTCAGTCTAGTACAAGTGCCTTTCCCACCCGTACCTTCTGGACCTTCATCATCTGAACCTTCTGGATTGATGCCCATCCAGCAAACCAGACAAATTGACCAAACACCTTCCAATCGACTAGTCTCTCTGAGATAATCTGAGAAAAGTTTCCGCGTTTGATACTTGTTTTTGATGTGTTGCTCTTATATTGAACTCTTATTGATTATGCTATTATCTCATACTAATTCTTTTTGCTGATGTCAAAAAGTGAGAGAAATATTATGAATGAGAATGTTATACAAGTGAGTTGTTTTACTGGTATCAGAAATTAACACTGCTTTATATCCTTTGAATATCATATCCTCTGAATTGAGTATTTTGTTCATATAAATATTTTTAAAACATATGGATAGTTTTGTCATCATAAAAAAGGAGGAGAATGTTGAGGAAAATCCCTAATTAGTTTTGAAGAAAGACAAAACAATCCTTTTATGACCACAATTACACTTAAATTTTTTGATGTAGGTAAATACTGAGTTATCAGACTTAGTCGATGAAAGAACTTTATTATCAGACTCAAAATTTCTCATCGGATTCTATAAGTGTTATTTTTGGCAAGTTTATGCCGGACAATCAAATTGATTTTATAATCGATATCTCAAAATATCCTAATTGACAATCACAAGATCGTTCCTTAAACATAAAGAACTACACTTATGGAAACCTTGATTTGATTATATGGGAGATCAAATCACCTGGGGATAATGCTTCTTTTTCTAACAGCTATGCATATTCTTTTGGGAAGATTCTCCAATGGATTGATTTGGAGATCAATCCTCTAAAGACTGTCCAGCGGATAGATTGGAAATAGAGGAGTATAAAAGGAATACAAACGTCGTACAAGAAGAATAACTAGAATCAAGAATTCCAAAGTCTGAATAGAATTTTAATCTTGTGCACTTGTTATTACTGTATTCCACGTTATTACTTTAGAAAGAAAATTACTTGAGTGAAGAGTATACGTAATAGTGCAATCTATCTTCTGAAAAATACCGCTCTTGTAATATCTTGGCAATTCAATAGTGAAACACAACCAATAGGCTGCCAGTGTGGAGAGTGGACGTAGGCTTGATAAAGCCAAACCACTATAAAGAATTGTATGCAGTATTCTCTATCCCTAAACTTTCATTTATTATTGTTGATATTATACTGCATACATATCTATCAAACAAGTTCGTTAAAAAATCATCATAGTCATCAGACGTAATTATCTGACGACAACTTATATACAAGTTTGTCATACGCATCCATCTAATATTAACCATACGAGTTGTTCATTTCGTACATTTAAGTCATTTAATTTGGTAAAATCACCTATTCACCCCCTTTAGGTAATAACACTAGCCGTAACACCATTATTTAGTCGATTTTTTTGTTTCAATTTGAGCATTTTCTTTGGCTTAAGAGATCGGTTTCGAAAATCGACGAATAAAACGATGAATTTAATAGATAATTGTATAAATCCATCGACTTATCCATGCCGATCCTTTATTTGAGATTTTTTTTCCTTGAATCAAACGTTGAGACATTCTCATTTCGAGCACAATATTAACGATATCTTTATCCAAATTCATTTAATTAGGACTAACCCGATGTGTGAGATATATTTTTTAGAAAATAACACACCCAACACATTTGTGGGTAACTCTACTTGAAGGAACTTATTGAACGGTCACAGTTAATGACATTTAATTCGAAAATTTTAAGGTTTTTTTTATGATTCGACGTTAATTAGTATAATCTTCCTAGTTGTAAATTTTAACGTCCAACGCTCAAGTAAAGATAAAGGGCACGAATGATAACTATTTTGTTTCCTTATTTTTCTATTTTTTTGTTTCCCGAAATAAGTTTGGAACAGAAATCTGTTTGGTAAAATCATTTTTTTATTTCTTAGACAAATTTTGATCCATAAATAGATTTGGAACAGAAATGAAAAGTTAAAATTTTCTACTTTTCTATTTCTGAAACAAAAATAAATAGAAATAACAACTCTATCTTATTGCTCACTCTTGCCGCCCACTTCCGCCCACTCGTTGCTCGCCACTTGCCCGCCGTTGCTCGCTTGCCCACCTTTGATCGTCCGCTACAGTCCTCCACCACCTGCTGCCACCTGCTAGCCATCCTCCCCTGCCGCCTGTCACTGCTGCTCGCCTGCCCGCCCATTGCCGATCGTCCGCTGTCGTCCTCCACCGTTGCCCGCCGGCCATCCTCCACCGTTGCCCGCCGTCCATCCGTCGCCGTCCGCCCACCTCCGACTGTCCTCCACCGCCGCCTCTACCCGCCCATCGTCCGTCGCCGCCCACCTCTGGCTGTTCGTTGCCGTCCTCCACCGCCCGCAGCCCGCCCACCCGCCGTCCGCCACTGCCCACCCGCCGCTCACCGCCGTCCTCCACTGCCCACCGCCGCTTGTCAACCATCTGTCACCGATGCCCGCCCACCTTCGGCCGTCTGTCGCCGTCCTCCGACGCCCACCATCGCCCACCGACCATCCTCCGCCGCTCGCCGGCCACCGCCGCTCGTCGACCGACCGTCAAAAATAAAAATTTAAGAATAACTTATCAAATGAATTTCTATTTTGAGAACAGAAATTTTGTGTCATTATCGAACGCTACTTTTTACTTAAAAACCTGTCCAGGGAAGAAAAATAGATTTAGCCAGAAATAGGGCTGAGGACGAGAAATATTGTCATTCGCATCCTAATTCGTGAGATGCAAATAAATTATTAGTTTCATATCGTGCACCAATAAATTAACTAGTCAGCATTATTTGAATAAATCGAAGTATAGGCATGAAAACAAGAAAACCTGTTGGCTTATAGTTTCCAGCTTGAATGACGGAGCGGTCATGCCTGCGGGAGTCTTCATCTTCAACTTCTATTCCTAGACCGAAAGAGCTTCTGACGGAGAAAAAGACCCAAGGAGCTTCTCTCTTTCAAATGGTGTCCGGCATGGCCTGCGACAGCGATGCTCTCCCATCTCTCCAACCTTAGCGCACGGAAAGCTCGCGTGCTCTGAACAAGGTCAACTGGTTCATTCCTCAAGGACTCTCGCGGGCAGCGCGTTTTCCCTTCTCCGCCCAACTGGGAGAGTGAGTCATGGAGGAGGAGGACAGAGGAACTTTGGCTCGGAGCATGATAGATGCCGTCAATGAGAGAGCTTCCCTTTCGGGTTACAGGGGCTCGATCGAGAAGCAGTGCTGCAATCTGGCGACGAGACTGAAGTTGTTGACTCCATTGTTCGAAGAGATTAAGGACAGCAAGGAGTCAATGCCCGAAGGAACGATCAGCGCTCTTGCCTCGCTCATGGAAGCCTTGAGTTCTGCCAAGGAGCTGCTGAAGTTCGGGAGCAAAGGCAGAAAAATTTACGTGGTGCGTGCCGTACACTTCGCGCTCGCAGTTCCATGTGCTCTTTGGATAGTCGATTTTTTGGTGTAATGTCTTTTTTTATTCTGTTGCTCCTCCCGTCGAGTTTTGATTTTCGTTTCCGAGGAACTTTCAGGTATCAAAGTCGTTTCGAGTGGTTTGCAGGTTACTCTTGCATCCCCATTCACACTGGTTTGACGTTAAATTTCATTGGAGTTCTTACTTTTCTGGGTTGGCTTCTGATAAACGAGAAGCTTATCAGTGAAAAATTCAGCTGAGTCGTGCAATAGGAGCGGAGCATTGCAACTTAGCCCGAAGAGGGAGCTCCTAGAGGTAGAATAGGTGGTTTTAATACATCTTTGTCAGAAAAAGTACTCAGAGCATTGGTCTCGGTTATTATGAGTAGCATCACATGCCAGGAAGCGTGTATCACAGATTTGATATTAACGTCTGGGTTAAAATCACAAAAACTTTTAAACTATACCATCTGTAATATATTTATTTTAAATTTTTTTATGATATCAAAAAATTTTTTCCTTCCAAAATAACTGTTTATCATCTTCTCCAAGAAAAAATTACACTCTTCATCACGAATTACTGTTCATCGTCTTCTCGCTTGGCCAAAGCTCGTCCGTCAAACGCATTCGCCGGCCCGGTGTAGCTCGACCCGACCACCACCAACCCCACCATCGCCATCACCAGCAGCCACACCTTCAGCAGCAAGCTCCTCGGCCCCTCCACGAAGATCACCAGGATGGCACCCTAGCTTTACGTTTCTTCGTCGAAGCGCAGCAATGGCCGCCTCCCTCGCTCTACACTTCCATTTCCAGGATCTCGCCGGACTTCGGACACTCACAAACGCCGAACCCCGTCAATCTCCGTCCCAAGACGCTGCCTCTACGGCCGCTGAAGAGTCCCGAGCTGCGGCCCTCTGCGCCTACGCCGTCCCGAACGCCGACAACCCCAGAATCTACCGCCGCCGCGGCCGCGTAGGAGAGGGCGCGGGCCCTCGCTGGACCACCAAGGACAGGACCGAAAACCCACCTCGTAAACTGGGCAGCGAAGCTCCTTCGAAGGATGCTCGTAATTTGACGGAGAATCGTGCGGGTGGCAAGCCGGGGGAGCAGAGTTTGGGGTCAGTAGGAGGGGGTTTGGAGGGAGCTGATCTGATGGGTTTGTTGCAAGAGGGTAAGGTGGAAGAAGCTGTTGGGTATATGGATCAGGGGGATTTATGCGGATTATGCTGTTTTCGGCGCATTATTGGAATCGTGCGGGGGTTCAAAGTCTCTCGATCTGGGCAAGAGAGTTCATGATGTGTTGAGGAGGTCTCGCTTTCCGTCCTGGTGATCTTCGTGGAGGGGCTGAGGAGCCTGCTGGTGAAGGTGTGGCTACCGGCGATGGCGACGGTGGGGCTAGTGGTGGTCGGGTCAAGCTACACCAGGCCAGCGATGAACCCGGCGAACGCATTCGACGGACAAGCTCTGGTCGAACGGGAAGATAATGAACAGTAACTCCGAAGATGATGAACAATAACTCGCGATGAACAGTATAATTTTTTTCTTGGAGAAGATAATAAACAGTGCCATGAACAATGATTTAGGACAAAAAAAAATTTAGAGTAAATGTGTCACAAAGTGCATAATTTGATATTTTTAATATAAAAAAAAGTTTGGAGTAAACATGTCATAAATGGCATAATTTAGAATTTTTTGTGGTATTAACCTAATATGTAATGGTGGCCACGGTTCGGAACCTCTGGTTCCGGTTCGTGGCCAAGTGTGAACCGGAACCGGAACCTCCTCTGGCGGTTCCGGTGCCGGGTCGGAACCGGCCGGTTCAGGGCCGGTTCCGATTTTTTTTTCTGTTTTTTTTTCCTTTTCCTTTTCTTTTTTTTCTTCCTCCGCGGCCGGCCATGGCCGGGGCCGGCGCGGAGGTCGCCGGCCTCGGGCGAGGCGGCCCTCGCCGGCGTCGGGCGAGGGCGGCCCTCGCCCGGGCTGGGCGAGGCCGCCCAACGCCGGCGAGGGCCGCCTCGCCCGAGGCCGGCGACCTCCGCGCCGGCCCCGGCCATGGCCAGCCGCGGAGGAAGAAAAAAAAATATATAAATTATAATTTTAAAAAACAGAAACAAGGAAAAAAGACAAAAGAGAAAAAAGAAAAACAGAAAAGGAAAAGGAAAAGAAAAAGAAGAAAAATAGAAAAGGAAAAACAGAAATGAAAATAAAAAAAATTAAAAAAATACTATTCTTGTGATATAACATTATTCAATATAAATTGTACTCAAATTTTTGGGGACAAAAAGACAAGAGAGAAAGAGAGAGGGCTTCAACTTAATAAATTATCATTAAGCACATTATAATTCGTTACAACGATCTTAAAAAAAAGGAGTACAATATATATACCCTAAAATTATCCCAAAACCTAAGCATTCCGTGCGCAGGGGACCAGAGGTCACATATCGTCGGATTATATTTCGGTTTCCCTAAGCTCACGTGGGCGTACCCGGTATAAAAAACAAGAGTTCCCGAAATATTTGCCAACTCCAATAGTTCTTTTACCCTCAATCGTCACTACCCGTTCCAGTACCGAAACTGGTAGCGGTAGTATTTCCGTCGTTAAAGAATTCAGATTCATTATTCCGATCTATCTCTTGTTGCCGGTATTGAGCCTTCGTCCAATCAGCAACACAAGCTTGCATCTCCACTGATTCTGGATCTAATCTTGAACGATGTTCATTCAAAATATTACCTCCGGCACTGAATGCTTGTTCGACCGCAACTGTGGAACAAGGGGTTGAAAAAATCTGTTTTACAATAAGAGAAAGGATTGGGTATTGGCTTGCGTGCCTCTTCCACCAATCCAAAATTAAAAAATCTGTACCACCTTCGGTTTCAGTAACCTCAAATAAAATGGTTAGATAACTCTCTAATTCAGAAATATTTCCCATTACTCCCTTTTGTTTTTTTTGTCTATGTAATAAAAGTTTGTACCCTCTACTAATTTTACCTGTATTGTCATTTTGTATCTCCGTAAATTGATAAGATCCAATATCACCTAAATTATATTTAGTATAAAATTCATTATATAATTCTATTATTACGTTTTTAACCTCACGTACTATGGTTGTAACATTTGTCAGGTCATAATGTAAACATTGATAATATACACGCAAAAAATCATTTAAGCCATCTAATTTGCAACGTGGATCAAAAACACAAGCAACTAAATAAATCATGGGAATTTCACTATAATAATGAAGCCATTTCATTTTCATTGCAACTATAGTGTGTTGTAATTCAACATCATTTTCATATTCATCAAAAGTTCCGACAATATTAGTACACTCTACTAAAAATAAATGTGTAGTAGGATAATAAACACCGGACAAAGTATAAGTTGCATCATTAAAAACCTTTAAAACATCTACAATTTTTTGGCAAATATGCCACTCTTGTGGGTATAAATTAATCTGAGGTATATTATTAGAAATGAATGCACATAATAAATCTTTATATGGCAAAGATTCATTAAGCAAGTGGAAAGTAAAATTCCAACGAGTTGGAACATCTCTTGGAAATTTTTTTGGCTTTACGCGATTTTCTCTACAAAATGTACCCCATTCTTTCATTTTTTTGGGATGTTTCCATAAAAATTGAATCGCCGTTTTTATTGGTTGAAGAAAAATATCAAGAGTTTTCAAACCATCTTGTACACATAAATTTAAAACATGACAAGCACATCTAATGTGAAAAAATTTTCCGCCAAAAGCAGGTTTACAAATATTTTCTAACTCGGCAATTGAAGCGGTATTTGCTGCGGCATTATCAAAACCAATTGAAAAAATTTTGTTAAGCAAATAATATTCTTCTAAAACTTGCCTAATTATTCTATAAATATTATTTGCCGTATGATGATCATCGAAAACTCTAAATGCAATAACTCTTTTTTGAATAGTCCACTCGTCATCTATCCAATGACATGTTATGCCCATGTAAGAATGATTTTGCCAATGATCACTCCAAATATCACTACCTATATGCACGCATCCATTAAATTGCATAAAAAAGTTTTCTAAATCTTTTTTTCCATTTTTGTAAAGATCTTTAATTACTCGTTTAATTGAATTTCTAGGAACATGTTTTGCTTGTGGAGCACATGCTTTTTGTACAAATTCATTAAAACCAAATCTTTCTCCAAAATTAAATGCTAAATGCTCAACGGAAATAAATTTGCCTAATTCTTCCTTATAAGTTTTTTCATTAAAACGAAATAAAGGGGAAGTGCTAGGATTGACGTACCCGGAAATTTGTTGTTGCCCGATATCGATTCCCGTTTCGGTTGGATGTTTGCTCATAAGATGTCGTTTAAATGTTCCATATCCTTGTCCACCTGTATATTTATATATTTTTCCACAATATTTACAAATTATATCATACCTTTTTTGACCAATATCAAACCTTTCCATTTTCGTGAAGTGATTCCAAATGTCAGATGTAAATTCCCGTTCCGCTTCCTTTGTTGTAGATATTTCAGCAGGAGGATGAAAACTTTCTTGCGTCGGGACGCGCTCCACATCGGGAAAAATGTTGATTTCATCATCTTGAAAATCTGCATATTCACGAGGATCAAAAGAATGATGGGATTCCGTCGGGATTTTCTTACCTTTGCCAGTTGACACTCGACTTCCACTTGCCATTTTTTGAATGGATTGAGAGAATTGAGCGGATTAATTGGGAGAATTAAGAAAGAATTGCGTGGATTGAGAAAATTGAAAGAATTTCAAAGAATTTGAGAGAATTTCGAGTAATGAGAAAATTTGAGACTTGAGAGAAGAGAATTGGAGAGAATTGTGTGTGTATTGTGAGAATTTGAGAGAATTTATAGGAAAAAAAAGAAGAAAATTTAGAATTAAAAAAAATAAAACATAACCGTTGCAAAATTGCAACGGTTATGTGTGTGTGTTTTTTTTTTTTATAAAAACGCCCGTTGGGGCGTAGCCGTTGCCGGTCGCCCCAACGGGCCGCAGCAGGGCCTGCACGTCTGCAGGCCCTGCTGTAAAAAAAAAATATATATATATATTTTTTGGCCGTTGCCAGGGAGGCGGAGGGGCCTGGGCCCGTGGGCCGGCCTGGCAACGGCCTGCTGCTGCAGGCTGCTGCTGCTGCAGCGTGGGCTGCAATGCAGCCTGCCTGCAGCAGTTTTTTTTTTTTAATTAAATAATTTAATTTAATTTAATTTTTTTTCGCAGAACCGGCCCGAAACCGGCGGTTCCGGGCCGGTTCAAATTTTCCTGGAACCGGAACCGGGCCCGTATGCCACGGGCTGGTTCCGGTTCCGAACCGCGGAATCGGTCAACGGGCCGGGCCCGGGTTTGACCGGGCCGGTTCCGGGCCAAAACCGGCCCGTGGCCACCTCTAAGTAATATGTTTGGACATCTCCATACGAGGGACCCTGGAAAGCATGGGCTACATCTAGGAGCTTTAGTAGCTTGTGATGATGGTAGATATTTGCTGCTACTCTTAATGGCCGAGGTTCATTTTATGGTTCTCTGTTGGCATTGAAAGACCGAGGAGGAAGGAAGAAATTGGCTCTCCTTGAAATTTCAGTAGCATTGCTTCTTTGAATGCCTTATGCCTCTACTGCACGAGAATATTCTGCTTATTGTAAAGTTCATGAAGGTTTAAGCAGGTTTCCAATCATTGTCTGAACACTGGAGATGGAGATGTGTCTAGCTTATGGTGGAATTAATATTAGGGAAAGAAGGGTTGCGGGGTTGGTAGTTGGAATATCCATTGAATGGTCTCGCCTCTGTAAATTTTATGAAGTCTCTTACTAATGCAAAGTGTCAACCGAATGCGACTCTTCTAATTGCACTCCAACAGGGATTGGATACACGGTTATACACTTTTCTGCTGCTAGAAAAGTCATTCCGTTTCTCTTGAGGAACGATCAAAGAAGGGCCGTTTAATAAGTGCCGCACATGATTCTTTTCATGAATTTTGGCTGTTGAATTTTCATTTCTTAAACTATATATTTTGCTCCTCTCACAGGTCTTATAAAGGGAGCAGATTATGGATAACTATGACGAGGTGACCTCCCAACTGGAACAAGCTCTTAGTGGAATTTCCTATGAAAACCTGCACATATCAGATGAAGTCAAGGAACAGGTAAGGTTTCGTCTTTGAAAGTTTGTTCTTTTCAGTTATTTGGGACTTGGTTACAATTAGACTGCATGGAGTATGTTATTTTCTTGGTGATGTTCACATAATTTTGGTGCAGTCTACTTGTTGCATAGACCCTTACACATGCCGGCCGGTACTGGTGAAAATACACCACCAAAAAACCTCACTGATAAATTAGCCACAGAGGAGTGGACTTCATCTATTTCAAACCTTGTTTATCCCCAATTTGTACATGTTCATAACACTTCTCTTCTAAGGCATTGGAACCCTTAACCTTGAGTTTTTAGTTTCGATACTACAATCAAGAGTATCTAACCTTTTGGCTTCCAGGTTGAGCTCGTCCTTGGACAATTTAGAGGAGCTAGAGGAGGAATTGATTCATCTGATGTCGACTTGAATGAAGAGCTCTTAGCCCTTTATTACCAGAGTAGTGACACGGCTCCAGATCAAGCTGTCTTAAGGAGATTGGCTGAAAAGCTAGAGTTAATGAAGATTGCTGACATTAAGCAGGACTCACTGACTCTACATGAGATGGTTTGTGCAAGTGGTGGAGATCCTGGGGAGAGCATTGTCAGAAAACCACACCAAATTAAAGCCTTTGTGCAGACAGAGAACCTTGACATGGATCCGCCTACCGGCGAAAAGAATGTTCTTCCCAGTTCCAGCGGGTCATCAGTCGATGGCAATAAAAAAACAATGGTCATCCCTGATCTTTTCCGTTGCCCGATATCCTTGAAGTTGATGAAGGATCCCGTTGTAGTGTCAACAGGCTAGGTATGTACATTACTGGTTCTTCCTTCGCTGTGAGGTCCTGACGGAGGTTGCAGTTGCACTATTATGGGAATCCAACTGTATCTTATGGATTTGTCAAACCAATGTATTCTAAGTCTGATGGGAGATAGTTAAGTATGGACCAAGAGTCCTTTTTGCCAAGAGTCCTTTTTTGCCGCAGTATATAGCATTATAGGCCCGTATTAGCATAAAATCCTTAGCATTCTATTAGCGTAAGTTAAAAAATGCAAAATGCAAAGACATACACCTTTTGAGCAGGATATCCCGCACCCCCCCCCCCCACCCCCTCGTGGGCGCATGCCTGGATATGTTTGCACATATTCAGTCCTTATGCACTGATCACTCTTTATCATGCTGCAGACCCATGAACGCTCATGCATTGAGGAGTGGCTAGAAGCGGGTCATAGAACATGTCCAAGGACACAGCAAACCCTTTCTAGCACAACTCTTACACCCACCATTGTCCTCCACAACCTTATAGCTCAATGGTGTGAGGCTAATGGCATTGAGCCACCAAGACCTCCAAGCAGCTCTCGACCCACTAAAACTATCTCAGCCTGCTTCCCCGCTGAATGCACTAAGATTGAACTTCTCCTGCGCAGGCTTGCTTCTGGGAATCCTCAGGAACAGCGGTCAGCTGCAGGTGAGATTCGCTTTCTTGCGAAGTGTAATGCAGATAACCGTGTCACCATAGCTGAAGCAGGTGCGATTCCCTTCCTCGTACGCCTTCTTTCAACTCCAGACTCGCACATCCAAGAGCATGCTGTCACCGCACTACTCAACCTTTCAACGTGCAATGAGAACAAAGGTAATATTGTCTCCTCTGGAGCCGTACCAGGCATAGTCCATGTCCTGAGGACCGGGAGTATGGAAGCACGGGAAAATGCAGCGGCCACACTCTTCAGCCTCTCAGTTGTAGATGAGTATAAAGTAACAATTGGTGCATCTGGTGCAATTCCTCCGCTCGTGTTGCTTCTAAACGAAGGAACCCAAAGGGGGAAGCAGGATGCTGCAACAGCTCTTTTTAATTCGTGCATTTATCAAGGTAACAAAGGGAAGGCTGTTAGGGCTGGCATCGTACCCACCCTAATGCAGCTTCTAACTGAACCTGGAGGCGGTATGGTAGATGAGGCACTCACTATACTAGCAATATTAGCCAGTAATGCTGAAGGGAGGGCTGCCATTGGCTCTACAAAGGTAGTGCCGGTTCTTGTAGAATTGATTCACATTGATTCTCCTACGAACAAGGAGAACGCTGCTGCTGTTTTGGTGCATCTTTGTGCTGGAGATCAGCATCCTCTGTTAGAGGCAAAGGAACTGGGAATCATCGAGCCACTGGTGGATTTGGCACTAAATGGCACAGACAGAGGGAAACGAAAGGCTGCTCAATTGCTTAAGCAGTTGAAACATTTCGTTTAGCAGCAGCAGGAGGCTCAGGCACCAGCCTAAGCCGAGGTCGAGGTTCAGGTACAGGCTGAGACCGAGGCTGATGCTGATGCTCAGCCATAAGAGCCAACCTCGACTGCAAATGTTGTCGATAATGATAGCTGAAGCTTTTCACCACCTCTTTTGTGCTTTTTTATTCGTGATTTTGGTTTTGATTTAGCTTGTTCAGAGGTGTTCCCCATAGAAAGGGAAGTTACTCATCCACATAACTGTCCTTGAAAAAGGTTACTCAACTTAATGCAAACCACACCATAACATAGATACCAACTCAACATAAAATTAGACCATATAATATTCTCATGAAACTACAAAAAACATAGGTGTTCATCACCTCAAATTTTACCTCCAGTTTTTTCAAATCATTAAATTCTTGAGCAAAGATTGATCAGTGAGAAAAAAGAGCCAAAGCACATATTAAACATAAAAAATGATGTTTACTCATCAAGACGAATATTTTGACACCCATTTTACCACCCCAATCTTATGGTCAACTTTTTATCCTTCAGATCGGTTGCCTATTTTCCACAGTAACGGGAAGTTTATGAATTCTCGATTTCAATTGCACATCTCGCGATTAGAGATTGCTAGCATCCCAACACAACAAAAATCGGTTCCGAAGGAATGTCGAACAAGGGAGTAATTGTTAGTCAAATTTTGGTCAAACCGTCCGATATCCAAAAGAAAGATCCCAGAGAGGAAAACCATACCTAGAGGTCTTACAATTGAATAAATTAACAGACCTCTAAGTTAAGATAAATAATTATTTTTGACAGTAATAAGTTACCAAAACTACACCCGATTCATAAACTCAGGCCTTAGACCCCGATATGAGTTAAAATCTCAGATCTATGCTTTTGCGATTCACCTAACAATATTGGGCTCGTTGGAAATCTCTCATTGAAAATGTTCCAATGGCACAAAGGGTTCTCTTTTTTTTTTAGTGTAGGTAATTTTAGGGGGTGCAAGAACATTGGGGTGTAGATATTTAGCTCTTCAAAAGAACCAACTAAAAAAATTACCTCGTGTTTTTTTTTGTTCCAAAAAAAAAGAAACAGCTTTTCTGCAAGGACATTAATTTTTTTCTCATAATTTTTCAACTCCTGTATTCCAATTAACCAAAAGCTGCATAACACTAAAAGATGTTGTAAAAGACTTCCCTTCTTGAAAGTTGATCTGATGTTTTTTGCTGTCTTCCATCCCTTTCTTTTATTGGGAGGTATTACGTCGATTGTACATCTACTCTTTCTTCAAAAAGCTTAAATAAATTCTATGATGCAAATATACTTAAGACAACCACACACTTTGAGCAAAAGACGTGGGAGCATAACCTGCACAAGCTTTACCATCGGTCGTCGCACGAGCAGTGCCCACCTGAGAAGTAGTGAAATCCTGAAGCATCCCGCAAGAGTATTTGTCTATTTGTGATGGCTGACGTGTATTTCAAGAACTGATGGCAGTCCTCACAAAGGCTGATGTTCTTTACAATCTTGATGGGTTTTCCTGGTCTATTCATCAAAAGCCCGAATGCTGCAGCAAGTTTTGCACTGTGATAGAACAAGAAATCCTTTTTCTGATGTTCTCCAACTTCATGAAGAACGAAACTTGTGTCAGGCACATACCCAGCTTTCTGGCATTCTGAAATTAGGATTTCCAACCCGCTATAGATGTCCTTGGCTTGGGAATGGGACTTATCTCTTGTATAAAATGATATCGTCTTGTTTTGATGGATTACCCAACTCCGTGAAGGCTGTTTCTGAAACCCTTTGACTCTCATTTCTTTCCTCACTGTATCAGAGCAATGCCATCTTCCAGAGGCAGAGTACAGATTTGCAACAAGCACATAGGTGGAAGGATCTTGTGGTTCCATTGAAAGTAAATGCTTTATAACTCTTTTACCAAGAATTGCATTGGAATGGATTCTACATCCATCAAGTAGAGCTCGCCAGACTGAAGCCTCTGGTTCAAAAGGCATATTGCTGATTGTTTTCTCTGCAACCTCAAAAAATCCCCAGATTCCTAAAACACCAACAAATGATGCATAATGCTCCTGTGAAGGTTCTATATCAAATTCTGTTCGCATGGATGAAAAGAATCTACAACATTCATCGACTAAACACATTTTAGTATATTTGTAAGCTGATATAACTAAAAGGATGCTGATCTTGTCAGGCTTTATCCCTGCTTCGTGTAAGTTTGACCAGACTGTGAGGGCATCATCTCCTCGCCTATGTATGATGAACCCCGCAATCAAGCCATTCCATGAAACTACATCATGTGCAGGCATAATGTTAAAGACTTTTTTAGCAGAATCCATATTCCAACACTTGAAGTACATACTGATCAACGCATTTGCTACCTCTAAATCTGAAGATAATCCAGATTTAAGAACATGACAGTGAATTTGCTCACCCATCCTATCAGACCCTAGAGTTCCACAAACGCCGAGTATTGAAGTTGATGCAGCTTCATCAAGAATTATGCTCCCTTCTGCTCGATAACGGCAAAATAGTGACATTGCCTCATCCGGCAGCCCACTACGTGCATACCCACATATCATCGAAGTACAAATGATAGAGCCATCCCACTCAAAGGGCCACCGTTTGAACATCTTTCCAGCATCCACCATCCTCCCACAATGAGTGCACATATCAAGCAAAGCTGCTTCGACACAAGCATTTGCCAGGAGACCAAACTTGATAATAAACCCTTGCAACTGCTCACTGAGTTTCCGTGCCCCAAGCAACCTACAGGCCTTAGCAACAGTAGTTAAGGTGTAGTCAGTCAATTCCAAGCCCTCCTCCACCATACTAATAAATAAATCTAGCACTTCAAAAGCTTTGCCATTTTCACAGAGTCCTGCCAAAAGGGCGTTGCGAGAAACAGAATCCTTCTCTGGCATCGTATGAAACATATCCATAGCCATATCAATCAACCCAAACTCCCCATAGGCTCTAATCATCTCTGTCCAAGTGATAATATCCCTCGTGGCCATCTTCTCAAACAAGGTCTCCACATCATCTACGGTTCCACATTTTATATAAAATTTGATAAGTGCATTGTTCACACTCAAGTCAGTCTCCATACCAATTCTGATGGCATGAGCATGAATTTCTTTTCCTCTAAGTAAACTACCAGCATCAGTACAGGCAGTCAAAAGCGCAGAAAGAGTCATATAATCAACTCTAAAACCATCCATTTGGTCCATTTTCCAAATAGATTCAAATGCCCTCTCGTACATTTGGGCCTTCACCAATCCCGAAACTATAGTATTCCAGGAAGCAATGTCTCTCTTAGGCATTTCGTCAAACAATTCAAGAACCGAATCCAGACACTTGCATTTATTGTACATACCCATAAGCGCATTCGAAACGAAAACGCTTTCTAAATAACCCGTTTTAGCCACCAAAGCATGGACTTGCAAACCTAGCTCCAACTCAGTGAGCCGTATACAAGCGGTCAGAATCGCAACGAAGCTATACTCATTTGGCTGAATACCTGAACCCATCAATCTGAAGAAAACCTCCACCGCTTTGAGCCCTCGGTCCGCCTTCGCGAGACCGGAGACGACGGCCGTATAAGAAACCACATTGGGATGCGAAAGCCCGCCGAAGACGCTGTAAGCATCCGAAGTGTGGCCAAGTTTGAGGTACGCCACGATGAGAGCATTGCCCAAACTGGGATGTTCCTCGAGCTTGAGGACGAGAGCGTGCACGACTCTGGCGAGGTCGACATCGCCGTGTCTTACGGAGAGGCGAAGCAAGTCGAAACAGCTGTCAGCGAGAGAATCCGTCGCGTCCGGCGGAGGAGGGCCATCGAAGGGCTCGGGCGGGAAAAGGCGCCGGCTTTCGGAGAGAAAGTGTTGTGGGAGTGGCGGCGGCGGTGGCGGTGGAGGTTGAGGTAAGAGAAATTGGGCGGAGGCGGAGGCGGAAGCGGCGGCGGCGGCGGCGGCGGCGGCGGGCTGGAGGAGCTTCGGTTTAGAGAGAGAAAGTGACGAGGAAGGTGGGGACAAAGAGGAGAACTTTGGGAGGACAGAAGGAGAGGGAAGAGCGACGGCGGCGGTGGGCTGGATAAGGGCGGCCATGGATGCCGGACGCCAACATAATCACCAAATCGTCAGCTTTCGCAGAGGTTGCTGCGGCTCCCGCCGCTGGTTTTCTTGCCGCCTTCTTCTCCGTCAATTTTGCAGTTGCCCGAATTCACAAAGTGGATGCTCCCGGATAATTTCAATCACATTATCAAATTCTTTTTTCGTCTAATAAATTAACGTGAAAAATTATATAAAACAAAATTTTTCAGACGGGTCTAGTTAGATTGGCTTAATTCCCTAAAAAATCCCCAACTTTAGGTCAAGTTCAAAATCTGCTCTGAACTTTTTTTTATCACGGAAAAAACCCTAAACTTTAGGTCCAATCTCAAATTTGCCAAAAACTTTTTTTTGTCTAAAAAAATCCAAAATTTTAAGTCCAGTCCCAAATTTTATTTTGTGTAAAAAAATCACCAAAATTCAATTTATTTTAAAAAATATACCCCTTGATCTAGTCTCAACTTGACGTGACATTTCCATATCAAAGTAATGGAGTTGTTTTTAGACAAAGAAAAGTCTAGGGGAGAATTTGCATTGAACCTAAAAATTGGGTTTTTTTAAAATTAAAAAATTATGGTGGATTTGTTATCGTCCCTAACTTTCATATCCTAGAACAGTTTTATTTTGGAGAATTTCAACAATTTTTATTGGGTTTAATTTGTTATCGAAATAGAAATGCGACGCCAGTCTGTACCCATCATCCCATTACTTTGCTAATGTGGATTTGTTATCGATATGAAAATGCCACACCAAGTTGTGATTGGATCACATGAGTATATTTTTAATTTGCTGATTTTTTTTAGACAAAACAAAATTCAGGACAGATTTGGGACTGAACTTAAAGTTTTGGGTCTTTTTTAGACAAAAAAAAGTTCATGATAGATTTCGAACTGAACCTAAAGTTTGGAATTTTTTCTGAGACAAAAAAAAGTTCAAGGCAGATTTGGAATTTGACCTAAAGTTAAGGGTTTTTTAGAGAATTCACCCCATTAGATTCAATTGTTTATGTTTTATTTAATTTGAATTTTACGGAGGACCCATTTCGGCTTTTTTAATCCTAAACTTTTTTAGCATGATACGAGAATTTACATATACTTTTATAATTTGTTGAAGTTTAGATAATATTTTAAGTTTTGAGGGAAAGTAAGAACAATAACTTCTACGTAATATTAACTCTAGCAAACGATTTATTTTGCAAATTAGAAATTTTCTAGTTCGAGAAAACCTTACTTGAACAATTATTGTCAAATTTATTAAATTATCTAATTTTGTGTTTATGTTATTTTATCTGATTTTTTTTTATCCGAGCATGTGGTCAGCGTCTACAATCTCCGTCGTATACGCGTCCCCGGTTTGACTACTCTCATGCTGATGGGCTTATTACTTTGTTGCAAGCTTCATAATGGGTTGGACAACTGAAAAAGACCAAATCGTAGCCCAATTGACGGCCCAAAATGGAAGTCCACCTGCAAATCGCATACAAAACAGAGCCCGGACCGGGCCGATGCGATTCCAACGGTGGTCCGGTTCACCAATTCAGCGGTTGCACCGCCGGTCAAATCGATTTAGTCCGGGATTTGACCGATTCAAGTCTGAGCTAACAACCAGACCGGACTGAGGGCTGAAACCGGTTAAACTGATTGGTCCATTCCTATACGAGTTTAAAAATGTCGGAGCTCGAGAGGCGCCGATGTAAAATGAAAGCATATCTAATTGAGAAAAAGGCAAAGAGGAGAGAAAGTTAGGAAAGGATAGATCGAAGGATTCAAAAAGAAGCAAGTATAATTTAGCATGAAGACAATTCGGTATCAATTTAGCCTTCAATCTTTGCAAAAAGAGAAAAAAAAAGAGCAATATTTGAAAAATCAAGCTAGACTCGTATTATCGCGAAAAAAAAAGTTTTATTCTAGGGGACCGAGCCTATTATTTAGAATTAGAGATAGCTAAATAGGTCATGGACTCGCATTTTAACTCATATTTAATAAATAGGGTGATATATGGATAGACTAAAGCTTAAAATATATGTTGGAAAATGGGTCTAATAGACCCATACGTTACCCACGCTGCGTCAAGAGTCATTGGAAGAGTAAGGTGGGAGTGGGTTGGCGCACCTAGATCGAAGATGGCCAAGGACGTTAGGAGGTTTTTTTTTTTTTTGGTCGAATATGTTACGGGAGTTGATGGACTATTAGAGCTTTCGGTAATTAATTTTTCCAGTAGTTTGTTGGGTTGGTGCTATAAATGCAATCATTTTTTTTTATTGTAAACAAATATAACTATAGATGTACCATGACTTAGAATTTAAAGGGATAATTTTTTTTGTCCGTCATACCTTTTATTCTTCATTTTTTATGATTTTTGCTCTACATTTTGCAAAACGCGGCGCGGGAGTCGAACCCTGTACCTGTGATACTATCATCCCTACCCCCAATTCCTTTACCAGTAGGGCCACATGCCTATTGGCATTTAATGGGATGATTAGGTTGTGGAATTTGACGCAAATTATAATTTCCGGTCATCACCCTCCTGATTAAATCGGCACAGACCATGGGCCAATTTCAGACATCCCAAATGTGGTCACCATCCTCATATGAATAAAATACCAATTCAATGTCGTTTTCAACTAACTAACTGAGCTTTTTACTTTTCAAGGGAGGGAAGAACTGGCGATACGGGTCGTTTGGAATTGTGGTTTGACAGTAATCAGAGCAAGAAACTTTGTGAAAATGACTTAAATGGTAGGTCCTCGCAAGCAAGTGAGCAAAGTCTTCTGCTTTAATGCGTATAGGACTTTGGAGCAACTTATAATTTTACGGACCGAATTGGGAGGCCATTCTTCTCGACCCTTCAAACATTGTTGTCCTATAAAACTTGAAAGGAATAAAACTTGGATATCTATTGGCAGTTCAAGATGAAGTGCAAATGAAATGGTGGGTTGCTCAAATCACCCGTTTTGCCAAGCCAGTGATCTGCTGCAAATCGCCTGCTGCACCTATAAGGCAACCTCAGACTCCCCAAAAATCACTTCCTTCAGCTGCTTCTGCCGCCCAATCCGCCAACAATTCTTGCAAAAGGTTGCTGCTTAGAGATCAAGGTTGGGTCATCAGAACGAATGAACCTGGTAAGACCTCGTGCCTGACCACGTGGTACGGGGTGACCTTTTGAACCGCATCATGCCCTAGGGTCAAAGTAATGAAAAAGAGAGAGACAACAAAGGTGTAAGTCAACCAAGCTGGGCTCCTTTGATGTGTATTTCTAACCAACAGAAAGTAACACAGACACACATGGACACACGCATTTACTGCAAGCCCAACTACACAGGCGGCTCATAACCTATGACATTTCTCTCGAAATAACTCAGTAGTCAACGGCAACAGCACCGAGCATCCCAACACTTACGATTCCATGTATAATGTCAAAATTGAAAATGTGAAGAGCAGAAGAATTGCCACCACATGCAAATTCATTTTCATAACCGTTGAAATGGGAGAGGAAGAACTTCTATTTTCCAACTCAGCTAGTGCGAATTCCCACAAAACAAAATGACAGTGACCGCGACACTAAGAAGAAATAGAAAAGCATTCCTACTTGTGCTTCTCGAAGAATTATGCTTCATATATGACTAATCAGTATGAAAATCGAAAGGAGACAAAACAAGCATCAACCAAGTATTCCAAATAAATCTCATCTAATTTGGGAGAATTTTCCCTGAATTTATCAAGCGTCGGGACTTAAAGCTCACTGACGACGAACTTGAAATATGCGGTCGATGGACTTGAAGCTCACGGAGAAGAACTTGAAGCTTGCAGGCAATGTAATTGAGACGTCGGCAAACGACCGAGTAAGGGTATGTTTAATAACTGACAAAATAGTAACTAATTCTATTCTTTTGTTCTCAGAATTAGTTTTGGAATAAAAATCTGTTTGATAAATTTTTTGTTTCCGGGCACACACAATCAGTTTTGGAATAGAATCAAGAAGTAAAAAAAAGTTACTTCTCGATCCTAAAAACAAGAATCATAAATGGAAAAGAAATTTTTTTCTTCTTTTTCTTCTTAGCTTTCTTTTTCATTTTCTTCCTGGCCTGTGGCCAGGAGAGGGCAAGGGCCGCCCTCGCCTGCCTAGGTGAGGGTTGCCCTCTCTAGATCCAGCGAGGGCGGCCCTCGCCCAGGTCACTAGTCGTGCTTGGCGGCCCTAGCTTTTGGTCGATTGTTGACGCCGGCGACTTGACCTGGCCATGGGCCAAGGAAGGGGAAGAAGAGGAAAAATAAATAAAAAAATATTAAAATATTTAAAATATTATTAAAAAAAAATTTTGTGCAGTTACCAATCGTATTCCTGTTCTTTTTCTATTTCAAGGATATAAATTTTGGACAGTAATCAAACGTATTCAAATGTTTAGAAATGATTTTCGAAATTTAAATTAAAAAATTTATTTTTTAATATAAATTATTTTCGAAAACAAAATGATTACCAAACGATCCTAAAGGTCATTTCGTCTTCAAGTCCAACGTACTTTTCTAGTTCATTTCCTTGTTAAGTGTAAGGCGTGCGACGGCTCGGCGTCGGACGCAATCATGGGCAACTTTATCCGTACAGGCACCCTCTAAATACATATAAATAATCAGAAAAAGAAAATGTTAAATTCCAAAATATTGATTGAAAATAATGAGGTCTTCTTCACGGCACTTTTCAAAATTGAAATCCGTGAATAGACTACCAGTCCAAACCAAAGTGGCTAATTAAGCCGGCGCAGGCTAAGCTGGGAGAAGCCGATGAGCCGAGCAGGCTGGCACAAGGAGTCGCTCGGACCGGGTCGTGCCGACCTCGAGTCCGTGTCAGAAGAAGGACGAAGACCAAAACAAGGGGCTATTAACAACACACCGCACACTTGAGACAACGTGTGCCTCGTGTCGACAATCTGATGGGCCCATGGCCCACTCCAGGAGTTGGTCCGGAATCTGACGTCTCGCTTGTTTCCTGGTTCCACGTGTATGGTGTCTGTTCGATTCCCCGGTGTGAAATGCGTGTACGCGTTGGTACGGCCACTTGCCTCATCTACTTTTCAATGCCTAGCTTTTTAAAATTTAGCTGCTTAAAACATATCTATGCTCGACAAAACCGCAATAAAATAATAATCCTTCAGGTTATATTAGATCTCGAATTTGCAAAACTATGTACTTTCGATTTGGAATTGTAAATTTTACTACTTTACATCGTCATTGCATCTTCTGCAACATCTACAAAATTGTTTCAAATTATATGATGAAGAGCAATCTTTAAGAAAATCGTGCCACCGATTAGATAGGCCGCTCCAATCGAATACCCTTCAAATATTCAATCAATTTAATATATTTTATACTTGGTTTATTGTGTATCGCTCAATTATCATACTTGATGTCTAATATGGAGTATATCAAATCAAGTGTTTTGAAAACAAAATTTGTAAAGCTTTGTTATAAAATTGAGCAAAAGCCATAAAAAAAAGCCTTAAATTACGCTCATTGTGATATATTTATCATGAAATTTTTATGTGACACATTTACCCTCTTCTGTCAAAGTTCTATCAATGAGAATTATTAAAAATCTACTTATATCGACGCTAGAAAGCAAACAATTTTGACTATATGGTTTAAGCAAAATGAAAATGTTGTTTTAGCTCAAAAGTCATTTAACGGAACTTTGACAGAGAATAAATATGTTATATGGATATAGGTTTGGGGTTTTTTATGTTACGAGTAAAAGTTAGGGTAAATATATCGTAGCGAGTATAATTTGGGATTTTTAATGTCTTATAAAATATTTCGAAGGGTTTTTTTTTACAGCATGAGGCATGCTACGGTGAAAATAATAACACGGGGAATTCTAATTTTCTACCAAACTAATTTCACGAATACATCCAAACTATTGTATCAACATGCATTTAGCAAGACTCATCTTGTCACGGGAGGTGCAAAAGTCCTAAAGTTGCTCTAAGCAAATAATATAATTATTTGAATATGGATCTTTTGTATTTGGAATCCAAACCTCTAGATCTTTCTCCTTCTAAGCACAACATTGACGATATTATTAATCCGGATACATTTTGTTGAAATACTTTGTGTTACAAAAAATAACGCACTCAATACATTTGTTGATAACTCCACTCTAAGAAACTTATTAGATGGTCACGCTTAATGACATTTGGTTCGAAAATTGCAGGATTGATTTTCCAAGCACATTGGGTAAGTATATGCAAAACCGTCAATGCCTCGAACACCATTGCTAAATTTCAAATAAACAATCTAGAGGAAAATGCATCCAAAGGCACTAGAGTTGATCGTAACGCGCATTTGGCATATTGGGCTGGGCTCGAGGATGGTCGTACAAATTCATGCCCAAACCTATCCATAATTTTTAAAAGATATCATGTTCTGTTTGTTTCGCAAAATATGAATAATTTGAAAAATATTTTCTTAAAAAATGATCCTTTATATCGCTTACAAAAAATGAGAAAGACATAAATTATTACCGATAATAAAATTTAATTTTTATTGGTTGATTATTTTAAACGATACAAATGATAAGTGTTAAAATTTTTTTTCAAATTATTAATTTTTTTGCGAAACGAATGGAGATTAAACCGTAAATATGAAAATGATCTAGGTTGAATGAAGTGCAAGAAAAAAGAGTCCTGTTTTTTTTTTCCTAGGTGGAAAAAAATAGTCGTGTTTTTTTTTTTTGAGTTATCAAAAAAAAAAACCGTCGTGTTTAAACTCACCCGTTTTGAACTTCCAACCATCAGTCCCAAAACGGGCGCGGGTGGGCCCACCTCTCCTCTAGAGAGCACGCCGTAGGGGTTGGGTTGGGTCCAACTAACCCAACTCAACCCTCTCCTAAAGTTCCACCAAGCAATAACATAAGCCGAGCCGAGCCGAGCCGAGCCGACCGCAGTCGTCAGTTCCACGCTCCGCTCCGAGCGTTCAGCCTTGTTTTGCTTTTTTGTGGGGGGTCAAAAAGCAGGTTTTGCTCGCTCGATTTTTACTAATTTTCTAACTTTCAGACCCAAGTTAAATTAGCTTTCGCTACTTCACCCTCTCTCTCAAATGGAGTCCGGCATGGCCTGCGACATCGACGCCCTCCCGTCGATCCAAACTTAGCCCCACGGGAAAGCTCGCGTGCCTCTCAGTAAAGTCAACAGTCTACGTTCCTCGAGGACCCTCGCCGGAGGTGCCGCTCCCAATATCGGAAGGCGCCCGCGCGAGCCATGGGGGAGGTGGACAAAGGAGCGCTGGCTCAGAGAGTCATCGACGCGGTCAACGAGATAGCTTCCATCTCGGGGTACAGGAGCACGATCAAGAGGCAGTACTGCAACCTGGCCCGGCGGTTGAAGCTGCTGACCCCGCTGTTCGAGGAGATTAAGGACTGCAGGGAGTCGATGCCCGAAGGCACGATCGGGGCTCTCGCCTCGCTCTTGGAGGCTCTGAGTGCCGCGAAGGAGCTGCTGAGGTTCGGCACCGAAGGCAGCAAGATTTACCTGGTGCGTGCCCGTTCGTTAAGCGCTCCTTGGTCTGTTGGATTCTGTTTGCTCCGCCCTTAAGAGTTTTGATTATTTTTGTTTCTCCGAGGAACTTTCAGATATCGAAGCCATTTCGAGTAGTTTGCAGGCTACTTTTACATCCCCGTTCATGTTGGTTTGATGTGAAGTTTTAGTGGAGGTTTGCCCTTTTCTGGGGTCAATTCTGTGAAAAGTTCAATTGAGAGTCTACAATAGGAGCGGACCATTGCGAATTAGCTTGAAGAGGGAGCTCCTAGAGGTAGAATAGGTAGTATTTAATACATTCTTGTAAATAAATAGTCAGACGCATATCGACCAGAGGTGTCGTACTGTCTGAGGACAGAAGATGCAAAATTAGAGCAATTGTCTTGGTTATAATTAGTAGCATCAAATGCCAAGAGGAGATTATTATAGATTTGCTGCTAACATGTTTCGACATCTCCATGTGAGGGGGACTCGTTGAAGCACGGGCTACATCTATGAGCTTAGTAGCTTGTGATGATAGTAGCAATTGCCGACGCTCTTAATGCTCGAGGTCGATTTATGGTTCTCGGTGTTTGGCATTGAAAGACCAAGAGGAGGGGATAAGTTGGTTCTTCTTGCAAGTTCAGTGGCGTTGCTTCTTTTAATGCCTCACGACTCTACTGCATGAGAATATCCTGCTTATTGTAAAATTTTGTGAAGATTTAACCAGCTTTCCCGTCGTCGTGTCTGAAGACTGGATACATGTCTAATTTATAGTGAATTGGCATTTGGGAAAGGAGGGTTGCAGGGTTGGTAGTTGGAATATCCATCACTGAATTATGTTGCCTCTTTAAATTTTATGGAGTCTCTCACTGAATGGAGTGCGACCACATTTTGCGTTGGTACCAGTGCAGCCCCATAAAACCACTCTATTTTCTCCTCTCTCTCTCTCTCTCTCATTCAACTGGCGATACAAAGTGTCGACCAAATGTGACTTTTCTAATTGTACTACAACAGGGCTTGCATACACGGTTATACACTTATCTGCTACTTAATTAGTCATTCGATTTCTCTGGAGGAAGGATCAAAGAAGGGCCGTTTAATAACTGTAACGCATGATTCTTTCCATGAATTTAGTCTGTTTAATTTTCATTTCTTAAACTACATTTTTTTGTTCCAATCCTCTTGCAGGTCTTAGAAAGGGAGCAGATTATGAATAAATGTCATGCAGTGACCTCGCAACTGGAACAAGCTCTAAGTGGAATTTCCTATGAAAACCTGGACATATCAGATGAAGTGAAGGAACAGGTAAGATTTCATCCTTGAAAGCATGTTCTTTCCATTTATCTGGGATGTGGTTACGGTTAAACTATGCAGTATGTTATTTTCTTGGTGATGTTGACATAATTTTTGTGGAATCTACTTGTTGCATAGACCCTTACTTTACATATGCTGGTTAGTACTGATAAAAATATAACTGACTGGAAAGTTGGCCACACAAGAGTGGACTTCATCTATTTCAAACCTTCTTTATCCCCAATACGTTAGGAATACTTCTCTTGCAAGGCATTAGAACTCTTAACATTGAGTTTTTAGTTTTGATACTTCAATGAAGAGTATCTAACTTTTGGCTTCCAGGCTGAGCTCATCCTTGGACAATTTAGAAGAGCTAAAGGAAGAGTCGATTTACCTGATGTCGAGTTGTATGAAGAGCTCTTAGCCCTTTATAACCAGAGTAGTGACACAACCTCGGATCCAGCTGTCTTAAGAAGATTGGCTGAAAAGCTTGAGTTAATGAAGATTGTTGACCTCAAACAGGAGTCACTGGCTCTACATGAGATGGTTTGTGCAAGTGGTGGAGATCCTGGCGAGAGCATTGAGAGGTTATCGATGTTGCTGAAGAAATTTAAAGACTTTGTGCAGACAGAGAACCTTGATATGGATCCGCCTACTAGCGAAAAGAATGTTCTTCACAGTTCCAGCGGGCAATCATCAGTCGATAACAATCAAAAAACGCCGGTCATCCCAGATGATTTCCGTTGCCCAATATCCTTGGAGTTGATGAACGATCCTGTTATTGTGTCAACAGGCCAGGTAAGTGCATTACTGGTTCTTCCTGGGTTGTGGGGTCTTGACTATGTTGCAGTTGCATTATCATGGGAATCCAACTATATCTCAAGGACATAACAAACCAATCTATTCTGGGTCTGTTGGGAGATTGTAGTTAACTATGGACCAAGAGTCCTTTTTGGTCCCAGCATATAGCATTCTAGACTTTTGTAGTAGCATATAATCCTTAGCAACTCTAGGCTCTTGTGTTAGCATATGTTAAAGCCGACAAAATGCAAAAACTTCTACTTTTGAGCAGGCTCACTCATAGTACTATATGGACACAGATTTTCCCACCCACCCTGGCCCTGCGGGCATGCTCCTGGATATGGTTTGCATATAATCACAGTCCTTATGTACTGATCACTGTTTTCCTGCTGCAGACCTATGAACGCTCATGCATTGAGAAATGGCTGGAAGCAGGTCATAGGACATGTCCAAAGACACGGCAAACCCTTTCTAGTACAACTCTTACACCCAACTATGTCCTTCGCAGCCTTATAGCTGTATGGTGTGAGGTTAATGGCATTGAGCAACCCAAACCACCCAGCAGCTCTCGACCCACTAAAACTAGCTCAGCCTGCTTGCCCGCTGAATGCGCTAAGATTGAACTTCTCCTGCGCAAGCTTGCTTCTGGGAATCCTGAGGAACAGTGGTCAGCTGCAGGTGAGATTCGCCTTCTTGCGAAACGTAATGCAGATAACCGTGTCGCCATAGCTGAAGCAGGTGCGATTCCCTTCCTTGTACGCCTTCTTTCAACTCCAGACTCGCGCATCCAAGAGCATGCTGTTACGGCACTACTCAACCTTTCAATATGCGATGAGAACAAAGGTAATATTGTCTCCTCTGGAGCCGTTCCGGGCATAGTCCATGTTCTGAGGACTGGGAGTATGGAAGCACGGGAAAATGCAGCGGCCACACTCTTCAGCCTCTCAGTTGTAGATGAGTATAAAGTAACAATTGGTGTGTCTGGCGCAATTCCTCCACTCGTGTTGCTTCTAAGCGAAGGAAGCCAAAGGGGGAAGAAGGATGCTGCAACAGCTCTTTTTAATTTGTGCATTTATCAAGGTAACAAAGGGAAGGCTGTTAGGGCTGGCATTGTACCCACCCTGATGCAGCTTCTAACTGAACCTGGTGGCGTTATGGTGGATGAGGCACTGGCTGTACTGGCGATATTGGCCAGTCATACTGAAGGGAGGGCTGCCATCGGTGCTGCAAAGGCAGTGCCAGTTCTTGTAGAATTTATTCGCATTGGTTCTCCTAGGAACAAGGAGAACGCAGCTGCCGTTTTGGTGCATCTTTGGGCTGGAGATCAGCATCATCTGTTAGAGGCAAAGGAACTTGGAATCATGGACCCACTGGTGGAATTGGCACAAAATGGAACAGACAGAGGGAAGCGAAAGGCTGCTCAATTGCTTGAGCGATTGAGGCGTTTCATTGAGCAGCAGCAGGAGGCTCAGGCACAGGCCGAAGCTGAGCACCAGCAGGAGGCCGTGGCACAGGCCGAAGCCGAGGCCGAGCAGCAGCAGGAGGCACAGGCACAGGCACAGGCCGAAACCGAGGCTGAGGTCGAGGTTCAGGTACAGGCCGAGACCGAGGTGGGGGTTCAGGTACAGGCCGAGACCGAGGTGGGGGTTCAGGTACAGGCTGAGACCGAGGTGGAGGTTCAGGTACAGGCTGAGACTGAGGCTGAGGCTGATGCTCAGCCTTCAGAGCCGCCCTCGACTGCACATGTAGTTGATAACGATAACTGAAGCTTTTTGCCACCTCTTGTGTGCTTTTTCTTTGTGATCTTGGTTTGATTTAACTTACTCAGAAGGGTTTCACGTCAAAGGGGAAGGTGGAAGATCGCCTGCCCACTTGCGAAGCAAGGACTTCATTGGTCTGTGTTTGAGGACTGTAGGGCTCGTGCAACAAATGGACGATGAAAGAAAATGTGCGAGTTTTGATGTCTCCAACGTTGATGCAAATGTACTGTCCGAGATGTAAAATTGTGATCATCCTCTACCTTTTTAAGTGGAAGAGATGTCATGTATTCAGATATATATTATTCCTTAATACGGAATTTGTATTTCTCTTGTGTTTGCCTGTGGAAAGGGGAAAAACTATGTGAAAAAAGTGAAATGGAGTTTTTGTCGAGCAGGAAGATCTTCCTATTGTGCAATTTGGAATAGATAGATGGACGTCGTCTGAGGAATAAGGCCGACCACTGCATAAGCCGCGAGTGGAGAAAGCGGTAGCCCTTCATCCCTTGCTAAGCTGAGGTCCCTGGTCTTCGAGTTGGCCCGCGCTCTTTCGAAGAATCCTGCCGCCCTCGGCAAAGACGGAGTTTCTCATCTGAGAAACCTTTCAATTGTTTTTAGGCCCATCATCTTTTTACAGAGCATCCATTTCCATTTCCACCACTTTATGAAGTGGCAATCACTCGTATTCTAGAGTTACGAATTGAAGGTCTTGTCATGTTAAGGAATGGCATATGTTTTAGGGGTGACTTCCAAGTCGGCTAGGTTTCACCTAAAACTTGAAATCTCCTAATCGGAATCGATTTTCAAAATTTTGAAATCTGGATTCTACCCAGCATACTATGAAACTTGGAACATGATACGTTCCAGGATTTATGTAGGTTCCATCTATATTCTTGATTGAAGTATTGTAGTGAATCGTCATCTCTAATGATCACCATTTACTGCTATAATTCATTGATTACAATTCATAATTAGATATGAATAATATGAAATATTAACAAAGTATAAGTATTAGTCATGGACATTGTCGGAAATGGAAGCTTAGATTGGTGATTCCAGATTACAAACTCGTTATCGGACGACATGGGATACTGCAGGATAATGCGAAGACATAGAACAAGAAAAATATAAAGACTTGTTCTAGGTCTGCAATTTAGAACTTGCCCGTTGAAACTAATTCTTCAATTTTTGGAACCTGGAATCTACGTACTCTGGAATCGGACCTGTGGTTCTCCAGTTTCCATTGGTTCAGTCTTGATTCTACTCTGAAATCATGCTCAACTCTAATCTATTTAAAAGTGAATAGACATATTCTGTATGACGAGAATACCCGTACGATGATATTCAATCATAGTGAGCTAATGGTAAAAAGTTGTGAACAAAATGTAGCGTGAATGACAAAGAAAAGGGTGCAGCATGGTTAAAACTTATATATGTATTTGGTTGTCGACTTCTGGTTACAATAGATTTGACTATTATTAATTTATCCATGCTTGTGTCATGTTGTATGTGTATATCTTTTCTATGATGGCATACACATTATATGCTTGATTCGAGGATCACATAATAACAAAATCTGTGTGATTGTTTTAAAAATCCTCAAACTTTAGGTTTAGTGTCAATTCCGTCCAAAACTTTTCCTTATCTAAAAAATAAAAATTAATTTTTACTATAATCTCAAATCTATCGGTTAACTCTCCGTCCAAAAATCTAAAAATCAATCTTAACCACACGATGCGGATTTTCACTCATGACCCATTTTGATAAATCCCACATCTAAATTAAAAAACAAATCTACGTGTGGATCATGTACAATATGCATGATCTACAATCAGCTTTTTGGACGACTATCAGCGATTTGGGAACTAAAGCGAGGGTCGATGATTCCATTTAGGATGGAAAGAAAAAGGTTCGGAGTAAAATTAGAATTCAATGTAAAGTTAGAGAGTTTTTTTTAGGGAATTAGGCCGAACAAAAACAATTACCTTTTGTCCCACCATTGATCTGCACCAATTGCGAAACTGAGAATCCCGATTGCATCTGCATGGCACTCTCTCTTCACCGCTTTTGGCCAAACACGTCAGGTTAAAATGGAATTTGTCGCGTGCTGACCAAATTGAAAAGAAAGGAAGAGAGAGAGAGAGAGTGAGTCAATGCCGGAGAGATAAAAAAAAAATCCGGGGAGCGTCCGTCCGTCTGCATCTTATTCGGTGCGGGAAATTGGGGCTGCGATTTGGAGGTCGCGCCGAACAAGGCGGCGCTGATAGGTGGCGGCACCTGATCGTATTCATGACCCCCCCGTAGCAACACGACAAACCTAGCAACACGACAAACCTACGACCCACAACTTGAACTCCGTTCACGGCCCACCCCACCTCCAATCATTCATTGATTGAAGGGACAAGCAATTCTTCAAATTTTTCCAAAAAGAGAAGCAGAAATTTCTTATGGATTTTTCAATTATCACGTGACTCGATACCATTCGCGATTTAAAAAATTCAAATCAAAATTTATGACTCTTCAACCTAATAATTAAGTAAATAATTAATCGAACACAACAACGTTTATCGATAGAACCGTTGATTTCATTTTTATGATACCGAGAAATACTTAATTACTCATGATATGTTGATATTGAATAATTTCGATTAAATCTCGGAGAAAAGGAGGGCATTGAAAATAAAAAATTTGATCGACCTGTCTTTAGAAGCTAAATGACAAAAGTAGTTGATAAAAAGACGATAAAAAAGTTTGTACGAGAAGACTTTGAAACTAAATAAGAGCTCACGTGACTAAATGAGCTTTACCAAACTGAGGTGAATCGAACTCAACCGACAACACGGTAGAAAAAGTGCTAAGAAAATCATTGCGTTTTGTGTTCTTTATATTTACTCTGGAAGTAGCTTAGGGTGCAAACATATATATTTTCAAATATTTCCTTGAAGGCTAAGTTTGAAATATTCGTTTTTACTCGTTCTTCAAGCATTTCACATTGCCTAAATCTCCTCTAAACTCCTACTATGTGAACTTTCAATTTTGTTTGCGCATTTGGGACTGACATATTACATGAGATTGTTCACAAAATACTCTTATTTATTTGCATACATCATATGATAGATTATATGCATGCGTATTCATTGTACCGTAAGTATTTCAGATGTACATATTGATGGTGTCGCGTCATTAAACGAATGATTATTTGTTTCATTCGTAACGCTTTTTGGGAGATAGTGATTGCGGCGATGTTTCACTATAAACAACGACTACCGAGCATATAATTCATGCTTAGATTGCAAAATAACATAGGTAGTTGTATCTTAAGACTAAAATGAGTGTAATGGTGACTCTGAAAGGGCGTTGCTGGATGCTAATACGTTAGTACATGAAGTCGAACCATCAAAACAAATGCTCTAGGTTGTCATACAAATATGCCTAGCAGCATTCCCGCGAGTCAGATGGTGGACAACTTTTTCTCTAATACCTAGGTTTTCTAGCAATGCAGTTGAAATAGACTCACGGCGATTTTAGATTGATTGCTGAAGTAATTAACCAGCAAGTAACCCGAATCTACAATAGGAAGGCTTTAAGAATATGAAGCGTTAAAATCTGGCAACTTAGTTTTGAAGACATCAAGGTGCCCCCAGTGTATCTTTGCCAAAACTAGTTTAATCAAAACCATCGAAATTACTGCCAATTCAAGAATCGATTGAGCATGACTTGAGGTGGGAACTAGACAATATTGCTCATCTGAATTCGGATCATTTTAATCTCCAAAAGAAGATAGAAGAGAACTTCTTTTATGCAAACTTATGCATATGAAGAATCTTATTGAAAGAGCTACTATATCGAACAACGACAAGTATTGAGAAAAGTCGCCATGTTTGCAGCTCTGTGTTTTATCTTCTTCTTCTTCGAAGGCAAATGGAAATGGACTGTAATGTCGATATCTTCATACCGACGAGCGACGAAAAAGACCACCTGAGAGCCCGAAAGGCAAACTCAAGAAGGGTTGTTTGTTAGCAGAGTTGGCGTTGATAAGACCATTAAGGAGGAGGAGGAGGAGGACAAGAGGCAACCAGAAAGAACAAGAGCAGAGACAAGCAACCTGGACCCAGGAAGACGTTTCAACTTCACCTCTGTCTCTGCTCCAACTTCTTCAATTCCCAAAGCCCTAGATATAGCTCCCCCGCCCTACTTCCTTGCAGCCCAACCGGCTGTCCTTTTCACGGTATTTACTCTCTTGCCCTTGCTTTCCTTCAATGGCGTAACCTATGTTCCCTCTCTGTCCTCTGTCATTCCCGAGACCTACATTTATACGGAATAATCCCACAATACCACTACATCCCAAATCTCATTACCCAAAAAAACAAAACATGTAATTTGTTAATAATTCTCTCTCTCCCCCTCTCTCTAAGTACATTTATTTTTCTCCCAAAATCACGAAACCTCCTGCGTAGAGAGCCTCCTCCTCCAGCCGCTACCCGCCATGTTTTCAGAGATTTTCTGCACAAAATACAATACGCGTGTCAATGCCCTAAATTTCTCTCTCTCGCCTTTTTGTTTGACTATCTCTCTCTCTCTCTCTCCTTATTTATCTCTTTCTTCATTGCGCAAGAGTACAAGAACCATGCAACGAGCATGTGACACTCCACTCCCTCTCATTCTCTCTCCTTATAGGTTCACATTCTCCTGCGCAACAGCACATTTCTAGCTTGCGAAGCGTCTGTTCGTGTGAACCCTAGACCTTCATACGAAGACCGAAGGGAAACAAAAAAGAACTCGCGAGTTCATCATGGAGATCGGTACTGAGGACCATCATCGCGCGGGAGCCATGGGCGGCTCCGGAGGGGGCTCGCCGGCGAGCTCGCGGTGGAACCCGACGAAGGAGCAGATCAGCATACTGGAGAACCTGTACAGGCAAGGGATAAGGACGCCGACGGCGGAGCAGATACAGCAGATAACGGGGAGGCTCAAGGCGTATGGACACATCGAGGGCAAGAACGTGTTCTACTGGTTCCAGAACCACAAGGCCCGCCAGAGGCAGAAGGAGAAGCAGGAGAGCCTGACTTACCTCAACCGGTACTTCCACAAGTCTGCCCGTCCCGCCTTCTATCCTCCTTGCCCAAATGGTCCGTCCTAATTCATTTCTTTTTGCTTTGCTCAAACAAACTTCCCTATTTGTGCGATTGGCCCTTTTGGTAGAGTTTGGTATCTGTTTCTGAACATTTCATTACTAGCTAAAACAACATGTCATGAAGCAATAACACTGTTTGCATTCCGACTTGGTCTCTCGCATGCAAGGATTCAATATGGCAATTCTGGTGTTATGTAGTTACATGTACTGCACTCAAATGTGCCTTGAGTGCATATGCACAGATCGCGTTCAAGCTTTGACGTATAGTTTAAAATACAACAGTCATAGCCGATACTTTCTTCTTCTCCTTCTCCTCCTCCTCGTCCTAGTATTATGTTGTACATACTTTGCACTGTATACGGCCTTTGCTGCTAGCGAGCTCACTTTTATTTCTACTTCTGCAGCAACATGCACGTGAGGTACCTCGTTTTGACGTCGAACGATATTCTATCAACTTTCTTGATCGTACCACAACCCTGCATTTTCATTTCTTTCTTTGGCATTGTACCTGACACGCGTGTGGACATGCAAAGCTCTTTTATAACGTAGTCAAGGCCACTGAGGTTTTTTTGGTCATAAAGTCTTCTGAGGTTGATTATGTTTTCTTGTTTTGGTTTCAGCTGTTTGTGGACCGTACTTCGTGCCACGGAGTGACATCGGGACGATGCACACACAATGCCCGAAGGTGCTTCTTCCTTGTGGCATCAAGAGGAGACAGAGGACTGACTTAGTGGAGAGAACAAAAACATTCTGTCGTACAGGTTTTGCGTATCCCGCGCACCCCCAAGGACAACATCATGACGTGACGGTCCACCAAACAGCTGAGAGCGACAAAGACAACACCGTCGAGAGAAATCAAGAAACTCTGGACCTCTTTCCTTTGCACCCAACTGGCAATGCCGTACAAGATACGACAAAGTGTTCTCTTGCTGATCGCGATTGTCCTCACGCTGATCTAGATTGTTCGGCCATGACCTCCACTTCTTCTTCGGACGCTCGAGATGGTTGTAACAACAGTGATCAGCCTTTCTTTGATTTTTTCTCAGCAAATGGATGCTTCTGCGAGAGAGATTGAGTTCCTCCGAATGGTGAATAGTAAAGATGGGGGTGTAAGTCCGTTGGTGTTCTTATTCTCTTGAAAAGCTAGTTTGATGGTGAGGAGGTTTTGATGGATATAAGGGTTATGAGAGGAGAGCAATCAACAGTTTCTCATTTTATCATTTTTAATTTTGGGAATGTTGCACATGAACATACTGCTTCGGGTGCGAATGTAGAGACGGACTTCTCAGTCGTTATCTGCGTGTCTTCGTTTACTTTATTCGCAATGTTTCGGTGCAAGTGCAAAGTGCAATCCAGGCTTTCGACATGTTTGTGTGGTTGGCGATCCGTCGAATTGAGTAAGTAACCGTAGCATGCAGAGACAAAGGGCGCCTGATAGCCGAAGAGTAAGCATGGCATTGGCGCAATTCTTTATTTGTCCATTCAAAGTTCTGTTTCTTTGTGAAATTCGAGGGAGATATATGTTCATCTATAGACTCCCGAGCATTGGTATCTGAAAAGCACCGTTTGTGTCCACAAAGTAAAAGCTAACTTGTGTAAGTGATTAGGCAAAGGACTTCGTTTCTTTGGTGAAAAGGCCATAGAAGTACGAGTTTACTTTGCTATTTAGTATATACCATGATAAATCATGCGGCAAGTATGCTTTTTTTTTTTATGTGATATTACAGCCAAGAAAAAAGAAGAATGTTAGGTACAACATGCGGCAATCTTTTCACGTTATTTATGGCCCAAACTAGTGGTTAAAGTTGTAATGGATCGGACAATATATTCACGTCGGAAATTGTGCAATGCTAAACTTAATGAAATTGTCAATATGATTTTATTCGCTATATAACATTGGCGCAACATTTATTTGCTTGAATTGCATTTGAAGAACCTAGGTCTGGTGCATTATGAAATGTCATGTTGCCCGAAGATCAAGCAAATTCAATCAACCATGTATGGGTCTAGAATATTTGATAAGTTAACCATACTGTTATAGACATTAAAAGTATTGGTGGCCTTCAGATCCTGTAGCGTGAATACTAATTCGATTATAATATATATTAGATGCAATAAAAATCTAACAGAAGAAAAAAAAAAACAGGAGGAAAAAACGTGATAGTTGTGCTTGGAGGTAGCTTTATAATTGGATTAGATCCACATGCAAACTACATCTAACGGCGAATGCATAACTTATCTTTTACACTAGAAACGGACCTAATAAAAATCCTACTTTCAAATCTAATTTTTTTTTAAAATTTGATAGAAGATAATATTTTTTAGAAGATGATAATAAATGGGATTCTTTTGGTTCATCTATCAATAAATATAGCGTAAGAAAATACTCATAAGACGGAGAAAAAAAAAGAATTTCAAGAAAGATAAATAATGAAAAAAAACGTAAATGAAATGGCACTCGTCAACTACATCCAAGCAATACCTTTTTAAAATAAGATACAAGAAACAAATAAGAATTTTTTTTTTTCAAACTTGAATACTTATTGCAAAATTATTCGAGCCATTGAAAAAGCTAAAAAAATTATGAAATGATAATCATAAAACCCATATGAATAGGTTAACTTGGAAATACAAAATAACAAAGCACAGCGATAGCTTCAATGATAGGTTTAAAAAATTGAACAAAGTAAATTTGTCTCTAATTAATTAAAAAAAAAAAGCAAAACGCAAAATGATCGAAAAGATAGATTTTATCTTTACTGAAAGCAGTATAGAAAAAACTAAAACTATCTTTAATTAAATTGATGCCGCGTCCTTCGAGTAGAAGAACGACCTTATCATTCCTCCATTTTTAATGGATTCATGATGTGACAACTTTTTTTGGTCTCTTTTATTGTTTTTGGCAATTTATTATTACCATCTAACATGTTCACTATACCTTGGTTTTTAATAGGGTATGCATCTTAATACTCTATAACCCAAAGTTGTTCCTCCCGTTGAACCTTTCAGTTTCAATTTTCGCTTTAGACATAATTGCAATAACATAATTTATGGACAATCATTAGACAAGCAAAAACCCTAAATCAAATCTAGAAACCCTAACATTAGCTTTGATACCAATTGTTGTAATATAATGCGGAAGGCAATTAGATCTTGCAATTAAATCAATGCAAAATCACAAAAAAAATTAACGAGAAACGATAAAGAATACTAAAGATTTATGTGGTTTGATTTGAGTGTCAATACCTACTCCAGGGATAAGCTAGCAGCAAATAATCCACTAATAATCCATGAGGAGAATTAGAGTTACAGTCTCTTAAGTGTTTCCCAGCTCTAGATTACACCCAAATCAAACACACAAATATTATCTCACAATCTCTTTTAGAGAACTCACTAAAAGAACTCACAAAAAGAAAATCTGGCACTCCTCTTGTTTGTTTTAGTGAATCTAATATCATGGTAGATACATAGGAAACATTTTTTAGGGAACCTACTCAAACTAGACACATATTCCCAACAAATTCAATCCACTAGATGACTTTAAGATTGACCCATAAAACTAAACAAAGAAACCAGCACCCGGGTGCCTTACCATTTCTTGTATCACTGCCATCTTTTCTATCACAAGAAGGACTATTACTCAGCTCATGAGGCGTCCATTACTGCTCATGATCCCCACCATGTGACCTTTCGGGCTCAAGCTCATGAGGCGTACAATGCACTGCTTGGTTTCTCAAGTGTGTTATCCTGGGTGCAGATGAAGAAAGTCCTCTGCGTACTATATGCAATTAAATATATAAGCCGTAGCTGTGGTGGAATACATGATCTCCTGTATTGTTCACGTTTTATCGTTTGTATACCTGCATGATTTCGTCTGCAGAAACATATCCTTCTCAAAATTTACGATCACGGTGATTTGTTGAGTGGAGCACCGGGGAACAGGTCTGGGTAGGACGGGGGATGTCAGCATATCCTTCTTCTAGAAATAGACCAACCTGGCTAAGAGAAAAAAAATGCTTAACGTGGCTTCTAGAACCAAGTGGCAGTACAATTGACCATTCCGTATTCCGCTACCCATTAGAAACCTTGAAGCTTCTTTTTGATTTCCACACATGAATCAGATTCTGCTTCAAGTGATAGGATAGCCCTGATGCAGCTCTCCAATAGACAAAATTTCTGGGGAGCATTTCCTAAAACACTTAGGTTACGCAGTGAAACATCACCTGCTTTTTACACAACCTGCTGATTTTCTATTTCGAGACGGGGCACAGAGTTCAAGTGCTCACTTCCTACCCCTGAAAATTCCCCTGCCAATGGATTCACCACTATTAATCTACCATCCAAATTCAGCAAATCTGTCAAACATGGGACATCACCATCCTTTGGAGTCTGAATTCTTAATGTTCTTACTACATATCTGCACTGTGCAGGTGGGTTGTTAGTGATAAGTAGCCGTTGGTCAGGAAGATGACACAGTCCATGTATGGCGGAAAGCAGCATTTCGTATTTTTCACGTGCAACAGCAACGTGAACATAATAAGAAATAACAAAAAAAAGATAGAACAATACCACAGTTGACATTAGAGAACAGGCAAGAACTGTCATTTTTCGCAAAAAGGGTACATACAGCCCTCAACAATTTCTCACTCCCCCAAAGAATTAACAAAATAACAACAACAACAACAACAACAACAACAACAATTCATGGGACCTACAGTAATGACATCGGGCAACAACTCTTTAGATGTAGTAAGGAGTGGGCTTGGGCAGACTTGCAATGGCGCCGCAGAGCTGGGCGTTGTCGGGAATGTTGTACTCGTCCCTCAGAGACCGTTCAGGCGAGAGGATGCTAATGTAAAGTTCTTGCCCCAGGTAACGCCTCTCGGTCAGCTCGGACCTCAGGTTCCACATCCCAGCGTTGTCAAAGGTCAACATGATAGCGGCCCAGGAATTGGGAAAAACCTGGATACTGTGCCTGCTCACAGCGTCGAGGAGGTTGTAGTTCTTCCTCTTCTCTGGGATCCACCTCCCTGGCTCGATCCTGGGGCACATCAAACATCCTCAGTTAAGTAGTTCTAGGACATGTCTACTAACAAATGTAGGACGTAGCCTGGAGAGATTCAATATATCCTGGGGAAGTTTTTTTGGGTGTCGTAGGACTTACGCGACGGCAAAGAATGAGTAGCCGTCAAGGTGCCAGGACTGGATGCTCTTCTCGTGGTTCTCTAGGATGATCTCGACGAAGGTCCTGAAGGTGATGTTCATCACGTTGGGGGCCAGAGTGACCGGGGCGGCCTTTTCAAGCAAGGGCTCATCAGGGATGGTGTTGTACTTGAAGACCTTGTCGGCGACACCGTAGTACTCGGCGAGCTTGAGCGGGGTTGGGAGGTTGATGTGGGAGACGCCATTGATGCCATAGCGGAGCTTGCCACTGACACTGCTGGCCGAGTTGATGAGCTTGATGGTGCGGGTGATGTTGATCTGGCCATAGTGGTAGGAGCCCTGGGGGTTGGGTCGGGCAGCGCTGGCAGTCAGGTTCCACCGGAAGGAGCGGAACTGGTTGAGAGACCAGGCCCAGCCCTCGGGGGCCTTAGGGAGGACAGGGGAGGCGGGGGCGCCATTGCCATTGGCATAGCGGATGATCCCCGTGGCGGTGAGCACGCTCTTTGTGAACCGGGTCGAGGCCACCATGTAGTAGTCCCGGGGATCCTTGTCAGCGGTGACGAGCACAGAGTAGCATTGGCCGACATGGACATCAAGGGAGTCGTAGGTGTTCTGGACGGTGTGTGATCCTTCCATCTCGACAAGCTTCATCTGGTGGCCCTGGATCCTGAAGTTGAGGGAATTCTTGAGGCCGACATTGCAAATCCGGTACTTGTAAGTCTTGCCGGGCTTCATGGTGAACAGCGGCTTGACATCCTTGCCCTTGCCTGTTTGGCCATTGATGAGGACACTGTTGGGCCTGGCGAGAGGGCGGCCGGCATCCAGGTACTTCCTGAGTTCAGCGTGGCTCTTGGAGTACCAGTCACCAATAAGGACAGTGTAATCGTCCTCAGGATCCGCATAAGGGACAGGGATGAGCAAACGGCTATTCACGCGGAGGCCACCGAAGCCACCAGCTGCACGGTGCACTGCCGTGCTGGGGTAGTAGAAATAGCTACCAATCTGATCCTTGACCTGGAAGTGGTAGGTATAGTTCTTTCCTGGCAGGATTGGGCAGTTGGTTCCTAGAACTCCATCTTGCCATGAGTTCTTTCTTTGCTGGATTCCATTCCTGACAACAACAGCAGCATAGTTTAGCCAAATCTTGGAACTAGGAAAAACAGGGAGAAAAACATGAGCAGGCTGTACTGTTCATTGCAATGATTTCCTAGTTACCAGGTGAAAAGGATGGGCTCGTCAATATTGTTGAAGACGTTGATGACGATGTTGTTGTTGCTGGTGGAGTTGATGTTGGGGCCGGGGAATTGGCCGTTGATGAGGATTCCTTGCTGAGGGACTCCTAGCGGAGAAATGGTGCCATAGGTGACGTTCCAGGTAAAGAACAAGTACGGGTCTTCACCGCGGACCGCCACAGCCCCGGCTAAGAGGCATAACAGCAGAATTGTCACGCTTCCCATCTCTCTCAGCCCCTCTTTTCCTACGTTTGTGCGGAAGAAGACGATGACTCTTCTTCTACCATCTCATTTGGCTGTTACCATTCGCCATTTTATTTGGGACCAACTGTCTAAAGATGATTCTTGTCCTCGGCCATACAAGCCCCGTCAAGTTCTCCGTGCCTGACATCGTTCCCTTCTGGCCCCTTGGTTTACGCTTTTCCTTTCATCTCTCTCTCTCTCTCTCTCTCTCTCTCTCTCTCTCTCCCAAGCACATCCACATGGCCGTCCTATGTTTTTACAGCAAGAAACGAAGACATGGTTGAGATGTGGAAATTCTCCGAGGAAGGAGAAGATCTTCGCGCTGTGACTGACTACATGGTCCGATCACTACGTAGAACGCAAATAGTTGATTTGGACATTTTTTGACTCCCCATGCTGAAAGTTTTGCACATCTAGCCGTTGGAAGACTTCCAGGATATAGATGCAACTGACGTATCAAAAAAATGCCAAATGGCCCTACGTGATTCTTGGGTTATCGTGCTCCTTTTAACTTTGGGAAAATGGCAAAACGGCAAAACGATGCCTGAATCTTGACCCAATATGTAATGTCATTTTCAAACTTTTAATTTATACAATGTGATCCTTGGATTTTTACTCAATGTGCAATGTTGTCTTTAAATTTTTAATTTGTTTAATATAATCTCTGAACTTTTCGGATATGCTCAATTTAGTCCCAATTCTATATAAAAATATTCAATATTATCTTTCCGTTAATCCAGTTCAGGGACAATATTGAATATTTTTATGTAGTCTGGGGATTAGATTAAGCATGTACGAAAAGATTAGGGACCACATTAAATAAATTAAAGTTTAGAGATGACATTGCACATTAATATAAAGTTAATGGATCATATTGAATAAATTAAAAGTTCAGAGATAATATTGCACGTATCGACCATTTGTATAATTACCCATTTTACTTTCAAGCTCAAAATACCCATAATTTGCACGCCCATGAAATCGCCGCGTGACTCGACCATGAGCTTGAGTTAGTAAATTCTTTTCATCGTTTTGTGCAGCCTACTACGTTTCACACAAATAAATATTGATTGATAAATTTGTATTTCGAGTATTTTGTAGATCCAAGTTCTAAATTGTTGTAATTTCACATGTTTTCCATTTGATTGAACATATTTAATAGCACGACCACCACAACGACTTTGAATCAGCAAAAACTCATGGAATGCTCCGTTGGACATATTCACCCTAAACTTTTGCATGTCCTCAAGGAAAAGAATATCATTTAACTATCTTCATCAACTAGATGATACTGCCACATTTCATCAATACATAGTATTAGAGAATTATTTAAAAAGTTATATAACACGCCTCCCTCTATTTGATAAATAAACAATATTAGAGGATTCATAAATGAATTCATCATCAATAATAAATTTCCCATTTGCACAAATATTTTTTAGAAAGAAACTATTACTCGAAAAGGTCTTAATGACACGATAGTGCATGCTTCATTAGCATATGATGTTAGATTATCGTTGGAAAAGTTAAATAACACTTCACCCTCTATTTGATTAATAAACGACATTACAGGATCAATAAACAAATTCATCAGTGTAAAATTATAGGTCATCTTTTACAAATAAATTAAAATTGACAAATCGATGAAATAACTGTTATAAAATAAAAACAAAAAGGACCCATCAGTACAACCTTTTTTTTTGTCTGACATTACAAAAGTTTAGTAGTATACTTTTAAAGGGACATATGACATGATCCTTCATATTTTATGGATAATTATGACTAAAACACAATTAGTGGCAACCCTAATGATTAAATGCATAATTAAAGTTAGCCTTACCATTTCACCTAGTTATGGTAATGATAATGAGGGCTTTATGTTGTTGATTGCTATGGTAGATGTTATGTCTCTAAAACATATAAGATAAAGGGGTACGCGTTTGGAGTTATTAAAGGAAAAATAAAGCAATGCTATCGAGAAAATAACGATTGACATTTTTTATATCCACGGAGTACATCAATATACTAAATTTTTTTCAATCATCTATTGGAATTCTGATGACTTTTATATTTATTTTCAATGGTTTTTATTTAACTAATATTGCTATTTCAAAGCGTATTCTTACATCAGCAATAAAGTCAATATAGTCCGCTTTAAGATATATTTATGGAATCTAATGTAGCTTCTAAACAATATCTCATTCTCTTTTAATTTAATATCAATTTTTCTCATGGAGATGTTAAAGAATGGGGCTGCCAAAATTTCATCATTAACATGAATGTTTATATAACATATTAAATATAGTAACCCAAGTAAAAGAAAAACCCAATTGATAATAACGATACAACCAAATTAAATTTTACAAAGTTGCGAAAATAATTAACTTTAAGCATCAACAAACGCAAAATACATAAACAACCTACTGTTGGCAACGAAATTTTCACCACGAAAAGAAAGGATATGTGAATATTGTTATTTTGAAAAAAAAATCTAGGGATTTCTAGATATGCATTCTTGAGGAAAGAAGTATACTGAATTTTTTAAAAATACACATTAAATATCGCAAGATATCCACCATTTGTTTTTGTTATACATTGTCATGAATAATAAGATATCCATAAATTCTTGCCAAAATACAAAAATAGACATCAAGTGGTTACCAAAAAGATTAGGGAGAAGCTCCATAAAAAAATGAAACTGAAATATACGGAAATGGAAGATGAACGTGAAGAAATCACCTCTAGTTATGTATAAATAGAGATGACTAAATGGAAAAGAGAGCAGAAACAATTTATTCTTAAGAGGATTCTACATAAATAATCTGACAAATGAACAAAAACTATTAAGAAAAGAGAATTCATATTCTTACTTTATATTTTCATATTTCTTGCTAACTCATAATATTTTACATGCTCGAACTATAGCATGTTTCTATATTATAATTCCATTACTACTGCAATTTTATGTCTTATGGAGGATAAACCTACATGATGAGTTCTGATCTACTTTAAATAAATTACACATAAATTTAATGGGGAACTTGAATGACGTGAATATTTATTTTTGTTATAATTTTTGCATAATATTTCTCTTACAAAACATGTCGACGTTATAGTTTTAGACCCGTGTAATGCACGTGTATCTTGCTAGCATATTATTACAATTTTCCACGGTAGTAAAATCCTTGATGGAAAATTTTCATTATTGAGAGCCAAGAGATGGTTACTATGCCAGGCCAATATTGCAGAACAGAATGCTGAAGAATGGTCAAACTTTCTGTTTGAGCTATTGCTCCAGCATGACTTTTTATCCACAAAACGATCGAGTTTCTGTTAACCTTCAGTTATATTGAAGGTGTCCCCCAACAAAATTCTATCTATGGACAAAGGCAAGAGGCCCGTTACAGGCCAAACCAATGAGAGAAAGGTGGCAAAGAGAGAAATTGACGGTGGTTCAATGGTTTGACAACCCCTGAAAACTTCACAGCTTTCCTTGTATAAAAAGCTCGTCGATGAATGGTGATAGAAGAAAACCTATCTTCTTCCATACAAAATAGAATAGTTTGGATAAATGAAATAGAGTAGTGATCTTAAAACTACTTAGAGAGATGGGTGGAGTGGTGTTACTGCTGTTATCATGCCTCTCGGCTGGGGCTATGATGGTCGGGGCCGAAGACCCGTATTTGTTCTTCACGTGGAACGTCACTTATGGCATCATCGCTCCTCTGGGCATCCCCCAGCAAGGCATTCTCATCAACGGCCAATTCCCCGGGCCGAATATCAACTCCACCAGCAACAACAACATCGTCGTCAATGTGTTCAACAATCTGGACGAGCCATTCCTCCTCACCTGGTAAATCTTCTATACACAAAAAATGCATTCCTCCATATGCTAAGCAAAATGCCGATGCATCGTTAAGCATGCTGCTTGCACATGTTTCATACACACGGCATCTTTTGTTTGTTTTCAGGAACGGCATCCAACAAAGGAAGAATTCGTGGCAAGATGGCACGCTCGGAGCCAGCTGCCCAATCCCTCCAGGACAGAATTATACATACCGCTTCCAAGTTAAGGACCAGATTGGGAGCTATTCCTATTACCCGACCACCGCCATGCACAGGGCAGCCGGTGGATTCGGTGGCCTCCACGTGAACAGCCGTTTGCTCATTCCCGTCCCCTATGCTGACCCTGAGGATGATTACACCGTCCTCATAGGAGACTGGTACTCCAAGAGCCACACCACTCTCCAGAAGTTCCTGGACAGCGGCAGAGCCCTCGGCAGACCTGATGGAGTGCTCATCAATGGAAAATCTGGCAAGAGCAAGGGCAAGGAAGAGCCTCTCTTCACCATGAAGCCAGGGAAGACGTACAAATACAGGATTTGCAACGTCGGTCTCAAGAACACCCTCAACTTCAGGATCCAAGGCCACCCGATGAAGCTTGTTGAGATGGAGGGGTCCCACACGATCCAGAACTCCTACGACTCCCTCGATGTGCACGTCGGGCAATGCCTTGCCGTCCTTGTCACAGCTGATAAAGAGCCAAAGGACTACTACATGGTAACCTCAACTCGATACACCAAGACCGTGCTCACCACCACAGCTGTTATCAGCTACACTAATGGCAAAGGTCCTGCTTCGCCTGTCCTTCCCGAGGCTCCCGTGGGCTGGGCTTGGACCCTCAATCAGTTCCGCTCCTTCCGCTGGAATCTCACAGCCAGCGCCGCCAGGCCTAACCCTCAGGGTTCCTACCACTATGGACAGATAAACATTACTCGCACCATCAAGCTTGTAAACTCGGCCAGAAGGGAGGGAGACAAGCTTCGATACGCCATAAACGGAGTCTCGCACACAAACCCCGCAACCCCACTAAAGCTTGCGGAATATTATGGAATCGCAGACAAGATATTCAAGTATGAGACCATGTCTGATGATGCACCAGCAACAGCTTCAGACAAGATAACTCTGGAACCAAACGTGGCCAACATCACTTTCCGCACTTTCGTGGAGATCATTTTCGAAAACCACGAGAAGAGCATCCAATCATGGCATCTTGACGGATATTCCTTCTTTGCAGTTGCGTAAGTATCTGCCGCCATGTCTTTTTGTTTACAGGCATAATTGTAAGTGTGCTATTAAGCGAGTAATAATGTCGGCAATCTTTTTGGAACCATGCAACAGAGTTGAGCCAGGAAGGTGGACTCCAGAAAAGAGAAAGAACTACAATCTCCTTGATGCTGTGAGCAGGCACACAGTCCAGGTCTTCCCTAAATCATGGGCGGCCATCATGTTGACATTTGATAATGCCGGGATGTGGAACTTGAGGTCGGAGTTGGCAGAGAGGCACTACCTGGGCCAAGAGCTTTACATTAGTGTTCTTTCCCCTGAGCGATCTCTCCGAGATGAGTACAATATCCCTGACAATGCCCTGCTCTGCGGTATTATCAAGGACCTGCCAAAACCTCCACCTTACACCATCTAAACTTCCAGCAGCACAGCTTGTGTGGGCAGAGACAAGGGTGATCGAGAGGAGTGATGGAAGAAGCACTTACGGGAGCCAGCTGTGAAGAAACTTCTTTGCCATATCGACAAGTAATCATTTATGTCGAGAACTCAAGCGTAAACCTAAAAGAAGAACCACCTATGTCATTGCAAATACAAAGAGATAAAGGGACATGCACATGTTTATTATTGAGAAACTGATTCTTGACTTGAAATATATGGTACAGATAGAAAATTCAACAGCATTTTCTATGTATGTTTTTCCGTTGTGCCACTTTATTACGAAATGAACCTCACTTGGTACTAAAGGTTAGTTTGAGGAAGTAGTCAATTACCCTTACCCAAGCAGTTTTCAGCCAAAAACCACAAAATACTGGTTCTCACATTATTTTTTCCGCACAGTTCCTTAATATCCTTCTCCTTTTCTAAAGTGCTCTGACAATTGGATAATGCATTCACCTTTTTCTCCAGAGTGATAACGAGACACTTGGCTTCATGATTTAGGTATTGAGTCTTTCTTCAAATATAAAGATTAGCATCTTCTTTCGACAGATTCTGTTTCACACAGTCATCTATCTGCAGTTTACTTGCAACAATTCCTTGTTGTAGACACCATAGTGGATAAAACAATTAAAACTTGACTGCTTAACCAATAACCCATGAAAACATTTATTTTCGAAAACTTTGCTTATAAATATCTCAAATTGCCCCCCAACTGCAGTTTATTTATAGTTTAAAATTAAATGATGTGTGCGAATATGAAAGGAAATTAAGTAAAAGAACCAGAAATATCAGAATTCTTCCATATACAAAATTTCATAGATCAACTTATGAAGAGGACTGTAACCAAATTATAGATGGTGCTCACCTCTTCTTGGCAATAAGTAGGGGCATTTTCAGGAAGAACTGAGGGCCTCATTATTGCATGCCATTAAGTGCCTCATAGATTGAACCGGCGCAGATTGCAGTCCATCCATAATCATTCTAGGTCAAAAAAAGATTTTATTCTCAGGCAGATAAGTCTCTTCCGTGCATGGAAGTTCGTGACAACCTTTCCTTGTTGACCCTTGATTTCACTTTACGATCTGTAACATAAATAAGAACTTGCTCCTGTTGAACCTTCTGCACCACAGAAAATAGGACCCAAAAAGAAAAGCATGGAGATGAACATCATCCTCCACCGAGCCATCTTCTCCTATCGTCATTGTCCGCAGCTTTTGCACATTCCATCAGTTAATCAGCTTTTAGGTTTTAGCTTCCAAATTGAGCCACCGTGCATATTGATCTACTTGTATAAGTGGTTCACTAGGATATCTTGGCTGTTGGATGAGTTGGTAGTATTCTCACATGGTTGACGGACCACCACAAACTGCTACAGATATTTGTGCACGGAACATGCCTTTTTATGTTTTTAGAACAGAGCAAGAATCACATAGCAACACAATTTAAATGAGCAATGTAAGTACAATGTATAACTTACTCCCCCACAACAACTCCTGGTTGCAAGTGGCTTGAACTATATTAGAAACTAAATCCACTCATTATTACAATGCATTATAAAGTTCTAATGCCCAGAGCTTGGCAATTTGCCACTCCCAAACTGCTCGGAGCCGGCGCTAGATATAGTGGCTGACTCGTGCTACCAGAAACCAAATCTGCATATCCTATCGACAGATATCTTTTCTTGAACAAGCAAGTATGTAAGCCCACTTACAGCTCCATAAGTAGTATGGTTCTGTTTAACTTTCCCCATTGTCCAGTCAGCTCTGCCTGAAGCAAGTAATTCTCCCGCGATATCAAACACCAATCTATTTTTAAAGAGGAAAAATAAAAGAACAAAAAGTTTCTGGTTTTGACAATATGTATGCACTAAAATGATGAACTTGAAGGTGATCAATGCAACAGACGATGCACGCCTCGCCTAACCCATAACTGGTAAGCAGTCATGTAAAAGGAATCATAACCTCTTGGTGTTGTGTGCCACATGAAGTGTTTTCTCACTTGGCACAGATTATGGTACATGCTGAGGTAAATTTCTGTCGGTATAGCCAATAGTCTTTCCTTCAAGGACGATATCTCCCCATGGTTGATAATGACGGAGAACTTGCTCCAGTCCAAGATGTTAGAAAACGGAAGGTCATAATAATTTGAAAGAATAACGGGAACACAACCATAATGTATAGCATCACAGACTCTCGCCGTGTTCACCTCATAACCCTTCACATGGAGGCAATATCTGCTTCCCTTGAAACCTTCCTCATAAGGAAAAGGACTTTTAGGAAAAATATCCATGGAAGTATCGTTTTCATACATGTCTATCAACTCTTGGCGAATGCGAGAATTTTGGATGCGCCCAGAAAAGAAAACAAGTCGGTTCCTACAAAAGGACCCAGAAGATACATCGGTATTGAAGCCCACAGCATCACGATAAATTGATGAAAGGAAAAAAAAATGAGCAGTCTCTAATCAATCATGCATAGATTTAACCTGTTCTAAGATTATGGGGGCGTATAGGAAGGGAATAGCCAAAAATCTTATCCTCTATAAGAAATCGATGAAGTTGATGGTTGGGGTACTGAGTTGACTTAATCACTTCAACTAACTCCTGTAATTGACCAGAAATTTCACGCACATCTTTCCCGCGAAGCAACTGGGCGACTAAACAAGACAAACTTCCCGAGGCACAAAAATAAATTTGAAATGATTGTCTCGTACAATCTTCAAGGGAAATTCTAACATAGTATCCCACCAACCTCCTAAAGAAGCCTAGCATCTGAAATCCACGAATCAGCAGACAAACATCGATGATTCATCAAATTTTCATGAACAAGACTACACGGACCTTTGCAGTAACAAAAATGTAGACGCCCTCAATCGTACCTTTCACTCGGAGGGCTCAGAACCTGCTCATCTCTCCTCGGCCAGACTTGCGGAAGCGCCACGTCCTTATGTGCCGCATAAGACCTCTGGAAATAGCTCGACGAGCAAGTGACCTGCACCGCATTGTTGAGCAATTCGCGGTGCTTCGATGCCGCGTCCCGGCCGACGGAGTGGCAGTGTGCGTAGAAGTGATCGGCGCCCCCCGACGCATTCCAGAACCCGAATTCCCGGCCGATCCTCGCGGCGTAACCCGCGACGAAGTCCGCTATCGTCCCCTCGTGACGCACCCGAGGGTCGTTCCGCATATTGTTGATGGAAAAGGGCATGAAAAAGAATTGAGCTTGCCGGGGATGGGAGGTGACGAGCGAGCTCCGAAGCAGAGAGATCTTGAACATGTGCTCGCTGAAGTAGTTGCCAAGCTTGGGGTTAAAAGGGTCGACGCGGGGCAAGAAAATGTTGGCAAACGGAGTAGAAGAAGACGAAGCGGATGAGGAGTTATAAGCGTCTGGGTAGACGTAAATCTTGAAGGAGCGCATCATTTCTTGAAAATCAGCAGCGAAAGAGACCCAGTCGTGATAGGGACCGAAATTCCTCTCCTTTTTAGGCGGAGACGGAGCATGCGCATTTGAAAATGCAGAGGTGGGAACTGGAGAGCTCGGGTTCGCGAAGGGAGAGTGAGGTTGCGATCCCAGAGACGAGCTCCGGGCTCTCGGAGATTCGGCTGCGGCGATTGTGACGGACGCCGAATCGGAGTGGAGCGATGGGCGGACGGGCTTGGAGTCGGAGAAGGAGAAGGAGAAGGAGAGGTAGAAGAGGAATGCCAGGGTGGTGGAGGCGATTAGCAAGACGAGGAGCTTGCGATGGAGAGGTTGGTACTGGTGGTGGTGTTTGGGTCTCCTCGTGAGCATGAACATGGCGGCGACCGGCCACCAGCGTCCGGCGAACTGCTCGTTAAGAACGACAGGGAAGCGCGCGGCGGAGAAGAAGAAGGATGGAGGGAGTTGAGATAATTAATCGGACAAAACTATAAATTGTGGTGGGATTTGCCGCTTTCATTTTCGTCTTTACTCGTTTTCATTTTTTTTTTCCTTATTTATTTTGGCGCATGGATAGAGTGCCTCCTTTCCTCAATAACTGCCGGCCTAACTGAATGTTCTGCTTTTGAGGTTTATTAAATAAATAATTACTATTTTTCTTTTAATTGCTCTTTTCCCTTCCTCTTGATCACTCAGGATGATGATAAGAAGAAGTGAGACCCTCGCTAAGGAGGGGACTAGCTTAAATGATTGTTTAGTGCTTATCGAGGAAAGCTTAAGCTTTAGATTAGAGCCGCCCTATTTGTCCAGATGTATATATTTAATGGGCTGACATGATTATATTTTTTATTTTTATATGTCTGTGCTGGCATGCTCATTTTTTAAATCGAAGATAAATTTTTTTTTTCTTTTCTGAAAGAATCATGTCCCAGAATTCAAACGAAGCAATTGAAAGACTTACTTAAACAGGATGATGGATGTGATCTTGATGTAAAGATTGTTTTTTGACATACAGAACATAGCCATATAGATATGATTTCTTTTCCCCAAAAGAGAGTTTCTTTTTTTTCAGAAATACAGGCGAAACAGATTAAAATTGAAATACAGAGATTGGATTTGGTTGGTCCGAACAGTACAGGGGGGGCCTTCTGTCTCCTTCTTCGGTTTCTCCGAGCCTTTTCTAAACCGATGACTTCGCCATTAACGTCAAACAATTTCAACTAGTCGTCGCTGTCTCTCTCTCTCTCTCTCCCTCTCTCCCTCGGAGAGTCCAAACTCAACAAGACACAACAAACAAACGCGCCGTCTCGCAGAAGCAACAGACGATCGAGCCGAACGAGCCTGCTTCTCTTTGTCCCCTCCAACATCGAGTCCTCGGTAGCGGACGATGGCGAGTTCGAGCTGGCTTCAGTTCTATCCGCACCGGAGCGTCGCCGCCGCCCTCGGCGCCGGGAGCGAGCGGAAGCTGCCGATTCCTCCTCGAGGTTGTCGCGATGTCGCGCCGTGTTCGCTCCGCGGTCGCCGCCGCCCGATCGCCTTGAAGCGGCCGCGGCGGAGCAGGGTCCGTTGCAGCTACGATGACGGTAATCGGGGACCGCCGCAGCAGCCGCCGTCTCAGTCCACGGGGATTCGACTCTACAGCGAGATTGAGAGGTAATAGCTTCTGCTTTCTGTCAAATATGTTCGACCGTGTACAGTTTTTCCTTATCGGTATTAGTATGTTTAGTCTTCCAGGACTGCGTGCTTAGAGGAATGTCAGATATTCAATTTTGCAAAATTGGATTGGAATTTTTGCAATTACTGTGAACGGATTCTGGTTGCTTTGATCATATTAAGTGGAACGAGTCTCAGGTCAGCTCATCGTAATCAAAATCAGAGGCGCTACTGATTCCACGAAACGCGGTAGCTTTGGCGAGAGAAAAGAGGGAGGGTGGGAGGGGGCAGTTGGTTACTTCATTAGCAGCACATTGTTATTTGATTTTGCACTCCATGTCGTCATACGATGACAACCTAATGTTTATTCTCATATGAAGTTTCTTCTATACCCACATCACAACTTCACACGAATCAAAAAGATTTATGTGCCTTCCACTTATGTCGAGCTCGTTGACTTAAACTCATTATCACGAAAGGCGCCAAAACGAGTACTTGTTCCGACAAATGTTGAAGATCCTTTGATCAAGATGTACTAATTGGAGCTGATATATTAGTCTAATGCGAATGATGCTTGTGTTGTCTTAGAAAAGTGTGGGATTTTAGCTTTCCACGCATAATTCCTTTCCGCTCCACAATCAATAAGCCAAGTCACTCTATTTGTGTTTTGCAGAGTGCTTACTGAAACAGTACGCCAGTCTCAAAATGCTTGGGGTATTACAGGGGACTGGAGCCAAATTGAGGTGCTTTCTTACTCTCTTTTCACCAGACATCTGATAAATGTACTTTGAATAGGATGTTTCAGTTGCTCATTTGTTGTCCTGTTAGGTTTGATGATAAGATCCTGGGAAATTTACTCGTAGATAAAGTAAGGACATTTCTGTTAGGTTGATGGTTGTATTACTTGTTTTTGTCTCATTTAGAAGGAAAATGAAGTGTGGGAGTGTCAAAAATATGTATATGTCTCATTCATACTGATGCTGCGAAATGAGATGACAGCATTGCTAAACATGTCATCTTGTAGGAAGGTTTATCTTTTTGTTGTTTAGACTTTGCAATCATCTTCGTAAATAATTTGAGCGAATTTCTTCATGAATGTCACAGGGTGCTTGGGTCCTTAAACCAAGAGACCCAAAGCCAAATGCAGTCGTCCATTTTATTGGTGGAATATTTGTGGGAGCTGCCCCTCAGCTAACCTACCGTCTATTCCTCGAGCGGCTTGCAGAAAAGTGAGTGTTTCCTCCAAAATGGAAGCATTTATTTGGTCTTATTGTTATTATTATTATTATTGCTGTTGTTGTTGTTCTTTGCGAAAGCTTATCTGCAATTATGTGTATAAACATACGTCTTCTCCTCTCTTTTTTTGCTAGAATTTAATCGTACTTTCACTATGTGTACTGATATTTGACTAGATTGTGATAGTTTTGAATATTGTTATCCCCAAGTAATTCTTGTCTATATACCCAATTCTTTGCTGACGATTATGATAGATATTGATTCTCAACCGAGGACAAGCATCATTGGACTTTTTGTGGTGATATAGGGGTATTTTAGTGATTGCGACACCATATGCCAGTGGGTTTGATCACTTCTTCATTGCAGATGAAGTGCAATTCAAATTTGATCGTTGTCATCGGTATCTACAAGAAGTAGTGAGTTGATTTGAAGGATAGACCAACTATTCAGGTCTATTTTCTCATTTTCATAGACTTATGAGGGGGGGACTAATTAGCTGCTATATAGGTACATGATCTTCCTACTTTTGGCATTGGACACTCGTTGGGATCTGTCATCCACCTTTTGATTGGTAGGGAAAAGTACAGTTTGTATCACTGGCAACACGGTAACTGCTTGTACCTGTATTCTAAACGATTCATTTGATCAGGATCAAGATATGCTGTGCAAAGAAATGGAAACATATTAATGGCATTCAACAACAAGGTACTTGTCCTGCTAGCGCTGCAAATTAAAAAGAAAAGTGATTTTCGTCAATCCCCTTTAAGTTCTCCACTAGTTAGGATATTCAAAAAAAATTATTAGTGAAACACTTCACTTATAAGATACTGTAAAATAACTGAAATTGGGTTTCCTCCCATATAACTGGTTGGCTTCTTCCTAAGCTTTCAAGTGCAACTTTTTGTGCCTATGTACTTGCAGTTACAGGAAGACGATTCCTTGATGTGCTTATGAGAAATTTTTTCAGATGATTTATTTGTTTGACAGGAGGCAAGCTTGGCTATTCCTTTGTTCTCACCTGTTCTGGTTCCAATGGCCCAAAGCTTGGGTCCATTTTTATCCCAAATCACATCATCGCCGACAGTCAGACTCGGGGTAAAGTTTATGAGTTGTTGGCTTCTGTGCTATCTGATCTTAGATCAATTAGGGATTTACCTTTAGAATAATATTCTCCTCAAGCCATTTTCCTAGGTGTTAGGATGACTACTGTGATACGTGACATCTTTCATGACATTCATGCAGGCAGAAATGACTATAAAGCAATTAGAGAACCTCAGCCCTCCCATCATGAAGCAAGTACTTCCTTTAGTTGAGCAACTCCCTCCATTGTACATGGACTTGGTCAAGGGGAGAGAGGACTTTTCTCCAAAGCCAGAAGAAACTCGACGACTTGTACGTGAATACATGAAACGTGTTTTATTAATGGAATTATTTTCATGTGTGTTTCCTTCTTGATTGACTACCTTATGTCTGAATAATATCATATATGAACTATCCTTGAATGTTTTATTCTGCTGTATAGTGGTAAGTTGTCTTGGCAAGTCTTGTTAAGCTTTTCGATTTTATTGGGTTATATCGTAGTCATGCATTCTCATTTTCATTAATAGAATCAGATTTTAATCTTGTGTTCTCTTTTAGGAGTTTATGCATGTAGATTTCTATTGGCCCTCTTTGATATTATGGTTAGCAAGTCTTCATTACATTGTCATTGAACACTGCTCCATCATGTAAATTGTGACAGTATTCTCTTTTTCTGAAACATTATGGATCTTGGTCTTTTTTTCTTTGTTTTGGGCCCAAGGATCACATTGCTTGTTATTGATATTGCCGGATATTCCAGATAAAGTCCTATTATGGAATCTCGAGGAATCTTTTGATAAAATTTAAGGACGATACCATCGATGAAACATCAACACTAGCACAGGTCCTCAGTTCAGAATCAGCTATTAGTTCAATGCTGGACATGTCAATTCGTTTGTTGCCGGGAGATCATGGTCTTCCTCTGCAGCAGGTATATCTGCATGGATATTTGCCATGATAAACTTTTACAATTTTAATTATAATTCCTGGTTTTGAATTTTGGATCGCCTTCGACCTGTGGTGAAAAACTCATTGGAGCATCCTTTCTCCGCAGGCTCTTCCAGATGTTCCACCAGCAATGGCTGATGCAGTAAACAGGGGAAGTGAGTTCCTCACAAATTTGACGGTGGGGACACCATGGGAGACAGTTGCCAAAGAGATGGGAAATACTTTAGGTGTTGACTCAAGGTCGAGGATACTTCGTGCAGAAATATCCAAGGACATAGACGTGCTTGTCGATGTCGTTACATCATGGATGGCTTCAAACACAGGTCCCAAACTTTTGAGGCCTTAATAATGGAAGGGTTCGGGACACTTTCTGGTGGGAAGGTCGTGTCAAGAATCTAGAAGGGGAAAGCAGTTTGCAGTGCTTGTTGAATTATGCAGAAACTATTGTAAATGTGTTGGATAGAGCCCCCCTCTTTTCAGCCCTCCTGGGGTCCTATGTTCTGTTATAGGGATAATTTTCTGGGTGTCAACAAGAGAGCACGTGTTTCAACAGAAGAAATATGTGGGAACGTGTACACAAATGATGTTTGAAGCATCATGTTTCACTGAGGGAAAAAATGTCTTGTTGATATCTGACGAAAGATTTGTGTAAGGGATATAAGTGGACCATCTGGTGCATATTGTAATGATGTTTTACTGTGTTTCCTCTTGTATTTTCAAGCAAAGATCTCACATTCTAAAGACGACCTAACACGTGCCAGTGGAAAATCTAGGATTACCCTTGCAGGGATAGTTTTCTCGGCATTTGAAAGAACTGCTCAGCCGAGTGTGCCTTGTGGAAATTATCAATACATAGGTGCCCTTAATGGTATAATAAACGTGTTCGGAAGCTTGTCTTCCATCGATTGGAGTGAGCAGCATAGGGTATTCCCTAAAGCTTGAAGGAAAATGGCAACTATGATCCAAAGTTTGTACTAAGCATTGGCAAAGGCAGAGACTCCTAGCATGGAAAAGGGAAATAGGACCGCAATCATGTGACGCCAAATGCTAAATACCGACGATAATAGCCCAACTTGATTTCAAAGATGACTAATTCATCCGGTAGAAAGCTCAACACAAGGCTAAGTTAATTTCTGGGGACTCAGAGATAACTGCGAGGCAGTACAACCAAGATTCGGGAATGTCGGCATTTTAGGATCCTATTGATCCATCACATTGACGACAAGGAGGTCCCAGCATCACAAGGAATGAAGATCACAAACTAATTCTAAGTCGCAAACTTTATGTGCTAAATCCATGAGAAATTTCCATTCAATTTATAAAACTATGCCTTGATATTCACAATCCTATTCTGTCTGTGAATATAAGAGATGACCACATCTCGTCTACTTTTTATGTACACATATTCGTGGAGTTTGACAAACTACAGCCAATTCCTGAACGAAATGAGCAAAGTTAATGCCCTCAAAGAGAACGGCATCTACTCTTCATGATACAGATACAGGCCTAAGCCAAACCGAGCACATGCTCTACAGAAAGCTATTTCCTCTGCTGCCGCCACTGGGTCTGCAATTTCACCATGGCTGCATGACACCGTCCCAGTTGACTCTCGATATGCCTGCATCAGCATGCAAGGTTTGCAGGTTAAAGATAACACAGCAGGATTATCACGGACAGGCATGCAGTTATCTGAACAAAAACCAAGATTATCAAGAATATTACACATGGGATCTTCAACCTGAAAAGATAAACCTTTTCTGTCCAAAGTTTCTGTTAATAAACTAGACAAACCATTCATTACTGCGCATTGATTGTAGATGATTGAAAACCACAGTGGTCATAAGAGTTCACACGTATTATGCGAAAATACAAAAAGTAACCGCACAAATTACTACTCTCTCTTCCCCCCCCTAAAAAAAATCAACCATTATCATCAACACCAGTCTTATATCTTGTGTACAGGTTTCTTCCTTGCGTAGTTTTCCATATTCAAGTATTGTTTTCAGCCCTTGATATTTCCAAGCCTTTTACACTAGTAAAACTGATGCCCAGATTGCCAATGAAAAACTCAGTAAGGAATTATTGAAAATCGATATGGGAATTGAAGGAATGTCCTAAAAGCAATTATTCTGAAATGTTTGCAAATTGTTTCCAGCAGTTAATATGTCCAAGCATTTTTTACATTGGTATACTGATGCCGAAATTGCCAATGTAAAATTCAATAAGGAACTGTTGAACTGTAGCCAGGATTTAAAGGAATGGCCTAAAAGCAACTTTTCCTCCGGCTTGACCAAACAATATTACATAGGTGAAGACCCAGATAACCTAGCATACATCATATTGTAGTTTACCATTAGTATCCACTTGCGTGGTTGATATCATCTGTCACCATCCATGACGCTCATGCAAAGATAAATTGCATTTAAGTTCCTTGGATAACTGAGATCTATGTATCCAGGAACATAAGGGCAATGAAATCTGGTCAGGAAAGAAAAAATCCGGCACCAGAAAGGTTGAAGCGAGGAACATTCAAACAGCCAACTCTTGCAAGAGCTTTCATTTTCATTACACATGCCAAGCGCAACCTTACAAGAAGGCCACAATGGTTTCACGGGACATTTCGTCATGGAAGATTCTAATCCTAGACCACCTTTAAGAATAATATTCCTCTATAATGTCATAGAAACCCAGTAGTTTAATTTTGATGAAAGAAAGATCATGAAGGATGAAATAAGAGCCTCACCTCTCCATCAGATCCTCTTATGGTAACACGGTATACCACAGTCACACTTCCGCTGTCAGAATATATAACATCACGTATTTCTCCGCACCAGCCTGTATAATTGCTGTTAGCATCTCCATACCGTACAGAACATTAAAGAGTTTGATAGCAAAAGGCTTACATATGAGCTATTGATTTGACATGACACGTGCTTAAATGAGCCCCCAAAGTTTCCAGTAAGACTTTGGGAGTCATTCTATAAGTTAATTGCAGAAAGAGCAAGGGAGGTTCTACTTTTGCACACAATTCGCAAATAAATACATGCTAATGTGAAGGAGGAAAATGAGAGATGGGTCAGGTCAAAGAAATAGATGATAAGACAGCTCATGCCAAAATGAGTATTATTCAAGAAGAACTCAAAACAAAGGTTAGATCAGTCACAATCTTAACTGGGAGACAGCAGTCAAGAGCAGAGAGCACTGCTAGGAATATCAGTAAAATATCATGATGCAAGTCCCGCTACAGAAATTCACAACACAGCCGAATTAAACATAAGCAGCTAGGTTTGACTTCACCAAGAAACAGGAAATTGATACTTATATGAGCATCAAGTAACAAAACAGTAGAGCGGAAAAGCAATTGTTCTAATACATGGTTGTCATCAAGAAACAACACAATTGAGAAACACGTCAAATGGGAATTTCGCGGCACAAGACGCCAGATATCGAACCATAGAGACACTTAGCAAGGAGGAACTGAAGAAGTTGGGAAGCACTGCAGTACAAACAACCACATTCGCAAGGAGGCAACAAACACAAATGCCAGCAGCATACAAGCCATGAACATTTCAGGTGACAAGACAATGATAATTGAATAACGCGAGAACAAAGAATTGCATCTCACTAGATAGACAACGTTAACAAAGACGCGATGCATCAAATAAAGCTTCAAAAGAAAAGAACAATGATCTTCACCGAGAGTGTGATGGCTAAGAATGAGAGGAGGAAAGTCACAAACCAGGGGCATAGAAGCTCATCATCCGATTAGCATGGTACCTAAGAACAACAAACATCAAACGAGCACCGTCAGATCAGATCGAGCAACAGACATCATTTCCAAAAAGGAAAAAAAATCGGAAGGCTCAGAGAGATCCCGAGAGGAGGAGGACGACGACCGACCAGGGAATGGAGTTGGGGGAGGAGGCGTGATCGTGCGAGGGCCGAGGCTTGACGACGTCGTCGGGGATCCTCTTGTTGAGGTCGCGGAGTATCTCCACGAGCGGGCGGGTGACGAAGGAGGTGTAGGAGGACGAGAACGACCGGTCCAGGGGGACGACGTAGTTGGAATTCGGCACCGATCCTTTCTTCATGTTGCTGCTGCTGCTCGCGGCGTCGCCCCAGACGCTCGCGCACGCCAGGCGGAGGACACGAGGCCGAGGCGGCGGCGGCGGCGGCGGCGATCTTCTCAGGAACACGGCGGCGGAGGCGGGGGCGGCGGCGGAGGCGGAGAGGGCGGGGCGGTCATTGCGGGGGGAGGGGGAGGAAGGTTTTGAGAGGAGGAGAGCGAAGCAGTTATTGCTCTGCAACGCCATTTTGGGGAAGAATCGGTCGGTGGCGGAGGGAGGGTTTGAGATGGGGGTCCGGTGGTGGTTTCCCAAAAACCCCTTTTCGTTCCTCTTCTGCTTCGTGCTTTAGGGAGGGAGGGAGGAAGAGAGGGAGGGCGGACTGACCTGGTCCGGCCGATCGAAGTGAGCTTTTGGGATCGAGTTGAAACGCGAGCCCAAAAGACTCGGTAGATCGACTGGCCGCTTAATAGTTAATATTATTCGTCGGTTTGAATCGGGGAATGCAGCGTCATCGCCTCGCGTCTGATTTTTTTCTTTTTCCCTGAATTTTCCGCAATTCCACTTGTCTCTGGGGTTTCTCTTTTTTCTTTTTCTTCAAGTCTTCCCGGAGTCCAAATCGCCATTGAACAATTTTTTAAGGCGACATAATTGGCGATTTACCTGCTCTCCGTTTTTTCCCCTCCTTCGTCCCCAGTTAGCACGGAGTTGGTCTTACCACGAGCTTCGTATGTTTTGACTGACGATCGAAGACAATCGGCGAGTAAAAGTAGTTAAGGTTATACCTCTTTTAAAACAGTGTGCTTGGATTAACTCTATTAGACTGCGAATAATAACTATTTTGTTTTAAAAATCAATTTCTGTTTCTGAAGGAGTTTCTTAGTAAAAAAACACGTTTGATAACGATACAAAATTTATGTTCCAGAAACAGAAATTTGTTTGATAACGGTATAAAATTTCTTCTTCTCATGTGGTTGGCAACGAGAGGCGGGCGACGACGGGAGGACAGTGGCCGACAGTGAGAGATGGTGGCCGATGGACAGTGGGCAATGGCCAACAGTGCCCGACGGTGGGAGGTTGGTGGTGACCAAAAGAGGGCGATCGGCGGTGGGAGATGGTGGCCAGTGGACGACGGCCCACGGCGGCCGGCGAGAGATCGTGGTCGATGGGCAGCGACCGGTGGCCCACAGCAGCAGGTGGTGGGAGGCAGGTGGCGGTGGGAGGAGGGCGGCCAGTGGTGGGAGATGGTGGCCGGTTTACAGCGACTGGTAGTGGGAGGTGGGCAACGGTGGCAGGAGGAGAGAGGCCGGAGGTGGGAGGCGGGTGGCAATAGGAGATGGTGGCCAGCCCACGGCGGCCAGTGGTGGGAGGTGGGCGGTGGCCAAAGGCGAGCAGTAGCGATGGGAGGAGGGAGGCTGGGGGTGGGAGGCAGGTGGCAGCGAGAGACAGTGGTTGGTGGTGGGTGGCAGCCGATGGTCTCCGGTAGGTGGCGGAGGGTAGGTGGCTACAGGAGACGGTGGCCGGTGGCGGCTGCAGGAGACGGTGGCCGACGGCAGCGGCCGGCAGCAGGTGGCGGCGGCCGGTAATGGGCGGCGGGTGAGCGACCGGCTAGTAATGAGGGAAAGTGATGAGAAGAACAAAAAAAAATTTATTTCACATTTCTGTTCCAGAAATAGAAAAGTAAAAAATTTTAACTTCTAATTTCTATTCCAAACTTATTTCTGGAACAAAAATTTATTCCAGAAATAGAAATAGAAATAGAAATTTCCTATTAGATCAAAAATAGAGAAACAAAATGATTACCATTCGAACCTTAGTTGCATATCGGTAATAAGTAGACACCGCCCCTGATGACATAGGGGGCTGCATTCCTTGGCATTTCGTTCTTCCCAACAAGAACGGCAGCTGTGCTTCTATGGAGTTGCGTCATAAGGTTTTGGCCAAAACAAGACCCTTGGTATGAAATTTTGGAGATTTAGTATTAGTGTATCGATATACAAGAGAGCGAAATTAAGATTTATACGAGGACAATCTCACAGGTTCGTGCTTAAAATCGCAAAAAGATTCTGCAAGCACGCCATATTAGCTTTAAGCTTGCATTTCCTTCCTACCTACGTGATGAAAAACAGAAACAATGACTCTGCCAATCTATATCGCGCTAATTGTTACCAAGTATAAGCCTATAGGGATGCGAGCAGAAGCAGCTATTTGGACCAAGGAAATCGAACCGACGTCCTAATTACCCTACAAATCATCACTGTGAATCATCAATCAGATAGATAAATTTTTTAAAAGAATTTTCAAGGAGAAAGGAATCCTTTCTCTCGATATCAGCTGATCCAGACTTCCTCCTCTTGGTCGACAGTGACTTGTGATACATCTTGACAACTTGACCATTGCATGCTGGCGACTTAGTGGTATCAAGTCGGAACCTGCATCACCTGCAGAAGACAATCGGTGTGCAAAACTTAAGACACTAAAAGGAAAGAAAACGCACAAAAGTATTCTTTTCCAAGAACAAGGGAGGTTTCCCAACCTTTCCCAGCTTCCACTGATAAATTAACTCCACTTCTCTGCGAAGACTTTCTACATCCGTCGCATAATCTCTCTGAAATTCTTCAGCCATCAAATCCTGTAGTTGCTGCCGCATCCTCTCCAATGCCGCGTCCAGACCACAGAACTCCTTGAAAATTAGAGCTTGGGTAGATCTTAGATGTAGCAGATTCTTGACTGCAGTAAGTGCCTGAAGTCACACATTCAAGCGGCGACACAGTTTTACTCAACATGAGTCTTAAATTAAATTATCAGGCTTCCATACTCGGAATGCAGAACAATTTGCTTTTTGCACCAGTCTGCTTTCCCATGGGGAGATGTTCATAGAAGTTACTGAATCAGATATGATGCAAAAACTAGCAGAGCAGTGAGAACATGGATGTAATCAGACAAGTACCTTTTCCTGGAGATCAAGGTCAGTCGATGCCAACAGATCAACCATGGCCTTCAAGAATAATTCGTTCCTGAAGAAAGGTAGCTCATCTTCATTCAAAGCTTCTAATTGGCGCTCTGCCAGGTCACCGACAAGAAACACAGCCTTTCTCCGCAGTCTAATATCAATGCTTGAGTTGCTCAAAATGTCCTAGAGATACAGAAATCCATGAGTGTCGAGCCACTCTCTTAAGCAAAAATGTATAACCTTAAGTGATGGCATTACCTGCAGCATTAAATCGCCTGCTTGTGCATAAAATAACTGCTGACCAGCTAAATTATTTCGAATCAAAGCAGAAACAGCATAAAATGCTTTAATGGCTTCTTCCACAAACTCAGATTTTACCATCTTCATCAGCTTCGCTAGTGCCCCCAATTCCAAGACCTGAGAAAAGAAAATGTCTCAGTTCGCTTGATGACCAAATGCAACGTGGTATGCAAAACCCAAGTTACAGAGCTATGGAAGGAAAACATACCTGCCTTTGGATGAGCGGATTATTCTGACTGGCTTTCCCTAGAACCCATGCAGAAAGTTTCCTTACGTCTGGATCAGGATGGTCAAGCTCTCTTATAACCACAGCAAGCCCCCCAATTTTAGGCAAATCTAACATCAATGAGAGGAACCATGTTGCCATGTAAAGAGCAAGAAAAACAAGATATGCCAGATTTCAGAGCGGGAAAGAAAAGAAACGTTGAGGAAACAACCACAACAACAAGAAATATAATGCATATCCTCAATTTTCACAAGTCCACAAACTTCATCATGTGTTTGCAGAGGTATTTCTGCTGATGTTCTCGAAAATGGAACCCCATCCGATGCAGTCACAACTCAGAAGCAAGGTTCTCACTTTATGAGCCAGCAACTTGCCCAATATCGCCTTTGGTGGCAGTTTTACAAGCGTGAGAACCAAAGGAATCCCTCTAGTCAATAACCAATAACTCACAGAAAACCATTTACATGTTCACTGCACAAAAACTGTTCACAGCAAATAAAGCCCAATGATTCTAGCTCGGTGCAGTTCTCTGGTTTACTTTTAATTTTCTCAAAAGTCCAGTGGTGGTCATTGGATATTCAAATTTAAATACCTGTCATTTCTCAATTCTGAGATTGGCTCAAACACGAAATATGGAATTCCTTGAAGTTCCAGAATATTTTGTACCGCTATTAGGAGTTCTAAACCTTTATAAGAATTTAGAAACTTCCATTGCCAACTCTGATGGATGAAAACTTAACGTAGTAAGCTCAGGAATAGAATATGGTGATAACAGCGTCACATGCCACGGAATGTGAAACTGATCAAAAGGAAGGTATGAGAGATATCTCAAGTTTTTGGAGAAACAAGGCCAGAAAAAGGGGACCGCCGGAAGAGCAGGAAATTTAAGTTTGTGAGGGGCATAAGGTAAAATCAGCAATCTGACCTAATTACATAAACAGCATAAAGGGTGCGTTTGGTTCAATGTTCCCAAGAGGATTTGGGGGAGTGCAAATACCTTTAACTTAAAGCCCCTTGGAGAAATCCAAATTGCGTTTGGTAAAAAATGCATTGTGAAGCTACTTTGGCCCGAGTAGTGTTTGGCAAATCTTATTTTCCAAAGAGCTTTGGAATTTTGTCTTATTAAAAAAAAAAAAGCTTACCCTTCACCGGAGCCCAAGGTCAGGAATATGTTAGAATAAAATTTAATTTTCAACAGAAGATTGCTCAAAAACTGTTAGTTTAATAAAATAGGCATCCCAAGGTATTAAAAAAACCCGGATTCTTCTTTCTCCCCCACCTGCTCATATACAGGAGAGTCACTTCTTTGTGCTCTCTTAAACATGAGATTTTGACAGCATCATTTGCTCTAAAGCAGGTAGAAGAGACTATGCATGAGAACACAAAACATGGAGAGTCAATTAACCAGAATGACTAGAACAAGGGAGGCAAGACCCAACAACAACATACCATTTGCATTATCAATTGGCTCAACAAGTATCAAGAGCTCATGCAAAGCACGATGGCGGTCTTCCAAAGATAAGGAGGAATTCTTCAAATCGTCTATAGCAATTTGCATCAATTGAGCGTCTGATGGCATTTTTAGTTTCTCCATGAGTTCCTAGGAGATCCATTAAAATGTCAAATGACCAAATCATGCATGTAAATGCAATGGGCAACAAAGGAACAAGAAATCCTAACTTGATAATTTCAATGAACTGGCGAATTGCATTCCAATTTACGAGGTATAGATCGTCATGTACATTCACTAAGGAGTACCACTTCGTGTCAAAATTTCTTAAGCTCCTTTAGCATGGTAAGAAAACAAAAGACAAAGGTGCAAAGACTCTCCTGACCCCACAAAGGAAGAACTCTAGCAAGGTATTAGTAAATAGCAAGAGATCATTTAAAGGAAATAAAAGTGATTTGCCTTAAAAGAGGGCAGTTCCTCCAAAAGTCTAAACCAAAGTACAAAATAATGTGGAACGTCATTTTATCAAGGGCATAAGAAGGAACAGCTAATGTGCAGACAGAGCCACCAGAAAAAGCCCTCGACCTCCCAGAATAAGCACAGCTATATCAACAAGACAACTTACAATGATACGTGTATAAGTACAAATCAAACTCCGTCAATCGATCTCAAGATGTTACGGACAAAATTATGCGGTCATGTAATTATACAAAACTCCATTCTAAACTCTGACTGACATGATAAACTGAAGCGACTTGCGGTAACAAACAGTAACTGAACCGGAACACTTTCAAATTTATTTTACCAGCCCATATAAGATTAAGATCCACTAGTTCCTTTCTCTAAGAGATTCAGTGATATGACAAAGTGATATGGATATAACACAACCTTCAGTTCCATCTGACGCTTCTTCAGGTCGCTGGCGGACATACGCTGAACGTCTTGCGCTCTTTCCTTCAATTTTTCAGGATCGGAGTGACCTGGTTAACCATAGACGATTCCAACAACTTAGTCAAGCTCCCAGCATTCAAATCATCATTTACCTCAACACCAGCTTAACAATCGGAAAACAAACACCTTCTGCAACGAGTTATACTTCGTGAATATCAATGGACCTCGTTGCTAATTAAACGAATTCCCAGTGGCATATAGGCCTTACCTATCGCCCACTGTAACATTCCATCGAGGGAAGAAAACCCTCCGTCGAGGCCGTCCTGCTCATTAACAGCCTGAGCCGTCGGGTCCTCCTGAGGATCGGCCATCCTGACCAGATCGGCCTCCTCCTTCGCGGTGGACCAGAACAGCCCCGCGGAGGCCGACCTGTTCACGCGCTCCGCGCGCTCCGGCGCCGGCGCCGCGACCGCCGCGACCGCCACCACCAGCAGCGGCAGCAGCAGCCGCCGGCGCTTCAAGGCAAACCGCGCCATGCGACCTTCTTCGATTTCCGAAGGCGGTGATTGGGAGGAGGGCTCAATCTGCTGTGCTGTTTCTCGAGCTCGCGAATGGGAGAAGGAGGAATTCGCAGCAGCGGAGATTCTCAGTGGTGCCGTGGTGGTTGGGCAAATTTGTTTTGAGGGGAAGGGAAGGGAGAGCCTCGTCGTCTGGAATTATTGGAGTCCGACGGAGGAGAGGAGGGGGGAATTGACGAGAACGTTCCATCGCGGATCAAGCGGGCCTCCATGTCTCGATGACTCGTCGACCCAAAAAAACAAGAAGTCGTCTCGATGACTTGGCTTAACTCTTTATTTATTTGCTTTTATATTTATTTATTTATTTATTTTTGGTGCCCATTACACTTTATTCGGCACGATAGTACAAATGATTTATGAGCTTTAGTCTAATTTGCAGTATCGTCTTTAGACTTTTAATATGTGTAATGAAGTTTTTGAACTTTGAACTAGTATGCAATGTCATCCCTAGACTTTTAAATTATTCAATATGGCCCGTGAGCTATTAGTAAATATTCAAAGACTATATTGAACAAATTAAAAATTTAAGAATCATATTGCATGTTGGATTAAAATTTATAGATTATGTTGAACAAATTAAAAGTTCATGGACGGCATTACACATTAACCCGAAATTCATGGGCCATTCGTGTCATTTTCTCTAGTCTCATGTGTGAAATTATCATCCCATCCCAGACTTATTTTTTGGAAGAATTGCATAGTTACCCCCATTTATTATTTTTCATGGTCATTAATTTTATTCTGCAAGTCTCACGTACTCACTTAACGCTAATTGGTTTTCTACATATCAGAGAAGGGTTTTATTTAAGTACTTAAACTTCCAAATAACAAAAAGGTGCTTCAAACCTTGCCGCCCATTTCACTATAATCATGTGAGCAAGAGCAAGTTTACCATGGGAGCGTTTAGCAAAGGCATTGACAAGGGCCCGCAGCGGCCTTTCACGAAATTTTAATACATTTGTAAAGCCCATTTGATAAGTGCAATCCACTACTAAACTCCTTTTTCTCAAGGCCATTACAGACCAGACCAGCATTTCGCTAATTCTTCGTGTTCCGTATTCCTCTTTACCCCCGAATGTAGGCACCATTCATTGTCTCTCTCTATGGCTGTTCTCATCGCTCCACCGACATTCGCCGAGATTTCGAAGGGTCGCGCGGTCTTGGCAGCACTCGCTGATCAATTTTACAGATTTGACTACTACTCGCTGGTCAATTTTACAAATTTGACCCACATAAGGTTGCGCGACCTCGGTATCAGTCGTCGCCAAAACTTCCAACTTTGCTAGTTGTCGAGGGTCATTGTTTTTATAAGAAAAAGCCTGAAGTCTTTATACAAATAGGGTGTGCATTCCGTGAAAACCCCTTAGCCAAATTCCCAAATAAATAAAAGCATGACCTTTGAACTGGATCTAATTGTCGTATGAACTTTCAAGTATCTCCGAAAGAAAAAAATTTCAAACACAGAGCGGGCACCAGAAGTAGCACCCATTTAAGGCCACGTTTGACGTAGCGCTTTCAATGCTATTTCACTGTCATTCACTATCTTTCGATAACAAATAACGTCAAATAGCAGAGAATTAAAGCATAATCAAGAAACCAATGATCTGACTGCCGCCGTTGTCTAAGTCTAAAGCATAATCAAATTACCTCAGTATAAACCTCACTTCGAAACTCAAAGCAAAATTCCCAGACCAGCACATGGAAACAATTACCAACTAGCAAAAATCAAAGTCTCAAAACAAAATCCACTTTGGAAAAATTGCTTCCATAACAAAAGCTTAGGCCGCAGATTTCAATTCACTGCTGAGATAAAAGCCCTCCCGGGCTGCCTATTAGCTAGAGGGCCATGGCACCCCAGCAGCTTCGCATTAACTCCATCGGGAACGATCCGGTTCTCCTGCTTCCACCTAAGGTAGTCCGCTCGGCTGAACTTGGTGAATCCCCATTTGCGGCTCACGATAATCTTCTGCCTTCCCGGGAACTTGAACTTGGCCCTCCTAAGAGCCTCCTGTGCGTGGTTCCCATTCGCATCCTTGCATCGTACGGAGAGGAGCACCTGGCCGATGCTAACCCTAGCGCAGGTCCCCTGAGGCTTGCCAAAGGCGCCTCTCATCCCTGTCTGGAGCCTATCAGCCCCAGCACACGAAAGCATTTTGTTGATGCGGAGGACATGGAAGGGATGGACCCGGACCCTTAGGTGGAAGGCATCCTTTCCGGCAAACTTGGCCATGTACTTGTTGCAGGCAATGCGGGCAGCCTCGAGGGCCTCGCTGGACACATTCTCCTTCTCCCAGGATACGAGGTGGACGCAGAACGGGAACTCGTCGACCCCCTTCTTCTTCATGCCCACATCGTAGATCCTGATCTTGGGATCAGGGACACCTCTGCAGTACCTTGACTTTGGGTACGGCTTGTTCTTGATTTGCCTGTAGCATCTTGCAGGCCTTCGACCCATGGTTTCTCCTAACCACCCAAAACACAATATTACAAAACATAAAAACAAACAACTTTAAAGATATAGTCATTGCAGATGCCAAATGATATGAGTATAGTACATATTTTTCAAAATTCCTTAGGGGATTCACGGCATGAGGAAAAATGCAATAAAAAATGATAAATTAGTCAAGCTCGAAGCTCCCTCAGAACACAGTTTTTCAGCATTTATGCTCAGACAAGGCTGAAACTTTATTTATGTAACAATCCAATCATCGGGAGCTACAAGAAAATCAAGCGAATCTGCTGACCAAGCTTGATCCGCAGACCAAAAAAGATAAATCTCACACACGCAAATCACACATCGGTTTTAATCAGGATGTATTTTTTCGAAAGACAAAAGTTAGCTTCGTGAAAAAAACTTTGGGTGCGGCTTGTTCTTGATTTGCCTGTAGCATCTTGCAGGCCTTTGACCCATGGTGTCTCCTAAGCACCCAAAAGAACAATATTACAAAACATAAAAAAAATATCTTTTAAAGATATAGTCATTGCAGATGCAAAACGATACGAGAACAGTACATATTACAAAATTCTTTCGGGGTTGCCATGAGGAAAAAATGGAATCGAAAAATGATAAATTAGTCAACATCGAAGCTCCCTCAGAACACAGTTCTTCAGCATTTATGCTCAGACAAGGCTGAAACTTTATTTATGTAACAATCCAATCATCAGGAGCTACGAGAAGATCAAGCGAATCTGGTGACCAAGCTTGATCCGCAGACCAAAAAAGATAATCTCACACATGCAAATCACACATCTTGGCAAATGCTTTCATAGTTGCTCGTCTTTCATATATCCAAGAATTTCACCTCTGACTATGAAATACAAATGCCCCCAACTATCCCCGTTAATCATTACTCCAATCCCGAAGGCCAACACAATAGGATCAGAATCTTATGATGTTATCCCATGCTAATGCATATAATGCATAGACTTGCTTTGAGCACTCTTATTTCTTCAAAATAAGAGCACCGGAGGCACAACCCGGCCAGTTAAGGCCAGGAGCGTATCGCCGGGTTTCAATCAGGATGCAATTTTTTGCAAGACAAAAGTTCTCTTCGTGAAAACAAATAATAATAATAATAATAAAGCAGAGGCCAAACAACAATACAACAATGACAATGCAGTTAGAATCAACTCCTGAAGCACATGCGCGAATCTACAACGATCCTACCACCTTCTCACCGGCGAGCATCATAGTAATAATCACCACGAAAACAGATGCAATCCCTACGTTCCCAAGCACGAAGCAGCGCTTAAACTTATCCTACGCTCGGCTCGGCGTTCTACTAGCTGGATATTCAGTACAGAGACACGCAGGCAGCGAGCGGGAGGCCAGGAAAAATGCAACCACCCGCGCTACAATCGGCATTTCACATTGATCAAGCACACGATACCATGCAGAAACAGCGCTTGATGATATCCTATCGAAGCAACAGAAGCGAATCGCATCGGAAACGAAAGAGTCTGTCCCCGTTACCTGCTCCGTGCGCGGCTGAGATGGGCGGAAAGGGCGGCGATCCAGGACCAGAGAGACGGACACCGCCAATTTATAAATGCTGAATACACGAGGGTGGCCCTGAAACCCTAAGTTAACCAGGGTTGGGTCAGTTGACCACACGTGTGGTACCACTTAACCATGTCATGGACGGGGGCCGATTTTACTGGCCGCTTTCTCATGGTTATCTTAGCACCTTACCTTATTAATTAAAGGAAAAATCTCATATTTTTGGAAGTTATTATACTCCAAAATTTTAATTTTTCAATTAGATGAGAAAATATCCGACCAAAAAAACATTAGATGAGAAAATAAATTCTATATTGTGCTAATCCTTTTCCAAATGAAAACAATTTTGTGAGGATTGGAGCTCTAAATCAAGCACAAGCTAGTCAAGATCTGATCCTAAGAAACTGAGGATTTCTTCATCGAAGAAGGCGACTGGCAGCAAATAACTTCAATTCGGGTTCATCGCAAGAACTGGCGGGAGAGCTAGGCGACCGGCAGCAAATGACTTCAATTTGGGTTCATCGCGAGAACTGGTGAGAGAGGAGAGCTATAACGAAGGAGGATGCGTGAGAAAGATAAAGAAAAACCAAGAGGAGAAAAAAGAGATTTGGCCACCCGGTGAATTCAAACACTTATTGGAGACTAAATTGACCACTTAGGGTCCTTATTTAACACAATCCTCACTTTGAAATCTTACTTTAAGCCTCTATCCGAAATTTTCCCTTAAAATTTTAAGGAGAAAGTAAAAGAAAATACAAAAAAGTGTCGGACAGATCTTGGACTGAGCTGGGAAGCCCACGAAAACAAGTGATCACCCCTTCTAAATCTTTCATCACAAATTGCTCACATTCGTATGCTGCTCGCACAGAGGAAACGTGGACTCTGATCAACGCGAAAAATGACCGGATGAAGCACCATGCTTAAACAGTAACTGAGGTTCATTCCAGATGAGTCAAAAAGTAAAAAACAAAACTGATTCGACTAATAAGTCTATGACCCAACACAATTGCGCATCCGCAGTTCAAGATAGGAAAGAAGATAATGTAACAAAACACTGAGCTGAAGATAAGACTCCCGAAAACATCCGAGGGCCAATTGAACTAGTATCCGCCCTTCAAGTCGTTGACGACATCATACGGAATAGGAGTGACAGTCTCCATGGTCGCACCCTCAACCATGAAGCCGGGTTTGGGCCCCTTAGGCTGTCTTTTCGTGCTGATCTTCTCCCCGCGTGCCTTTGCCGCCGCCTTCAACTCATCATTGCAGACCTTCCTCTGCTTAAACTCCTCCTGACACCTCGAGGGCTGAACATGCTCGATCCTCACATGGATCCTCTTCCTGATAATTCGGTTCCCCACCTGCACAAGTCTCTCAGAACATTACGCATGAAAAACACACAGCCCTCAGAGCAAGGACAGGAGAATAAGTCATCCTCTTATCAACTATAGCAAAAGCTTCCCTTCAATACAGCGGTAATAAGAAAGAGAATCTTAACTACAACCACTAAAACAAAGGGCGGCAGTCTCGCTGACATGGACACATTCATGTCAAAACTATGTTTAGGGCACTAAAATCGTGGACACTAACAGCCCAGAGAGGCAATGTCATCTAGTAGAGCTATCTAATATCTTTTCCTTAAGGTCCTTGAAACACTCAGCCTCAGCTACGCAAGAGGATAGTTTAGTCCATGCTTAAAGCAGAATGAATACAAATAGCATCGTTAACCCAAAGTAAGTTCCCGAAGAACACGCAAACTCAGCAGCTAAGCAGTTCAAAGCGAAACCCCAGCTCCAAAGTAGTCCAAAACACGCACTTAAGCATGATGGTAGTCCTTTCACGCATTCCCTTCACTCACAATTTTTTTTCCAGGCTGAACAATATACCATCATTTCTAGAAAAATAATTTCAAGGATATGTTTTGGCTGGGCAATTTGTATCCTAAACACATACTTCAACCGTTATGCTGCTTCGCCCAAGATGCATATCAAACAATGTAGAACATGAACCTCGCAGAATCACCTTATTCATCAACCAAAGTTCACTTTATACGGCGATGACAAACCTAGCTCTACTCTCAATAAGCTCCAGCCTTCCAAGACCAAAAATCACCTAGACCCACATCATCACAGCGAACACAGACCAGAAAACACATAACCCAAAAAAAAAAACAACGATTGATGCAGCACACAACCGACTTTTCAACATATCGACACACGAGCACGTCAACACCAACCAGACAGATAAGGAGGAATCAAAATCGCGCGGAGAAATGAGAGAACGGAGGAAGAGCGGAGGCGAAGAAGGGGAGGGAGCACCTGCTTATTGACCTCGACGCCGATGGCGTGCTTGGTGACGTTCCAGATGCGTCCGGTGCGGCCGTGGTAGAACTTGTGGGGCATGCCCTTGTGGACGGCGCCGTTCACCTTGACGTCGACGTAGTCGCCGATCTTGTACGTCCGGAGGTACGTCGTCAGCGGGATGTACCCCTTCTTCCTGAAGGGCCGAGAGAAGGAGTCCCTCGTCCTCGCCCTCACTCCATGACCCGCCGGCATTTTCTCAGCTAAGCTAGTTGTCGCCTCCCTCTCTCTCCCTCCCTCGCTCGCTGGCTGGCTTCGCAGAGACTGAGAGAAACCCTAGAGGCCGGTGACGAGCCCCTTTTATAGGTGCGATCCTTTGGGCCCTGCATGAGATGGGCCTGGGAAGGTGTATTGGGCCGTGATGAATGGAATTGAGCCCAACAGAGCCCACGATGAAGGGGAACGGCGCTAAATGTCCTCTTAGTATTTGATGATAACTTTTAAGTCTCCAATTAAATTTCATTTTGGAAGATCTCGTTAGATAGTTAATTGACTTTGATCACTAAATGATCGGTCCCATTTACTTCAACATTCCATTGAAATTCTACCCAAATCATAATTGCATGAAATAAGTCGATCTATTTAAACGAAAGCATAGAACAGGTTGATTTATTTGCTATATTTAGAGAAAAATTTTGGAAAGTATTGAGCATCGCGTCATTCAAGTGACACGGACGAAAATTATCAAAAAGTCACAAACTTATTGTATTTGTGTCAATTTAATCATAAACATTTCAATTTAGCTCATTAAATATTTAATATTTTGACATTTTGCCAATGTAGTCCATCCAGCTCATTTTGGCTAGAAATCATCGACGTGGACGTCGGTCATTTTACGTTGCACGATAAACATTGACGTAGACAATTTTTGTAATTTTTATATTTATTTTTTCTTCTTCTTCCATTGGTCGCTAGGCCTTAGCAACTAGCCACAAGTAACGATTAGCAAGGTTGCCCCTCGCTCGATCCCAAGGAAGGTGAACTCACCTAAGGCTGGCAAGGGCTACCCTCATTGATCGTTGCCTTTGGCCAGTCGCCAACTATCGAGGCCGGGTGACAAGCGGAGAAAGAATGAAAAGGGAAAACATATTAAAAAATAGGAAAAAATAATAAAAATTACAAAAAACTATTCGTGTCAGCGAATTCTGGTAAAAATTGGCCAGATTGGCTACATTGCTGGCCAATTTTCAAAAGTTTTAGAATTAAATTGACTCAATTGAAAAATTTAGGAATTATTTTGCATAAATACAATTGGTTTATAACTTTTTTGAAAAGTTTTCCGGTGACATGGTATATTATAATATACTAATAAATATGCTATCACATTCACAAGATATATACAGTCGAAATTCAAAACTACATGTAATGTAGAGAATTGGAAATGCTAATTTTGACAATTCGCACTAAAGAACTTTCTCTTATGTCCGATATTTAATTTACCAAAGTGTGCCAAGAACTCATCGTCAGCACCATCTCGAAGCAGACTCGCTGATGGTGCTGACGCCGGACGGCCGTGGAGACTCGATCTAACATCATATTTCCAACCACCCTTCGATGTTTCCAAGCAAATCCGTACGTTTCGTAATTCTCTAAACCTAGATTCTCGCAATCTTTCCTCGGAATTCTCTTCGTCCGACGTAGATTCATGTTAAGGCTTGTAGACCGATAACAAACGCAGGAAGCGAACGCCGACGAAGCTCCAATGGAGGTCCTTTCGCTGACCCACGTTCAGACTCTGTTCCACGCTGTGATACCACAGGCGCAGAGCAATGCCCTTTACAAGAATGCGCGTAAAGTGCAAAGCGATGCGGCCGTGGCGGTTAAACATGGGGGCACTGTGCTGACCCACAAGGCGTTCGAAGAAATGCCCCTCTCGAGTACTTTTGCTTGGAATAACCTCATTCAGACCTCCGTCAACAGTGGAGACATAGGCCATGCGATTCTCGTTTATCAGCAGATGATGTTTCGGGGCGTTTGTCCCGACAAGCACACTCTGCCTCGCGTTCTGACTGCTTCTCGTCTCGCTGGTGACATATTATTTGGCAAACAGGTTCATGGGCATGCTTTAAAACTTGGGATTTATGGCGACCGCTATGTCACTACTGCTTTGATCGAAATGTACGGCTGGCTTGATAGCATTGGTGCTGCGAGATCATTGTTCGATAAGTCCACTTGTAAGGACTCGGTTTCGTGGACTGTGCTAGCTAGATTGTACTTGACAGAAAACAAACCGCGGTCAGCTCTCGATCTGTTCGGCGAGATGGTGAACTTGGCGGTCAAATTTGATTCGGTTGCATTAGCAACTGCTATTGGCGCTTGTGGTCAGCTGAAGTCGCTGCATGAAGGAAGAAAACTTCAGGAGATTGCTAGAAGATGTGGACTGGAATCTGATGTTTTAGTTGGAAACTCACTCTTACAAATGTACATTGATTGCGCGAGCATCAGTGATGCTAGGGCAATCTTTGATCAAATGCCTTCGAGAGATGTTATTTCATGGACAACCATTATCCATGGTTACGTGAAGCAGGGAGGGTTCCATGAGAGCCTGAAGTTATTCCAGCATATGAATAAAGATGGAATAAAACCGGATGCACTTTCGATTTCTACTTTACTACCAGCTTGTGCAAGGATGACAGCATGTAAGCACGGGAAAGAGATTCACGGGCACTTGCTCAGAAGTGGTATGAAACTCAATCTTACTGTTCAGAATGCTGTCATGGACATGTACATGAAAGCCGGATATATTGAATATGCCCATAAGATTTTTAAAGGAATTGATCGAAAAGATGTTATTTCATGGACTCTGACGATTTTAGGATATAGCCTACATGGAGAAGGAAACCTAGCTCTTAGTTTGTTCCATAAAATGGAGGAAGATGCAGGCGTTCAAATTGACCAATTAGCATATGGTGCAGTCCTCCATGCTTGTGTCACTGCTTGCGCTGTCGAGGAAGGGAAGTTTTACTTCAGCTGCATTAGGAATCGTAATATCACACACTACACTTTAATGGTTTCTCTTCTAGCTCGTGCTGGACTCTTTAATGAGGCAAGTGCCTTCATTGAGGAATGGCAGATTGAACGGCATGTAGATGTTTTGAGAGCACTGCTTGACGGGTGCAGGATTCACTGTGAAGTAAAATTAGGAAAGCGCATTATTGAGCAGCTCTGTGAATTGGAACCTCTAAATGCTGATAACTACGTGCTGCAGTCAAACTGGTTTGCGCACCATGAAAAATGGGATATGGTTGATAAGTGTAGAGGAATGATGAATGACATGGGTTTGAAACCTCAAAAGGCTTACAGTTGGATAGAGCATCGAAACAAAGTCCACGTATTCGGAACTGGGGATGTCTCTCACCCGAGGTCTGAGAAAATATACTGGCAACTAGAGCAACTGATGGAGAAGATGCGAAACAAGAGGCCACTGTGTGATTTAGATTTCAGCCTCCATGACGTGGATGAAGAGAGAGAGTGCAGTCCCATGGCACATAGTGAAATGCTGGCCGTCTCATTTGGTCTGATTAGCAAGCAAGCTGGGACGACTATCCGTGTGACAAAGAACCACCGAGTTTGTTACAGCTGCCATGATGCTTTGAAAGCAATCTCCAAATTGGAACAGCGAGAAGTTATAGTGAAAGATCTGCATCGGTTTCACCATTTTAGGGATGGGCTGTGCTCTTGTTGTGATCTCAAGTAGAAAGATTTTTGCGTTCACATAGGTGCTGACGAGAAGAGGAATAGTTTGCAAACAACAAGAGTTCCACTTCCCAGAATCACAGGGGCAGAGACATACATCATCTTTAGGGAAATGCGTCTTCTTGCCAGCTCTGTAGAAGAGAGGGAAACCCTTGAAATCGGAACCTTTCTTCTGTCATGTTTTCGGGGCCGCAAGTTGAGATAAATTCCAAGCGTGACAGTCTTCATTGCACTGTTTCGGCTTCTATTTTCATTATTTTTTCTAAGGCATTCTTGTTACAAGATCAGAACAGTCAAATAAATGACGCTCTTGTAAGGGTCAGTTATCTCGGCCAGTACTTGTAGTCTAATGCATCCGCAAAGATGTTTGAGCTATACCTTACTGACTTCGTCATCCAGCTGGTTGCAATATTATCAACGAGCTTTATTATGCTTGCTGTGGATATCTTCCTTTTAAGGAGGCACAGTGAGCACGACATGTGCTGCTCGCGGAAGTAGGGAAGGTTGATTATCCGTAGAAGAAACGTTAAAGCGGGGTGTTTTCAAGTTTTGATGGTCTTCTACCAACCGGCATACACATTCCAGATGATCAAGTACACATCCCAGATGATCTAAACTGAGACGCGACCCGTGAACTGTGATTCTGGATGCAGTTTCTGGGAGCATTAATGAGCAGTAGTATGAACGAGTTTCGGCCAGCACCACGGGATTAAAAGAGGAAGGATGGCCGATACCGTCTCAAAACCAAACCCAACGAGTTGCACTTAAATGTGAATTCGAGCCCGTCTCATTTCTCACATTAGCACATGAGAACCTAAACAAGTTCGATCGGCTTTTTCTCGTATGCTCTTTCGATATAACTGTACTTATTATCCCGCGCATGTTACATCATCTACATGTCAAAATCTCACAACAATTGTAATTAGATATCCGTAAAATAGGGTATTGCTTCACATGATTGAGGTCTAATATCTTATAAGGTAGCCAAACTCACCTAGCAACCCATGTCTTGAAATCCAATTATAATAATAACAGATGAAAGACGGGACAAATGCAAGCGAAAATTTCCCAACAACACACCCTATTGTCGTCCATAAAGTAAAAAGTTACCTTTCCGGGGGATCTGAAATCCAAATATGCAAGCCACCGTCCAGTGGTGGTGGAAATTAGCAACTGAGCCATTTCTAACCACCATTCAAGACCGCCAATGATATGCCCATAATACGGGAGTACGAGAAATCGGGAGGCCACGGCAAAAAGTACAACCACATGAAGGAAAATTATAACAGAAATGTTACACTTTCAATGTTTCTCGTCAAAATTTTATCAAACTCCTACATAACTATAACCAAAGAGGCCTGAAAAAGAGCTCAATAAGCAATCTCAGAAAACCTAGAGACCTGAATAATCAATGACAACGGTGGGAACCTTTCAGAGACGGACAGACATCGAACCACATTGACGTGCTGACTCTAAGTTTCCCTTCTGTTAGACCTCTTACGAGGCGCTGCAGCAGCAGCAGCAGCATCTTCCTTCTCATCCTCATCTTCCTTGTCCCCTTGGCTACCTTGGTTGTCGGAAGTCTCAGCAGCCGCTTCAGTCCGTGTCTCCACTACATTGGCCTTCAAAATTCACAGGCAAGGAATGAGATCGAAGACCATTCAATCGTGCAGTATAAATTGGTCCAGTATAAGTTTGCAATAGTTTGTTAGCAACAGTATACAACAAGTACAGAGCACATACCACTGGTTTCTTGCCGCCAAAGAGAATTTTGAAGAAAACGGTCAGGATGACAACCACAATAGACCCGAGTACACCAATTGCTATATTTGGCTGTTCCTCAGCTTTCTCGATGAGTTCCTGCGAAAACAAGATTCACTCAGCGAACCTAACGGAATTGAGTAGGCAAAATACAAAGCTAAGCCATATTAGATGGCCATAAAAATATTGTCCAAGCTTGCCTACATACCAAGATCTTAGGTTTGTATGGCTCCAAGAAAGGAACATCTGCTACCTTGTAGAGGACATCAAAAACCTTTTTCTGGAAGCATCATTCAAGACATAAATCAGAAACTATGGTACCAATCAGTAAAACCAATTTTCAAATGCTGAAGGAAATAAGGAACCTACCTGAATGGCTGAGAGTCCATCGGAACCAGTAGCTTTATCCTCTTCCTTTTGCTTCTCCTTTTCAACTTCGAACTTGGGTTTCCATGCTGTTTCCCTGTATGACTCTGCCACCTTCTCATCACTTGAGATCAAGATATTGTCAAACAAGATTCCATCTTGCATAGTCCAAATCTCAATACCAATTGCAGCTATTGGCTCAAAGCTGGGTCTCTCGAGCTCGAAGTAGTCAGGATTCGGGATCTCTTGAGGTTTCCAGATGCCCTTGTAGTTCGGGTTATCAATTAGAGGAGCATGCCACTTCCCTTTATATGCAGGGTTCCTTTTCATTGGCCTCTTCCACTCACCGCAACCAGGTGCTGTCTCACACTTCGGGTTGTCAATTTTAGGTGCCTCAAACTCACCATCTTCCTCGTCATCCCAATCCTCAGGCTTTGTAGCTTCAGGATCATCAATCTCCTCGGGCTCGTCATCCAACCAACCTTCGGGCTTCACTGCCTCTTCATCTACAATTTCCATCGGGGCATCCTCATCCCAATCATCTGGCTTCACTGAATCAGGATCTGGGATCTTCGCTCGCTCATCCCAATCCTCTGGCTTCTTATCATCTGGGTCGGGAATTGTCTTAGGTGGGATGAGTGCCGGCTCGAAGTCTTCAGCCGAGAGGAAATTTGCCTTCTTCTTCTCCTCACCATCTATCAAAATCCTCAGTTCATTATCAGGCTTCAATACAGCAGTGTAGACATGAGAGAGTTTGTCATTGGGCACAGATGGAGGGTACTTGAGATGGTGTTCCACGTAATTCCCAGTTTTGGGATTTTTGTGCTTGAAAATGAAATGCACCTTGTTGGTAGCACCACATTTATCCGGCCCAAACATTATAGTGTATGGAGACTCATTATTAAATTCCTTGACTTTCCACCCAGCATCCTGTGGACGGAGGTACTTCAAGTATGAACCGCCACATTCAAGCCCATTCTGGAGTCGGACTTCATACTGTAGAACTACAGTTCCGTCCTTAAGACTCACGGCATCATCAAGCTCATTCACAATCGCATACTTCCTTGCCTTCTCACTGACGAGAAGGCCATAATCATCATGTCCCTCACTTTTGGAGTGCTTCCACACACCTAAATACAAGATTAAACAGAGACACTAAGTTCAAAGTTATGTAATAACTATTTGACATGCTTCATATGAGTAGCAAAAATGCCCCTACAGGGCCTTAACAGATACATAAAATCCTCAAGAGCACAGAGTATTCTGTAATGTATAAATGACCATGTAAATGTCCATGGCTATCGTATGTGCTTCAAACACATCAGCTCATTCGACCATAACAATCTCAAAGTCAAATTCCAAAAATCATTTCCATACACTGTTCAAGACCGTAAGAGGAAAACATTGGTACACTGAAAACTTGGCAAGTTTTATGCCGCAGTAAATATATCATCGACCAGAGAACCACAATGCTTTTGATCTGTCAAATATTCAAATAGTACCGGCACTACACTTCACCATGGCTCATGCCATGTTAAACTGTTCTTAATACCATTGTCGATTATTATTTGTGACAATGGCTTGAAAACATCAAACTAATTAAGATCACAAGATGCGCTACACGAAAAGGAGCTTCCTTTCCATACCAAAATCTTCCATTGTCTTTCCAAAATCTTACATTACACGATATACACTATTTGCATTATTCAAATCATTCATTCAATGAGAAATCAATGTAAAGCAAAGTTTTGGGCAACCCGACTGTATACGCTAGATACTCAGAAGACACATATTCGTACCAATTGACCTACGCTACAGTTCTATCTATAAAGAGCGAAAAGCTCAAACAAGTAATGCATCCTCTCAGAACTTCAGAAAGCATACACAGGGCAATATACTAGGCATTTTGCTGGAGCATTTCCATTATAGGACGTCACTATCATGGGAGCATAACTACGTTCCTTCTCAAAAAAGGAAGAAAGCATATCTATATAAACTGACAAGCGCAACAGCGCAAGGTCGAGCACTAAACAGAATTGGTTACCTTGGTAATCTTCCTTCTCCGACACGACCCATCGTCCCTCAAAAGACTCGTCGAACGAATCGTAAAAGATCTGCAAGCCACCCAAAACACAAATCAACTCCCGTCGAAATAGACGCGCCCGTCGTCCGAAATTCACACGCCAAACGAAACAAAATGAACCGTCCGGCACGGTCGCTCGAAGAACCCACCACATCAGAGGCGCAGATCTGGAAGCTGATCAGCAACACCGTCAACGCCTGAGCCGCCAGCAGACGAATCCGCCTCTCCCCCATCATCACAGAACCTGCAAACACACAGCCCCAAGGAAACACAAAAACACGAAATCAATCGCAAACCAAATCAAAAACCCTAAACGCCATCGACCTTCGACCTTAGCGACCGGAAGCGAAAGGATTTTAAGCTCCGATCCGGAGCAATGCAGGACGGGGATTGCTCACCGTGATGAGTGACGAACAACCGGAATCGGAGGGAGGATGCGATCGGATCGAACTCGAGAGGAGGCTCTAGATTTGGATGCGAGTTTCTGTGAAGGCTTACGATGTTCGCTCTTAAGTAACGAGTAAATGTTGGATCCGCAATGGTGCCACATCACTGGGGCGAATCAGGAGGGGACAGCTAGGACGTAGTGGGCCCCGCCCCGGTTTTGGAAATCGATCGACGGCTGGCATCAAAAGTCGCGACTTGGTTTGCGATTAGTAAAAAGTTCCCATTTCTTGCGATTTTATTTCAATATCGCGACTTATGAAATTCAAATTTTCTATTTACGTTTTTGAGTTTTTCTTCTATAGAGGTAAAAGTTATTTTAAGAAAATGTCGGGCCTAGACACGTGGACCAAACAGGGGAAAAACAGGGTTGAATGAATCCAATTCCCCCCGTTGGACACGACACTGAGCGCATTCAGCATCTCCCCACGTATACGCCAATTTCTTGCGACCCCGTCCTACACGCCCACGCGAGTCTGATTACCCCGTGGCGTTGATGATGGTCAACTAGCCCACAAAACTACGCCTCTACAAGGAGAAATATATTCGGTGATTAGTAACCATAACGCCATCAGTTCACGTGGTTTACATGAGCCTAGTTAGCTCTATTCAAAGGGCGACACGGGTCCTTTGATATGAATTGGCTGGAATATAAACAGAAGACTAAAATCGGAGACTTTCTTTTTTCTTTTCTCGGCAGACCAAAAAAGGATTGAGCATTGCTCACATTTAAACTCATGCTTAAAACTTTCTCTCGTCTTTTCAATTTTCAATGGCCTTTTACATTTTCTCTTAGACAAGAACGACGAAGGCACATTTTCTCTTCTTTCTCTAGCACTTTCCACCGCCTCTACCTCCCCCAAAACACCCGTCGGTAGCCGTTGGATCCCGAGCCACCGTTGCCTCCACCTCCAAAGCCCCATCAACAGCTATAATTCATGAGCTGACTCCTCTCTCTCTCTCTCTCTCTCACACACACACACACACACACGCACGATCACACACACGCACTGGGAAGGTGAAGGCGGCGAGACGTGCTGATGAAATAAAGAAGACATGTCTCCGTCGTTCTTCTCCAAGAGAGAATGTAAAAAGCCCTTGAAATCCAAAAGATGAGAGAATTTTACGCAAAAGTTTATACGTGAGAATTTATTGTTACTTGTGCTCCGTCCTTTTTTCGGATTGCTAGTCAAAGGAGAGAGAAAAAAAAAAGTTTTCAATTTTAGGCTCCGTTCATTTCATGAAAAATAAACTAATAATGAAAAACATTTTCTTTTAATGGATAAAACACCTTCAAAAGTGAGGGAAAATGTTTTCCACTTTTTGCAAAGAAGAAAACAATTTCCCCCTCCTTCTTTCATCATTTATTATAATTATTTTCTTTTCTTTTTTTTTAAATTCTAATTTTTTAAATTTTCTTTTTCTTTTCTTATCCTTCTTCCTCGATCGGTCGCCGACCACGGCGGCGATCAGTGAGCAGCCTGTAGCAAGGCCGAGCTCACCCGAGGTCGGCAAACTTGAGCGTTGCTCAACCAGCCTTGGGCGAGCTCGCCTGTGGTCGGTCGTCGGCCACCGCCATGGCCAACAACCGGCCGAGGAAGAAAAAGGAGAAAAAGAAAATTAAAAATATTTTATAAAAATAAAAAAAATTATTAGAAGTACTAAAAAGAGGAAAATATTTTTCATACTAAATAATGGAAAATATTTTTCGAGATTTTTTCAAATTGCAGCCGAACATCAAAAAATTGTTCCATTTTTCAAGAAAATGATTTCTTGAAAAATACTTTTCACAAATATAACATTTTTCGCAAAACGATGAGAACCTTAATTTTTTATTTTACAACTGATGACACTCTTTTGAGTAGACCTAACTCGTGAGAGTATTCATTTGACCTTTTTGAGTAGAGCTAACTAGCCTTGCGTCGTAAGCCGATGACGCTGTGAATACTAACCACTCCGAAGAATTAAAAGTGTAGTGGGTAAATGAAGACATGATTATACAAAGCCTGACAATGTTAGAAATGCTGTGCTTTTTTTTGGTCGAAAGAAATGCTGTACTTCAACGCTCTCTTTCCTCTGAAAGCTTTTCCGGTCCAAATGAACTAAATATCTGCAACAAAATCCCATCAACACAATATTTCGAGACGTAATTCAGGAGAACCTAGGCTTCTACATATATCTATTCAGTTTTCACCCCATGACAGAATCGAAAAATCATCCAACTACAACTTTCATTGATGCCCGGCAACATATACTATTTCTTCTCAAAATTTGTAGTTATGACGCAGAAAGCCATTCATAGGTTGCCTCGCTTAAGTTTCCCTTCTGGTAGATCTCCTACGAGGAGCAGCAGCTGTCTCTTCCTTCTCGTCCTCGTCTTCCTCGTCTCCACCGCTACCTTGACCGTCGGAAGTATCGGGAGCTGCTTCACTCTGTGCCTCTGGCACAATGACCTTCAAATTGCAGGGGAGGGTGAAACACAAATGGCAGCAGAAGAATTGCTTTAACTGTTCCAGCATATCTTAGGCTAAAATTAGCAAAATGGAGACAGGTTGTGCACATACCGCTGGTTTTTTTCCACCAAAAAGGATCTTGAAGAAAAATGTCAAAATTATGACCACAATGGAAACCAGCACGCCGACTGTTATATTCGGCTGTTTCTCTGCCTGCTCGATAAGATCCTGCAAGCACAAAAAATTATTAGAGTTAAAAAAGACTTAATTTAGCTGTTGATAATTTGATATCAAGGTTATTGAAAGTACAGGCACGATAGCCATACCAAGATCTTAGGTTTATATGGCTCCAGGAAAGGCACATCAGCTATCTTGTAGAGGACGTCAAAAACTTTCTTCTGGAAGCATTAACCAAGGAACTCCTTTTCAGAATAATATTGAAGAACATAGGAAAACAAAACACTTCAAAAGCTAAAAGGGATCAACACTTACATGGACGGCTGAGAGACCATGGGAATCAGCGTCTTTATCGTCCTCCTTTTGCTTCTCCTTTTCAACTTCAAACTTGGGTTTCCATGTTGTTTCCCTATATGTCTCTGCTACCTTCTCATCACTTGCAATTAGTATATTGTCAAACAAAATTCCATCTTGCATTGTCCAAATCTCAATACCAATTGCAGCTATCGGCTCAAAGTCTGGTCTTTCAAGCTCGAAGTAGTCAGGATTCGGGATCTCTTGAGGTTTCCAGATGCCCTTATAGTTCGGGTTATCAATTAGAGGAGCATGCCACTTCCCTTTATATGCAGGGTTCCTTTTCTTTGGCCTCTTCCACTCACCGCAACCAGGTGCTGTTTCACACTTGGGGTTGTCAATTTTGGGAGCCTCCCACTCACCATCTTCCTCATCATCCCAATCCTCAGGCTTTGTAGCTTCAGGATCATCAATCTCCTCGGGCTCGTCATCCAACCAACCTTCGGGCTTCACTGCCTCTTCATCTACAATTTCCATCGGGGCATCCTCATCCCAATCATCTGGCTTCACTGCATCAGGATCTGGGATCTTTGCTCGCTCATCCCAATCCTCTGGCTTCTTATCATCTGGGTCGGGAATTGTCTTAGTTGGGATGAGTGCCAGCTCGAAGTCTTCAGCCGAGAGGAAATTTGCCTTCTTCTTCTCCTCGCCATCTATCAATATCCTCAGCTCATTATCAGGCTTCAATACAGCAGTGTAGACATGAGAGAGTTTGTCATAGGGCACAGATGCAGGGTTCTTGAGATGGTGTTCCATGTACTCTCCAGTTTTGGGGTTTTTGTGCTTGAAAATGAAATGCACCTTGTTTGTTGAACCGCATTTGTCTGGTCCAAACATGATAGTATAAGGAGACTCATTATCAAATTCCTTGACTTTCCATCCAGCAGCCTGAGGTCGGAGATACTTCAAGTATGCACCACCACACTCGAGCCCATTCTGGTGTCGAACTTCATATTGCAGGACAATCGTTCCATCCTTAAGACTAACAATCTCATCAAGTTCTTTCACAATTGCATACTTCCTTGCTTTCTCACTGACAAGAAGGCCATAATCATCATGTCCCTCACTTTTGGAGTGTTTCCATACACCTGAATCCAAATATGATACATATATTAACCGCAGAATTGACAAAGAAAACCGTTTAGCATGCTGCATAACACATTCAAACGTTAAAGCATGAAGCATCATGCAGATAATTTTGAGTAATGGAACCACAGGATACACCATGACAACTACGGATGGGAATCCTAGATGCTAATGCAATGATCTTCCCATTCATGTACACTTCATCTTTGCAAGCAAATGATATCTTCAAACAGAATAACAGTTTACATGCCTTTGCACCATGAAAATCATAATAGTATGGGCATCCTAAAATTATCCGGCTGGCAAAACTGACAGAATGCGCCTCATTTAGAGAAAGGAAATGCAGGAAAAAATAGACATAGCAGCCAGATGGTGGGTTGAATATTCGGCGATCAGGAAATTTCCGGCCATTCATGCGACAATGTATTGGCAGTTGGATGTGAAGAGAGAGAAAGAGAGAGAGAGAACAAAAACCTAATCAATGCAGTAAAAGTGAAAGATAATAACCAGCAACCCACCCGATAATGCTAGTCGAAAATTATATTCTGAAGCCCAAAGGCATATTCTGCAATACTAACATGTTGAGAAATCATTTGAAATCCATCATCACAGCCACATAGAAATCATTAGAGGAAAGGCTTCATTGCTCTGTTTGAGAATATTGTTCTCTCTAGCATGCAAGAGAGACCCTATACCTCCATTTAGATGTTATTTTAAGCATGTCACCATGTTACCATCACTCGAGCCATTATGGACCCAAATCTTGTTGTTTTAATTGATTGCCATGTGTCACAATTAACTCAAGTTGAAAGCAGGAAACATCTCAAATGGTACTTAATCAGTAATAAAATGGTAAAAGCCTCAAATTGATCAAACCTTCATAAGACATGGATAGTCAAAAGACTTTCCTTGCAAAATCCACTTGTTAGATTGTCACCTTAAAGTCAAGGTGCGTTAATTATGTTGCACCAACATTCCAACAACACACGTGCTAGAAATAAACTTGCTCAATAGGAGATTGGTGTGAGGCAGATATATGGCATAAAGGAGATTCCCGCAATCTATGACGTCCGACAAAGAAATCGGTATCAAAAGGACAACGAAATAAGATAAGATAAACTATACAAGAAACCAAAAAAACCTAGAAATAAAAAAATGGCAATAACATTACCAAGAATGCTTCTCAATTACATAACAAAATCGGCTGTTCACCTTCAACTTTAAATGCGCTTGAGGAAGGGGCAAATGCAATTTTAGCTTGAGAAAACTATATTCATTCCCGAAACCAGAAACTTTGTCAACATTACTAGTCGAATTGCATCAAGCACACGCACTCACTCTCGACGATGCAACAAAAATCCGTACCGTTGTAGTCATCCTTCTCAGACACAACCCACCTTCCCTCGAATGGCTCCTCAAACGACTCGTAGAAGATCTACAACCAAAAATAGCAACAACAACAACAACAACAACAGCAAAGATCAGCTCGAATCGAAAATCCATGGCAGCACACAAACATGTCCTGATTCCGCACGCTGAACAGACACAAATACAGCTCGAGAGCGCAGCTCAATCGAAGCACGCGCGTTTTACCTCGGACGCGCGGATCTGAAGAAAGGCGAAGCCAGTCAGCAACAGCGTCAACGCCGGCGCGAGCCGAGGGATCCGCCGCCTTCCCTCCATCCTCATCAACGGCGCTGGAAAAAGAACGGCGAACGCACAACAAGAATCGATTTCAGCGACGACCGAAACGAAACCAAACCGAATCGAAACCCTAGAGACGTCCGATCCTCAGCACTGCACTGGCTTCGACGCAGTTACTAAAAAGAATCGGAGGTCGGAGGACGAGCCCGGGGGTCGTTACCGTTGAGCGGCGCTCGATATCGGAATCGGGGGTGACGCGACGCAACAGGGAAGAGACTTGCGGTGGTGTTCGAGACGGACGACGACTTCGACCTCCCGAGTGTAAATACTGCGAAAGAAAGGAAAGACTGGCGCTACTGCTGTGCCCAGTGCACCGCTGCAGGCTCAAAAGCCGCCGTCCGGGGTCATTTTAGGGAAGGACAAAAAAGAGCGATACTTGTACGGACGTCTAACTAACCAATTGATCACGAGACGCGTCCAGCACGTGCGAGGTTATGTACAGTACAATACTGTTGTTGAACTGGGCCACTCTATCCTTTTTATTGTGAGCTTTACCTGATCAATGCTCTAAAAATTAAATATGGCGGAATTGCACCATAACAGAAAAATGATACGCATTCATTTTTATTGATTGATTTTTCTTAAATTAATATAGTAAAAATAACGTTTTATGCATCGATCACAAGTCTGAGATGATACAATACGATGGGCCGATTAAATTGTTGCGGGCGCCATCCTTTTATGTCTTTGTATTCATTTTTAGCGATTGATTTTTTGATATGTCGTTATCTCGTGTGGGAGGTATTTGGGAGATGGGATTAAATATCAGTGGGCGCGGTTGATGACCAAACTAAGCCAAACCGGACATTTTAAAATTTTCTGGTTGGTGTCAGACCTCGAGTCTTGATGTGACTTGGGAACCTTCTGGAAGAGGGATTGAATCGAGCGGTGGTGGCCTGGTTGTGCGCGGGTCGTCGTTGACGTTGACTTTCCGTTACGCGGACTTTTCAAGGGCAGCTTCCTATCCTAGTACGCGAGAAAGTTTGTGGATGTTTGATGTTTCCTGTCCATGACCTGAGTAGTTTTATTGATCATTTAATTTGTGGAGAAATTCAAACCCCTAAAAACTTAAATATGATGATGTTGGTCTGCAAAAATCAGCTTATAGAATCGATATGACTAATTGTGATTGATTACCCTGAATGGCCAATTGATAGGGTCACTTTGCGAAATGAATTACATAAACTAGTTTTGGCGTTTCTAAACATTACTAGTCAATGTTACAAAAATCATGTGAAAGTTGCTAATTGCAGGACACCACTACCTAAATTTACCATATACATAGACAGGATGATGATGCTCACAAGTTATCGCATAGATTTGAAATATATTGAGCATACTAAGATCTACCTGGCCTGTTAAAGGGCATTTCCGACTTTGACGGATCAAGCAAGGGCATAGCTACATTACAACAAAATCGGGAGAAATCGATACTCGTGTCTCTGCTTCTCGTTCATGCAAGTTGCTCTTAAGTTGATCAAAAGAACGTCCAAGGTCCGAGGTGGTGAAGAAGTGATAACGGTCAATGTCTTGAAGTACATTAGCGTTGCCATGCAAGCTCGCGAAATAAACCACAAGGTTAATTTATAGTTCCTAAAGTCTGTATAAGACATGATCACACCGAAGGCCAAGCTTTCAAGTGTTACATCACACAGGTTAAGATATTCACTGTCCAATCGTAGTTCACTCTTGAGCGCTGCCTTTAAAGGACTCCTGCATACATTCTGAACTCGGGAATTTGATCTCCATACAGGAATTTAGCAACTGCCAGAATATTCAACCATGCTCCTTGAAGTCTAGGCGATCTTCAAGTGACAGAGAACTCGTCGGTCATTAGGAAACATCTGGTCCAGGCAGACGGTGCCTCATCAGTCCTCTCTCGACATCAAGCTCAAAATTAGCACTTGAAAAGTGGGAGCTTGAAAAGAAAGGTTGCAAATCGTAAATTTCGTACTCCTGCGCCTGTGATATAATCAGAGGCAAAAAATTGTAAGTCTGGTTCTAAACACCTACAGACCAAAACTCCACATGATGAGGATGGGTGAATTCGGAGGTTCAATTACCTTGCTCTGCAGTTCTTCTACCTTTATGTCAATTTGGGTGATGAACCTTGAAGAAGTACCGTTTACAATTTCTTCAAAATGAAGTGCATTCTTCACAAGTTCACGGAGAAGATGGAGGAGCAGTTTGTTGTAGTCCTTCTTGAATGTCATATACTTTCTAAAGCTCTGCAACAATGTATCTCAAATCATGTCAGCCAGCCACCTCAAGAGCTTCAAGGGTACAAAAAAAGTCGAGCTTTTATGGCCTACCAGCCAAATTTTGACTCAATATGTCAGTGCTAGTGTCAATCATATAAAGCTGAAATAGACTGAAAGCAAAGTATGTAGGGTTGGGTTTGCAGAGATTGCACAGTTGCCCAGTGGGAGTCACAAATAAGGTTAGAGACAGTGCCAAAAAAATAGGACAAAGTGCTGATGAAACTTTCAAATCCATTTTACATTCTTCACTGGTTAGAGATTTTGAGAGAAGTTTCTTCAACTTATGGGTATCCGCCAACTCAAAGCATCCCTCATGGTCATGCTATATGCACAATTAACAGTCTGTATGCATTACGCACGATAACAGCAAATTAAGGAGTTCATAAATAAGGAGAAGAAACGTGAAGAAAGATATAACAGATTAATCACCACAACTTATGCCAAGAGAAATAAGAAAAAGTGCATTAGACGAGATTGATTATTAATTTGTTTGATACCTTCTGCAGAGCTTTCTGTACCCCAAATTTTTGGGTTGAAATAAATGAATCCAGTAGGACACGAATTGCCATATCCACATCTTCTTGTATGACATGCTGCCTAAGGTGCATCCTCGCATGTGCTTCAGACATACGTATCATTGACTCTATGTGACGTACGGCAATTGGGACTCCTTGCCCGTGCTACATATCAGAACAATAAGAGCATCCATGTTACTGCCAAGAGAATAAGGCCCAAAAAGGAAGTAAATCCCATACAAGCGAGAACTTACCGAGGATTCTCTCCTAAGTTCTGCGTAAACATGTGTAAGCTTGTCCATATCCGAGTCGTGCAGTCTTGGAAAAACATTCAATTTAGCATAAGTTATGTACTTCTTCAGCAAATCTTGTGGAAGTATCTGCACAAAAATATAGAAATTAAAATGGTTAGGAAGGTGAAACAAGCACAAACAACAAAATAAACTACTTAAAAAATGCCAAGAGAATAGTTTAGGACCTCAGGATCAAGAGGTACAGCAGAGGCTTGACTGTCTTGCTCGTATCCCCCTTGAGACTGATCATCTATAGTTGCACCTTTTGGTTGGGACTTAAAATGACTATCGACTACAAATCTTGCGAGCATCTCATCAGTAACTGGATCGACCACATCCTGCCCAGTTAATTTAATTCCAGTCAGCATATAACTCTAGATATGGGAATCCATAAAAAGGGAGCAGCAGCATTTGCAAAAACAAACCTTTACAACACAGAGAATGTCAAAACGAGAAATAATAGGATCTGTCAACTCCACGTTTTGTGAAAAATTCTTTGAGGAATCATATCTGCATAACAAGTAATCTATCAAACATGAAGCTTGATTCTATTTCTGCAGTAAAGTAACCTGTTAATCATTCTAGATGATACGTAAATGCCTATCTATGGATCAGGTTCACAAGGTAAAGGAGGGGATACAGTTAGCTGCATAAATAACAACTTCCTGAAAGGTGCGCAGTTTCTCTGCTCTAAAGGCAAACAATTCTCTCTTTACGCGCTTGCTGGAAAATTACATCTGATTATGAAATCATTAAGATGAGGCATTGTGAATTAGTGACTAGTGCTCACTACCTGTGATGTTTTTATTCCAACTTAAGTAAACTAACTGCAGCATACCTTCCCCCAATTGGATTTGCAGCGGCAATGACAGAGCACCGCGCCTGGAGAGAGGTGACAATACCAGCCTTCGATATGCTAATGCTCTGCTGTTCCATAGCTTCATGTATGCTTACCCTGAAAAGAGAAATGTCCCTGTTTTAAGGAGGGGATTGCAAAAACAACATGGTCCAGTAACATCAAGTCATATATATATATATATATATATATATCCTCTCAAACCTGTCCTGGTCATTCATCTTATCAAATTCATCGATGAGACATATTCCTTTGTCAGCCAGGACAAGGGCTCCTCCTTCAAGAGTCCACTCCCTTGTGACTGGATCCTTGTGTACTGCTGCAGTAAGACCCACGGCAGAGGCCCCCTTACCAGTGGTGTACACAGCCCTGTGCCCAGTCTTCTCCACATACCTTCAACAAAATCCTCAAATAATTGATGTATATATTTGCATCAGTTTGGAAAAATCATAGTTGACCTCAAAAAATACCTACTTGAGAAATTGTGATTTTGCGGTGCCTGGATCACCAAGGAGAAGTACATTGATATCTCCACGCAGTCGGTGCTTCCCCTCAACATTTTTTTCTTGTCCTCCAAACATAGCAAGGGCTATCGCGGTTTTTATGTCCTCGTGACCATATATTGATGGAGCGATAGATTTAATAATCTGGGAGTTTAGTTTAGCAATGTAATGAGCAAAAACAATAATCTGCCAAGTCACAAATATCAGATAAGTGGAACAGGGATGATCACAATGACGTACCCTTTCACCTACTCTGGGGTCTTTAGCCAGCTTTTCAATTTCTTCTTTGTCTTCTTGAGTGAGCTTGTAAGCAGAAAAGAGATCTTGCTTCTTTGCCACATAGTTTGCTTCAACAACGGTAGCAAAGACAGGGAATCCATTTTTCGTATTCAAAGATAGGTCAAAATTATTCGTATAAATACCAGTAACCTCCTGGAAGAATGGAATTCATTAGAAATCAGAGTATAATCACCAGCTCAAGAGAGAAGTTGAAGAAGATGACTGTACAATTTCTTCCCCAGGGCGGGCACAATCAATGAGATCATTTAGCAGTATCACTTCCTTGTATCTGGGAAGCCGACCCGCAGGAACAATTCCAGGACTCTCTTGCAGCGTAAGTTTTTGGTAATTCCGGTAGATTGTCTGGAACAAGCAAGGATAATGGATATGTGAGCTCAGTTAGGTAATTCATCATCAATATCACTTCAACAAAAGTCTAGCAGAAACAATCAGTGAACTAGGCCCTATATTACTTTCTCGACTTTGAAATAATGCATCCTCAGTCACTCTTAATCCTATTGGCATTATCTGCAATATTCGGGTGAAATAAACCGGACAATGGATCTTCATTTACCTGCTCAATATTGACGGTAAAAGGTCCCTTGGATTGGCATTCAGGGCAAGAACCAACCTTCACTTCAGAATAGGAATTCTGAAAGAATGGTCCAAGAATAGTCCCACACTTGTTGCAGTCATACTTTACCTGCTGCAACTGAGGAAAGACTCCGGAACGTCTAGTGACAACTCCCCCGATTCGAATCATGGTATTTAGGTGGATCTGCCTGAAAATAACAAGTCATGAAGAAGAAAATGAAGGATAAGAACCATCTACCACATCATTGCAGTCCCTTCTTACCTTATATTACGTATCTGATCATAAACAGGTAGATTCGTAATACGAACATAGATCTTTTGATGGATGTTCCTGTACTTTTCATGTAATTCAAATACAACTTTCTGGGCTACTTCTTCCATGACTTCAAGAACAGGTTGAGGGGCATCTGCCAGCCAGATCGCAATATTTGGATGGACATATATGAATTCTTTGTAGTCAATCTCCAGACTACACCTATTGGCTGCAAAAAGGGATCAATCTATGAGGAAAAAGGAACACCGACTAGCTGGAGGACAAATTAACTGAAAAAATTATCCACTGCTCGCACAACAATCAATCAGTTGACTATACCGTTCTCAGTTTTTACTAGATATAAATACAAGTAGGATGAGATCATTTACCTGATACCATCTCATTGATCAGCTGAACATATTCAGGCTCTCCTCGGTCATTTTTGGAATTAACATATGTAAGTAGGAATTCCTTAAATTTCTTGGCAATGAAACGCCGCACTTCATCCCTGGTTACCCATTCTCTCAGTGTTCCCTGGACACGGTACATCTCAAACTCCCCTTCCTCATCGTCCTCATCCTGCAAAAGCACCTCACAGTATGTCAGAGAAAGGGAGGTTATCTTGACCCCTAGAGCAACACGAGAAATAGACCCATTGAAAAAATTGATACACGAGAATGGATGTGATGCAGTCCACCACCTCATACGGATCATCGGTCTGATCAGTCATTGGCACATCCTCCCTTGAGTGTCCCCCTGGCGATCTTCCTGGTGGACTTGGCGGGCCATCAGTATCATCAGTGCTTCTCGGCATATTTGGACGTCTAAAATCAGCTCTATGTCTCTTTGAAGGTCTATAGGTGTCATCATCCGTATCTGCGGCGGCAAATTGAAGTCAGGATACAAGAATTTCCGTATATCGTTGTTCGGTAGTAATCATTTCATAGGAACTTGTCGACAAATTCGATTCTTTAACAAAAAACTAGAACAAGCCAAATTCCATTCTTTCACGAATTTGGGGAGATCTCTACATCTCAACACAAACAGAAGCTTCGATGCACGAAGTCAACAAACACAGAGCTGGTGCTAACATCGCCAAACCCGTGCCAAATTTGGAAATCTGACCGCAATATGTTTATGTGTACCTTGGTCGTGGAGAAGCTGAGGGAGCTTGCGATTATTGACACGGCCATCACGGGCTTCGAGCTCGACTTCAGCGGCCCTACGATCGGCCATGATCTGATCCAAGTCCCTCTCGTCCTCATACGACTCGTCGAGCCCAAGCGACTCATACTGATCGTTCTCCTCCATTCTCTGATAATCGCTGCATATCAAAAACAAAGCGAGGGAAACGCCGACAACAACTCCGTCAACGAGACCAGTAAACGGATGCAGACACGATTAGAGAGCAAAGTCAGGGGATCCGAAGAACTGACTCCATGAAATTGTCATTGAAAAGATCCTCTCCTTCTTCTTCCTCCTCGACCTCCTCCGGCTCGTCACGGATGATGTCGGGGTCGACGGAGGCCTCGTCGTCGGTGGAGAAGTTCTCGGAGGTGCGGCTGGTGTTGAACGGCAGCTGATCGGTGTTGAACGCCGGCGAGTCCGGCGTAGAGGGCGGGTTGCCGGGAGGCGGATTGCCGGAGTTGTCTCCGTCGCTCGCCATGTTTTCCTTACCGAGAGAGAGAAACGAGAAGCGCCGGTGTGCTTGTTGCAGCGGTTGCTCCGTGTGGCGCTGGCTTGGATTAGGGCAATCTCTATCCCTCGGAGAAGCGGGTGAGGCTGTTTTGGCGGGAACTTTTGGCGCCAATTAGGCTGACGTGGCGGTGCCGGGGACGACGATTGGTCGTGGGTCCGGGAAGTGGGCTTTGGGCCTATTGGGCTCTGTTTACCTCTTGGGCCGAAAGGCTCTGTTTCGCCCCGGCCCATTCGAAGTTCCGATTGCATATAACGTTCATATTGGCAAAAATACCAAATCTTCTGTTTCTGTGAAAAGGATTTCCATCGGTTGGCATTTTCAGTTTATTGACAATGGCCATTTCTCAATATTTGATTTAGTTCACGATACATAGATTTCATTCAAACATTGCAAGAGCGTCGATATGGCGGCAAACATGGCGTCAATAGCTAGTTGGTCGCGGTGGTGACTAGCAACAATATCAAAGGAACGATGATCGCTCTTTGAAAAATTAAAAAATAAAAATCCATTTTAGGCGGATGAACTCTAGGCTCAGGAAATGCTCTAATAACCTCAAGAATTAGGTGAGATTGAGTTCAGACCGAGCGCACATCAAATATATTGAATTATTTACGTTTAGTGGTTAAAATGGTAAATTAGGTTGTGCACCTAATTGCTATACATGAAAGACCATTTCTAAACTATTAAATTCGCCCATGGATTTAAGCAGGGATAATTATCAAAAAGTCATAAATAAATTATATTTATATCAATTTAGTTCTAAGCTTTTCAATTTGACCAATCAAGTCCCAAACCTTTTGCCGATTTACCAATGTAGTCCTTTCGGCTAATTTTGGCTAGAATCACTAATATAGACGCTAGTTATCCTATATGACATGGTCAGCACTGACATAAATAATTTTTACAATATTTAAATTTTTTTTCCTATTCTTTCCTTTCTTTGACCTTTCCAACTGACCACAAGTGAGGGTTGCCCTCACTTGGGCTACTATTTGCCACACCAGATCTTGCAAGGGCAACGATTGGCAGGAGCCACCTCGACTGGACAATCGTCGCTCAGGCTTGCTTGTGGTCAGCGAGAGTGACCCCCGCTTGCAATCGGCGAGTGTGGCCTTCACTTCACCGGCCACAACGAAAAAGGAAAAAAAATTGCAAAAATTGCAAAAATTGTTCACATCAATTCTGGTTACTCCACATAGGACAGTCGACATCTATGTCAGCGATTTCTCTCCAAAATTGGCACATTTAGATCATGGAGGGAAAAAAAGGTCGAAATTTTACTTATCTTCTCGATCGGATCTCTCTTTCTCCGTCCGCTCTGTTGCCGACTGCATCCCTTGCTTGTATGTGAACTGAGTAATCAAAGCCACTAGAATCGCCCCAAGGACTACAACTTTTCTCCAATCGGGCAAGGAAGAGATGAAAGAGTCAGTGATCCCGACAACCAGAATGCCAATCAGCACGAGGTAGATGTTCCTTCGGGTTTTCGACCCGGCACTTTGTTTCGCGACGTATTGGATCTTCTTCGCCTCCTCCTTGGCTTTCGCCTTCTTGACCGGCTTCTTCTGGGTGAGGCTCTTGAAGAAGAGTCCCTCATTGCGGTCCTTCTCGACCTGTCCCTCGAATTCTGCCAACTTCTTGTCTCTCTCCTCGATCTCCATTTTGTTGAGCTCCATGGATTCTTCAAATGCTTGCATTCTGGTCTCTATGTTCTCCATTATCTGCCAATAATACTTGTAAAGGAAGATATACATGTGCTTTCAAAAAGATACCCGAAAAATTATGTTTCTCCTTGTAAGCATGATGTACCACGATGAAAGCAATATCAAGAAATATCTCCCTACTAGAAAAGGTGCACACACCTCCGTGCATGAAAAAAATTAACATTTAAAAGATTTTGCAAGATCAACTTATTATAAATATTCAAATTACTATCTTATGAAAAAGATATTATTTACATAATATAGAGAAACTATACATGTACATACATAAAGAGAAAAAAAAAACATCAGAAGTGACACCTATGACGTGATATAACCAACCAATCGGCATTACCGATTACTCACGCGCTATCAATCTTATCATACTTGACAGCATCGTGTATATACATATCACTTGTGATTGGCCAATTATACCACTTGTTCTTATTACGTGATATATCCGCCATACAAAATACTTCTTACTAGACGGAGGGTGCAAAAGTTCACCATTGTTACTTACATTAGCCCAAAAGTTTATTATGCAACAGTAGTATGCTTAGCATATAAATTAATTCCAAGCGTAATATCATAATATCAAGTAAACTGCAAAAATTTAGTACCAACCGATATTCTTTTTGCCTTTTCCCAAATTAGAAGGCAGCATTAGAAAGAGAAAAAACCAATTTCGAAATGTTCTTTTTTAATATTTTCCACTTCGACCAATCGCACTCTCCTATCCCAATATCTAATCGGGTCTGGAAAAATCATGAGGATGAACACAACCGGTTACCCGCTTCGTCGAGGCGTCGGAGAGCGTCCGCCCCGATCTTGTCGAACTCGGCGCCGGCCTCCTCGCCGAACTGGGTAAGGTACGCCGACCGCTCGTCCAAGTAGTCGGTGAGCCGGACCTTCTGCGCCTGGAGCATCGCCATCTGGACCAGCAGCTCCTGCTTCCGGGCGTCCCCCTCCGGCGGCGGCGGCGGGGGAGGGGCGCCGGAGGAGGAGGAGGAGCCGTCGTGCTTGCACCTGCACAGGGAGAGGGCCGGGCGCTTCTTCTTGGGGTTGGGGTTGGAGGGGAGGAAGGCGGAGGGGTCGGTGGGGGAGAAGGAGGTGTGCAGGATTTTGAGTGCGACCATCGTTTCGAAAATCTTTTCTTTGGTTGAAAAATGGGGAAGAAGAAGGAGACTGAGAAGAAGAGGAAGAAGGGATTTTTCTTTTTTGTAATTTTCTGGGACTGTTTTTGGACCTCTCGTTCTTGTGCTGCATTATCTCATTCTTACATGCTGCCTAGTCATAATATTATTATTAGTCCACATGGTGAGTAATAATAACTCATGAGCGATGATAATTGTCGTTATATCTTAGGCCCTCCGTCAAATTGCTCAATTTGACAAATGGAACATATCGCTTTTTGACCCGATTAATTTCACATTAATACAGAGAGAGACTCTCGCCAGAGACGGCTTTTGCCTTTTGCTAACGACAATCTAAAACCTATTTAGTAGAAGGTAAGTGTTCTAAACACTAGTCACGATGGACTCGATTATATATATGAGGTTCAAATGTTCGGAAATTAGAACCGGTCAATTCAAGAGTTATACTACTTTGTATTAGGGATAAGTGGTTTTAGGTTCTGTAAAGGTTTCACTTGGAATCTGAAACCTACTCATGGGAACGGATTCCTCATTTTTTAGAACTTGAAACTTACTTTACATACTTTGGAACCTAGAACCTACCTGTCATAGGTTCCAAGGTCGGTTTCGGGATCTATTCAGATTCTACTTGTATTATTAATTGAACAATTACAACGAATCATCACCTTTAATGGCTATCACTTGCTGCTACGATCCACTTACCATAATTTATATATAGACATACGAAAAATATGAAATATTAACATATCATAAAATGAAAGCTCAGACTAGTTGTTCCAGATTATACATTCATCATCTAACGCCATAGAACACCGTATAATCACAAGAAGACATAGACTAAGAAAAAAACACAAAAATCTTATTTAAGGTTTAAGGTTCCACTTACCTAGAATCTGGAACCGACTCATCGAAATAAGTTATTCAATTTTTGGAACCTGGAACCTATTATGCATATCTTGAAACTTGGAACCTATAGGTTCCCAATGATCAAGTTCTCATATTCCAAGTTCTATATTGGAACCATGCTCACCTTACTATCACTTGCTGTTACAATCCACTGACCACAACTTATATTTAGAGAGAAGAAAAATATGAAATATTAACAAGTCATAAAATAAAAGTTCAGATTAGTGGTTCCCGATTATACATTTATCATCTAATTCCATAGAACAACGCAGAATCACTCGAAGACATAGACAAAAAAAAAACACAACTATTTTTATTAAAGGTTCCATATTCCACCTATCTATAATCTGAAATTTACTTGTCGAAACAGGTTCCGCAATTTATGAAACTTGAAACCTACTTTGCATACTTTTTGTGAGTTAGGTTCCCATTGGTCAGGTTCTCAGATTTTAATTTCTACTCTAGAACCATACTCACCCCTATTTTGTATCCTCCATTTCAAAAACTACCGCTTAACATCCTAGGCTACCAAGAGTAATAATATTCCAATAGCCTTCTTTCACATCTTAGCCCCAAGCGCCTATCTCTAATCTCTGCTCGTCCTACCACCACAAGCCTTCATCTTATTTAAGGAAGTTGAAAGACTATTTGAACCAAACAAGTGCAAAGACAACTTTCAATTTCGAGTAAGAGTTACACAGACCACTTATGTCGTTACTCTCTAAAGGTGTGTTTATTGCGCGGAAAATAAACGTTTCGAAATTTCCAAAACATAATCATTTGTATCTCTTTCAAAAATGACAAGCGAAATTCTTTTTTCATCATTTACAAAAATTTTAGACAAATTATTGTCGATAATGAAAATATATTTGGTTAACTTATTATTTTAGTTGATACAAGCTATCATTTTTTGGAAAATATTTTCCAAATAACTCATTTTTCTCGAAACAAACGGACTCTAAATTTCTATTTAGCAAGCCAACGGAAGAAGTCATTATGAAGATAAGGTACTCTTACCAAACAGCTATTAGGAAAATTGAATAGGAGCCAGAATCACGATGTGTTGCGTGCTCCATTACCTCTGAGCAAACGCAATTGGTGAAGCTTGATCGACAATTGAGCAACCAAGTAATGAACAATGTCCAAGAGAGAGTAATCTTATATGTGACAGAGAAGGAAAAGGCAGAATCTAATAGAAGAATCAACAACTTGTTGTCCAAAACACACCAAGGGAATCAACATATTTACAAACTACAAGCACATCATCATGTTTGCCAGAAGCAAGACACTGAAATTTAACTCCAAAGCAGAGGGAAGATAAATAACCAAATTGTGCAGCATCGCAGAAACTGGGCTCTGGCAATGAGCAACACCTGTTGCTTTCTTGTATGAATACCACTTTGCAATCCAGAGATAGACCAAGAAGTTAATCAGGCTCAAAATCGCCAAGAGCAAGTAGAAGTAGTCGAGATGACCCCGGTTCAGATTATCAGGAATCCATCCAAGCTTTCCATTTTGAGTGGTCACTCTGGTCACGATGGTTACAAGCAAAGTGCTCAGGTAATTTCCCAATGGCACGGTAGTAAGAGAGAGAGCAGAGCACAAGCTTCTCATTGCATCTGGTGCCTGGTCATATAAAAACTCCAACTGCTCGATAAAAGTAAAAATCTCGGCACAACCCACGAGAAAGTACTGAGGAACCTGCCAGAATATCGACATTGGGATGTACTCAAGATCGTAGTAGTTGTTCCTCTTGATAATGGCGAGACGAACGACTTCCAAAATCCCTGCAATAAGCATGGCGATGATAGAAATTACATGGCCGATGCCCATCCGCGGCAGCTGACTGAACCCACGTTCCTTGTCAGTGAATTTCCCGGCATAGGGGACGATAACTCGGTCATATACAGGAGCCCAGAAGATGACACTCAAAGTGTCAAAGAGAGAGAGGGAAGCCGATGGGATCTTGAAGTGTGGTCCCATTTGCTGGTCCAAAGTGTTGCCTTGAGTAACAAACATCGTGCTCATCTGGCTGTACATTGTCGAAAGACTATTCCAGATGCCCATACTTGAAGCAACTTGACGATTGATTTAAGCTTCTCCACTTATGTGACTGTGCAAAGATGCCAGGGATCTATGTTCCTCTTTATGTTATCGGTTGGGATCTCAACAGCAGCCTTATCAAAGAATCTGCAATTTGAAATTGATTAGCAACCGCGGGTTAAACTATCTACGATCGTCAGCATGTTATAAGCCTGCTAAAGCCGATTGTGTCAATCTACTACAAAATTAAAATGCCCAGTTATAGTTCAGCATTGTAATTGTAAGGCATAATTGGGAGGCAAAAGTGTGCCCAGAAGCACAAGTCACAAACACATCCCAACTTGTTCTATGCGAGACAAGCCAAAAAGCTTCTCACGCCACCTGTGGTATTGGAAAAGGAGCATCAAATATTGTAAACTGTGGAACGTACTAAAAAGAAGAGATATTTGCTTCTATGTGTGGTAGGAGACAGCAAAGATGCAACAACAGCGACTGACTTGTGCAATCCATATCCTTCGCAAGGACATTTCTCTGTAATTAACTATCCAAATCTATTAGGAATTTAACCTACTCTCGCTAAGCTTCAACGTTCATTATTTCGTGGAAACATATCCTAACAGAGAGCACTGGTAAATCTGGCATAAATAAATGATTGTGTATACAAATTCCCAGAAAATCTTCGAAATATTTTGAACCCAAAAAAATCAGGGGAGTTAGAAACTTACCGCAACTCATCTGTGTGCTCAAGCTTGCGATTTCCTTTGATAGTGCTTTCTGCATCTGGTGTCTCGTGTAGACGAGTCTTGTCAGCTGGAACTTCTACATTCATTTTTCTGAAGGATGCGACTATTACCTGAGCAATCCTTGTGAGGGGACTGCCTCCAGGTTTCTGTATCCTGTACAACCGGGTACCAGAGAAGAAAAATACAATTGCAATGGCCATTGCAACTGCCGGGATTCCAAATCCCCATCCCCAACCAACATTCATTTGAATCCACACCAAGACCGAGGATGCAATAAGTGCGCTGATGTTGATTGACAAATAAAACCAATTAAAGAACGAACTCTTCTTTTTCCTCTCAGCTTCATCCGTTTCATCGAATTGATCGGCACCAAAGGATGAAACACAAGGCTTGATTCCACCAGTGCCAAGAGCAATCAAATACAGTGCCACAAAGCATGCTGCAGTTTGGGATGTTGAAGGATGGCACTTATCATTTTCGCAGGAAGGCTTTAGTCCAGGAACAGAAGCAGATAATGTTAACAGCGTCATCCCCTGCAGAAGAGTTAGAAGATCCATCTTTTTTAAAACTCTGTCAAAAGATAGGGAAAAGGATTACGTAAAGATGCTTCAAATATCTCAGCTTTCATCATCTCCACAAGTCTCCCAAATAATCTAGCCGTCCATCTGAACGCGATTTCAAGTTACTCCCAATCAAAGGAGCGGAGATGCTCGATCAAAAGACACCATCACAGACACTGGATGCATTTCAGTTGACCTTGATACAACCAGAAGGAAAAGAAGAAAAGCCATTATAGTCTATAAAGAGTGAATTAAGAGTAAATCTTCAATATCAGATTCTTTTTTGTTTTAACGGCAAGACCTATACCAAATCTTAGGGTCGTTTTTTTTTTCTTTTGCTAAGAAAATCGTCCTGGTCTTCTTTGGGCAGAAGAAATATTCATGATTGTAACATCTAATTGGTACCATAATTATCCAGTTGATTTTGAGACAAAGACACGCATGCATCGAAATGCTTCCGATTTGTAGTGCAGTCATCTGAGAACACTCACGATAGCATTCATATTCTTGTCCATGCTTACCAGATCGTAAACCACCAAAAAGATGGCTATTGTCCAATATCGTCCCAAGTACAAATCTGCTAGAAAGGCTCCGATCAGCGGAGTAATGTAGCAGGTCCCTGACCAATTGGTAACATTATTTGATGCAGCAACACTATCCTGGTTTAGGCGTATTTTGAGATAGTTCACCAAATTGGTGCCCATGCCATATAGTAGGCCAACCTGTCACAACCTTCGTTTCCTGATGGAAGAGTCTTTGTTAGAATATAACACTCTCAAAGTCATAATATATGGAATCCAACAACCAATCTAATATATGGAATGTTAAAGATGGACAAATAGCGCCTCTAAACCATACCCAGAATAAGGCGGCACGACTTCCAGTTCCCAGTTTTCGTCATATCGGCAGGATCACCACGGATGGTGACCGTCCCATCTTTTGTGCAAATATCCTCTTCGGCCATGATATCCATCATACTGTCAATACCCTATGTAACTTCAAAAGAACCACCCGAAAACTCAGCAAGTCAACATCTCGGTAAGTAAACAAAAAAAAAAATGAATAAATAAAACATCTCGGTAAGCAGGTCGATCTAACAGGATCATATCAGGATTCTGGAATCAATAATTCTCGTCGAACAGGAATAGTTATCAGTAGAATGCTACTTTGATTCAGAAAAGCCAAGAAATATTTCATGTTCCTAGTGCCTGCGGTATCTTTCAACATCAACTACGGCGCGTGTTTCGAATCTCACCCAGGAATGAGCGAGTAGTCCCCAGGGACGAGACCAGAGCATTCCTAAACAGGCGCCACCCTAACATTATCATCCATAGGGGAAGACCAAAGAATAATCCATTAAACAATCATATCCTCCCAAGAAAGAATAGTAAATTAAAGAATCAAATCCTCCCAATTCAAAAAAAAAATCTTTTTAACTTTATTCCACGGCTACTGCAACCCTCGCTCGAGAGATGTGACCACCGCTTTACAAAATAAGCTGGCGATTAGCCGCAAACGGCACCCTCAAATATTGGCAGACACGCGCAAACAACCTAAGCATTCTTCAGACGATCGGCGACAAGTTAAAACTGTCCAAAAAGAACATCCGCCCACACGTCGACGTCCGGCGGTCGGAACAGCAGGAAATCACGACTTTCCACAGCTCGCAAATGTTAGCATTGACGCGAGAACGGAAGCGTGCCCCCATTCTCGCGACGTATTCGAAGCAGGTAAAGAACACAGAACAACACGCCCGCACACACAGAGACGCCATGGACGCACCTCGATTTCGAACGGAGAGTGAGGTCGATTCAGTGGCCGGCGACGACCGGAAGAGCTCCTGCTTTCCCCACGCACGAGGAGAGGAAGACGAGGAGGAGGAGGAGAGAACCGAGGCAGGGATCTCATACTGTGTGCACCTCACGCAAAAAGCGTCTTTATAGTTTCGATACTTTTGGGTTATAGCTACCAAGCCCTCGCAATGTGCGTTATTTGCAGATTCCTCCCACGGAATTATTTGGTATTTGTTTACCCGCCCGATTCGGGGGCAGGAATCTGCGGCTAGGTCATGAAAAAGACATGTGAATCTTGAATCTTTTCGCTTTCTTTTTTGCTTTTTCTTCTTATTTTTTGCACGTTCAAGTCAACCCCTACTCGTGCGAGCACCGCGTCGAAAGGTCGAGTATATCCTCTGAGTATGCAATATTTGTTGCTGATATCCCGGGTCGCTTAAATTTTTTGGGATTCAAGAGTACTTTCGTTTCATAGAAAAATAAATGATCCGAAAAATATCTTCCTTAAAGAAATCGCTTGTATCGCCAAAAAAAATGAGTAAGCAAAAAATTATTTTCATTATTCACGAAATTATTTAGAAATAAATTGTTATCGATAATGAATATATTTTTTGTTGACAAATTATTTTAAGTGATACAACTAATCATTTTTTTTCAAAAAAATATTCAAATCATTCGTTTTCTGCGAAATTACGGAACCCTTATATATTCTTTTCATACATGTCGTTTCCATCCACCTATAAATAGGCTGGACTCTTTGACATAGTATCTCGGGTGCTGCCTCCAATTTATTTGCGTGCGTGTCATTTGTCAAATTCCGCTCGTCAATCCTACTTCAGCTAATATCTCACATCGCTCGGCTATAAGACATATATGCTCTTTATATACATGCAGTCTTTTTCGACCTATGAATTTAAACTTTCCGAGTTAGACTTCCAAGCAAAATTCGTAATATTCTAGTCATGAATTATGGGCGGCTGTTGCAAATATGTTGGGCCAAAAGCACAAATACCAAAGAATAGAAGCCCTTCGGAGAAAACTAGTAGTATGGATTTGGCAAATTTAGGTGGGCATCCAGGAGCAGTCATGAATCCACCTCATCTGTTGGATTTATCGCCCTCGTATTAGGGGTGTGCAAAACGGATCGCTCGGACCGGAAACCGCTCGGACTTGACCGGATTGGCCGGTTTGGTCTGGTTTCAAGGAGCGTTGATCCGGTTCCCGGTCCTAAAAGTGGAACTGGTGTCAAGACGATCCGGTTCCCAGCTCCAAAGGGGAATCGAACTGACATATTTTTTGTTCAAAAAAATTAGTAAAAATGTAAACTAAATCCTAAGTGAACTTCATTGAAATAAATTTATTGATAAAAATTAGTAAAATGTGAACTAAATCCTAAGTGAACTTCATTAATATAAATTCATTGACAAAAATTAATATAATGTGAACTAAACCCTAAGTGTTTGACCAAAAAAAAAAAACTAAATCCTAAGTGACCGGTTCTATTAGATTGGACCGGAACCGGACCGGACCGATGGTCCGGTCCGGTTTCCAACACTGGGACCAACCAGTTTGGTCCCTAGTTCCCAATTTTGAAAATCAGGAACCGATCACCCTACCTCGTATGTTGTTAGCTGGCACTGTACGTACGTATCCTCAATGCCGTTTTTGGCTTTTTTTGTACGTGGAAAAACAGACACCGACCGATTTAGGTCAAAGACGACATTCTTGGACAATTTGCATTTCCCATGACAGTGCATAAACGGCTGGCGTTTTTCCTTTACATAGATACTGCGGAAATATATGAATCTGGAACATCGACTGAGTACAATCACAGCCGTTGAATTTTGTGAAATTTGCGTGCGATTCATATAGGTAACCACTTTTGAGCCCAAAAAAAATATCACTTTGCTGATTCGTGTGAATTTGACTCGATTGAATATTTACACCTGAGCGCGCCTGACCCGGGTAACTGATGGAGCAGATGATTGTCTGTTCGTGCAGAGATGTAAGCAATTGATTGCGATTGATGATTCACATTACGCCGTTGTATTATTATTGTTAATTCATATCATTCCTCATCATGACCCCAATTGTATTATTAATAAATTCATGTCCCGTTCGAGCTATACTCCTTCAGTAGAACAATACTGTTTTTGGATTTTTAAAAATCAAGAAGATAAAATGACTCGAAATATTTATATTCGAGTGAAAAAAGGAGAAGAAGAAGTTAAGTGGATATCACCAAACCGTTGAAAAGGTTCTTATGTTTTGTTTTTGTGTTTATTAATAAGGGGTGTACTAAATTAAAATAGCTAGTCTTTTTAACTTTACTATTAACCTTGAATAGGCAAAAGAATAAGGGTTAATACCACGAAAAACCTCAAATTGGTATACCCGTGACAAATTTATCCCAAACTAATTTTTTGACCACAAAAAAATCCTAAACTGATATACCCAAACTAATTTTGTGACCATAAAAAATTCCAAACTGGTACACTCGTAATAAATTTACTCTATGTTAAATTGAATTAAGGGAAAAAGCCACAAAAAACCCTAAACTTTACCACTTGTGACACATTTACCCCAAACTTTTTTTTGTGACACCAAAAATCCCAAACTTTATTATTTGTGACACATTTACCCTAACGTACATTGTCTATGGGCATTTTCGTCTTTTTGCTTTTTTCTTTTTTTTTTATTTTTTTCCTTTCCGGCGAGGGCTCCCTCGCCGGATCCGGCGAGGGCGAGCCTCGCCGGCGCCGGGCGAGCCTCGCCGGCGTCGGGCGAGGGTCGCCCTCGCCTGGGCAAGCGAGGGCGAGCCTCGCCGGCGTCGGGCGAGGCTCGCCCTCGCCTGGGCGAGCGAGGGCGCGGGTCGCCCGACGCCGGCGAGGCTCGCCCTCGCCGGATCTGGCGAGGGCGAGCCTCGCCGGCGTCGGGCGAGGCTCGCCCTCGCCTGGGCGAGCGAAGGCGAGGGTCGCCCGACGCCGGCGAGGCTCGCCCTCGCCGGATCTGGCGAGGGCGAGCCTTGCCAGCGTCGGGCGCTCGCCCAGGCGAGGGCGAGGGTCGCCCGACGCCGGCGAGGCTCGCCCTCGCCAGATCCGGCGAGGGCGAGCCTCGCCGGCGTCGGGCGACCCTCGCCTTCGCTCGCCCAGGCGAGGGCGAGCCTCGCCCGACGCCGGCGAGGCTCGCCCTCGCTCGCCCAGGCGAGGGCGAGGGTCGCCCTCGCCGGATCCGGCGAGGGCGAGCCTCGCCGGCGTCGGGCGACCCGCGCCCTCGCTCGCCCTCGCTTGCCCAGGCGAGGGCGAGCCTCGCCCGACGCCGGCGAGGCTCGCCCTCGCCGGATCCGGCGAGGGAGCCCTCGCCGGAAAAGAAAAAAAATTAAAAAAAAAAGAAAAAAGCAAAAAGACGAAAATGCCCATAGACAATGTACGTTAGGGTAAATGTGTTACAAATAATAAAGTTTGGGGTTTTTGGTGTCACAAAAAAAGTTCGGGGTAAATGTGTCACAAGTGGTAAAGTTTGGGGTTTTTTGTGGCTTTTTCCCTTGAATTAATATCGTGAAAAATCACAAACTGATAAACCTGTGATAAACAGAAGGGTAAAATCTCTAACTGATACATCAGTCAACTGTCACGTGTCTTCCAATTCATAAATTTGATGGTAAAATTTAACGAAAACTAACGGAGGGTAAATTTATCACAAGTGTACCAGTTTGAGGTTAGTTTGGGGTAAATTTGTCATGGGTGTACTAGTTTGAGGTTTTTCATGGTATTAATCCAAAGAATAATAATAATATAGTGACTTGGTGATGTGTGTTGCGCGAAGCATGTGTCTCTAGGCACTCGGATGGTAGGTGTCTTCGGATCTTACATTGGGTTAATTTAATTACAATCTTATTATTGAGTATTTTCAAAACACTCATTAACCATACACAATGTAAGAGTGACAGATATACTGCTTTGTATCCTCTATTTCTAAAACTACCGCTTAACATCCTAGGCTAAAACACCAAGAATAATAATATTCCAATAGCCTTTATTTCACATCTAAGCCCCAAGCGCCAATCTCTATTTTCCCCTCGTCCTACCACCACAAGCCCTCGTTTCATTTAAGGAAGTTCAAAGACTGTTTGAACCAAATAAGTGCAAAGACAACTTTCAATTTCGAGTGAGACGCAGAGGCCACTTATGTCATTATTCTCTAAGTTTCTATTTAGCCGGTCAATGGAAGAAGTCAACATAAACATAAGGTAATCTTACCAAACAGCTGTTAGGAAAACGGAATAGGAGCCAGGATCATGATGCGTTGTGCGCTCCATTACCTCCGAGCAAACACTTGAGTGAAGCTTGATCGCCAATTGAGCAACCAAGTAATGAACAATGTCCAAGAGAAAGTAATCTTATATGTGTCAGAGAAGGAAAAGGCAGAATCTAATAGAAGAATCAACAACTTGCCGTCCAAAATACACCAAGGGAATCGACATATTTACAAACTACGAGCACATCATCATGTATGCCAGACGCAAGACACTGAAATATAACTCCAAAGCAGAGGGAAGATAAATAACCAAATTGTGCAGCATCACAGAAACCGGGCTCTGTCAATGAGCAGCACCTATCGCTTTCTTGTATGTATACCGCTTTGCAATCCAGAGAAAGACCAAGAAGTTGATCAGGCTCAGAATCGCCAAGAGCCAGTAGAAGTAGTCGAGATGCCCCCGGTTCAGATTATCAGGAATCCATCCAAGCTTTCCGTTTTGAGTGGTCACTTTAGTCACGATGGTCACAAGAAGAGTGCTCAGGTAATTTCCTAATGCCACGGTAGTAAGAGAGAGAGCAGAGCACAAGCTTCTTATTGCATCCGGTGCCTGGTCATAGAAAAACTCCCACTGCCCGACAAAAGTAAAAACCTCGGCACAACCCACGAGAAAATACTGAGGGACCTGCCAGAATATTGTCATGGGGATGTATTCAAGATCGTAGTAGTTGTTCCTCTTTACAATGGCGAGACGAATGACTTCCAGAACCCCCGCAACAACCATGGAGAAGATAGAAATTACGAGGCCTATGCCCATCCGCTGCAGCTGACTGAACCCGCATTCCCTGCCAGTGTATTTCCTAGCATAGGGGATGATAACTCAGTCATATACAGGAGCCCAGAAGATGCCACTCAGAGTGTTAAAGAGAGAGAGGGAAGCCGATGGGATCTTGAAGTGTGGTCCCATGTGCTGGTCCAAAGTGTTGCCTTGAATAACAAACATCGTGCTCATCTGGCTATACACCATCGAAAAGACTATTCCAGATGCCCATACTGGAAGCAACCTGACGATTGATTTAAGCTCCTCCACTTGTGTGACCGTGCAAAGACACCAGGGATCTGTGTTCCCCCTTATGTTATCGGTTGGGATCTCAACAGCAGCCTTATCAAAGAACCTGCAATTTGAAATTGATTAGCAGCCACGGGTTAAACTATCTACAATCGTCACCATGTTATAAGCCTGCTAAAGCCGATTGTGTCAATCTACTACAGATTAAAATGCCCAGTTATAGTTCAGCATTGTAATTACAAGGCATAATTAGGAGGCAAAAGTGTGCCCAGAAGCATAAGTCATAAACACATCCCAACTTTTTTTATGCGAGACGAGCCAAACAGCTTCTCACGCCACCTATGGTATCGGAAAAGGAGCATCAAATTGCATACTGTGGAACGTACTATAAAGAACACATATTTGCTTCTACATGTGGTAGGAGACAGCAAGATGCAACAACAGCGCCTGACTTGCGCAATCCATATCCTTCGCAAGGACATAATTAACTATCCAAATCTACTAGGAATATAACCTACTCACTAAGCTTCAACGTTCATTATTTCGTGGAAACATATCCTAACAGAGAGCACTGGTAAATCTGGCATAAATAAATGACGATGTGTACAAATTCCCAGAAAATCTTTGAAATATTTTGAACCTAAAAAAATCAGGGGAGTTAGACACTTACTGCAACTCGTCTGTGTGCTCAAGCTTGCGACTTCCTTTGATAGTGCATTCTGCATCTGCTGTCTCGTGTAGATGAGTCTTGTCAGCTGGAACTTCTACATTCATTTTTCTGAAGGATGCAACTATTACCTGAGCAATCCTTGTGAGGGGACTGCCTCCAGGTTTCTGTATCCTGTACAACCGGGTACCAGACAAGAAAAATACCATTGCAATGGCCACTGCAACTGCTGGGATTCCAAATCCCCATCCCCAACCAACATTCATTTGAATCCACACCAAGACTGATGATGCAATAAGTGCACCGGTGTTGATTGACAAAAAAAACCAAGTAAAGAACGAACTCTTCTTTTTTCTCTCAGCTTCATCCGTTTCATCGAATTGATCGGCACCAAAGGATGAAACACAAGGCTTGATTCCACCAACGGCAAGAGCAATCAGATACAGTGCCACAAAGCATGCTGCAGTTTGGGATGTTGAAGGATGGCACTTATCATTTTCACAGGAAGGCTTTAGTCCAGGAACAGAAGCAGATAATGTTAACAGCGTCATCCCCTGCAGAAGATTTAGAAGATCCGTCTTTTTTAAAACTCAGTCAAAAGAAGGGGAAAAAGAATACGTAAAGATGCTTCATATATCTCAGCTTTCATCATCTCTACAAGTCTCCCAAATAATCTAGCCGTCCATCTGAACGCGATTCCAAGTTATTCTCCCCATCGAAGGAGCAGAGATGCTCGATCAAAAGACACCATCACAGACACTGGATGCATTTCAATTGACCTTGATACAACTAGAAGGAAAAGAAGAAAAGCCATTATAGTCTATAAAGAGTGAATTAGGAGTAAATCTTCAATATCAGATTCTTTTTTGTTTTAACGGCAAGACCTATACCAAATCTCAGAGTCGTTTTTTTCTTTTGCTAAGAAAATCTTCCTGGTCTTCTTTGGGCAGAAGAAATATTCATGATTGTAACATCTAATTGGTACCATAATTATCCAGTTGATTTTGAGACAAAGACACGCATGCATCGAAATGCTTCCGATTTGTAGTGCAGTCATCTGAGAACACTCACAATAGCATTGATATTCTTGGCCATGCTTACCAGAACGTAAACCACTAAAAAGATGGCTATTGTCCAATATCGTCCCAAGTATGAATCCGCTAGAAAGGCTCCGATCAGCGGAGTAAAGTAGCAGGTCCCTGACCAATTGGTAACATTATTTGATGCAGCAACACTACCCTGGTTCAGGCGAATTTTGAGATAGTTCACCAAATTGGCGCCCATGCCATAGAATGCCAGCATTTCGCAACCTTCGTTTCCTGATGGAAGAATCTTTGTTAAAATATAACACTCTCAAGGTCATGCAGTTCCAGACAAGAGAGGAATCCTACAACCAGTTCAACATATGGAATGTTAAAGATGGACAAATAGCGCCTCTAAACCATACCCAGAATAAAGCGGCATGCCTTCCAGTTCCCAGTTTTCGTCTTATCGGCAGGATCACCACGGATGGTCACCTTCCCATCTTTTGTGTAATTATCCTCTTCGGCCATGATGTCCATCAAACTCTCAATACCCTATGTAACTTCAAAAGAACCACCCGAAAACTCAGCAAGCCAACATCACGGTAAGCAGGTCGATCTAAAACAGAATCATATCAGGACTCTGGAATCAATAATTTCTCGTCAAACAAGAATAGTTATCAGTAGAATGCTACTTCTATTCGGAAAATCAAAGAAATATTTCACGTTACTAGTGCCTGTGGTATCTTTCAACGTCAACTTCGGCCTGCGTTTCGAATCTCACCCAGGAATGAGTAGTCCACAGGGACGAGACCAGAGCATTCCTAAACAGGCGTCACCCTAACTTTATCATCCACGGAGGAAGACCAAAGAACAATCCATTAAACAATCATAACCTCCCAAGAAAGAATAGTAAATTAAAGAATAAGGTCCTCCCATTCAAAAAATGTCTTTTTAACTTTATTCCATGCACTACAAGCACCACGTTCATGAAGATCGCATCATGGGATTCCTCAAGACTTAAATTCAACATGTTTTCAGTGTCGATTCCTGTCTCACAGACCGATTCAGGACGACAGAAAACCAACAAAATTCGGGAAATTTCAGGCAATCAGCCACTGCAACCGTCGCCTGAGAGATTTCACCACCGCTTTACAAAATAAGTTGGCGATTAGCTGCAAACCGCACTCTCAAATATTTGCAGACACGCGCAAACAACCTAAGCATTCTTCAGACCACCGGCGACAAGCTAAAGAAGATCCGCACGTCGACGTTGCCGCAGTCGGAACAGCAGAAAATCGTGACTGTCCACAACTTGCAACGTTAGCGACGACGCGAGCGGATTCGAAGCAGGTTAAGAACAGAGAACAATGCTCACGCACGCACGCTCACAGAGAGAGACGCCATGGACGCACCTCGATTTCGAAGGGAGAACGAGGCCGATGCAGTCAACGGCGACGACCGGAAGAGCTCCGGCGTTCCCGCACGCACGAGGAGAGGAGCAAGGCAGTAATCTCATACCACGTGGAGCTCACGTAAAAAGCGCCTTTATAGCTTCGATACTTTCGGGTTATTGCTACCAAGCCCTCGCAATGTGCATTATTTGTAGATTCCTCCTACTGAATTTCTCGGTACTTGTTTACCCGCTCGATTCGGGGGCAGGAATCTACGGTTTGGTCATAGGAATAAAAAAAACACGTAAATCTTGAATCTCTTCGCTTTCTTTTTTTACTTTTTCTTCTTATTTTTTGCACGTTTAAAAGAGTATGCGGTACTTGTTGCAATATCCCACGTCACTTAAATTTGTTGGGATTTAAGGGTGCGTTCATTTCACAGAAAATAAGTAATTTGAAAAATATTTTTCAAAAAATAATTACTTATATCATTTACAAAAATAAATGAATAGAAGATTTTTTTCATTGCCTACAAAAATAGTTAGGCATATATTGTTATTGATGATAAAAACATTTTCCATTGACTAATTTTTCTAAACAATATAAGCAATCATTTTTCGGAAAATGTTTTCCAAATCACTCATTTGTCATATTATTATTGTTAATACATCTCATTCCTCATCATGACCCCAAATGTATTATTAATAAATTGAAGTCCCGTTCGAGCTATACTCTTTTTTTATGTCAAGGACCATTTGTGTCCAATATTTTGAACAATACTGTTTTTGGATTTTTAAAAATCAAGAAAATAAAATGACTCAAAAAATATATATGTTCGAGTGAAAAAAACAGAAGAAGAAGAAATTAGGTGGGTATCACCAAACCGTTGAAAAGGTTCTTATTTTTTGTGTTTGTGTTTATTAATAAGGGGTGTACTAAATTAAAATAGCTAGTCTTTTTAACTTTACTATTAACCTTTAATAGGCAAAAGAATAATAATAATATAGTGACTTGGTGATGTGGTTGTGCAAAGCACATGTCTCGAGGCACTCGGATGGTAGGTGTCTTCAGATCTTACACCGGGTTTATTTAATTACAATCTTATTGGCGAGTATTTTCAAAACACTCATTAACCATACATAATAGTAAAGAATTTCATTTTCAATGCATCGAGTGTGCAAGGCACTAAGAAAATAGTGCTTTGAAAATGATGTAATTTTTTTTATAAAGATGCTTAACATGTGTTCTTGAGAAATTTGTTAATAATATCCATTTATTTAGGAGGTGATGGTATAGAAAATTAAATATGATGATATTTTGTTTTGCTATCAACCTTCAGTTGCCAGGAGAGGGAATCACGCGCAAATCCGCTGGGATAGGGAATCTTGATTTCTGAAATGGAAGTCGTCGGGTATATATATATATTTATTTCTCAGATTATTTTTGGCTCAAGCTGGTATAAATATTTATATATGGAGAGGACAGACTGCAGATCAATGCCCAAAATTACTTACCAAAGTTTGATTTATGTTCAACAAAAAGAAAAAGATTGATGGATTTCCAAGTGAACAGTAGGACATCGAAATCGATTCAATTTCTCATGTCATTGAGAAAATTTCAAGTTCGTACTACGTCTTAAAGGATTTCTCAGGATTTTTTGAGAACCCAACTAATCCCTAATTGAGCACGACAGTCCACTCGTCTTGCACACACAGGTCTGTACTTCTAGAGTTGCACCAAAAGAATGCGCATGCATGGTGGTCCGAACCCAAATTTTAAGTGAGGGGGACAAATCACACTTATCACTTAAGCAACCCCATAAATCGTGACGCGTCTTATTGAATTTCATGAAATTAGTGTGTATTTGGTGAACTTGAAACCTCTGGTTTCCTAGTCATAAAAAAAATAAATAGGAAATTGGATAGATCTTCAATTTGTAATGTACGACCATTGAATTAAGCACGTTGCTCATAAAATGGTGGTGAATCTATTTTCATACTCAGGAGGTCCGATTAGCTGAACTAGGGATCAATCTACTTTGGCAATGAAACTCTCCAAACTAATTTTAACATTTACAAACATCTTTTTTACTCGAGTAGTTTAAAAAATTTAAAGGGCCACTTCTTAATAAGAGTTCTGTTAATGAACGCCCACAAGACAACACTTGTTAAGTAACTAAATAAGGAAGTAGATCGATTTTCAATACATTAATTCTTTTCGTGATATGTGTAACCAATACTTTCGAAATCAAACGTTCTCTTACTTGATCAAGATTCCATCAATATGATTATGATAGTATATAAAAAAAAGAGAAAATGACACAAATATTTCTTGAACTTTATCTAATATGTAATGTTGTTCCTGAACTTTTAAATTATTTAATGTGATCATTGAATTTTCTAAAAATAATTGCTTGTATCGCTTATAATAATTAGTCAATGGAAAATGTTTCACTTTTGACAAAAATTTATGTCTAAATATTTTCGCGAACGATAAAAATATTTTTCGTTCATTTAATTTTATAAGTGATACAAGTGATCATTTCTAGAAAAAAATATTTTCAAATCATTTATTTATTTACAAAATAAACGGAGCCTTAAATTCATTTTATATTAGATAGTTGGATACAAAGTTAATTGGATGGAGTCTGCGATGACGCTCTCTTTCACTCTTTGCTAGTGCTTGCTAATTGCTCATCAAATGGATGGAGTCTGCGATGACGCTCTCTTTCACTCTTTGCTAGTGCCCGCTAATTGCTCATCAAATCCCTTCCACTCATCATCTTATCTTATATTGGATAGTTGGATACAAAGTTAATTGGATGGAAACTGCGATGGCGCTCTCTTTCACTCTCTGCTAGTGCCAGCTAATTGCTGATCGTATCCCTTCCACTCGTCATCTTATCTTTTGGACTAGAACTTCACTATCTTAGAGATAGGCTCACCTACTTTTTTAGGAACACTGACACAAATAGTCTCCAAACTTTGGTCAAATATATAATTTGTTCCCTGAACTTTTAATTTGTTCAATGTAGCCTCTGAACTTTATTCTAATGTTCAATATCGTCCCTAAACTTTTGGTACATGTTCAATTTAGTTCCTAAACTACATGAAAATGTTCAATGTATTGAACATTAGAATAAAGTTTAGGAATTACATTGAATAAATTAAAGTTCGAGAACTAAATTGCACATTGGGCCAAAATTCAAGGACTGTTTGTGTCATTTTCTCACTTTTTAAAGGATGAGTCTACTTGCTTTTTTTTATTTATTTAAAAGAAAACATTGAGAGGGTGTCCGAGGCTTGCTTGAGCATACGGTAAATCCTCCTTGGCTACGATGGCCTCCCCCGTTGCGCGCACACTTGCAATTACTGAAGACACACTAATTATAGACACATTGATTAGTATTTTCAAGATTGGCTTCAAGAGAATGCATTAAGACAATGTTTCGAATTCAGTTCTTCCATGAAGAGGATGAAAAACTTACTACTAAAGAAACCCTCGGGGTTGAGTTTGCTCACCTATCACGACGTTTGCCGATGGCATTTTCTCTCCAGAATAGTAAAAGGAAAAGAAACCTTTTAAATTGGTGCCAATTCAGTCCTAAACCTTTTGTTTTTGTGCCAATTTTGTCTTTCCGGTCAATTTTGACCGAAATTTGCCTACGTGGACGCCTGTCGGCCGGCGGTCAATCCCCGGCGCTGACGTGGACAATTTTATAATATTTTAATATTTTTTTTGAATTTTTATTTTTTTTTCCACTTTTTTTTTGGGTCCCCCCCTCCTTCCTTTGGCCGGTCGCCGGTCCGGCGACTGGCTAGAGGCTAGCGAGCTCGACCTCGCCCGGCGAGGGGAGCCTCACCTTGGTCGGGCGAGGCTCGAGCCCTCGCCTTAGGCCTGCGACGAGGTCGCTGGGCGAGGCTGGACCTTACCAGATCCGGCGAGGTCGGGCCTCGCCCGACCATGGTGAGGCTCGCTCAGGCCGCGGCCTCCGGTGAGGGCTCGAGCCTCGCCTTGGTCGGGCGAGGCTCGACCTCGCCAGATCCGGCGAGGTCGGGCCTTGCCCGACCATGGCGAGGCTCGCCCTCGCCGCGGCCTCTGGTGAGGTCTCGAGCCTCACCATGGTCGGGCGAGGCCCGACCTAGCTGGATCCGGCGAGGTCAAGCCTTGCCCTTGCTAGTGGCCAGCGAGGTCGAGCTCATCGGCCTCCGGCGACCGGCCAGAGGAAGGAGGGGGGGCAAAAAAGTGGAAAAAAAAGAAAAAAAAGGAAAAAAAATAAAAATTCAAAAAAATATTAAAATATTATTAAAGTTGTCCACGTTAGTGCCACGTCGGCACCGGTGACCGGCCATCGGCCGGTAGGCATCCACGTCGGCAAATTCCGATCAAAATTGAACGGAATGACTAAATTGACACAAAAACAAAAGGTTTAGGACTGAATTGGCACCAATTTAAAAGGTTTAGAACTTAATTGGTATCAATTTAAAAGGTTTAGGACTTAATTGGTACCAAAAAAAGGTTTAGGACTAAATTAGCACAAATGCAAAAGGTTTAGGACTGAATTGGCACCAAAAAAAGGTTTAGAACTAAATTGACACTAATGCAAAAGATTTAAGACTTTTTTGACACTTTTCCCCAAACAACCCTCCCGGTCAATATCTTCTTGTACCATATGCCCATGTACCGGTTCTTGGTGCTGCCGGGGCTGAAGAATCCTAGCTCGAAGTTCCCGCCGGCGGAGACTATTGTTTGGCCATCTGTGATGTGCTGGCCAGCTGAAATGGAGTCCAACGCATAGCTTATCTGCAACACAAGGGACATGAAGCACAAGCTGTGTAGAAGAATTGGAACGCATGATTCCATAGATGTTGTTCAGCTGATACAGAACTAAACTGACTTCTGATTCATGAGGAAATTAAATTAGGAGAGGAAATTTGGCTGATTAATCTTCCATCTGTTTTCGTGGCTCCGTGAAACAGGAATTAGCCACAATGTTGGACCTGGACCACGTAAAATCAGCATACAAATGACGTTTTCAAGCTCGGTGTCGCACTTGGAAACTTTGTCACGCATTGCTCGGATGGACAACAATTGCAAGACGAAGACTCAGATTCCGTATTCGCGATGGCGATTGTTATTCACATAATATATGTAAGGTAAAACTGTTTACTGTAATTAGAAAAAATATAGAAAGAGATAATAGGGACACAATTTTTTTTTATATAATAATGACCAGGCCAATGTTCATATAATCTTTTACATATAAAGATGCTGAATCACAATCTTTGGTTTTCGATAAAATTAATAGGAAATTCAACAGAAGGTAAGGTATGGCTAGCCGAATTTTTTTAAGGTGATTAGTTCCTGTCAATTGTGCTAAGCAGCTTCACGAATTATGCCTTCTAAAATACAACACCTCGAACCCATTTGTATTAGCATTATACGAACATGATTCTATTGAACACTTCTTAAAAACTGGCACACTTAGAGGAGTGAATTTCTAAAGAATAATTCTCATATTGAATAATTCCATCTCATTCGATATTTAAAGAAAACTTCGAACTTAATATTGTGAACTGAAGAAATCCTCTAAAAACCTCTTCACGTTTCACGAAAGCTGAAGAGATACGTCCTTTAACATATCCATTAATTTGTCCATTAACGCATCCACAGATGTGTTGCGGGAGGGCTGAAGTGTAGCATCCATTAATTCGTTCATCAATTCGTCCACGTCATAAAACGGCTGCATCGGAGCTGAAGATATGTAACAATTTAATGCGTCCATTAATTCGTCAATTAACGCGTCCTTCGAAACTGCCGTACAACAGCTGAAGAACGTGAACTGTTGTTGAGCCATTAATTACACATAATTACTACAATCCCCCACATTAATGGCTCAATAGAATATTTTTGACTCGAAAATTCCAAGTGTGCCTGTGGAGATAAACTGCGTCAAGATAGGCACTTTGAATCTTCTTTAGTGAGAGTCTATCAGACATATTTAACTAGTTGGTGGACTAGGCCTTGAACCACCAGATGTTGGTGTAAGCCCAAATAATAGACCTCACATAGAGTATTTTCGAATCAAGATTGGTTATCGGTTGCGTTCATTCTTTCGGCCCTGAACTTCTTGGGATTCATGCATGCTTTAGAAAATCAAGGGCAAAAGGACATTACAAGTGTCATAAGTTGTGTACAGAGGACACTTTGGTGCAATAACTTTTTTTCGAATCACTTTGGTACCAAGTTGGAGGAAAAGAGATCACTTAAATGTCAATTTGGCCAGAAATCCGACGTGACATTTTTTTATTAATTTCTGATGCTGACGTGGCTCGCCGGAGGATGAGTCAACATGTACAGTCAGCATTTTTTATTATAAATAATTTTTTCCTTTTTTTTTCCTCTTCTGTCGTTTTTCCTTCTTTTCTTTCTTTTCTTTTTTCCCCTCGCCGACCGGTTACCGGTGGCCGGTCCGGCCACTGGCGAAGCCCGGGAAGGGCTGGGCGAGGGCGGCCTTGCCCATGACCGGCGAGGGGTGGCCTCACTAGATTTGGGCAAAGCGACCCTCGCTGGCGATAGGCGAGGCCGCCCCTCGCCGGCCATGGGCAAGGCCGCCCTCGCCAGTCGCCGACGAGGGTCGCCTCGCCCAGATCTGGCGAGGCAAGATCCATCCTCGCCTAACAAGCCAAGATCCAATGGCTAGAAATCAATCTTGCAAAATGCTTCTAGAAGGGCAATTTGGTAATTAAGAGAAGATGAGATGGGTATTTTTGGTAATTTTATCCCTTGACACTATTCATGTGCACTATTCACATGGGCTTGGGTTCAGGTCAACAAACTTGGGCTTGGGCTTCTCGTCTTGGATTTTTCTTGCACAAATTTCCCGGAGTTGCTCAATTTGGGCCCAAATGGGCAAAATCGTAATTTTCCATCCATTTGGCCCTTATGGCCGAAATTTATGTCCATGAGGCCCATTGGGCCTCTCAAAATTCGTGGGCCCCCTTGTGGCTCCTGATTTCCAGCCCGAATTTCACTTTTCTAAGAATTTCGAGCAAACCGATAAATCGGAGGATTAACAAGGCGACATCCAATAGTTTCATCTTGAAATTCTCAAAAGTTCGACACCCAATTTCGGGCTCTAATTCATGATCAAAATCAATCAATTACCACTTTATTATATCTTAAACTAATGGGCAGTTTTTAGGAGTTACTCGTATTCGACCCATGGTTGACTTGATATCAATCCACGTTTAAGTTTTCTCGAGTCATGGATGATCTCGATTGTCATGTAATTGTGAGGGGTCAATCGCTAGTTTTGAAGTAGACGATCGTTAGGAATTGATGTAGGGTCGTTTGCAATCCATACAATAATCAGGCGGAATCACCCTCAATCCAATTGTATACTATTGGCGAAAAATTCTATAACCGTTTCTTGATCGGTCTATAATGGCTCAAAATTATATCTCATCAATTCTTATGGTCGAATTGTCAATCCATAGTAGAGTTCTCAGATCGTGCATACTTAATTCCTTAACGGCCTTTCCTTATCGGTTAGTCTCCCACAAGTGATCAATTTGGAGCGAGATTTACTAATAGTGCATCAATTAATATCATCATTTCATCACGTCCAGAATAGAGTCGAAATTTGAGGATGTCACACATCTGATGTACTTGCAAATTGTATAGAGAAGCTATAACAATCAACATTCTAACTGATGTTATTCTTGTTCAGGTGAATAAGTATCAAAATAATCTAGATCCTCTTTTTGTCTAACCCCTTTGGCAACAAGATGTGCTTTATACTTATCAATGGAACCATTAGCGATACGCTTTATTTTGAATATGCATTGGCATCCAATTGGTTTATTTCCAAATGGAAGATCAATCAATTCCCAAGTATGGTTACTTATGATAGAAACAATCTCATTGTCAACAACTTCTTTCCAAAAAGGAGAATCTGGAGATGTCATTGCCTCTTTAAATGTTTGAGGCTCACCTATTTGAAAATAAAGTCCGAAAGATTTTTCTATCTATGACCTCTTACTCCTTCAAAGTTCAGCTCCTCCGACCTCAACTTCATCATTCTCAGATTCTAGCTTTCTAAATCTCTTATGAGATGGTTCACCTTGATTTCTTTTTGCAGGATATATATCCTCAAAGAATTCTGCATCCCTTGATTCTAGGATAGTATTTGCATGGATTTCCACATTTTCAGATTTGTGAACCAAAAATCTGTATGCACTACTATTTTGAGCATAACCGATGAATATGTAATCCACCGTTTTAGGTTCCAATTGAGTTTGTTTAGGAGGAGGAATTGCCACTTTGGCTAGGCACCCCCACAATTTCAAAAAATTGTAAGATGGCAACTTTCAATTCCATAACTCATATGGAATCTTACTCGTCTTCTTGTGGGGCACTTTATTTAAAATATAGTTTGCAGTTAAAACTGCCTGCCCTCACAAGTTCTGAGATAAACCCGAACTTAAGAGCATGGCGTTAGCCATCTCCTTCAGAGTTCTATTCTTCCGTTTAACAACTCCATCTTGTTGTGGAGTATAAGGTGCAGTTGTTTGGAGAATTATCCCCAAACTAGCACACAACTCTTTTAAATTGGAAGAATTGTATTCTCCTCCTCTGTCAGACTTAAGCACTTTGATTCGTCTATCAAGTTGGTTCTCGACCTCATTTTTATACTTGATAAATATGCTCATAGCCTCATCTTTGCTAGTTAATATATAGACATAGCAAAATCGAGTACAATCATCCACAAAAGTGATAAAATACTTATTTCCACCTCTACTTTCCACAAATTTCAAATCACATAAATCACTATGGATTAATTGTGGAGGTTTACTCGTTCTATCAACAAATTTAAAAGGTTTCTTAGTAAACTTAGCTTCAACACAAATCTCACACTTGTAATTGGCATCCAACTCAAATTTTGGAATTAGCCCTAAGTGTGCTATCTTTTTCATTGTACCGTAGTTTACGTGTCCTAATCTACCATGCCATAGATAAGGAGACAACAATATAAATTGAAGACTTCTCTTTATTAATAGTATTTGGGTACAAAATTTCGAGTTTGCATCAATAATAGCCACATTGGCTTTAAACAGGTCATTCTACAAGTACCATTTCCCCACATACATACCCCCTTTAGAAAGTACAAACTTGTTAAATTCAAAAGCAATTTTGAAACCCTTCTTGACAAGTATGGGACCAGAAATGAGATTACTCTGGATCTCCATTACATGCAGCACATTTAGCAGGGTAATCTCTTTACCAAAGGTGAACTTCAAGATCACATTTCCTCTCCTAGCAATCTTGGCTGATGTAGAGTTAGCCATGTAGAGCTTCTCTTCTTCCTTGATTTTCTCATAAAATGAGAACATGTGTTTATCCACACAAATGTGATTTGTGGCACCTATGTCCAACCACTAATCGGTATTATTCGACACTAATGATACCTCAGAACCCACCACAGCAGTTGGTCTTTCAATATCTTCCTGCTCTATCAGATTTAGCTACTTGGCTACATCACTACCCTTACTTTTGTTTGGGCGCTTCTTGCAATCCTTAGCTCGATGGCCAAGCTTATTGCAAACAAAACATGTCCCTTGTAATTTCTGGGACTGTTCCTTCTGCTTACCTTTTCCTTGAAAAGACTTCTTCCTCTTCCTATTTTGTTGGGAATTGGAGGATTCAACAATGTTGGCCTTTGGTTCGATAGAAGGGTTTGCATTCCTCCTATTATCCTTCTCGATTCTGAGGCGCAGAATGAAATCTTCAAGGCTCATCTCTTTTTGTTTGTGCTTCAAATAATTTTTGAAAGTCTGACTAGCCCGGAGGCAGCTTCTCAATAATGGCCGCCACTTGGAATGATTCACTAAGTAACATCCCCTCAGCAAAGATGTCGTTCAGAATTATTTGTAATTCCTAAACCTGATTCATGACAGATTTAGAATCCACCATCTTAAAGTCCAGGAATTTCGCAACCACAAATTTCTTGGTGCCCGCATCCTCAGTTTTGTATTTCCTTTCTGAGGACTCCCATAATTATTTAGCAGTTTCAATGTTACAATAAACACTATACAAAGAATTTACTAAACAATTAAGAATATAGTTTCGGCATAGAAAATCCCCGTGCTTCCAAGCCTCCAACACCCTGAGCGTCACGACATCTTGCTCATATGGACTGATTATCAGAGAATACGTTTTGACAATCTTTCGGTAGAAGAAGATGACGCTTTTCCTCTCTGCTCCCAAACCCCGAAGAGCGATCCGAAGAGCTCTCAAACCTGCAATTGGAGGCATCTAATCCATGGCAAAGAGGTATATTCGTTTATGTGATATACTTTACACGACCAGTGATTCAAGTATACGATTATTGGGCACGTTTTCTGCGTTATTTGAATATGTTGCGAATATGTCGATTCTAGGAATGTGTTTCCGACACCTCCGATAGATACTTGACCAGATTCAGCGTGATTAGATAGAAAAACATCTTTTGTTGCCACTGCTTAAAGCCCACACCGGTGAATTTCTCCGGTTTCTCATTCGGTGTTACTGGAGGCGGCACCATCAAGTTAGGCAAAGCGTGTTGAACCATCCCTCTAAGAATTGAATCATATGCCATTTGGCCTGTGCTGTTTTGAAAAATAGTCATGGGTATCTCAGTCACGCGACTTGTATCCGTACCACCATAGATGGTTTCAGCCCGAAGGCTCGCAGTATTTACTGCCATAGCACTAGGACACGAGGTTTAAACCTCACTGGTCGAAACGACCATAGGAACGTTTCCAGCAATATTCCGAACATCATTGGATACTCTGTTATTATCAGCCATCACGAATTTCTGATAAAAACAACAAATAGTAAGATAATCGCCTTAAGATTGTTATTCACGTAATATTTGTAACATAATATTGTTTGTTGTAATTAAAAAAAAATATAGAAAGAGATAATAGGGATACAATTTTTTTTATATATAATAATGACCAAGCCAATGTTCATATAATCTTTAATATATAAAGATGCTGAATCACAACCTTTGGCTTTCGATAAAATTAATAGGAAATTCAACAGGAGGTGAGGTATGGCTAGCCAAATTTTCTTAAGGCGATTAGTTCCTGCTAATTGTGCTAAACAGCTTTATGAATTATGCCTCCCAAGATACAACACCTCGAACCCGTTTGTATTAGCACTATACGAACAGAACTCTATCGAATACTTCTTAAAAATCGGCACACTTAGAGGAGTGAATTTTTAAAGAATAATTCTCATACTGAATAATTTTATCTCATTCGGTATTTGCAGAAAACTTTGAACTTAATATCGTGAACCGAAGAAATCCTCTAAAAACCTCTTCACGAAAGCTGAAGAGATACGTCCTTTAACGTATCCATTAATTTGTCCATTAACGCATTCACAGATGTGTGGCGGGAGGGCTGAAGAGTAGCATCCATTAATTCATTCATCAGTTCGTCCACGTCATAAAACCGCTGCACTGGAGCTGAAGATATGCAACAATTTAACGCCTCCATTAATTCATCAATTAACGCATCCTTCAAAACTACCCTACGAGAACTGAAGAACGTGAACTGTTGTTGAGCCATTAATAACACATAATTACTGATAACTTTATTTTTATAGAGTTTATTTATTATTTTAGACTTAATATTTTCTTAGTTTTAATTGAATTTGATGTCTACTTTATTTATTTCAATTAATTTTTGTAGGCAATTGAAGTTAAAGGGAGCTTAGGGACTAATTCTGTAATTTGCCGGCTTTCCATGCGCGAAAGTATATGAAACAATCCAATTTTTCCTAATCTATGTAGAAGCTTCCCAAATTGAAGATCAAAGCCATGCAAATCTAAAATCAAGAAGAATCAAGCCTATTTTGGGAAGAAAATCAAAGTCCAAGCTAAAAAAGGAATTTTATTTTTTTGGAGGAGTCTTAATTTGGAAGAACCTTTAATTGCAATCCTATTGTGATTAAGGTTTCTTGGAAAGCAAGAGGAGGTCTATAAAAAAAAAAGACATTAAACGTGATTTGAGAGGGAGAAAAGAAGAAGAAGAAGGAGGAGGAGGAGGAGGTGACTTAAAAAAAATCAAGCATTTGATTATTCTTGATGAATCTTTTCTAGTTCTTCATCATATTTAGTTTAGTTATTGTTTTTAGTTTAATGTTCATTATGTTCTAGACTACTTATTGTTAGAGTTACGATGTAGCTTAACTATGATTAATTAATTTTCAAGAGTTGTTGATGCAATTCTAGATCTTGTATGTGTGAGTTATATATCATGTTCTTAATGCTTTGAAGTGCTTGATCACCACTTGAATGATTTTTATTACATGATGAAACCGAAAGGAGATTCTATACAAGTGCTTTGTGATATATAGCCATGAATTTAACTTAGATAGAGATATACTAGGTTGTTTGTATGGTTTCGGTAGTAAGTAAATCGAGGGTGGTTTATTGAATCTAGGAACATTCATAGATTTTAATACACTTAGGTTTACTTAAATTCACATGAACCAAGTGTGGGTTGCTAAATCTAAGTAGGGTTGCTATACCGGACCAAGGATAGTAATTTAAATTAGGAAGTTCTACCATCACACTATGATTTCAATTTGATTGCATGATGAGCTTGGTTAATTAATCTTGATTGGTTAAGTGAAATCGGATGCTCTAACGTTTTTAATTCCTGATCAAAGTCCTTTGCTTCTTGCTTCTTTATGTTTGAAATTTCTAGGTTTAGTTTGTGAATTTCTATTTTCGATTTTGGTTTGCTGCCTTGGTTAATTTATCTTTTGGAAATTTCAATCGTAATATGTTAATTTAGTTTTCTTTAGAATTTCGATTGTTTTATTAAATCTTTAATTGGTTAGATAAAGTCGAGAATTGTTTACCTTTAGTAAGTAATTTGATTGATTTGTCTACAATCTCCGTGGGAACGATACTTTAATTCATCACTTTATTACTTGTTCGATACGTACACTTGCATTGCTAATTTAGAGAACAATTACTATAGCGAGAACAGCAGACAAGTGCTTGGCTTCTAATGCGACATCAATGGATCTATCCCAGGAGCTTAAGATGTTGCGCGGAGGAGATTATATCGGTGAAATAACGAAGAGCCACGCTTTCAGTTTAAATCTATTATTTTATTTCGATTTGTTACTTTTACTTGTTTTTTACTGAACTGAGTTGTGCGGAAAAAAAGTTTTGTTTCTTACCGTATACTTCTATTTTGGCTTGAATGAAGGTTCTAAAAAAACTTTATCAAACTATGCTATGCTGAAGAAAGAATATAGAATTCTTGAATTTTTTCCCTGCCATTAGGAAAGAATTTCTTCTCCGGTTCAAGTTCATTTCAAAATACTTCAATCAGTACAAGCAAGAAATTGGCCAATTCGGCGGCTTTTTGCTCAATTTCACGCGCAGTCAAATTCTCATCAATATGCGTCAAGGGAGCAGCCCCCTATCCTTTGATGTCCATATAAAATACACGAACGAGCATGAATACTCTCTTTAACTTAACAGCATAATACTGATTAGTTGGACTTTAAAGTTAAAGATTCCTGTAGAGATGAGTTTATGGTGGGCTTATTTTGTAAGTTGACCCATTATACCAAAAATTAAGTATTAACTACTAATTCTGTTTATCATAATCTTACTTCAAACGTGCTCAAGGTGCAATCTGTACGTTGGCCTTTTGAAACCCGCTAAAGAAAAGTTGTCATTTTTACAAGGTGCCGGTTCCCATCTGTCAGAATCGGTTTAGAGATTGAAACGTGGCTGTCATTTTCAGCTAACGAAGTAAAAAAAATATTACTATTCTGTTGACATTCTTAGGAGACATTTGCCAAAATTTACCTCTTAAAATCGTGACATCCTTAGATTAACTCATTCGAAATATTGTCCACTTTGATCTGTCCCATGCTGAGCCTCATGTTTTGTCATTTGACGTATAGGTGGGCACCTTCCCGGTAAGCCACCCATCCTGGGAATACTCCCACCCGAGCATGCTAACAATAAAAGACGCTTCCATGAGTTATTAGTTTTCATATACATATATTTCAGAATCGTTCTTTTCTTATTTGGTGTACAGTTCAATTTATTTCTATTCCTTTTTGCCTGTTAGGAGCCGCTCTTTGTCTAAACCTTCTAGTTTTGGCGATCACTTTCTGTCCTCATTGGACTGGATCATTACAAAAATCACTTTTAATTTCTTTTTCAGGTTTGTGCGTTGCGCATAGGAAAGTTATGGACCTTGGATTTATTTAATTCTCGTTCATAATAATTATACTTGATCTGTCGTCACCGTTTTCACTTTTCATGGTCAATTCTCGGATTGTGTCCAAATTCTCTTTCTCTGTCTCGATACTGATGCCCGAAAGAAAACACCAGACGGAATTGCGAGGATGGAAAAGTGACGTGTGGGACACGCGAGGTGCTCTTCGGGGAAACTCGAAGATCCTCTCCCCGAGCGGATGGGAACCTGATAGGGGCAATTGCCCGGTGGAGCAATTGTTGGAACGAGGATGTGTATATATTATGGTGGAGATAGTGATTGGAGTGAGGTATGTTTCAAAATTGAACACGTTGGCTTAGTTCAAATATGATTTTTAGTACAAATTTTATTTAAATTAATTTTTAAAACATAAGCTAAATTAGAAAAAAAAGAGAGAAAGGAGAAACCAGGTGGCGAAGGCTTCTCCCAGCGATAGTGGGGCCACGGAAGCCACCCCTCGCCGCCCGGTTTCTCCTTTTATTATTTTTTAAATTTAATTTAGATAAAATTTGTATTAAAAATTAGATTTGAATCACAATGACGCCGTCTTAGCCTTATGTTTCATGAGTTTGCCATGTGGAGAGAGAAAATATTTAAAAAGTCATGTCATCATTTTTCATTAATCAAGTTGGCCAGAGTTAATGGAAAGACTTGCTTGAATCAATTTGACATGTTTTAAAACTTAATTATACGTTGTGTAAGTTTCATGACTCAATTATACTTTCATAATAATTTTCAGAACTTGCGCATTTTTTCCTAAAATGTTTTCTAGCTCATGTTATGTTCGAGTAAGTTATGGTAACCTTGATAAGATGGCAAGAAAGTGCATATTTTTAAGCTATGCACAAAGTGAGCAAGGCTTTCTGTTGTGGTGCTAAAAAATAAACTCATTGTTTTTAGTATAGAATTTACATTTGACAAATCTCCAATACTTCTAGAATTGGTCGTGGTAGTTTTTATATGAATCTTGATGGTGTACAGCTTAAGGTGAATTTGTAATTTAAAACTTTTGAGGTAACGTGTACTTGTGTGGTAATTAACACAAACGGTGCATCTAATTAGGTAGAACCTCTAGAGCCAACTGTTGCTTTAATTACTATGTTTGACAAGGTGCATGCTCAATCTCCTAGCAAGTGATGCAACTATAGTTTTTGTTTACATCTAATATAGATAAGCTTGTGTTTGCAAATCCTTGTAGAGCGTTTAATGTTGAAAGTAGAGTTAGTGTTTTGATGAGGTCAATGGTCATGGCAAAGTTCAAACGTGGCTTGGACTAGGAAGATCTCTATGACGATTATCTATATTTGATGTAAACAAAGGCTAGGTTTCAATGAAGTGACTGTAACATGACTTAAACGTTGAGTCAAGAGGAGACAGTTAAAATAAGTCTTGAATTTGAGCCCTTAGTGAAAGTCTGAATTTACATGGGAGATATCCCATTTCAGATGTCTGGCCTTTATCCAGCAGACATTCAAATTTGGAAAATAAAAGAAATTCCCAATTGGATCAAGTTTCCTAACAAACAAGGAAACCACTTTTCTGGAAAGACCCAAAAGTTGGTCAAAAGGTTTTCTAATTTTGCAAGAGATATACGTTTATATTCAATCATGGGTTTTGCCTTTGGGCCGTTGGCACATAGTGGTGTAGGAGTGAGCATGACTCCAAGATAAAACTTTGAATCTGAGAACCTAACCTGTGGGAACCTATAAGTTCTAGGTTCCAAGGTATGCAGGATAGGTTCCATGTTTCAAAAACTGAGAAACTTGTTTCGATGGATAAGTTCCAGGTTCTAGGTAGGTGGAACTTGGAACTTAGAACCTGAAACCTAAATAAGTTTTTTGTGTTTTAACTTGGTATATGTCTTCACGTGATCCCGTAGTGTTTCATGGCATTAGATGATGAGTATATAATCCGAAACCACTAGTCTGAGCTTTCATTTTATAACTTGTTAATGTTTCATATTTTTTGTGTGTCGAAATATAAGTTATGGATAGTGGATCATAGTAACAAGTGGTGATCATTAAAAGTAATGATTCACTATAATTGTTCAATTAATAATACAAGTGAAACCTGGGTAGACCTTGGAACTGACCCTCGAACCTGTGATAGGGTAAGTTCCAAGTTTCAAAAAATGAGAAACTTATTATTATGGGTGGAACTTATATGGAACATGGAACCACTCACCCATAGTATCGATTTACGCAATGACTTCTCATTTTAATTATATTTATTTGGATCGTAATTTCAGGAAAACCAATATTTTGTATTCTCTTTGACAAATGACAATCTTGTTCAGTATTATTGCATTCATTTTCGTTTTATAAAATAAAAAAAAACCTATTAGACCCTGGAACCTGTTACGAGATAGGTTCTGGGTTCCAAGTTTTGACGGGTAGGTTTCATGTTTCAAAAAATGAGGAACTTGTACCCGATGGTAGGTTCCAAGCTCCACGTAAAACCTGTAATGAACCTGAAACCGTTTACCTCTATAGTAGTGTGCCTTGCCTGAACTTGAGCAATATTTGAGCATGAATTCAAGGTACGGCTTACTCGTGACTCCGAGCGGGGATTCGAGAGTGTTTGATAGCCAATAAATATCGTGGTAATATTTGTAAATTCGTTTGTGAGATCGAGAGATAGTTTCGCGAAGAATTAATTATAAGACTAAACACTCTATTTGTTATTGAGTATCACTATGGTGGCTTCAAATAACTTGAGTATGGTCGTAATCTCCATTATATTGCTTAATTTATAGTTGAATCACACGCTACTCTTCTCATGGACATGGTCACATCGACTGAATTGATTAAACCATGTAAATTCTATATCCGATTTATTTCTTTTTTAATTATTTACTTTATCGTGTTTGATGGCTTGTTTTTCTGGAACAGTTCTGACCGTAACAGTCTCTTGCCTCAAGAATACAAATAATTACGAAACGATAATCTTTTATCGCTCGGAGGAATTCACTAGATCGACCAAACTCTGAGGTTAGCACTTCTACTGGCCTTTGATTAAAGTCGATTCTTGTTCTAACAAATTGCATCTGGTCTGCAACTTTCGGTCTCACTTTTCATAGTCAAGTCCAAGATTGTCTCCAAAACCTCTTTCGCCGTCTCAATTCTCATGCCTGAAAGGAAACGTCGACCGGAGAATAAAAAGCGACATGCGACGTGTTCTTCGGGGCAGCTCGTAGATTGTCTTCACGTGCCCATGGATTGGAGCGATTTTTTCACACGTGTCAAGATATGATGGGAGGGGCGGCCTATGTGGGGTCATGTGGGACCCAAACCCCACCCAACGTCTCATTAGGGTTAGTCAAGTTGAAGCAGTTGTGTATGTGTTCACATCTATTCTCTCCTTTGTCCAGCTTCAGTCAAACAAGGACGACGTCAGCAATAAGATTCAAGAAAAAAAAATTGGCACCACCATTGAAGGGAACGTGCGTGAACCGTGTACTTATTTAAGGGGTAAGATAGTACGATGATGTTGGTAATTATTGCTCTCAACTTTCAAACAAGTCACCTAGTTGCTATGTCTTATCTATGATGGATAATGTCGAGTACATTAGTCCAATTTGGGAAATGGATATGCTAACTATAGGCAACAAATTCTTATGAGGGTTGTTGAAACTGCTCGATTATGTGAATTCCCATTTTGTTGTTGGCCAATCATTATACCAATTTACTAGCCTCGTTTTAATAATTTTAATATATATCCTACATTGTTTGACTACGAGATTAATATGCTTTTTATATACATGTAATTTCTCTCTATCCATTACTTTAAATTTCAGGGTTTGACTTTCTAAAATGATGTCAAAGCCATGTTTTGCCTTGATTTATTTCGTGTGTGTAGCCCCCTATGTGTCAAATTCCATGTATGGTTTCTAATCGGCTTGCATTTGATATGAGTGTTAAAATATCTCACATCACTTGTCTACGGGTTTATATGCTCTTTATATTCATATGGTTTCTCTCTACCTATTAATTTAAGTTTTCGAGTTAGATTTTCTAACAAATAGTCTAACATTAATCTTTTCTAATCAAGTTACGCAATCTTCTTTTTGCTTCTAATCATGTCTCTCCTTTCACTTATTATAAAAATATTGATTGAGCTAAAGTTAGGGAATAATGGATGAGGATTGGATTACGGTTTATTGATGATGAAACTAAAGCTAAACTTAAGAGACCAAGGAAGAGAGTTTTAGACAACACTTTTTAGTGGGGTTGGGGAGCGATCCAATTGAAAGTAAAAATAAAATCGATTGATCAGATTGAAAAAGAAAATTGAAGGTCGAATGATCTTTTTTAAAGTGACCATAAAGTTTAACGATTATCGTTCATTTAGTGTGCCTTATGAAATTTTTTTTAATCTTACGGATTTAACAATCAGGTGGTCTCCAAGGCACGGAGCCAAGTTTATGGATCAAACCTCAATTCATACTCTTCTCGTCACAAAGTGAATCGTTTTCATTTGTACTTCTTGTCAAGTCCAAGGATAGGAGCTCTTCCTTCTTTCTCCCGCTAATAAACAGTATTTCCTTTTTTTAAATAATAATTTTGTGCACTTCTTTTGACAAAACATTAAAGAAGTGTGAATGACTTGACACTATGGAATCGATTCAATGGGCAGAAATATCTTTTCTTGATAATATAAGTTAATTAGACTTTTAATTTGACTAATATCATAAATACATGCACACAAACTGTCCTGTCCACCCGCATTGCGAGCATAACATTTCATCTGCGAGGCCGTGGGGAATAAGAGCAACAAAAAGAATCACGTGTTCCTTTTTCCAACATTAGCAAGTGGTCTCTAATGACTTAATCTACGTTAATTTCAAGTCAAGCAACTTGCTTCTCGTTGCAAGAAGGAGAAGATAGAAAGCAGCACGTCAATAGTCGCTTGAATTCAACCCAAAAAAAAAATAGTCGTTTGAATAGTTTCGAAACTATTTATGTCATTGTCCAACTGATAATTTCTTGCCAAAACCTAAATGGACCAAATTTATTGTTCTATAGCTAAGTATAACTTAATTGAGTCTTCAAACTCTTTACTAAATTTAGTTCTCACCGGAAAATCAATTATTTAGGATGTGTTCTTTTCGCAGAAAATAATTGATTTAGAAAGTATTTTCTGAAAAATAATCGCCTGTATCGCTTACAAAAATAAATAAATGAAATTTTTTTCTATGCCCATAAAAATAATTAGGTATAGATTATTATCGATGATGAAAATATTTTTCGTTAACTAATTTTTCTAAACAATATAAGCAATCATTTTTTGGAAATTATTTTTCAAATCTCTTATTTTCTGCAAAACGAACACTCCCTTAATATAAGGGGTTTGATTCCAGTTGTCACATCTATTATCAAATGGTCTTATAAGCTACTAAATAATTGAACGACTCTGATTTACTATAGTGTCGTTGAAGGAGAGAAGAGATCAATAAGATTTCGCTCTTTGAAAAAATTAGAAGATACCCAAAGATATGCTCACGAACCTTGAAAATAATTAAGAAATAATATAAGTTGAATTGTTATAATGTCACACAGCAAGTGGAACCCAAATCCCACCGTCCACGGAGATGATTTTGAAAATTTCAATTAATTGATTAAGGTGCCAATATCTTATTATGGTCAATGTGTTAATAATTTTTAATGAATATGGGCTAATATTAATCACATGATATTTCTGTTCATGAAAAAGAGGCTGTTACAAAGTCAATAAAATGCATGACATTACTGGATACAGCAATAGTATGGTTGGACGGTCAGTGTAGGCTGATGATTTTACAATGTTAACTATGATTGATGGGTCTGTTACAATACACAATAATTAGGCTACAGTCCCTTCTCCAGGATGATTAGCAAATTGGTCAGAAACCTAAATATCAAGATGCCAATTCAATTATAAACTTTTTAATTTTGCTAATGAAGTTTTAAATTTTTGCGCAATTTAAATGGAGTTCTTTCAGCCACTTACCACTAGAAAATACTGACGTGGCGATCCACGTAGGATGTCATTTACAGTAAAATTATCCATGTTAGCGCACTATACAGGACAATTGATGATGAATGTATGCCATATTAGCAATTTCGGTAATTGGTCAGAATGAATACATTAATGTCACGCAAAGGTTTAGAACGTCATTGACAAAATTGAAAAGTTTAAGAATGAATTAGCATCCGTATAATAAGTTTAAGACTGAATTGATAATTTTCCCACCCCTCTCCCCTCCTCATTCAAAACTCTTGTGGTTTATCCATTGTGACGATCAAAGAGAGGAGAAGGAGAGAAAGACCTAGTCTCGAACGATTTCTTCTATATCGATCAATTCAACGATGGCGATTAGCTAAACGAGGTATGTGTTTTCGATTCAATTTAAATATTCTAAATTCTATATATGGTTATTAGATTGTTGATTTTCTTTCACAAAATTCATGAATGTATATATGATATTTTCCTTTTATTAATGACTTTGATAAGACACTTTTTTCATTCTTTACATAGGATAAGGGTTTTCTTAATATTTTCCTATATTCCACCGGTAGTGGAATTAAGACTCAACCTACCAAAAAATGTCTTGAGTTTGAGCCTAAAAAGGAAACTTTTCTAATCTAAGTAGGTTCTTTAATTTGAATAAGTTTCTTATTTGAATGGTTACCTAATTTGAGTAGGTTTCCTGTTTTGGATAAACTCTTGTCTATAATATATAAGATGTGTTTTTGTTGCGGTAATATTTGTGAATTCTATCGTATCATTCGTAAGGAATTACGAGGGCTAATTATTATGTGAGTTATTGGGTATATTTGAGGGCTGAAAACATCGAGTGTTTGAGTGACTCGATGTGCCGATTGACACTAGCATGGATTTATGCTTGAAGCTATTAAAATAAATTATGCACGAAGGAAGACATAGTGAAACACCACACTAGTGCCAGTGAAGCATGACAGATTGTAGACTTGATGAGCTGAATATTACTAAAGATGTCACGCACTGCACCCACGGGCACACGAACATCCCATCATAGTCGTTATGTTGCGACGTCCCAAGACGCGTCGCCAACCCATTCATTTTCATCTTTTAATTATTAGCATGCAAAAATGTGTACTAAACTCTCGACAGTTAAAAAGATAGGGATAGTGCAGGAAAACAACCATCCATAAACATATCAACAAGATGCTTTTGTTCATTTACATTCTTACCCCAAGAAGTTAATATATTTACAAACTGTCGCGACCTAAAAAAATCGGATTGTTTCGATCTTAGGCTAATGGATTACTAGATCAATTAAATTAACTAACCTAGCTCGGGTTCTCCCAAACTCTACCAAATCGCAACTTAGGTCCAATTGTGAGCATGCAAATATTTTCAATGGGAGTCGCCACTAATCATTTAGGGTAGGTTGATTAGAAACCTAAATAAAATAGCGGGAGTACTATTTTATTTCTACGAACCAGAAATCATAAGTTCGGGGACTTGGTTACGCTAGATTCCCTAACGCCCTTTCGGTACCAATTTCGAGAAAAATACTCAATTTGACAATTTTGATAAATCCTGACTTAGAGTTCAAAGGTGCAGAAATTTCTTTTTGATTTTTACTTATTTAAATGAAGGCTAACCTATATGTAATGACGTGCAAAAATTGACATGCGATTAATGCAACCTAACATGCAAACTATATGTCATGCGACGACGTGACCTATTTCTAATGACGGACACGTTATTTTTTTTATATTTTTTTTAATGAAATTCGGAATAAAAAATGCCAATTATCTAAACATGCAATTTTAAACTAAAGAAATTGACATATTCTAAAGCAAACTTTTTTTTTTGTATTTTTTTAATCAAAATTCGAAATTAAAATCAAGTAAAAAAATATAACTGCGAAATCTTTCGAATTAAGTTTCGATCTGAAACCTGACAGATCGACCCTAAAATTCGAAATACCCGCTATGGAAATAATTCTATCTAAAGCCTGATAGATAGATTTATTTCCACGTGTGCGGTTGCGGATTAGGAAATTTTCCTAATCGATCACATCTTGAAAAAGATTAGATATCTCAAATATTTTGGATATATTCAAAGGATTTTGAAAACTCTAAATTCTATCCAAATTTAACGAGTAATAGATATCCAAGATTTTAAAAAAGGAAACAAATCCTAATTGAGATAATATTTATTATTCAAATATACAAGATTAGATATCAATAAGCATAAATCAGGCAACAAAATATTCAAATATGATCAAGATAGGATAATTACCTGATTTGCGGATTTATTTCCAAATTTGAACTTGCAGCGGATCGGGATTGCGGATCGGGATGCGTCGGGAATGGCGGCGCAACGTCGAGAATGGCGGCGCGACGTCGAGAACGGCGGCGCGATGTCGGGAACGGTGGTACGGCGTCGGGAGCGGCAACGACGGGACACGGTGGGGACCCGGTGCGGCGGCAGCAGCGGCGGCGTGTGGTGCGGGCGGTGGTGTGGTGAGCGCGGCTGTGGAGGGGTACGAACGGCAGTGGCGGTGGCTTCGCCGATCTCCCTCTCTCTCTCTCTTTCTCGCAAGTGATTCACTCGTGTGTCTCTCTAAAAAAATTCTGATCTAAAAATTATGAGAACCCCCAGATTATGATGCATAACCCTATATTTATATCGCAAACCTAGATCAACTAGCCGGGCTTTCTAGTCCTAATGGGCTTAGGTTTAGGCTTTACCCTTTAATTTAATTTAATTCTAAGTGGGCTGAATTAATTCGGGCTTTTCTTTAATTAAGCTTGATGGGCTAATTTAAGCTCAAATTAAGACAACCAAGCCCTTTTGACGTGTGATTTTCGGCCTTTGCCTTCCAAGTGAGTCGAGTCTCGTTCGATTCCCAAGCCCGATTTACTTGATGAATTTTAAGCTCACTCGCCACCGCCGATCCGATGCGGAATGCAATTAATCTATATGAACCTAAACTATATGCTATGCAATTTTAATATTTTTGTTTAGGGGTTAAAAATTTAATCCCTAATTTTCTATGCAATTAACACTAAATGATGCGTCAAAATTTAGGTGTCAACACAAACCAACACTACAGTACTTCCTATAGGACCAACTAGTTAGAAAGGGGTTGGTGGTCAGGGGTCTAACGCCACGCTTCTACTCCAAAAACGGGCTTCTAAAAAGCAAACCGTACGCACCTTCATTGCTACGGTCTTGAAAAATTTTAAACAACAGGGAGTGAAATAAAATCTCAATGAGTCAACTAACTAATCCCCGATTAGGACACTGATTTGCCTCAGGCGTCCCCTGTTCCCGCATTTTAATGACGATGGCAAATCAATAACAAGGCGCCTCGCGCCTTGCCTTAGTTACAATACGAGTTAACAACTCAATCATAATATGATAAATTAACGAGGCACATCCACATGTAGGCATCCCTACCTGGTCCTAGCACACTTGCTATACATGACAAGTTATAATATCACATAAATAAGTAGCATATATCACATATAATCAGAACACATCACAACAGTTCCATGTGCAATACACCACGTGTGTTTCGATTATTAACAACTTCATAGGGCCACGGGACAACCCGCATAAAACGCCTCAGGTTGGCGGTCTTTCGGACCTACCCAGGCATCGTCCCGCCCCATCGGCGATGGCATCATCCTGTATATGCATACACCTTAGGACGGCATTCCTTTTGGAGCATCGAATCTGGTCTCTACCGCAACAAGGCATCTGGACACTCTCTCGGCATCCGATAAATTGGGCATCATCTCGTGTAAAACACATCAGGACGGGTTTAACTCCACATAAAATGCATCATGGTATTATGTGATCACACAAGCACACAATCACTCATGCCAAATTATAAGTTGTCTCATTTAACTCGATGCAAGAGTGCTATATGCTCATACGTCGGAATATATTCGATTTCACATGTAAAAATGCACAAAATATTCTTACGTGATCACATCCACCAGTTAATGCACGAACACTGCACACTAAAATTACATCATCCACTCAAATATTTCATCACATAACAAATGTTTCTCATCATGAACCTCATACATTATTCCACATCTCCTTACCAAGCCTTATATTATAGTATCTCAAAGGCCACTATGGTAGTGTGACACCCTTCTAACTCATGGCAACTTTCACACCATATTCCAGATTCTGCCATCACATGCATAATCACATTTGTCCCATCATTTGACCTCCAATCAAAATTTAACATATCTCATTTGAAAGCTCAGAATGTGCACATTAAATTACCAGAAGACATCAAGTTCAAATCCCCAAGGTTTCACATGAAAAATGGTGCATTTTTTAAATTGGGTAAATCTAGGTAGTTTTGCATAGTAACGGAAATTCCTTCAATATAAATAGTAGATGTACTCAAAAAAATTATAAAATTTGGATATGTTATAAAATACATCTGGATAAACATTTCTCATGAAGGTACCAAAGTCCAAATCTTTCTATAAGTATCTTTTTTAATAACCCAAAGACAAACTAAAACTTGCTCACTGGAACAGAACTGTTGTTCCACAAATCAGTTCTTTACCGTACTCAAAACATCTCCTAAAAATTATCAAACTTTTATATATTGTAGAAAAAAAAGTCATCAAGAACTATTGTGAAGGAAACTTTTCCAAACTTGATCCAGAAAAGTTTGTAGAAAATTGAGAAAGTAGAAACATTACAGAAATACCCATTTTGGGCAGTTTTACACAGTCCGAAAATAAGGTGATCGTCCAACCCAAATCAAGTCCAAAATTTCTAAAATTAAAGTATCTAAAACTTCAAGATGTTAGAAACAACTTTGGTGAAGAAAGTTTCTTAAAATTCGGTTTATAAAAATCTCTATAAAAATAACAAAACGAAGAGGTATTAGGAACCCGAAACTGGATTTTTCAAAACAAAAACAAGAATTGAGTCCGAATAGGAAAACCACCAAATTTGATTCAACAAAACTCATACCCAACAACTTGAATGGACATGCAACACTCTTTTAGAACTCAAGAACACACATGCACTTCATTTTCAGGTCTGGTCATACCCATTTATGCATAATAACACCAAGAACCACACATACAAGCCACCAAATTGCATTTACAATAAATGATAACTTGCGCAATTACCGATAACCTATCCCAATAACTTATCGCTCTAAACTAATTAATTAACAATAACTAGGTTTACTTCTAATCTAGTATATCATTAAGAGTAATTAACGGCCTAATCAACGACTAGGTAGTTAACTCACTGGTTTAATGGCGACGGCGGCGTGGCGACAACAAGACGACGATGGCATGGCTCACGGCTTGCGACGGTGAGTGGTAAGCGTCTTGAGGGCGACACTGTGAGGCGGTGGACGTCGGTGAGAGAGGGGCTAGAGAGATGAGAGAGTTGTGGGGGAAATATAAGGGAGAGATGGGAGATGAGAGATGAGAGGAAGAGAGGGGGGTGGACATGAGGGGAAGGGGGAAAAGAGAGAATGGAGAGAATGTGAGGGAGAGTAGAGAAAATGGGAGGTGGCTTCCTCTTCAAGTTCCTCTTGCCAATTTCTCCTCCAAGTTTCAATACAAGCTTGTTATGCAAGCTTCAAGCAAGCTAGAACACTTGGTTCACATTTCTTCTTGTTCAACAAGTATAATACTTGGCTAGGAATTGAACTTGCAAGCCAAGTTTCCCTTCTATCATAAATTGCATTAATATGCAAGAAACAAAAGAAGAGAAGGAGACCATCTTGGCCTTGTCTTCTTCAATTTGTGTAATCCCGAATAGTAATCCCGTCTTCGATTTCTGCTTCTGAATTTGGGATCGAAACGAGGATGTCACAAAAGACAGCCTATAGAATGCTCTCTAGTGCTTGTATAGCTAGGAAGTTCCAATGGGATGTGCTTCCGACGAGTGATCTAGTGAATAGATCCTCGCTGACTATGAGTTGGTTATCAAACTTTTGAGAGTGTGGTTGAATAATATTGCTAATTATTCTATTCTTAAATTATTCAGTTACCTGTGTTATGTTCAAATGAGTAATATTAAGCTTGATGGGAGGGCAATACAGTACATATTCCTAGGTTATGTATAAGGTGAGCATGGCTATTGGTTGTGGCGCTAAGATGAGTTACATTTGATGAGTTTCTAGTAGTTGAAAGTAAGAGTGGCTGTGACACTATTTATACGGATTTAGACAATATTCAGCTTGAGATGGAGTTGCAACTAGAAACTTGAGGTAGTGAGTACTGAAGCGGTAATTGACACAAATTGTGCTTGCAGCGAGATAGAGCTTATAGAACCAACGGTTATTATAACTGCTGAGTTTGACAAGGTGAGTATTTGATTTTCTTACAGATATGGATATAATAGTGGTTTTGCTTTATTTGTGGCAAAGAATGTTGCGTTTGAGAATCCCTATGGAGTAGCTAAGTGTGCAAGTAGAGTTGGTGTTCTAATGAGGTCCACAATTATGACGAAGTTCAAATGAGGCTTGGCATTAGGAGATGTTTGTAGTGGTTGAGTTCATGAGGGGCTGAGCAAGTTAGTAGCAAAATTCGAGTTCAGTGAACAATTGTGATTTGTCTCAATCATTGAGACAATGTGGAGATAATAGATATATGTCTTAAGTTTGAGCCCAAAGAGGAAAATTTCCTAATTCAATTAAGTTATCTAATGTGATTAAGTATCCTATTTGAGTGGAGTTTGTGTGGGATTCTTGTTTTGGATCCAAATCTTGTCTATATAATAAAGTGTCTTCATTGTGAAGAGTATCCAATAGGCTGTTTTTTCATGAATTACACCATGAAGCAATTTGAGAGTGTTCAAGCTAATAAATCTTGTGGTAAGATTTGTGAATTTCTTTGTCAGTCCGAGAGATTATTTTGTAAGAAATTATGAGGGCTAAACATTATGTGAGTTATTGAGTATATTTGAGGATTGGGAAATGTTAAGAATCTTTGAGTGGTTCAAGTATGGTTATAATCTCCATTGCATTACTTGATCTATGGTAAAATTCTGTGTTGCTCTCCTGTGAATGTATGTCACATCTATCGAACAACGTAAATCTGATATCTGATTAATTTTTTGGGCTCAATTTATGTTGAGGAAAACTCCTAATGATTTTGAAGTTGACAAAACTTTTTATGTTATTGTAAATCTGATATTTATTCTGAACCTTTTTATTCCAGGAACATATACATTTTGGAAGATTTACAAGCTATCTAAATGAGAAGTTCAGACTCAGAACGAGAAAGTTTAAATTCAGAATAAGAAGTTTAGACTTTTCTGAAGACCCACGCTCATCTAACCGCAAAAGTTATGCAGATGCAGATGCAGAAGCAAAACTCATTCAGAACGAATCATAACAGCTAGTGATATGATATGGATTTCACAGAAGGAAAGTTTTGATTGTCTCACTCTCAGTTTAATTGATTGACAATCAAACATTACGACAAGTATGTATTATAACGAATAAAGCTCTACTTATAGAAACTAATATTCTGATTGTATGGGTAACTAGAATTAGCGAGATTCAGAATCTGTCATCCAACGGCTACTCAATCCTTTTTATACAAATCTATCCAAGGTGGAAATTGGAAGATGATCCTTTGAAAGTTATTCAACGGCTAGTTTGGAAGTTGATGAGTATTTAAAGAGATCAACGAGCAGTAGAAGGAAGCACAGAATCAAGAATCAACAAGCCCAAAGTCCGAGCATACTCCGATCCTTTCTCTTGTCTTTCTTGTACTGAATATTAAGATCTTGAGGGATAATTTGTAAGAGAGCGTGTGAGATAGAGAGTGCTATCAAATACAAGAGTGCTGTTACTCAGAAGTTCTAATTCCTCTTGATTACATAGTGAAATCCAGCCGGTAGGCTGTCAGCGTGGGAGAGTAGACGTAAGCTTGCTGTAAGCCGAACCACTATACACTTGTGTGCAGTTTTTCTATGCCTTATCTCCTACTTTACATACTGCACATCAAAAGCACTATCTATATAAATTATTTTCAATCTGAATTTTATTCAGACTCAACTGTGTTCATTCATTTCCGCTTAATTTATAAAAATTGTTTAAGATCACCTATTCACCCCCCTCTAGATGATCCTTGCTAGCTACATCAACCCCCTATGAGCTTTACAAATGTAGAAAATTCAATATTTCATATTTTCGTGTATTTTGTTGTAAATGCTTTATACTCAAAAATCTAAATGACTGCTCTGGTAAGTTTGATGAGAAAGCAGATGAAGGAATTTTTCTTGGATACTCTACTACAAGTAAAGCATACAGAGTCTTCAACAAGAATTCTCAGACTGTGAAAGAAACAATGAATGTGAGGTTTGATGAAAACATTTAGACTCACAAAGATGAATATGAACCATTTTCCAATATTCAAAAGTTATCTGAAGCTCAACAAGACTCTCCAAAGATCATTGAATATGTAGATGAAGATACAATCAAGACTCATTTTGATCCTTCAGAGTTTGATGATATTCAGAAAGAAAAATTTGATAGAAACTGAAAACATAAATCCAGTTATCCGAAGAACCTCATCATTGGAGAAATAGAAGATGGCATCATGACTAGGTCCAAACACAAAGAGAATATCAGCAACTTGACGCTAATATCAGAAATAGAACCAAAAGAAGTTGATGAAACATTATCAGATGAAAACTGGATAGAAGCAATGCAGGAGGAACTTTAGCAGTTCAGAATTAATAAAGTATGGGAACTCGTGCCAAGACCCAAAAATCATCCAGTAATTGAAACAAAATGGGTATTCAGAAATAAATTGGATGATAAAGGGAAAGTCACAAGAAACAAAGCAAGACTAATAGCAAAAGGCTATTCTCAAGAAGAAGGCATAGATTATGATGAAACCTATGTACCGGTTGTCGGGTTAGAAGCCATTAGGCTACTATTAGCTTATGCTTGTTTCTATAATTTTAAATTATTTCAGATGGATCTAAAAAGTGCTTTCCTGAATGGATATATCAAAGAAGAAGTATATGTGGAACAACCACCTGGTTTTGAAGAACCAAGGAAGATTAATTATGTCTATAAGCTCAAAAAGGCTCTTTATGATCTAAAACAAGCACCCTGTGCTTGGTATGAGAGGTTAAGTAACTTCCTTCTGCAAAATAGCTTCGCAAAAGGTAAGGTTGATACAACTTTATTTATAAAAAAGAAAGGATAAGGACTTTTTAATTGTTCAAATTTATGTTGATGATATCATTTTTTATCCTCTAACGAACTGCTTTGCAAAGATTTTTCTAAGAATATGCAGAATGAGTTCGAGATGAGTATGATGGGCGAATTGACATTCTTTCTTGGCCTACAAGTGAAACAAACCAATGATGGCACATTTATTTACCAAGAGAAGTATGCAAAGGAGATTGTCAAGAAGTTTGGACTGCAGAATTGCAAGAAAACAGACACTCCCATGTCTCATTCATCCAAACTGGACAAAAATGAAAATGGTAAAAATGTTGATCAGAAGGTATATAGAAGCATGATAGGATCTTTATTATATCTTACTGCATCTAGACCTGATATATTGTTTAGTGTCTGTATGTATGCAAGATTTCAATCAGACCCAAAAGAATCACATCTTTCTGCAGTTAAAAGGATAATCAAGTACATTGGAACTTATCCAATGTTAGGTCTTTAGTATTCCAAAGAATCAAACTTTACTCTTACTGGTTATTTTGATGCTGACTTAGCTAGATGTAAAGTGGACAGGAAAAGTACTAGAGGAATATGTCAATTTCTTAAAAACATGTTGGTATCCTGGTACTCAAAGAAGCAAAACACAGTTGTACTTTCTACAGCAGAAGCAAAATATGTAGCATTGGGAAGTTGTTGTGCACAGATTCTGTGGATGAACCAACAGTTGCGAGACTTTGCTATTGAAGATTCAAGTGTTGCAATCAAATGTGACAACACAAGTACTATCAATTTGATCAAGAATCCAATTCTTCATTCACGTGTTAAGCATATTGAAATCAAGCATCACTTCATTAGAGATCATATTCAGAATGGTGATGTGAATATTCAATTCATTGATTCTAAGAATTAATTAGCTGATATATTCACAAAACCTCTTGATAAATCTTCATTTGAGTATATTAGAAATAAACTATGCATTACTTATCCATTTTCTTGAAGTATTTGTTAGACAAGAATTCTTCAGACTCAATGTTCTCCGTCTGAATGTCTATTTCAGACTCACAAAGAAAGATATGTCCTTAATTCAAATTTTGGCGGGTATATTTTTTTTACATTTCTAGTAGGATATTTTCGGCAATAAATCATGTATATTTTCTAATTTATTTGATTTGTGCTTAAAAATATTGTCGTGACTGTCTGTGCTTAGAATATTATATTTCTTTCCTATATACTAGGATTTTTTTATCGTGGTCTTTTCTTTCCAAAACATGTCCTTCTCTCTTATAAAACTGTCTTTCTCTTTTCCAAAACCCTATATGTACCTACTTTTTGCTTTTTCTGTCCCGACCATCTCCGAGTCTCCTCCTCTTCCTCTCCAAGATCACAACTTTTTGCTCTAGAACCGATCACAATGCCTTTCAAGAGACGATCGACAAGGATTCTAAACAGAGACATCAAGTCTTAGAAAAAGCTAGAATTCATAGAAATTTCTGATACAGACTCAGATCATGACAATGAATCTTTTGAAGCGACGCAATAAGTACTGCGTTCATCGTCTTCTCCAAAAGATTAGGGTAAAACTGATTTCCGCTTCCAGAACATCAAACAAGTATGGAAAGCTTACGAACTTTTGAAAAGGGGTAATGCATTTGAATAAGCTCTTCGTCAATGTTTAAAAGATAACAACTTTTGATCTGAAGAAGAGTTAGTTCGCTGCTACACTCGTTTGTTTCCTAATATTATCTCTCAGTCCAAAAGTACTCTCAGTAAAGGCAAAGCGAAGATTGGAGAATCATCTACTCCATCTCAGAGACAACCGGTTCAGACAAGCCCTAAATCGCCCACTGATTCTAAGGCTACGGTCGATGATGATGCCAGACTTTACTCTAATTTCAGCAAGAAATTAGGCATTGCTTATGGTGAAAAGGCCAACGAAGGTTTGTTTCTTTCTAAAGTTCACCATGAATATTACAAACTGCTGATGAATAGAGGAATTATGCATCATCGCTGCATAGATTTTGATTATCTCAATCGGGTTGGCATTCCTGTGCAACATTTCTTTGAGAAATTGGGTATGACAGAATTTTGCTTTCAATCTGCACATACATATGCAGAACTAGCTACATATTTTTACTCAAATCTCTCAATATTGTCACCAAATCGTCTTCAATTTACTATTGGAAGCAAGACTTATGATCTCAAAGTGGAAACTCTGGCTCGGATTATTGGTGTCAAAAATTACAAATTTACTCCATTTGAAGTGAGTTTGGAGGAAGCATGTAAGGCCGCATCAGAAAGTCCAGCATTTGCCAGAGGTCCTAAACGTCTGATCTCTTATTCAAATTTGACCAGAAGAACAGTGATCTTACATAAAATCATCATAAACTGCTTGAGGCCTAAAGCTGCTTCTAAAACAAACTTATCCAAATCTGAGATCAAGCTAATATGGGCAATTCTGAATGGGCAACAATTTTCTCTTCCTCATATTATCATCTTTCATATGTACTGAACATTTCTAAAGGACAAGGGACAACTCCCTTATGGAGCTCTTATCAGTAGGATATTTCATTTCTTGAATATCACTATTCCTAATAGTTTGTGCAAGACTCTTGTTCCTGTAATGTATGTTGGAGAGAAAATGCTCATCAAAATGAATTTGAAGCAATTTAACTATCGAAAAGAGAAAGTTGCTATTGACAGTGCAGAAAAAGGAAAGTTTGTTCAGCAGTCAAAACCAACAACTGTGGATAGGAACAAAGAAATTGACAGAGCAACAAGAAAGAGAGCAGGATCAGCAAGGGCAAGCAAGCAGAGTGCTTCTTCAACTCCTTTGCAGGTGTATCGTAAGAAGAGAAAACTGCTTCTAAGAGATGAGGATGAAGAGTCTGAACACCTTGAAACAGGACATGCTGTTGGTCCAGATCATGTCTCAGCATTTGTTGCACATGTTTCAGAACCAACACCTACTGACAAAGTTTCAGAACCAGCATCTACTGCACAAGTTCAAGCCTAAACACCTATTATAAGAGCTTCAGAACCAACAACTGAAAACTCTAATCTGCTTCAGATGGTACAATACATTACTCCACTAAGGACAAATGCAAGTCAGTCTTCTCTTAACACTGAAGAACATGCTTCTGCAGACCATGCACCTTTCAGGGGGAGATTCCAATAGAAGTAGACACTGGATTTGACCAGACTGAACAAGCCAATGTCCAGGAATAGCCCTCAGAAAATCAAACCATTCTCAACCTTTTGCTCGAAATCAAAGTCAAACAAGCTGCACTTGACCAAGACGTGAAGATTCTACAGAAAATCGTTAAGGAAAACAACCAGACTCAACGTCTACAGGCAGCAAAAGACAAAGCAGAACTTGAGGAAGCTATTGCTATGTGCTCAACCAACTTAGAGCAAGCTATTGGTCAATATTCTTCGAAGATTGAGGAAACTATTTCCATCTTGGACAACTTTCAACTTATTCGTACCCCCAGCTTGCTTTTTACCCTCTTTTTTGAAGATTGATACTTTCTGTCAAAATTGGTCTTGTAATTTTTTTATAAATTCCTTTTAGACTGCTTGGATGGTTTCTATCAATGCTTTGTTTTATCTATTATTATTTTTGCTGATGACAAAAAGGGGGATAAATTATATGCAGATAAATGATCTTACTAACTTTAAATACGCAGATCTTATGCAGGTTATATACAAAGGAAGTAAAAGACACAGATCTCAATAGAGTTTGCTCTTTTAATCTCAATCTGTGCCTCATGCGCTTAATATGTTTATTTATTTCAAATTAATTTCAAATTGATTCAATTTGCAAGGAGTTTTGTCATCATCAAAATCATAGGGACGATTGTTGAGGAAAACTCCTAATGATTTTGAAGTTGACAAAACTTTTCATGTTATTGTAAATCTGATACTTATTTTGAACCTTTTTATTCCAGGTACATATACATTTTGGAAGATTTACAAGCTGTCTAAATGAGAAGTTCAGACTCAGAACGAGAAAGTTTAAACTCAGAATAAGAAGTTTAGACTTTACCGAAGACCCACACTCATCTAAACGCAGAAGTTATGCAGACGCAGACGTAGATGCAGAAGCTATGCAGACGCAGGTGCAGAAGTTATGTAGACACAGACTCAGAAGTTTTATAGACGTAGACGCAGAAGCTGTGCAGACGCAAACGCAGAAGCAAAACTCATTCAAAACGAATCATAACAGTTAGTGATCTGGTATGGATTTCACAGAAGGAAAGTTTTGATTATCTCACTCTCAGTCTAATTGATTAACAATCAAATATTACGACAAGTATGCATTACAACGAATAAAACTCTACTTATGGAAATCAAGATTTTGATTGTATGGGCGACCAGAATCAATGGAATTTAGAATCTGTCATCCAACGGCTACTCAATCCTTTTTATACAAATCTGTCCAAGGTGGAGATTGGAAGATGATTCTTTGAAAGCTATCCAACGGCTAGTTTGGAAGTTAAGGAGTATTTAAGAAGATCAACGAGCAACAGAAGGAAGCACAGAATCAAGAATCAACAAGTCCAAAGTCTGAGCATACTCCGATCTTTTCTCTTGTCTTTCTTGTATTAAACATTAAGATCTTGAGGGATAATTTATAAGAGTGAGTGTGTGAGATAGAGAATCCTATCAAACACAAGAATGCTGTCACTCAGAAGTTGTAATTCCTCTTGATTACATAGTGAAATCCAGCCGGTAGGCTATCAGCGTGGGAGAGTGGACGTAGGCTTGCTATAAGCCGAACCATTATAAACTTGTGTGCAGTTTTTCTATCCCTTATCTCCTACTTTATATACTGCACATCAAAATCATTGTCTATATAAATTATTTTGAATCTTAATTTTATTCAGACTCAACTGTGTTAATTCATTTCCGCTTAATTTATAAAAATTATTTAAGATCACCTATTCACCCCCCTCTAGGTGATCATTGCTAGCTACCTCAATTTATTCTATTGTTCGATCAATTGTTTTTTGCAACACAACCAAGATGAATTTTATATTATGGACCCCTTTTTGCTGGAGGTGGCCTTCGACTCAAACTGAAGTAATCATCATAAGCTCATATTTGACATTGAGAAAAAGAATCTGATGAAGTCTAAAGCTTAATTAATACTGTCAAACCTGCGGAAGCATGTTGAATTTCCAGAATCTAATATTGATGGTTAGCACCTCTCAAGTCATGACTATCAATTGAAAAATATGATGAATCGATCCCAACCGATCGGAATGTTAGACAGGGTCTATCATAATAAATGACTCCAAGCACAAATTAGACAGTAGACTATGACATGTAATATGGTACCTTAAAGTTCGAGTATGGATACGGATTGAATTACAATCATTCTGCTACAAAGATCCAATTATGTTGTTAAGAATTTGAGGGTTGATTAATAAGAAAATCATGCAAATTTTTAGTTGTTCTCTCAAAGGATGGTACTTATATCAAAGCCAACTGATTATGAAATTGCATTGAAAATGTCGACACATGTCCTAACTCACTTTTCTGTACATACTACAGTAATTTTCGTCTTGGGAAATCAAATATGTTATGCATTGTTCAATCTATTGAAAACATGGGGGAAAATTGTCCAAAAAGTTCTAAACATATTGTATTTTTGCCAATTCAGTCCTAAACCTTTTAATTGTGCTAATTCTATCATAAATTTTTTCACATTTTGCCAATTGAGTTAATCTGGCCAATTTATTCTAGAAATTGCTGACATGGACATTGGCCATCCTATGTGATACAATTGACGTAGACGTGGATAATTTTTAATAATTTTTTAATATTTTTTATGAAATTTTTATTGATATTTTTTTAAAATTTTCTTTTCTTTTCTTTTCATGCTTTGCTTTCTCTCTCTCTCTCTCTCTCTCTCTCTCTCTCTCTCTCTTCCCTTTTTCTCTTTTTTTTTCCTTTTTCCTTTTTCCCTCTACTAGCCATCGTAGGGCCTTGTTGACGGCCGGTAGAGGTCATCGGCCTCAGGTGAGGGCAAACCTTTGTTTCATATGTCGAGGGTCACACTCACTTGCCCCTGGCAACGGTAGCCCTTGCCAGGGCTTGTAAGAGCAAACCTTCACCTGATCTAGCGAGGGGCTGCCTTGCCCTGCATGCGAGGGTTGCCCTTGCCCGATCCAATGAGGGTGATCGCTAGCCCAGGCCCTGGCAGTCCCTCACCTAAGGCCGGTGAGGACAACCTTGCTTGAGGTTGGAAACCTTCGATGGCCTCTAGTGAGGGCAGCCTTGCTTGAGGTTGGCGACCTCCACTGGCCATCAACAAGGTGGTTGGCGGAGGGAAAAGGGAAAAAGGAAAAAGAAAAGAAGAGAAAGGAAAAAAAAAAGAAAAAGTAACGAATGAAAAGAGAAGAAATAGGAAAAATATAGAAATTCAAAAATATTAAAATATTATTAAAAATTGTCAACGTCAAAGCCAATTATGCCACGCAGAACGACTGATATCTATGTTAGCGATTTTTAGCCAAAATTGATCCGATGTACTCAGTTAGCAAAATGTGAAAAAGGTTTATAATTCAATTAACATAATTAAAGGGTTTAGGACTGAATTGACAAAAGTGCGATGAGTTTAGAACTTTTTGGACAATTTTTCTCCTGACCTATATTATATTGCTTACGTTTGGTTTTCCTTTCGATGATTTCTTTTTGCAGCGTGAGGGCTCCCTCTGTGTGCCATGTGAATCTCTGAACATCTTGCACCTTTAGGCAATGAATCTTCAATGGCTTGCTATTTTTTTGAAATGGAATAGTCTTGGGAAAGTCTTACTGCTGGTGCAATTGTTTTTCCTTTATTGATGGATAGAAAAGGTCTCTTTGTTCACTCCTTACCAAAAAAAAAAAAAGGTCGCTTTGTTCACATGTCTCGGTGTGAAAACCCTTTTAATCATCAAAACAATAAGAAAGTTGTGGGATACAATTTGAAATACCCCTTTGAATTGTTCACCATCATTTCAGCAAAACAAAATGAAGAAGCTTTCTAGCTGGCATGGCACTTGTAAATCTATATCGTGATCTCTCTTTTCATCACTTTGGAAGAAACTATAGTCATCGAATTTGTTAAGCTAATCTGCATGGCAAATTATGCGAGTTTAAGTACAAGTACTGAGAATATTTGAACAACGTAATAACTATGCATTCCTGGATTAGATGAGTTAGTTTAGACATAACATCAAATTGTGCCAAAGGACGAGTGGTCATTATTTTGAAATGCCTCTTGAATAGACCAGATCAACGGATGGGTCGGAGTGGCTATCGAGCTTAAATATCCTTGCCTAGGTGTGCACATGCTTAAAAAATTTATTAACTTTCTAATACAAAATTGACCTAGCCAGAGCGGATCCATTTTAGACTGGTGGGGTACAAAAACAGAATTGCTTGCCCAAGCTTGCCCATTTTTTCCTTCGAGACCGGTTGAGCCTGACCAGGTCTAAGCGAGCCAAGTGTGCGGCCATGGTTACCTCTGCTATAGAGGCTTTCTACTTGGCCAAGTGAGGGGAAGTTGTGACATTCCTGAATTAACTCACTGAGGTATTGTCTGTTATGGCCCCATCTCATGTTGAGCCTCATGATTTTGTCCTTTGACATATAAGTAGGCACCTTCTTAGGAGGCTATCCATTCTGGTAATGCTCTCATTTTAACACTCTTAACTTTAGAGTTCTAAAATTAAGTATTGTCATTGCGTCAAAGAATGCCTCCATGAATTAATTCAAGTTTTCACATATATATCTCATACTCACGCTCTCTCTCTCTCTCTCTCTCTCTCTCTCTCTCTCTCTCTCTCTCTCTCTCTCTCTCTCTCTCTCTCTCTATTTGGTATAGAGTTCGGTTCATTCCTGTCACATTCGCCATGCCAAAAGCCTGTTAGGAGCCGTTTCTTGGCCAGGCCTTCTTGCCCTAGCAATCATTCCCTACCCTCTCGGACCTATTCGTTACAGAAGTAGACTATTTTGTGGCTGGGAGGAAGTAGCATGATGCTCTGAAAGACCCGAACATTCAGGCAACCGATGCTGCAAATGGAATCGCATCTACTGTTTACAAAAGAAGCTGTCACGTGGCAGTCTTGGACAGTCTACCAAAGTACTCTTTCATCTTCTTATGTATTAGAACTTCTCCTTTTGTTATTGATACAGACATGCACTGAAAATTTTCTTGAGAGAGAGACAGAGAGAGATTGATCTCAAATGGATACTGTTTGTGAATTCGCTCCACACCATCGAGAAGCTAATTTTTCTCAGCTCAAAATAGATAGTGTTAAGGCTCTAGCTGAATCTTCCAACCTGACTTCCATCCCCTCTCACTATGCCTTCACCACCTCCACTTTCAGTGATCATGCCGTTCATCCTGACCATGATGACTCCATCCCTGTCATCAACTTCTCTCTCCTCTCCTCAAGTAATCCTGATCAATGGTCTAAAGTCACCTCGGATCTGGCAAAGGCTTGTCAAGACTGGGGCTTCTTCATGGTACATATGTTCCTAGCTAGTTCATTAGTTCATTAGCTGCTTCATAGTGTTTGTCTATTTTCTATTTGGTCGCGAAGATGCACAACAAACAGTTGGTAATCTTTGATCAGCTTTGGCTTACAAAATTTGTCATGAGTACTGAAAAGACTAGTAACAGTTTAAATTGAATTGGCTGGTTCAACCGATGGTTGTTCATTCTTGACTTCGTTATAGAAAATTCACAAGAAATTATTTCTCATACCTTAGGCTCCGAGAGATTGGGCATTGCGCGTAAATCAAACCCAAAACCTTGTTTTTTATGAATCTATTTTGCATAAGTTGGTATCAAAGCTGGAGTCATTATTGATCAGTATGACACAAACTCTCTATACATGATCCGGCAGTGTCTTGCATGCTATGTAATGATCATGGCTCATGGGTAAAGTGAGTAGGTGATCAACCATGGAGTCCCCGAGAGCCAAATGAAGGTGATGGTCGACATGCAGACGGGATTCTTCAATCTGACAGAGGAGGAGAAGAGGGAGTTTGAAGGGAAGCACGTGTTGGACCCCATAAGATGTGGGACGAGCTTCAATGCTTCAGTCGACATGGTGTTTTTCTGGAGAGATTTTTTGAAGGTGACGGTGCATCCAAAGTTTCACTGCCCTACCAAGCCAGAAGGCTTCAGGTATCCTCTCTCTCTCTCTCTCTCTCTCTCTCTCGTTTGTGTTAAAAGAAAGTCTAATATGTATGGAAATATTTTTTTCCTATATGTGCAAGTTCTCACTTTGCATGTACTGATATTTCTGTTTTCTTAATTGCATTAGAATATAAAAGTTCGTGTTTACTACAAAACATATATAAACAATCTCATATTTTAGAAAACCTCCTAGATATTAGCTTGCATATTATCCAATCCAGGACATTTAGTCAGGCATTTTATGTGCACAGGATTTACTTAGGATAAACTTGCCCGTTATAAAGGCAAGGTTTTACAGCAATCGACCAGCAGTGGCAGTACCTACATGCGAAATCATCTAAAAATCCACTCACCTTCCATAGACGTTAACCTAATCCAATCCATCCAGTCAAACATATCCAAACAAACCCCTCTCTCCCTCTCTCCCCGAAGCCCATTGGCGGCAACACCCTCTAAGAAGGAGGCAGATCTGGCTTTATGGATGAGGGTCAAGAACTTGAGGTCCCACCCAACGGAAGTAGCTCATTTTCACCTTTTTTTGCCTCATGAAACATGAACAATTAGAACTTGTCAATGAATAGGGGGGCAAAAAATATAGGCTCATGACAAAGACTCCATGAAATAGTTTGCTTTTGTCATTTTATACAAGTTAGAGATTCTGGAGCATCATTGATTGATGGTAGGTCCATCCTGGTGGATGGAGGGTTATAATAGTCTTTGACATGGTGATTCAGAGTTATCAATGCACCGACATCTTAGTACGAAGTAGAAAATTACTAGTTATATCAGAAAAAGAAAGCATGATGAGGAACTTGAACAAAATTCTCTTCCAGAAATCTGGCAATCTTGAAACATAGCAATAGAAACTAAACGATTCTTCTGTCAGGATAGCATTATTTTTTATCGTCTTGATGGCTAACAACATTTTGTGCTGTTGATACCTAAATTTTGACGCATCATTTAGTATTAATTGCATAGAAAATTAGGGATTAAATTTTTAATCCCTAAACAAAAATATTAAAATTGCATAGCATATAGTTTAGGTTCATATAGATTAATTGCATTCCGCATCGGATCGACGGTGGCAAGCGAGCTTAAAATTCATCATGTAAATCGAGCTTGAGTACCGAACGAAACGCGGCTCACTTGGAAGACGGGGGCCGAAAATCACAAGCGAAAGGGCTTGGTTGTCTTAATTTGAGCTTAAATTAACCCATCAAGCTTAATTAAAGAAAAGCCCGAATTAATTCAGCCCACTTAGAATTAAATTAAATTAAAGGGTAAAGCCTAAACCTAAGCCCATTAGGACTAGAAAGCCCGGCTAGTTGACCTAGGTTTGTAATATAAATACATGTTTTTGCTTCATAATGGAGGGGGTTCTCATAATTTTCAGATCAGAATTTTTTTAGAGAGCACAACCGTGAGAGAGAGAGAGAGAGAGAGAGAGAGAGAGAGAGAGAGAGAGAGAGAGACCGACGACTGTCACCGCCGCACGCCGCGCCCCGCGCCGCCGTGCGCCGCAACGCGCCACCGTCCGCGAGCCACTGCACTGCCGCTGCTCCGCCCCTCCGCTGCCATGCGCCGCCGCCCTGACGCCCCTGCAGCCTGCTGTTTCGCTGTATATCGGCGCTTGCATCGTCGCCCGGAGCCTTGCCGCACGCCGACGCCACTGCTGCCACGCCCTCCGGTGCTCTGCCCTCCGCCGCGCGCTGCCGCCGCAATCACCGTCGCTCGCCCACATCGTCACTGCCACGCCAGAGAGCCGCGTGGAGCTGCACCGCTGCCGCTGCCCGGAGCCATACCGCCGCCTGGACGCCACCGCCGCGCCAGACGGGTGATCGTCGAAGACGCCGCCGTCCCCGGAGCTGCGCCGCGCCACCGCATAGCCGCGCCGCTGTCCCGACGCACCGCCGGTCACCATCCCGATCCGCAATCCCGATCCGTTGCAAATTCAAATTTGAAAATAAATCTGCAAATCAGGTAATAATCCTATCCCGATTTGATTTGAATATTTTGTTGCCTAATTTGTGCTTATTGATATCTAATTTTATATATTTGAATAATAAGCATTATCTCAATTAGGATTTGTTTCTTTTTTTGAAATCTTGGATATATGTTGCTTACCAAATTTGAATAGAATTTAGAATTTTCAAAATCCTTTGAATATATCCCAGATATTTAAGATATCAGAATTTTTCAAGATGTGATCGATTAGGAAAATTTCCTAATCCGCAACCGCACACGTGGAAATAAATCTATCTATCAGGCTTTAGATAGAATTATTTCCATAGCGGGTATTTCGAATTTTAGGGTCGATCTGTCAGGCTTCAGATCGAAACTTAATTCGAAAGATTTCGCGGTTATATTTTTTTACGTGATTTTAATTTCGAATTTTAATAAAAAAATATTAAAAAAAGATTGCTTTAGAATAGGTCAATTTCTTTAGTTTAAAATTGCATGTTTAGATAACTGGCGTTTTTAATTCCGAATTTCATATAAAAAAATACAAAAAAATAATATGCCCGTCATTAGAAATAGGTCACGTCGTCGCATGACATATAGTTTGCATGTTAGGTTGCATTAATCGCATGTCAATTTTTGCACGTCATTACATATAGGTTAGCCTTCATTTAAATAAGTAAAAATCAAAAAGAAATTTCTGCACCTTTGAACTCTAAGTCAGGATTTATCAAAATTGTCAAATTGAGTATTTTTCTCGAAATTGGTACCGAAAGGGCGTTAGGGAATCTAGCGTAACCAAGTCCCCGAACTTATGATTTCTGGTTCGTAGAAATAAAATAGTACTCCCGCTATTTTATTTAGGTTTCTAATCAACCTACCCTAAATGATTAGTGGCGACTCCCATTGAAAATATTTGCATGCTCACAATTGGACCTAAGTTGCGATTTGGTAGAGTTTGGGAGAACTCGAGCTAGGTTAGTTAATTTAATTGATCTAGTAATCCATTAGCCTAAGATCGAAACCCGATTTTTTTTAGGTCGCGACAGCTTGGCGACTCCGCTGGGGACAAACTTGAATTTTTTTGAAAATTTAAGGAGGACTTAGGCCAAAAAATTTTTCATGGAAAAATCACTTGATTTGACAAAATTTGATTGAATTCTCATTCTTAGGTGTTAAATGGTTTTGCAGGATGGGAGTTATAAAGGGAGTAGTGATTGGCTAACCCTTTGTTTTACAGACTTGGTGGAGTGGAATTGTGATTTAATTTTTGCACTATTGAAGTGATGTTTGCATATAATTGTTGTGCATGATTTACAGTATTTACACTACACCACACACAATCTGTGACCGGACCTGGGTCACACCCATAGTTCTAAGATGGTATTTAGATGGTTCTTTAACCTTGGCGGTAAGACCTCGCTAAAGGTTATCCCATTTGGATCCCGAAAATTTTTCAAAAAAATGGCTCAAGGGTTGTCCTCATGCACGTGAGGCTACTACGCATAGAGGTTCCCCTTGTCGATCGAATCAAGCCAAAGTGATTGGACCCGACTAGTCATGACTATTGTATGCGAGGCTGCGGCTAGTCATGATGAGTGTGCGCGAGGCTGCGACACGTCGTTCCGTTCATCACTTCATTTTGCAAAAGCCTTTAGGGTAGATAGATTAAGGTTTAAACTCACGATTCATGTGCATGTCTCTACGATTGACATTCTCTCCCCAAGGATGATAATTTCTCGAGCTTTTTCTTTAGTTTTCTTCATCTTATTTTGGGTCGGTCCATAATTTAGGTTGAGTCATTTGGCACGTGGTCTATATAAGAATGGGTCGCCTCGATATCCGTTTCGTGCCCACTCCGAAGCTAGAGTTCAAGAAGTTATGGGGCCAGTTGAAGTCAGATGGTCAGCAGTACGTTCTCAAGCGCATTGAATTCATGCTACCAATCCTAGACATAGATGTTCAGAGCGGAATCATGCAGGCACTCGCTCATTTCTGGTGCCCCGAGACGACCACATTTGTGTTGAGAGGTAAGTTTGAGCTCACACCGACTTTGGAAGAATACAGTTTTGCCATTGGGAAATCGATTGAGTTAGATATAGTCGAACCACCCCTTAAGGTAGATCCTGTGGTAGTGCTCGCTGAATTTTTGAATTTGATCAAAAAGGAAATTGAAAAAGTGTTAAAGGGTAATTGTCAAGCATGCTCGCTATCTTTTCTTATTGAATATTTTGAAAATAACTCCGTCCTCATGAGGTCTAAGATTTTTATCTTAACTTTTTTCGGACTCATCGTTTTTCCATTCCATCAAAATGCTATTGATCCCGTCATAGCATGGACGGTAAAATTAATATGTGGTGGAGTTAGTTTTATAAACGCAATTCTGGCAGAGACCTTCATATCTCTGACACGATTTAAGAAAGGAAAAGATAGAATTTTTCGAGCCCCGATTGAACTTTTACAAATCTGGTTTTTCTCACACTTTTCTCAATTCGGGGAAAATATGACTGTATATGAAATGAACACGACTGATAACCCTATTTTAAGGTTCAAACAAATACAAAATCAAACTAAAAGTTTGCACTATACATAATGGGTCCATCTGTTCAAAGATCCGAGCTCTAAGATTTTCCTTTGGCAAGCTGTATGGTTTCGGAAGGTTGAGACTCGACTATACCATGGTGATCAGAAGCCCGTACCTTTGATGGGCATTTATGGGGCAACCTGCTATCAGCCCCTTCGAGTTGCACGTCAGTTTCGAGTTCTGCAGGACGTCCCACCTCCACTCAGACCCAATGAGTTTCAAGTTCAGTTTGAGAAGAGCGAGTCCTACAGAGTTGAGCTTAGGCGTCATTCCGACGCTTGGCAGAATTGTTCCACTCAGAAGCTGATTTGGCCCGCGGATGAGCCCATCGGAAGGATGAAGAGTCACTTTGCCACAGCCCGGTATATTCAGCATCATACCATCCCGATTGAGATACTCCCGAAGATCCAGGTCGTGACAGTACGGTACACTCTTCATACTCAAATCAAAATCAGCGAAGAAAAGGCGATGAAGGCCCAGGACAAAGCAGATACTCTGGCTAAAGAGAATGCACGACTGCGGCGTGCCTTGAAGGCCCATTCGTCTATAGATCACGTGGCCTCTAAAAAGAGGAAGACTGTCTGATTTCTTGTTTAGTTTAGGGAGTTTTTCTTTCTTTTTAGGAGGAAATGTTAGCTTACTATTAATGTTTTCTGTAATAAATGTCGTTTCTGAACGATTTTATAAGAATTCTTTTTAGACACCTTCCATATTGGGTAATTCAAGGAAAATCATTAAGCTATGATTTGTAAATTTTGGAATTAGTCTAGGTTTTTATTGAATAAAGCAATTTGGAATTTTGGGATTTACTGGACGAATCGGTCTTTCGCAAGAAATTTCATCTTGAAGGTCTAGAAGATGTCATGGACCGACTCGTTATGCTTACTCGTTATATTTACTCCATCGTTACTTTTGCAGGTAATTTGCCACGGATCCCCCTCATCCTCATAATACTCAATCGGTGACCAAAAGAAGGATGGCCAATCAAGCTGAGATCGCGGCCATGATTGACGAAAAGCTGAAGGAACACATGAACATAATCAATGAGCATATCGCGGCTGCCATGTCCAAAATGATGAGTGATCTCATGGCCAAGCAGCAGCAGATCAATGCTGCCTCTCAATCGGAGATTCCACTTCCAACCCGTCAAGGCCTTCGCCTCGACAAATCTCCTGCAGTGAACACTAATCCAACCCTTCAACTGGATGATGTCATTCTAACTGACACTAGTGCGTCTTTGGTGGCCCCTGTTCTTCAGTCACCCCCCAATGATGAGAATGCCAAGTTACTGGCTAAGATCGACCAGAGGTTACGTAAAGTGGAAGGAACTCAAAGTGTTCCACCTGTTGATCTGTCTATTTTTATCCGGGTCCAGGTGCCCAATAAATTCAAGATGCCAGCCTTCGAGAAGTATGACGGCACCTCAAACCCGATTCAGCACATCGACATGTACCAGGGGCTCATGAATAGATATGTTTCTAATGGACCTCTAATGATCCAAACCTTCCAAGCAAGCTTGAAAGATGCCGCAATGAGGTGGTATACCAACCACCAGATCAACCGGAAAGACTCATGGGAAGAGGTGGCAAACCTTTTCATCAAGCACTTCAAGTTCAATCTCGATGTCACCATTACAAGGGAAGACTTGGAGAGAATCGAGCAGAAAAAGGGCGAGACTCTAAAGGAGTATGCCACTCGCTAGAGGAACATGGCAGGACAGATCATGCCTGAACCCTTAGAACGTGACTTAATGAAGTTGTTCGTGTCCACCCTACCGCAGCCGGTTCGTTCACGAATGTTAGTGACAGCCGCCCAATCTTTTGGTCAACTGATAGCCATGGGTGAGGAGATTGAGACCGGGCTCAAGAAGGGATGGTACAGTGAGTCAGGTTCATCGAGTAAGAGATTTACTAGTAAGAAGGACAAAGAGCATGTCTCCGAAGTCAATATGACTTATGCACAGAAGATGCCAGCGCAGGCCCCGAAGTTGCAATTTAGCACTCAGCAGACAACCTCTTATGGACGGCAAGGTCAGCAAGACTCATGCCAGTAGCATAAAACTCGCCAGTTTACTCCACTTCCTGGGACGTTATCTCATGTATTGGCTGTGCTAAGGAAGAAGAACCTGCTGAATTCAGAGCTACAAAGATCTAATGCCGCTGGCTATGCAAAATATGATCCGTCGAAGAAATGCGATTACCATAGAGGTGAAGTTGGGCATTCGACAGATGATTGCCAGGTACTCAAACATCGAGTGCAGGATCTACTCGAGACTGGAGCGTTTGCGCTACAGCCAACCGGTAAACCCAATGTGCAGAACAATCCACTCCCTGATCATTCGAGCAGTGTAAATGTTGTCTTTGGTCCGGGAGTCAAGCAGGTTCAAGGCTTCAGGGTCCCTTTCGAAGATATGCTCGATGCTTTAGTCCGAGCTGGTTATGTTTCGACTGGTGAGGTGGTGTCACTCGGTGAGATAGAAAAGAAAATGGATGAGTTGGTGAGAAAGGGAATGATTGGGACAGCTGATGAATTTGGGGTAGTGGCCACTATATCTCAGGTCATCATTGACTGGAATGAAGAACTCACAATGTTGACCGATGAGCTAGTTAAGTTGAATCCTGAGCTAACTGACATGCCCCCTCTCGAGGACGCCTCTGACGATGACCTTGGGATCGTTATACCCGATGCTTCGGAAATATTGGTCCTGGCATCACCTCAGCCCTACGCTTATGAGAGTGACAAGATGGTTCTATGGTCGTATGACGTTGATCTGATAACAAGGTCAGGGCGAACTTATGCTGATAATCAACCGGCCAAGCCAGTGGCCGAGAAAGAAGCGAAGGAATTCCTAGCTGTGATAAAGGCTAGTGAATATAACGTGATTGATCAGCTGAGAAAGTTACCTGCACAAGTCTCGTTGTTGGAACTTCTTCAGACATCAGATAAACATCGGGGTGCTCTAATGAAGGTTTTGAGTGAGGTTCATGTGCCCGAGACTATTGAAGAGGACAAGCTAGAAGAGTTTGTCGGGGCGATTCTCCTTAAAGATCAAGTAGCATTTTCTGACGAGGAAATCCCAGTTGAAGGACGTGGTCATAATAAGGCGCTTCACATATCGGTGAAATATAAAGAGACTCACGTAGCTAGAGTGCTTGTTGATAACGGGTCGGCTTTGAATTTATGTCCGTTGGCTACTTTGAAAAGGCTGGGCATTCCTCTATCTACCATGCAAGCAGCCAAGACTTCTGTCCGAGCCTTTGACGGAGTAAAGAAGGATGTGATAGGCCAGATTAACTTAGCACTGCAAATTGGACCCTCGGTGTTCGATATTCTTTTCCAAGTGTTGGATATCCCTTCTGCTTTTAATTTCTTGCTGGGACGGCCATGGATCCACAATGCAGGCGCAGTGCCCTCCAGTTTGCATCAGAAAATCAAGTTCGTGGCTAAAGCAAAGCTGGTTACAATTTATGGGGAGGAAGATCACCGAATCTTCAATGCAACATCGATCCCATACATAGAGCCCGATCATGTTGAAGAGGATAGCTATCATTCATTTGAGATAGTTCAAGTTGTTCAGGCTTCCTCTGATATGCCGTTACCCGTTCCTGAAGTTTCTAATGCAGCTATCATGGTGGCCAAGGTCATGATTAGTAATGGTTTTAAGCCAGGTCAGAGTCTTGGGAAGGAAGGCCAAGGCATTCAGGCCCCGATTGAGACAAATGGACAATACCACAAGACTGGTTTGGGATATCATGGTCCCGTAAGCCGTGAACAAAGCAACGATTGTTGCAGAGGCCGAAGTCCCTTACCACCTCCCATTGACCACATCTTTCACTTGGCTGGAGTAGTGGGTGGATATGAGAATTTAAAGCTAAGCCCGACCGAGGATGATCTTGGGCTTATCTTTTCTGAGTCGCCACAAGCCCTAACTGAACCACCTAAGAAGCATGGTAAAGCAATTTTGGTCAGTTTGTCTGACGATTCCGAGGATGACCAGCCACCCTGTATTTTCAAGAAGCCGGAGTCGAGGGTGGTGGACTTTGACTTTAATGATGGTATACCCTACCTCACTGGTTGGTTTGCTGAGACCTCCATTGGTGCAATCACTGAAGGACCACTTGAAGGGATGGGCGCTGGCCCTCAAGAGTAATCATTTTTAGTTTTCGTATCTCCCCTGCGTGGGAATCTTTATTGCTTTTTTCCAATTCATGTTGCACTTAGGTTTTTCAATCCAATAAGATGTAATTCATTGATTCAATATCAATAAAATTACAGCGGTTTTTATCATTTTGAATCTTGTTGAAGTACCCCAAACCAACCCAATGACGATAACCAACGATTGAAAAATTTGTCATCTACGGTAAGAACTGAGGGTTGGGCTTCTCAAGAATTCGCGTTTCGAGGTCTTCGAAAGCAAAATGAATTTCAAAAAGCAAAGAGCAATTTTCGAAAATTGCAGTAGTTAAGCCCTCTCTTGTCTTTTTGATCCATTTCTTTCATGTTTCAGGACTAATCTCGAGGCATGCGAAGGGACGGGAATCGGGGATCCTCATATATGTGATGCAAGTCAGTCTGATGACTCAGACGATTCTAATCCGAATGATGAAGAGATATGACGGAACTTAGAAATTCATGAGAAATCTAAGCCTTTGACTGCCGAAGAAACTGTGGTGATCAACCTTGGCGACACGGAGAATCCTAGAGAGGTGAAGATTGGGGCATGTCTTCCTCAAGATGTGGCCAAACGCCTGACCCAGTTATTGAAGGATTATCAAGACATCTTTGCCTGGTCTTATGCTGACATGCCGGGTCTTGATCGATCGATCGTCGAACATTGTCTACCGACTGATCCTTCAGTTGAGCCTGTGAAGCAAAGGCCGCGAAGAGCTAAGCCAGAACTGGCAAAGAAGATCAAGGAAGAGGTCATGAAACTTCTTGACGTGGGATTTATTGAGACTACCCAATACTCAGAATGGGTCGCTAATATAGTCCCGGTGTTGAAGAAAGACGGTCGGGTTCGAGTGTGTGTTGACTACCGAGATCTGAACAAAGCTAGTCCCAAAGATGATTTTCCACTCCCGCACATTGATGTGCTTGTGGACAGTACAGCTGGGTTTGAACTATTCTCCTTCATGGATGGTTTCTCAGGTTATAACCAGATCTTGATGAACGAGGATGATAAGTTGAAAACAGCATTTACCACTCCATGGGGGACATTTCATTACAAAGTGATGCCCTTCGATCTCAAAAATGCTGGGGCAACTTACTAGCGGGCAATGGTCACGTTGTTCCATGACATGATGCATAATGAGATTGAGGTCTATGTTGATGATATGATTGCAAAAACTCGACGTGGAGAAGATCACATAGAAACCTTGATGAAATTATTCGACAGGCTTCGTAAGTTCAAATTATGCCTCAATCCGACAAAGTGCGTGTTCGGGGCAGGCTCTGGCAAACTACTTGGCTTCATTGTTAGTAACAAAGGGATTGAGATTGACCCGTCGAAAGTGAAGGCCATTTGTGAAATAAAATCTCCCTCTTCGGTGAAGGAAGTTCGTAGCTTAATGGGTAGGCTAAACTATATAGCCAGATTTATCTCTCAGCTATCTGAGACAGCGAAGCCTTTCTTTAAACTCCTCAAGAAGAATGCGCTGGTTAGATGGGATCAAGAGTGTGAACTAGCGTTCGACAAGATTAAGCACTACTTGATGAATCCGCCGGTGCTTGTTCCACCAACGCCGGGGCAACCTCTGATCCTGTATCTCACAATCCACAGTGAGTCCTTAGGTGCCATGCTTGCTCAGAAAGGTGAAGAGGATGGAAAAGAACGTGCAATTTATTATTTGAGTAAGAAGTTCACCGCCTCTGAGATGAACTATTCCGAGGCAGAAAGAACGTGCGCAGCATTGGTCTGGGTGCTACACAGATTGAGGCAATACACTTTGCACTATCAGATATTGCTTGTAACAGAATGTGATCCAATCAAATACTTGCTCAATCAACCCGCTTTGATTGGAAAACTAGCAAAATGGCAGATTCTCATCTCAGAATTTAATGTTCAATTCATGTCTCAGAAATCAGTCAAAGGACGAGTAATTGCCGATGTCTTGGCTGAAAATCCTGGGAAAAATGACGATCTGGATCCGCTAGAGGATAGAGTCATGCCAATTGATGAGTATGTATGGACCATGTACTTTGATGGGGCCGTAAACTTGTCAGGGTCAGGTATCGGGGCAGTTTTAATATCCCCGGGCGGACAACATTATCCGGTCGCAGCGAAACTGATATTTCCCTGCACGAACAATATCGCTGAATATGAAGCATGCATCCTCGGGTTACAAGCTGCAATCGAAATGGGAGTAGCTCGACTTAAGGTGTTCGGGGATTCAGCCCTCATTATTCTTCAAACCGTTGGCAAATGGCAAACTAGAGATGCTAAGTTACAACCCTATCATGTCTATTTGGAGGAGTTAGTGGAAGAGTTTGAAGACATTTCGTTTGAATACTTGCCAAGGACTCAAAACAGTTTTGCCGATGCTCTGGCTACGTTATCGGCAATGCTACGAGTGACAAGTGGTTTAGAAGTTGAACCTTTGAAAATAGAGGTCTTACAGAAATCGGCTTATTGCATGGCCACGACAGAAGAGCCTGACGGCAAGCCTTGGTATCATGATATCAAGACATATCTTCAAACACAGGAGTTTCCTGAGAAAAGTATCGCATCTGACCAAAAGTATATCAGGAAAATAGCGTCGAAGTTCTTCTTGAACGGAGAATGCCTATACAAGCGGTCCTATGATTCGGTTTTATTAAGGTGTGTTGATTCAACTGAGGCTGTTCACTTGATGTTAGAAGTGCATGAGGGAGTATGCGGTCCGCACATGAATGGTCATATGCTAGCAAAGAAGATAATGAGGATGGGTTATTACTGGCTCACTTTAGAGAGTGATTGCATTCAGCATGTCCGAAGTTGTCACAAATGTCAAATCTATGGTGACAAGATTAAAACTCCTCCAAATGAATTGCATCAAATGTCTGAACCATGGCCATTTTCTATGTGGGGCATTGATATGATTAGCCCAATTAATCCTAAAGCGTCGAATGGACATCGGTTTATCTTGGTTGCTATCGATTACTTTTCGAAGTGGATCGAAGCCATGTCTTATACGACAGTGACGGCCCGGGTTGTGGTGAAGTTCATTCGTCGGGATATCATTGCTCGATATGGTGCACCTGAGGCTATAATTACTGACAATGGGTCGAATCTGAATAACAAATTGGTGAATGAACTGTTCAAAGAATTCAAGATCAAGCATCTGAATTCCTCTCCATATCGTTCGCAGATGAATGGAGCGGTCGAAGCAGCCAACAAGAATATCAAGAAGATTTTGGCTAAAACAGCCGAAAACTATCGTGATTGGCATGAGAGATTACCTTTTGCACTTATGGCATATCGGACTTCTATCCGGACATCTACAGGGGCAACTCCATATTCTCTTGTGTACGGTATGGAAGCAGTGCTACCTGTTGAGGTTGAAATTCTTTCGTTACGTATCCTTTTACAGGTACAATTGTCAGAAGCAGATTGGATCCAACAGAGATTGGACCAGTTGAACATGATAGATGAGAGAAGGCTTAGAGCTCTATGTCATGGCCAGTGCTACCAACAACGAGTTGCTAAATCTTTCAACAAGAAAGTCAAGCCTCGACATTTTCAGGTAGGTGACCTTATCCTACGGAAGTTATTGCCGATAGTTCCTCTTGCAGAAGGAAAATTTGCTCCAAACTATGGCGGCCCGTACATTGTGAAGAAAGTCCTTCTAGGAGGTGCTTTGATTTTGGCCGAGATGGATGGTCGTGTTTTTTCCAGTCCAGTTAATTCTGATTCTGTAAAGAAATATTACACTTGATTTGTACTCATTCTAACTTTGTTTTTATCAAGTGTCAAGTTGAATTTTATGAATCAATTGATGTTACTAAGTTTTGTTTGAGGAAGGCTTTTAATTTGGCAATCTATTTCTGTCCTAATGAAGCGATCATATTGCATGAGAGACTTCAAGATGACGAAAGGCAAGACATTTCTATACACGTCTTGAATAATAATCCCTAGTGCGAGTTGAGTGAAAATTCCGTGCTGACAAGGTAAAGGATTATCTCACGAAAAGTATGACGACCAAAATGATGAGAGGCATTTATTTCCTCTATCTAAACACTACAGGTTATCATTTGCTTAACCCCTTTGAGCGGAGTTTCATTTCTTACCCCTGTCAGGAACAATCCCATACCGGGGCAATTTCTTAGAAAGTTCAAAATGGTTAGAATTTTCTTGCTTTCACTTGCATCAATCTTCAAGTATATTTATTGCATGCAAGTTCCGTGTTAGCTCGAGTGCCTTAGATATGACGAAGAGCATTTCTTTCTATATCCCTACACATTATACCCTTTGCATACCCAATTTGAGCGGTGAATTCATTTCAACCCAATTGGTGATCATTCTTGTGATAAACAAATGAAATCATCTCAAGACAAGTTCAAGGTGACTTGGGGCAAATAGAAGCTCAAAAGAAAATTCATCAGAAAGGATGCAAAAGAACTCCATCAAATCGAAGTTCTCTCTCGGAAAAATCTCTCTCGAAAAAAAAAAGGAGAAAAAGAGAGAGAGAAAAGCTTCAGCAAGAACTGAGTCGATATGCAAGATCATTCTTCAAGGAAAAGACCATTTGAAGGTTCATTTGTGGAGCAATTACTAGATGGGATGATCACCAATCTCCATGTTCATAATACCCCTTTTGATGGAAATAGGCCATTTATTTCAAGCCTACCCGAACCTACGTTACAACCATTACCGAAGTCTCTTCAGAATAGGGCACTTGAGTTAACGTAGAGTTTCAAATGCTTATAAATGTTGCTCGAAGAAGTGCGAGCAAGATTTTTCTATCTCATTTTTGCAGCATTCCTGACTTGTAAACCCGGAACAGCTGGTGATATCAATTCTTTCAATAGCCTCGACTCGAAGAGTCCCTTTTGCTAAGCCATTGACCAAGCTCACGTTTTAGTCCTTATAAAGACCTCTCAGATTGGCCAAGTCATACTGATTTTGAGAATATCCGAACCCTTGTCAAGCACGATGAAGAGAGTTCAAGTGATTCTTATACCCGTATCAAAGGTCGGGTCAAAAGCCTTTCATTGAGAGTGAGTGGAAAGTCCTTTCTGATTAAAGGTCTCTCATTTAATATGATCAAAATGTCAAAAGGACGAAATGGTTGTTCTTATTAATAAATTCCCTAGTAAAGCTTGGTAATGCAAGTAGATTCATGAATTATGTTTTCTTTGCCTCTGCGCATGTGTTATTTTAACCTTTTCTCAGGTAAAAATAGGAGCGATGCCATTGGCTCTGTCATAAGAAGAATTCAGGTACGTCTGCTAATTATTCTTCATTGTTTCTCTCTCCGGAATATGAGAAATTATCTCTCTCATATGTTCACCAAGTGAAACAGGTGACGTTTGGTGTTGCTAAGTGGAGTACGCGGCACACCGTATTCTCATGTTCGCCCAGTAAGACAGGCGACATAATTTCTCTTTCGGTGTTGCTAAGTGGAGTATGCGGCACACCCCATTTCATGTTCGCCCAGTAAGACAGGCGACATAATTTCTCTTTCGGTGTTGCTAAGTAGAGTACGAAGCACACCCCATTTTATGTTCGCCCAGTAGGATAGGCGATGTTGACACCTAAATTTTGGCTCATCACTTAGTGTAATTTGCATAGAAAATTAGGGATTAAATTTTTAACCCCTAAACAAAAAATATTTTAAATTGCATAACATATAGTTTAAATTCATTTTAGATTAATTGCATTTTGCATCAGACTGGCGATGACGAACGAGCTTAAATTTCATCAAATGGGACTCGGCTCGCTTGGAACGCAAGGGCCGGGAATTACAAGTCAAACGGGCTCGGTTGTTTTAATTTGAGATTAATTCAGCCCATTTATCCTTAATTAATTCAGCCCATTTAAATTAATTAAAATCAAAGCCCAAGCCTAAGCCCATTAGGACTGGAAAGCCCATCTAATTGACCTAGATTAATACTATATATACATTATTAGGTCAGAATTTAGAAAAAAAGGCCATAATGTTCAGATCAGAATTTTGAGAGTGTGAGAGTGAGAAAGAGCGAGAGAGAGAGAAGTCGCGCGCCACGCCTGCCGCCGCCGCCCTGCCGTGCCTGCCGCACGCCCCGCCTGCCGCTCGTCGCCGCCGCGCCTGCTGCCCGTCGCCGCGCCCTGCCGCCGTCCCTGTCGCGTGACACAGCCGCTGCCCGCCGTGCCTGCTGCACGCCCCGCCTGCCGCGCGCCACGCCTGCCGCGCCTGCCGCCCGTCGCCGCGCCCCGCCGCGCCTGCTGCCCGTCGCCGCGCCCTGCCGATGTCCCCGCCGAGCCCGGCGCTGCTGCTGCCGTCCTCGCCGGAGCCGTCGCACGCCGGCGCTGCCTTGCTGTTCCGTCGCCGTTCCCTGCCGCCGTCCCTGCCGCCGCCGGAGCTGACGCACGCCGCCAACGCTGCTGCCGCTCCTCCCGCCGTGCGCCACCGCCGCAGTCCGAACGATCACGCCGTTGCCCGGCCGTCATCCCGACACCGCGCCGCCGAATCCACCGTTCGTCGCTCATCCCGATCCGCAAGTTCGAATTTGGAAATTATCCGCAAATTAGGTAATTGAACATTATCCAATATTTTTAGAATATTTCGTTTCTTAATTTTTGGATGTTTGAATATTCTGTGAATATTGCGAGGATTGCTAGATATCTTAGGATAATGTTTGCCTTGTTCGCAATATTTGAAAATATTCAAAATTAGGAATCTTTCCTAATTCAGCAACGTATCTGGACAACTATCCGACCTTATCCCTAAGGTATGATACGTGGCGATACGGAAAATCATTATCCTATCCATAATCACTTGGGTACGATAATGATTTTTATCTGCTTTCCAAATTTGAATGATTGACTTTCCATTAATATCTATAACCCTATAGATATGACCGATAGTTCGATTTTTGTGCCTAATCCGAGTTCGAAACGAATTTTGCGAATCGCGTGGCTATTTTAAATGTGGATGCTATTTCTGTTTAAATTGTCTTTCCTTTTCAAATAAAAAGAAAATTCAAAAATATCAGTTAGGATTTGAATTTGAGTTTTGCATGTTTAGGAATCCTAAATATATCTAGACGATAGAGTAATTATTTAATTTAAATTAGGACTTGAGATAATCTATTTCCTAGTTTAAATTAAGTAATTTTCTAATCTTAATAGATTATTTAGGTTATTTTTTAATTCTGAATTTTCATGAAAACCCAAAAAAGAATGAATTGTTTTATGGTAGATTAGGATATATTGCATTCTTAATTTAAGTAATTTATTATTTCGAATTTTAACAAAAATCCCAAAAATAAATCATGTTAGGACATATTAGGTCATCATAGGTTGCACGTTAATTTAGGCATATTTTTATTCCGAATTTCATAAAAAAAAATACCAAAAATAAATCATTTGCCCGTCATCAGAATTAGGTCACGTCGTCGCATGACATATAGTTTGCATGTTAGGTTGCATTACTTGCATGTCATTTTTACACGTCATTGCATGTAGACTAGGTTTCATTTAAATAAGCGAAAAGCCAAAAATTGAGTGAATTCTTTGTTAATTAGAAATCATATTAGGTTGTTGATGTGATTTTCTAGCTAACGATGCAGATGCTTACGTTGCTTTGAGGTAAGTAATTCTCCCAACTTGCAATTTATTTAATGTTTTCTTGAGTGTTAAATTGGTGGTTTGCGCACCCGCATGAACACCTCATATGTTAGTAACTAAGTTAAAATGGATCCAGATTGCTTGCCAAAATATTTTTGAAAAGAAAAGGTACCGAAAGGGCGTTAGACTAGATCTAGCGTAATCAAGTCCCCGAGCTTAGGATCTCTGGTTCGTAGGAATAAAACATATCTCCCTATGTTTTATTTAGGTTTCTAATCGACCTATCACAAATTGATTAGTGGCGACTCCAAGCATGAAAACATTTGCATGTTAAAAACTTAAACCCAAAGTTGCGAATTGGTAGGGCTTGGGAGGGCTCGAGTTAGGTTTAGTCCTAATAATCCATTAGCCTGAGAGGAAAAATTTTAGGTCGCGACAGCTTGGCGACTCCGCTGGGGAATTGAGTTAAAACTCTTAGTGGACTTAGGCCAGTTTTTCTTTTCAAAAAAATATTTTTGCTTGGCAGCGAGGATCCCAGGTACGTCCCTAACATTTTAGGTGTTAAATGTTTTTGCAGAATGGGAGGTATAAGGGGAGGCGTGATTGTTAACCCTTGTTTTGCAGGGAGGTGTTTGAATGAATGGTTTATTTTATGCACGAAGCGCTGTATGATATAACTTGTTGTGCATGCCTTGCATTTACACTACACCGCACACACTTCCTGCTGCCGGACCTGGGCGGCACAGGTTTAGGATGGTACTGAGAAAACGGACACCTCGACCACACCCGTGTGGTATGGGTCGCCTTTCTTAGTCCCGAAAGTTCTTTCATGGTGTCATTAAATACCTACCACGGTTGCACCCTTTGCAACCCGGGTCGGCTCTTTGACTAAGCCGGAGTCAGGGGAATCCCAGCCTAACCACCACCATGACTGGTTTAGCTCGGTAATCCTCGTGTCTCCATTTTGCAAGCCAGAGTCTAGGTAGAAATCGAACCTCACGTTTCATGCGCATGTCTATGTGATTGCCATCATTCTACCAGGTGAAGTAAGATTTCTAAACCTTTATCTCGCAATTTATTTATATTTCGTCTTTTTCTTTGGTCGGTCCATGACATTAGGTCGATCGCGAGTCTTGGTCTATACACTATGGGAGGGGCAGACATCCGGATTCTTGATGCTCCTAAGGACGAGCTCCGTGCCTGGTGGAATCTACTCAGTCCGACCAACCGCAAGCTAGTTGAGGGCCACATCGGGAGGCTCCTCCCCCTACTGGAGGTCAAAGTCCGTACCGGCCTCGTTCGAGCATTAGCGCACTTCTGGTGTCCTGAGACTTCTACCTTTATATTCGGTAAGCACGAGCTCACCCCGACCTTGGAAGAATATAGCGTGCTCATTGGAAAACCATTGGAGTTGGAGTTAGTCACACCACCTTTGGGAATTGATTCTACTTTAATGTTGGCTGAATTTTTGAATGTCGGAAAAGATGAATTGGGAAAAGTGTTAAAAGCAAATCGTGGCACATGCCCATTTTCATTCCTGAGTCAGTGTTTTGAAAAAGCCACATCTTTTCAAAAGGGCAGAATCTTTTTGCTAGCGTTTTTCGGGTTCGTGATTTTTCCTTACTGTAAGAATACATGTAATCCGTCAATCGCATGGTTGGTCCAACAGGTTTGTCTTGAAAAGAATTTTATCAACATCATTTTAGCCGAGACTTTCATTTCCCTCACTAAATTTAAGCAACATGTTGACAAAACTTTTCATGCCCCCCTCGAGCTTTTGCAAATCTGGTTTTTGTCTCACATAAAAGGGTGTGGCGATTTACTCACAATATCCGAGCTTAGTGATTCTAGCCATCCCGTCTTGAGGTATAAAGAAAAACAAGGGGGTGCACCCGATTATCATTACTCTGAATGGATTATTTTCATGAAAAACGCTAGACCCCAAGGTTTCCAATGGCATGCTAACTGGTTCAAAGTCGAGGAAGCTCGGCTTACATGTAACGGTATTGGACCGGTTCCACTATTGGGCTCCGGAACCGGCCCGGAATCGGCCCGGTCAAACCCGGGCCCGGCCCGTTGACCGGGCCCGCGGTTCGGAACCGGAACCGGCCCGTGGCCTACGGGCCCGGTTCCTGTTCCATAATTTTGGAACCGGAACCGCCGGTTCCGGTTCCGGTTCCGGTTCCAAATTATTTAAAAATAATAATAATAATGAAATTTAAAAAAAAATTTCATTATTTAATTTTTTTTATAAAACAAACTAATTGCCATGCATTGTAAGTGCATTGATCTTCGATTACAATGCTTGGCTTGAGTGTATTGAACTTTAATTACAAGACTTGGCTTGAGTTTTATAAACAACCCCTTTGATGGTCTCTTCATTCCCATTCGATGTGGGACTCTCGGTTTGCCTTGAATACCTTCAATATGAGACTCTTGGCTTGTCTTCATGCAAATGCCAAGAGTCCCACATCGAATGGGAATGAAGAGACCATCCAAGGGATTGTTTATAAAATCCAAGTCAAGCCATAAGTATGTGAAGTTGTATGCCTTTTGTGGCTACGATCCTTTGCTAGTTAAGAGCAAAGGGTTCCATTGGACCGCCTAGAACCGGACCAAATTCTATGGTTTACCGGTCCGGTTCTTAGTTCTAAAATTAAAAGACCGGTCTTACCGGTTCGGTTCCCGGTTCCGACCGGGAACCAATCACCCTTACAATTTTCATTTTGATTATAATTTTTATTGAATAATTCATTATTTTATATTTTTATAATTATTTATTATTTATTTCATAATTTATTTTTAATTTTTTTAAATTACGAATCGGAACCGGCCGGACCGGAACCGGAACCGAAACCGGCCGGTTCCGAACCGGAACCGGAACCGCTAGGGGCGGTTCCGGTTCCGGTTCACATGTGGCCACGAACCGGAACCGCCGGTTCCGAACCGGAACCGGTCGGTTCCAAACCGTGGCCATGACTACATGTAACGGTATTGGACCAGTTCCATTATTGGGTTTCACCGGTGCAATTGAATACTACCCCGCCAGAGTGTCTCGTCAGTATCAGATTCTCCAAGGGCTCCCTCCAGCGTTACAACCAGAACTCCTCCAAGTCGACTTCGCCGATGATGATAAAGACCACGAAGCGACCGTAGCCCAGCTCAATAAGATGTGGAGGAAGTGTCGTGTGTTAAAGATAGCTCGGCCCGAAGGAGAACTAAAGGGAGAGCAGAAGTCCTATTTCGCGACGACCCAGTACATTCGTCGACACAGAATCCCGCACGATTTGCTCCCGAAGATACCCAAGGTGCCTCTCAAGTCCGCCAATCGCTCAGAGAACAATCGCCTCAAAAGGAAGGCCGAAGAAGCTGAAGAAAAGGCATCCAAGATAGCTCGAGCTTATGAGCAATTGAAGAAGGAAGTCGCCTCCCATATGTCTATAGATCAAGCTAAATAAAAAGCTCGAAGTTCTTTTCTCATTTCAGTTTCAGTTTTTAAAATTTGTTTAGGAATTGAGTCATTTGTCTTTATATTCAGTTCAATTTCAAATCATTAATTGATGTAAAAATTTTCACCATTTCAATAAAGGGGTCTTTTCAATTCAAAGCGGTTAGACCAATGTCATGGATTGGCGTGTGATTTTGCTTAACACTCATGAATGCCTGTTTCGTTCCAAAATTAGGTAGCTACGGACCGATCACGATCGCCCATTCGTACATGGTCGAGAGCCAGAATGGCCGATCAAACCGACTTGCAAGAGCGTGTTGTTGGTATGGAAGACCAGATCAAGCAACTTGTCATCGCGATGCAACAAATGTCCGCTGAGATCAAAGCTCTTCGGTCGGTTCCCATTTCGCCATCCCTCGAAGCATCAATCCCAAAGCAGAAAATCAGAAAGAGTGTCGATGTTGACGGAGATGACGATATTCCTGATTTAGAAGATGACCCCGTCCAGATTATCGTCAATAAAGACAAACCTGATGAACGGGTCAATAAGCTTGAAGAAAGAGTGAAGCAGCTGGAAGGTTCGCAAGATTCACCTTCGATCGATCTATCCCTGTACTCACAGATCAAAATCCCAAAGAAGTTCAAAATGCCGGATTTCGACAAGTACAATGGCACCACATGCCCAAAAGCCCACCTACAGCTCTATCACGTACAAATGACTTCGTACGTTGATAACGAACTCCTGATGATCCATGCCTTTCAAGCAAGTTTGACGGGTCCTGCTTTGAGCTGGTATCTCATGAAGAAGATAAATGGCCTCAAAACTTGGAAAGAAGCCAGTGAAGCATTCTTGAAGCAATACAGATTCATAACGGACATCATTCCTACCCGTGATGATCTCGAACGTGCTCAGATGAAAAAGACCGAGTCCTTCAAAGACTATGCTATCAGATGGAGGAATTTAGCTGCTCAGGTTGTCCCAGAACCCATAGACAGTGAGTTAAAGAGGATGTTCGTGAAAACTCTCCCGTTCGAATACCGTAATCGGATGGTTGCCATTCCGGTTGACAACTTCAACCAACTCATCCCCATGGGCGAACAAATTGAAATAGGGCTGAAAGATGGATGGTTTGTCGAGCCGTCCTCCTCGACCAGAAGATTTGGTGCGAGAAAAGAGAAAGAACCGGCAGCTGAAGTGAATATGGCTTATAACCAGCCGAGCCGGCGGAATGCTAACTCCGCCCCAACAATCCAAGTAGTAGAAGCTCAGCAACAAAACTCGGGTCGTCAACCTTTTCAGAGGAGGAACAACAGGAGGCAATTCACCCCCTCCCCGGATCGTTGTCTCAAGTATTGACAGTGCTCCAGAAGAAAGGCTTGCTTACTACTGAGCCAAAGCGGCCCAATCCTGAGCGGTTCTATAATTTCGACCCGTCAAAGAAATGTGATTATCACATGGGTGAGCTGGGACACTCAACCGATGATTGCTATGCCCTCAAGCACCGAGTCCAAAACCTCCTAGATACGAAGGCCTTCTCATTTCAACCTGCTAAGCCGAATGTTCAGAGCAACCCACTCCCTGATCACACAGGCAATGTGAATGCCATATTTAGCTTCGATGCTGGTCGAATCAAGAATGTTAAGGTGTATACTACTGACGTCTACGGTGAGTTAGTGAAAGCCGGTTGTTACCCGAGTAATGAAGACCTTCCCCTTGCCATCATGAGAGAAAGAATCTCAAGGATGGTAGAAGCTGGGATGATCGTTTATGCTGACCACACTGGCATCGTTTCTACTATCTCTCAAGTGGTTATTAATTGGGAGGAGGAGTTTGCTTCGTTGAACACCGGGAGCGACGAGGGCGACCCTCTGCTTGAAGACATGCCTCCGCTTGAAGACGCGTCCGATAATGAGGAGATCATTGTAAGCACGCCTACAACTGATGAAGGGATAGTGATCGAGATACCTCAACCGTATGAGTACAGTGATAATAGGGCGGTTCCTTGGTCCTACAGTCTCGATGTCGACTTAGTTACCAGATCTGGGCATTCCTACGGCTAAGCTAATGCTCAACCTGCAAAACCTGTTACTGATGAAGAAGCCAAGCAGTTCCTAGCCGTGATTAAGGCTAGCGAATACAACATAGTTGAACAATTACGCAAGCTGCCCGCGCAAATCTCTCTGCTTGAGCTACTCCAGACATCTGTCAAGCATCAGAAGGCCTTAATGAAGGTGTTAAGTGAAGTCCACGTGCCAGAAACGATCGATCATGACAAATTAGAGGAATTTGTGGGTTCTATACTCCTCAAGGACCTCATAGCCTTTTCAGATGAAGAGTTCCCTCTAGAAGGGAGGGGGCATACCAAGGCACTCTATATTTCTGTCAAATACAAGGCCTCACATGTAGCCCGGGTACTCATTGACAACGGATCAGCCCTGAACATCTGTCCTTTGGCAACTTTACACCGGCTCAAGATAGATCCTTCTAGGATAAATTCTGCAAAAACCTCCGTACGAGCCTTTGACGGAACGAAGAAAGAAGTGATGGGAGAAATCTACCTTGACATACAGATAGGACCAACAATGTTCAATGTCCTATTTCAAGTTATGGACATTCCCACTGCATTCAATTTTCTGTTGGGTCGTCCATGGATTCATACTGTCGGAGCTGTGCCATCCAGTCTACATCAGATGGTGAAGTTCGTCGTGGAAAGAAAGTTAATCACAGTTCACGGTGAAGAAGAGCACCCAATCTACCACGCAACGGCTATCCCCTATGTTGAGCCTGATTGCAAAATAGAATCGAGCTATCAGTCGCTCGAGCTCGTATCAACCATACATGCTTCTAGAGGATCGTCACCGCCTATTCCCGAGGTGTCAAATGCTGCAGTCATGGTTGGCAAAGTAATGATGTCCCATGGTTTTACTCCAGGTGAAGGCCTTGGTAGGGATGGTCAAGGTATCCGCCAACCGGTGGAAGTTTCTCAGAGGCCCCGCATTACTGGGTTGGGATACCTGGGGTCAAGTGAGTCAAATAATGGGGCACGTAGACGTGGACGTGGACGCGTTCGAGGTCGAAGTCGGGGAAGTGGACAGAACAGATCGCAATCCGAAGAAGAGCCGAATGTTGAAGAACGTAGGCGTGGTAGGTTGCTTCCACACCTCCGTACCACATTCCCGGGCCCTGCGAGAATGATGCATGAAGAGAAAGAGGTGATCGACACTCTGGGGCAGCCAAGCGGCAAGTTCGATTATTATGTGAAATACTCGGCGCCCCCCAGCTTCTATGTTGACCCCCGTGACATTATCCCGGATGGATGGGGAGGTATGGATGATTCAACACCTCTAGTGACAGAAGATTCTGATGATGCAATAGAGGGAATCACTGCCCTGTTCGATAATTTCTTAATTGGAGCCATCGAGGAAGGACCGTTGAAGGGAATGGGCATTGGCCCGCAAGAGTAACACATTTACCTTTTTCGCACACTCCCCTACGCGGGAATTTTTACTGCTTTTTAGGACTTGCCCCGTCTCGGGAGCTGCTTTTTAGTACTTTTCATTTCTAGGATTTGATTGTTGCAATTTTCATTCCAATAAATGTAATTCATTTGGTGATAATCAATGAAATTACAAGTTATTTTCGTTTTGAGGGCATGTTGAGGTACATCAAACCAGCCCGGTGATGATATCCAACCGATAAAAGAAAAACATAGTCCAAGGAGAATTCTGAGGCCTGGGCTTCTTCATGCTTCCTCGTGTTAAAACCTTTTGGAAAAAAATTTCAAAATAAATAAATTAATCAAAAAAATAAAAATACACTGTTTAGCCCTGTTTGTTCTACTGAACCCCCTACTTTATGTTTCAGGGGCAATTTTGTGACACGTAAGGGTATGAGAACGGTCCAATCTGATGAATTATGTGCCACCGAACCTGATCTCGATGACACCAATGAACTCGAAGATTCCTCGGACCTCCAGCGTGATCTAGAGCATCATGAAAGACCTAAAGTCCTAACGGTAGACCAAACTATCACTGTCAACTTGAGCGATTCCGGAGAACCCAAAGAGGTGAAGATAGGGGCAACCCTTCCCGAAGGTGAAGCTAAACGCCTGGTCCAACTGCTGAAGGATTACCGGGATATCTTTGCCTGGTCGTATGTCGATATGCCGGGTCTAGACCCTTCTATCGTGGAGCATAGTCTACCCACTAATCCAGACATGCCGCCCAAGAAACAGAAGTTGCGAAGGACCAAGCCTGAACTTTCCAAGAAAATAGAGGAGGAGGTCATGAAGCTCTTGAAAGTGGGATTCATCGAAGTCACCCAATACCCCAGCTGGGTGGCTAATATTGTGCCAGTCATGAAGAAGGATGGTCGAGTTCGGGTTTGCATCGACTATCGCGATCTAAACAAGGCCAGCCCTAAAGACGATTTCCCATTGCCACATATAGACATTTTGGTGGACAGTACTGCTGGGTTCGAGCTGTTTTCCTTCATGGATGGTTTTTCGGGTTATAATCAGATAAAAATGAAGGACGATGATAAAGAGAAAACGGCGTTCATCACTCCTTGGGGGACATTCCACTATAAGGTCATGCCTTTCGGCCTTAAAAATGCCGGGGCAACATATCAACGGGCAATGGTGATGCTCTTCCATGATATGATGCATAAGGAGATTGAGGTTTATGTCGATGACATGATCGCCAAGTCTCGACCTGGGAAGAGTCACGTCGATACTTTGAAGAAATTATTCGAGAGGCTCCGTGAGTTTAAGCTCCGTCTCAATCCGGCCAAGTGCGTATTCGGAGCAACTTCGGGTAAATTACTTGGGTTCATAGTAAGCAGTAAAGGCATTGAAATTGACCCCTCCAAAGTAAAGGCTATATGTGAGTTACAACCCCCGTCGACCGTAAAAGAAGTGCGGAGCCTCCTGGGTAGATTGAACTACATAGCCCGTTTTATTTCTCAGCTCTCAGCAACTGCTAAGCCATTCTTCAAACTTCTAAGGAAGAATGCTCAAGTGGAATGGGACGATGATTGTCGGGAAGCGTTTAATGAACTAAAGCAATACCTGATGAAACCGCCAGTGCTAGTCCCACCAATGCCGGGCCAGCCTTTGATCCTTTACCTCACGATTCATAGTGAGTCTTTAGGTGCGATGCTAGCCCAGAAAAGTCCTGAAGATGGAAAAGAGCGAGCCATTTATTACCTAAGTAAGAAGTTCACTGTCTCGGAGTTGAATTATTCTGAAGTCGAGAAGACTTGCGCTGCGCTAGTATGGGTGCTCCATAGGCTGCGACAATATACACTGCATCACCAGACTTTACTTGTGACTGAGAACGATCCCATTAAGTATTTACTTGATCAGCCAGCTTTGGTAGGAAAGTTAGCCAAGTGGCAGATTTTAATTTCAGAATTTGATATCCAGATGAAGCCACATAAGTCAGTTAAAGGTCGAGTAATTGCTGATGTGTTAGCTGAAAATCCTGGAGTCCCTAATGATGATAGATATTCTCCAGAAGATCGCATTTTGGTAATAAAGGAAGATACATGGACCATGTTTTTCGATGGAGCTGTAAACCTGGCCGGTTCCGGCACTGGGGCAGTTTTAATATCCCCAGATGGGCAACATTATCCAGTAGCAGCAAAGTTGGTATTCCCCTGTACCAACAATATAGCCGAGTACGAAGCTTGCATCTTCGGACTCCAAGCCGCAGTGGAAATGGGAATAACCAAGTTAAAAGTGTTTGGTGATTCTGCTTTGATTATTCTCTAAACTGTGGGAGAGTGGAAGACGAGAGACACCAAACTAGTGCCGTACCATGAATACCTCGAAGAAATCATAAAGGAATTCGAAGATATCTCTTTTGAGTACTTATCGAGGTCTCATAATCAGTTTGCTGATGCGCTAGCTACGTTATCATCCATGTTGCAAGTGATTGATGGGTTAGAGGTAGAACCCTTGAAGATTGAAGTCCTGACAAAACCAGCCTACTGTATGGTTGTGACCGGAGAACCTGATGAAAAGCCATGGTATTATGATATCATGAGTTACATCCAGAAACAAGAATTTCCTGAGGGAAGCACCCCGGCTGACAGGAAGTACATAATGAAAATGGCTTCAAAATTCTTTGTTAGTGGTGAAAAGCTGTATAAAAGATCATATGATTCGATCCTATTAAGGTGTGTGGATGCGGCTGAAGCTACCAGAATCATGCAAGAAGTACACGAAGGGATATGTGGTCCATACATGAATGGCCACATGTTAGCTAAGAAGATTATGAGGTTGGGTTATTATTAGCTCAGTCTTGAGAGTGACTGCATCCAACATGTTCGAAGATGTCATCGCTGTCAGGTTCATGGGGATAGAATAAATGTTCCCCCGACGGAATTACATCAGCCGTCTGAGCCATGGCCTTTTTCAATGTGGGGCATCGATGTGATTGGCCCGATTAATCCCAAAGCATCAAATGGACACCGATTTATCTTGGTCGCGATTGACTATTTCTCTAAGTGGATTGAGGCGTCATCTTATGCAAACGTCACCGCAAAGAATGTTGTAAAATTCATCAGGCGAGACATAGTTGCTCGTTATGGTGTCCCTGAGGCTATCGTCACTGACAATGGGACAAATTTGAACAACAAGTTCATTGATCAGTTGTTCAACGAGTTCAAAATCCGGCACCTGAATTCATCTCCTTATCGTCCACAGATGAATGGAGCAGTTAAAGCCGCCAACAAGAACATCAAGAAGATCTTGGCCAAAACGGCTGAAAACTATCGTGACTGGCATGAAAGGTTGCCATTTGCATTAATGGCGTATCGAACTTCGATCCGAACCTCTGTCGGAGCAACCCCTTTTTCATTGGTGTATGGCATGGAAGCAGTCCTACCCGTTGAAGTAGAGATCCCTTCCTTGCGAGTCTTGTCTCAAGTGGAGTTGTCCGAGGCAGAATGGATGCGACAAAGGCATGAGCAGTTAAACCTAATTGATGAGAAGCGATTGAGAGCCATTTGCCACGGTCAAACCTATCAGCGGAGGATAGCTAGGTCCTTCAATCAAAAGGTGCGTCCAAGACACTTCGAGGTAAATGATCTAGTCCTAAGGAAGGTACTGCCAGTCTTTCCTGTTCCTGGAGGAAAATTTGCCCCAAACTACATTGGTCCATATGTGGTTAAAAAGGTGCTTCCTGGAGGTGCCCTGATCCTCGCAGAAATGGATGGTCGTGAGTTCTCCACTCCTGTTAATTCTGATGCTGTGAAGATCTATTATCCCTGATGGAATCTAACATTTTGCAGCAAAAGTTTTCAAAAGTTTGGTTTTATACTCTGAATTGCAAACATTGCATTTATGAATAAATGGTTTCAATTAATTTCAAGTTAAGATGTTTGCATTGGCTTTAATTTCTGCATGGTTATTTGTCAACCTGTATCATTGACCTCAAAGGGGGAATCTATTTGGACAATATGATAACTCATGTGGAATGAATTGAATGTGTTGAATGAGGTATATCGGGATGATGAAAGGCAAGCCATATCCTATACACAGTCCCATGCACTAATCCCCAGTGAGTTAAGTGGAAAAATTCCATGTCTGCAAGGTAAAGGGTTATCTCGCAAAAGGTACGGCAACTGAAATGACGAGAGGCAGTTCATTTCTCTATTCCAAACACTACAGGTTATCCATTGTTTCGCCACTTTGAGCCTAAACACTTGGAGAAATTCATTCAAATTACCCCTGTCAAGAACCACCCCACATCGAGGTAAACTGGAGGTAAGTCAGCGTCATAAGGTGAAAAATGAGTAGAAATTTTCATGCTCTCACTTGCATCAATCTTCGAGTGTTGCTTTTTCAGATGAATTCACGTGAAGTTCAAGTGCCTTAGGATGACGAAGAGCATTTCTTTCTCTATCCTATACACACTTTATCCTTTGCTAAGCCCAATTGAGCCTGCAAATTCATTTCTTAAACCCAGTTGGTGATCATCCCCTACACTGGGGCAAGGCAAAAATCATCATTGTTCAAAGCAGCATATCCGGAGTACCGATAAAAGACGAAGACCCTGAGAGTCCAAATATTAGTCATTCGGTCAAAACAAGCCAAAGTGTGGCTAGCCAATGTATGCATTGTAGACAGTGTGTGTCAAAAAAAAAACAAAAAAAAAACTAGAGGGCATGAAAAAGCATTGTGCCTGGTAAAAGCAAGGCCAATGCCCGTGAAAGAAAAGAAAAGAAGAAGAAAAGAATGAAAAAATGGAGAAAAGTGATGACTTTGGATTAGAAAATATTTAGCTGTCTCGAAGTCACAAAAGTATCCAGAGTCTTGAGGAGTCAAGTGATGAGTCAAGTGATGAACTCTCGAAGCCAATGGAGCATCTAATGAGAAGACAATCCCTAGTGAAGAAGAAGACCGGTGACAATGCCGAGATGATCACCAACTCTTACCCCAATTATACACATTTTGAGCCTTATGATCCATTCATTTCTCAACCCATGAGCCTAGCCTGCGTTACGTCCCCTTGCAAAGTCTCTTCAGATTAGGGCACTTGAACTAACGTAGAGTTTCTGATGTTTATAAGCTTAGCTCGAAGAAGTGCGAGCAAGTCCATTTCTATCTCATTTTGCAGGGTTCTTGACTTGTAAACCCGGAGACAATTGCAGAGTATTTTCTTTCAGTAGCCTCGACTCGAAGAGTCTCTCTTGCTAAGCCATTGACCAAGCCCATGTTACGGTCCTAACAAAGACCTCTCAGATTGGTAAAGTCGTACTGCTTGCGAGAATACTCAGACCCTTGTCAACATGATGATGGTGAGATGGAGCGATTTTCCATAAATCAGCCTTTTCGATGAGAATGAGAGAAAGCCCTTTTGGACCAAAAGTCCCTCATTCGACATTTTCAAGATATCTGTTTGTGAGTTCGGATTGTCTTGTCATGATTTTTCCCCAGCAAAGTTTGTAATGCTGATTTGACAAAACCATCGTGCATGAAAATCAGTTGAAATCATAGTTCATGTGTATATGCATTCTTGACAGTGTGCGAATGCATATTACATAAAATCGTGTCTAACAGGAGACACACCTTCAGAGTTGGAGATATCACCAGGTAAGTATATCTCTATCCCTAGGATGTCTATGACTATCTAGGTATCCCTAACCTGTTCAAGCAATTGTCAGGTCCCACATTTGATCATTTTTGCGATCTCTAAATGCCTTTGATTGTGTTCAGGTGTCTATTGATCAAACCTTTTCAGGTACTTCTGATGATATCCAGGTACTTTATCAAGGAACTCTTGAACACTTGGGCTAGCCCTTTTTGTTCATCAAATCACAGATTTTCATACAATCTCGAGAAGATTCCCCCGTTACATGACTATGAGCAGGTATAGGCATGGCGGCCAAATCTTTACATATGAGCAGATATATGTAAATGTCGGAATTTTCTTCTCAAATCTCGGGTATTCCCCCGCTACTCACCTATGAGCAGGTATAGGTAAAGCGGTCAAATCTTTGCATATGAGCAGGTATATGTAAAGGTCGGAATATTCTTCTCAAATCCCAGGTATTCCCCCGCTACTCACCTATGAGCAGGTATAGGTGAAGCGGCCAAATCTTTGCATATGAGCAGGTATATGTAAAGGTCGGAATATTCTCTCAAATCTCAGATGTTCCCCGTTACTCGCCTATGAGCAGATATAGGTGAAGCGGCCAAATCCTTGCATATGAGCAGGTATATGTAAAGGTCGGAATATTCTCTCAACCCCAGGTGTTCCCCCGCAGTTCACTTATGAGCAGGTATAAGTGAGGCGGCCAAATCTTTACATATGAGCAGGTATATGTAAAGGTCGGAATATCCTCTTGACTTCAAAAGTTTCCCCGCAATTCACTTATGAGCAGGTATAAGTGAAGCGACCAAATCTTTGCAAACACCTAGAGAGATGTATAGGTAGTTCGTAAGGATCGGAACTGTTCTCACGAATCCAGATGATGATTGGATATGTCGAGCTTTCTTCGTGTGTTTTGACTTAACTGCAGATCACCGAAGTTCATCAACGTATATCAAGCAATATCTATGGGACTGAGCCCATACATTTGCCAAAACAACATACAAGTTAAAGTTGTGCCTCGAATTGCATTATCTCGCTCCTGTCAGGTAAGTAATTCCAGGTATGTTTTCTACTCATATCAGCATGCATCATTTCTTAATGCATTGTAAAATGGGATTCTTAATCCCGACAAAAATAACATTCATTGCATTTGCATGGTTGAAATTTAGGTATCATTTAGTCTTTGAATGCAACCTCTACGAGCTCACCTTCAAAGAGGGGCAGCTGTTGACACCTAAATTTTGGCGCATCACTTAGTGTAATTTGCATAGAAAATTAGGAATTAAATTTTTAACCCCTAAACAAAAAATATTTTAAATTGCATAACATATAGTTTAAATTCATTTTAGATTAATTGCATTTTGCATCAGACTGGCGATGACGAACGAGCTTAAATTTCATCAAATGGGACTCGGCTCGCTTGGAACGCAAGGGCCGAGAATTACAAGTCAAACGGGCTCGGTTATTTTAATTTGAGATTAATTCAACCCCTTTATCCTTAATTAATTCAGCCCATTTAAATTAATTAAAATCAAAGCCCAAGCCTAAGCCCATTAGGACTGGAAAGCCCATCTAATTGACCTAGATTAATACTATATATACATTATTAGGTCAGAATTTAGAAAAAAAGCCATAATGTTCAGATCAGAATTTTGAGAGTGTGAGAGTGAGAAAGAGAGAGAGAGAAAGAAGTCGCGCGCCACGCCTGCCGCCGCCGCCCTGCCGTGCCTGCCGCACGCCCCACCTGCCGCCCGCCGCCGCCGCGCCTGCCGCCCGTCGCCGCGCCCTGCCGCCGTCCCTGTCGCGCGACACAGCCGCCGCCCTGCCGTGCCTGCTGCACGCCCCGCCTGCCGCGCGCCACGCCTGCCGCCCGTCGCCGCGCCCCGCCGCGCCTGCTGCCCGTCGCCGCGCCCTGCCGCCGTCCCTGCCGCGCGACACAGCCGCGCCTGCCGCCCGTCGCCGCGCCCCGCCGCGCCTGCTGCCCGTCGCCGCGCCCTGCCGACGTCCCCGCCGCTGTCCCCGCCGAGCCCGACGCTGCTGCTGCCGTCCTCGCCGGAGCCGTCGCACGCCGGCGCTGCCTTGCTGTTCCGTCGCCGTTCCCTGCCGCCGTCCCTGCCGCCGCCGGAGCTGACGCACGCCGCCAACGCTGCTGCCGCTCCTCCCGCGGTGCGCCACCGCCGCAGTCCGAACGATCACGCCATTGCCCCGCCGTCATCCCGACACCGCGCCGCCGAATCCACCGTTCGTCGCTCATCCCGATCCGCAAGTTCGAATTTGGAAATTATCCGCAAATTAGGTAATTGAACATTATCCAATATTTTTAGAATATTTCGTTTCTTAATTTTTGGATGTTTGAATATTCTGTGAATATTGCGAGGATTGCTAGATATCTTAGGATAATGTTTGCCTTGTTCGCGATATTTGAAAATATTCAAAATTAGGAATCTTTCCTAATTCAGCAACGTATCTGGACAACTATCCGACCTTATCCCTAAGGTATGATACGTGGCGATACGGAAAATCATTATCCTATCCATAATCACTTGGGTACGATAATGATTTTTATTTGCTTTCCAAATTTGAATGATCGACTTTCCATTAATATCTATAACCCTATATATATGACCGATAGTTCGATTTTTGTGCCTAATCCGAGTTCGAAACGAATTTTGCGGATCGCGTGGCTGTTTTAAATGTGGATGCTATTTCTGTTTAAATTGTTTTTCCTTTTCAAATAAAAAGAAAATTCAAAAATATCAGTTAGGATTTGAATTTGAGTTTTGCATGTTTAGGAATCCTAAATATATCTAGACGATAGAGTAATTATTTAATTTAAATTAGGACTTGAGATAATCTATTTCCTAGTTTAAATTAAGTAATTTTCTAATCTTAATAGATTATTTAGGTTATTTTTTAATTCTGAATTTTCATGAAAACCCAAAAAAGAATGAATTGTTTTATGGTAGATTAGGATAGATTGCATTCTTAATTTAAGTAATTTATTATTTCGAATTTTAACAAAAATCCCAAAAATAAATCATGTTAGGACATATTAGGTCATCATAGGTTGCACGTTAATTTAGGCATATTTTTATTCCGAATTTCATAAAAAAAAAATACCAAAAATAAATCATTTGCCTGTCATCAGAATTAGGTCACGTCGTCGCATGACATATAGTTTGCATGTTAGGTTGCATTACTTGCATGTCATTTTTGCACGTCATTGCATGTAGACTAGGTTTCATTTAAATAAGCGAAAAGCCAAAAATTGAGTGAATTCTTTGTTAATTAGAAATCATATTAGGTTGTTGATGTGATTTTCTAGCTAACGATGCAGATGCTTACGTTGCTTTGAGGTAAGTAATTCTCCCAACTTGCAATTTATTTAATGTTTTCTTGAGTGTTAAATTGGTGGTTTGCGCACCCGCATGAACACCTCATATGTTAGTAACTAAGTTAAAATGGATCCAGATTGCTTGCCAAAATATTTTTGAAAAGAAAAGGTACCGAAAGGGCGTTAGACTAGATCTAGCGTAATCAAGTCCCCGAGCTTAGAATCTCTGGTTCGTAGGAATAAAACATATCTCCCTATGTTTTATTTAGGTTTCTAATCGACCTATCACAAATTGATTAATGGCGACTCCAAGCATGAAAACATTTGCATGTTAAAAACTTAAACCCAAAGTTGCGAATTGGTAGGGCTTGAGAGGGCTCGAGTTAGGTTTAGTCCTAATAATCCATTAGCCTGAGAGGAAAAATTTTAGGTCGCGACAAGCGACATAATTTCTCTTTTGGTGTTGCTAAGTGAAGTACGAAGCACACCCCATTTCATGTTCGCCCAGTAGGACAGGCGACATAATTTCTCTCTTGGTGTTGCTAAGTGGAGTACGAAGCACACCCCGTTTCATGTTCGCTCAGTAGGACAGGCGACATAATTTCTCTCTTGGTGTTGCTAAGTGGAGTACGAAGCACACCCCATTTCATGTTCGCCCAGTAGGATAGGCGACATAATTTCCCTCTTGGTGTTGCTAAGTGGAGTACGAAGCACACCCCATTTCATGCTCACCCAATGGAAGAGGTGACATGATCCTTTTCGTGATTGCCCAGTGGTATAGGCAACACGTCCTCATTCTTTCTTCATATCATGCGCTATTTCGCATCTGTAGGAAACTACAGGTAACAGATAGGCAATCATGTACCTTGAGAACCTTACTTCCAGTGGACTAGAAGTTTGGAGATCGAGGGAACTCAAAGCATTATAAAGCTTTCCCCACTTGGACGCTTTTTGTGCGATCCGTATGTAAGACTCTTTCACCGCTCCGCATGAAGTGAGAAGCCTTAGCATACGTTCCTTATTGATTGCATATCATGCATCATTTAAAAAAAATCATCATTCATCATTTTTCATAGTTTAAATTTAGGTCTCAGTCTTTGAGCGAAACCTCTGCGAGCCTCCACTCAAAGAGGGGCAGCTGTTGACACCTAAATTTTGGCACATCATTTAGTGTTAATTGCATAGAAAATTAGGGATTAAATTTTTAACCCCTAAACAAAAATATTAAAATTGCATAGCATATAGTTTAGGTTCATATAGATTAATTGCATTCCGTATCGGATCGGCGGTGGCAAGCGAGCTTAAAATTCATCACGTAAATCGAGCTCGGGTACCGAACGAAACGTGGCTCACTTGGAAGACGGGGGCCGAAAATCACAAGCGAAAGGGCTTGGTTGTCTTAATTTGAGTTTAAATTAACCCATCAAGCTTAATTAAAGAAAAGCCCGAATTAATTCAGCCCACTTAGAATTAAATTAAATTAAAGGGTAAAGCCTAAACCTAAGCCCATTAGGACTAGAAAGCCCGGCTAGTTGACCTAGGTTTGCAATATAAATACATGTTTTTGCTTCATAATGGAGGGGGTTCTCATAATTTTCAGATCAGAATTTTTTTAGAGAGCACAACCGTGAGAGAGAGAGAGAGACCGGCGACTGTCACCACCGCACGCCGCGCCCCGCACCGCCGTGTGCCGCAACGCGCCACCGTCCACGAGCCACTGCACTGCCGCTGCTCCGCCCCTCCGCTGCCATGCGCCGCCGCCCTGACGCCCCTGCAGCCTGTTGTTTCGCTGTATATCGGCGCTTGCATCGTCGCCCGGAGCCTTGCCGCATGCCGACGCCATTGCTGCCACGCCCTCCTGTGCTCTGCCCTCTGCCGTGCGCTGCCGCCGCAGTCACCGTCGCTCGCCCACATCGTCACTGCCACGCCAGAGAGCCGCACGGAGGTGCACTGCTGCCGCTGCCTGGAGTTGCACGCCGCCGTTCCCGCCTGCAAGCCGCCGCCCAGAGCTGTACGCCGCCGTTCCCGCCTGCAAGCCCTGCCCGGAGCTGCACCGCCGCTGCTACCCGGAGCCATACCGCCGCCTGGACGCCACCGCCGCGCCAGACGGGTGATCGTCGAAGACGCCGCCGTCCCTGGAGCTGCGCCGCGCCACCGCATAGCCGCGCCGCCGTCCCGACGCACCGCCGGTCACCATCCCGATCCGCAATCTCGATCCGTTACAAATTCAAATTTGGAAATAAATCTGCAAATCAGGTAATTATCCTATCCCGATTTGATTTGAATATTTTGTTGCCTAATTTGTGCTTATTGATATCTAATTTTATATATTTGAATAATAAGCATTATCTCAATTAGGATTTGTTTCTTTTTTTGAAATCTTGGATATATGTTGCTTACCAAATTTGAATAGAATTTAGAATTTTCAAAATCCTTTGAATATATCCCAGATATTTAAAATATCAGAATTTTTCAAGATGTGATCGATTAGGAAAATTTTCTAATCCACAACCGCACACGTAGAAATAAATCTATCTATCATGCTTTAGATAGAATTATTTCCATAGCGGGTATTTCGAATTTTAGGGTCGATCTGTCAGGCTTCAGATCGAAACTTAATTCGAAAGATTTCATGGTTATATTTTTTTACGTGATTTTAATTTCGAATTTTGATAAAAAAAATACCAAAAAAAGATTGCTTTAGAATAGGTCAATTTCTTTAGTTTAAAATTACATGTTTAGATAACTTGCGTTTTTAATTCCGAATTTCATAAAAAAATACAAAAAAATAATATGCCCGTCATTAGAAATAGGTCACGTCGTCGCATGACATATAGTTTGTATGTTAGGTTGCATTAATCGCATGTCAATTTTTGCACGTCATTACATATAGGTTAGCCTTCATTTAAATAAGTAAAAATCAAAAAGAAATTTCTGCACCTTTGAACTCTAAGTCAGGATTTATCAAAATTATCAAATTGAGTATTTTTCTCGAAATTGGTACCGAAAGGGCGTTAGGGAATCTAGCGTAACCAAGTCCCTGAACTTATGATTTCTGGTTCGTAGAAATAAAATAGTACTCCCGCTATTTTATTTATGTTTCTAATCAACCTACCCTAAATGATTAGTGGCGACTCCCATTGAAAATATTTGCATGCTCATAATTGGACCTAAGTTGCGATTTGGTAGAGTTTGGGAGAACTCGAGCTAGGTTAGTTAATTTAATTGATCTAGTATTCCATTAGCCTAAGATCGAAACCCGATTTTTTTTAGGTCGCGACATATACACCTAGAGAAAATCAACAGATTGAGGATTCAATTTGATATGGCAGGACAATTAGTAACGCACCAGATAAAAGATTGAGGGACACAAACTTGCTCTATCCATAAAGATGAAAAGAACACCATGGCATTTCCTCTTATGAATGAAAGCAATGTTTGTTGCAGTGAAGTTTTAGCAGAATACTCTGGGGCAGTCCGGAAATTAGTCAGGGGACTGCTCAAGGGCATATCGGAAAGCCTAGGACTTGAAGCAGGCTATATCGACAAGGCAATGAACATGGATTCGAGCCTACAGATATTAATAGCAAGTCTGTATCCACCATGCCTACAGCCAGAACTCGCCACGGGCCTGCCACCACACTCAGACCACGGTCTGTTGACCATCCTCATGCAAAATGGAATTGGCAGCCTCCAAGTGCACCACGCCGGGAAGTGGGTCAAAATTGATCGCATTCCAAGCACCTTTTTAGTCAACACCAGTGATCACCTAGAGGTACATATGAAGAAATTCACGTTGCATCTTTCTAATCTCCCTTATTGTCTTGCAACAGAGGTCGGATTTGTTTCAAATCTTGGTGTGCACTGTGTGCCTTGGTTTATTCATGCAGATACAGTGTATGTCTTTATGGAGGGGACATCGTTATTATACATAAGACCATAGTTCACATAGTTGTCCTATAAATTTGCTCAAACATACTCTTCTCTTTGTTTCTTTCACTGGATAATAATCAGTTAAAAAGTTAAAAAAAGTCAATACGGATCTTTGTGATTTAACACTTTATTCCCATTGAACCGATAAAGCTTAATGTAACTAAGTTTATTTTCCTTGACACTCATCAACTAAGCAAGATTATGAGCAATGGGAAATACAAGAGTGTTCTACATTGAGCCACTGTGAACAAGGCTACAAGGATATCGATCACTCTATCTAATCGACCATCTCCTGACACTGTCGATACGCCAGCAGAGCAGCTGGTGGATTGCGAGAACAACTGAGCTGTGTACATCGGGATGAAATACAAGGATTACCTGGAACTTCAACAGAGTGGTGTACTTGATGGGAAATCGGTCCTGGATCGCGAAAAGATATGGTTTTTTTCAGCGTGAACTGTTATACTAATGGATGTGTGATTGTGTCCTGCTTCTAAACTGTTGGGACTCTTTGGATTGCAACCTTACGGAACATTTAATATTGTTTGATTCAAGGTGCAAGAACCATATAGCACTGATGTATGTAGGCTGGTCCTTTCTGTGATGCATCTTCTTGACATAATAAATGGAAGTAAGAACTTCATAATGTCCGACCAAACACCATAAGTTTGTAGTTCTATGAATCATGATGATTGGTCCATACGAGCTAGCAAATTTGTCTGTCTAGATTTTCACCGGAAATGGCCACTTCGATGGGCTAAAAATCTCGGGTACTCACCGCAACTCGAAGAACTTGTTTCTAATATAAGCTCCTCAAACGAAAAAACTGACCTGTTTAGGCTGAGGCAATGCGCTCTTGACCCCAAGCATCAAAACTACAGAGGCATCTTGGGCATATGTTTATGATGATTCTAAAGCCTCTGTTTCTTTTGGTCTTCAGAGTTTGGACTAAAGCACCAGATAGATTAAACAGTGTTGACACCTAAATTTTGACGCATCATTTAGTGTAATTTGCATAGAAAATTAGGGATTAAATTTTTAACCCTTAAACAAAAATATTTAAATTGCATAACATATAGTTTAAATTCATTGCATTTTTGCATCGGACCGGCGGTGACGAACGAGCTTAAATTTCATCAAACGGGACTCGGCTCGCTTGTAATGCAAGGGCCGGGAACTACAAGTCAAACGGGCTCGGTTGTTTTAATTTGAAATTAATTCAGCCCATTGTCATTAATCAATTCAGCCCATCATCGTTAATTAATCCAGCCCATTTAAATTAAAGCCCAAGCCTAAGCCCATTAGGATTAAAAGCCCATCTAATTGACCTAGGTTAAGACTATATATACACTATTAGGTTAGAATTTCAAGGAGGACACACAATTTTCAGATCAGAAAATTTTTAGAGACACACGTGAGCGGGAGAAAGAGGAAGAGAGGAAGAGAAGGAGACCGGCTCTGGCTGCTTCCGCGTGCTGCCGCCCCCCGCCGCGCGCCGCCGCGTGCTGCCGGTGCTTCTTGCCGTGCACCGCTGCTGCTGCTGCCGTCGCCTGCTGCCGCTGCTTTCCCTGCCGTGCTGCTCCTCCCCGCGTGATCCTGCTGCTGCCGCGCCCGCCGCCGCCGAGCCTGCCGCTGCCGCCTCCCGCCGGAGCTGCTGCTCGTCGCTGCCACCTCACGCCGCGCCTCACGCCGCTGCCGTGCGCGCCACAGCGCCTGCCGCGCCCGCCGGACCTGCTGCCGCTTCCTGCCACCGACGCTGCTTCCTGCCAGCGCCTGCTGCCGAGCGCCGCTCCCTGTCGCGCCCGCCGGTGTCGCTGCTGCTTCCCCCCCGCGACGCCGCTGCCGCTGTCTCCCGCGAGACATCGCTGGTGCTGCTGCTCGCCGCTGCTCCTCAGGCCGACGCCGACGCCGCTGCTGCTTGCTGCTGCCGCTGCCCTTCCCGCCGACGCCGACGCCGACGCCGCTGCTGCTTGCTGCTGCCGAGCCCGACGCTGCTGCTGCCGTCCTCGCCGGAGCCGTCGTACGCCGGTGCTGCCTTGCTGTTCCGTCGCTGCGCCCTGCCGACGTCCCAGCTGCTGTCTCTGCCGAGCCCCGACGCTGCTGCTGCCGTCCTCGCCGGAGCTGTTGCACGCCGGCGCTGCCTTGCTGTTCCGACGCGCGCCACCGTCACCGCCGTTCCCGACACCGCGCCGCCGATCCGCCGTTCGTCGTTCATCCTGATCCGCAAGTTCGAATTTGGAAATTATCTGCAAATTAGGTAATTGAACATTATCCAATATTTTTTAGAATATTTCGTTTCTTAATTTTTGGATGTTTGAATATTCTGTGAATATTGCGAGGATTGCTAGATATCTTAGGATAATGTTTGCCTTGTTCGCAATATTTGAAAATATTCAAAATTAGGAATCTTTCCTAATTCAGCAACGTATCTGGACAACTATCCGACCTTATCCCTAAGGTATGATACGTGGCGATACGGAAAATCATTATCCTATTCATAATCACTTGGGTACGATAATGATTTTTATCTGCTTTCCGAATTTGAACGATCGACTTTCCGTCAATATCTATAACCCTATAGATATGACTGATAGCTCGATTTTTGTGCCTAATCCGAATTTGAAACGAATCTTGTGGATTGCGTGGTTGTTTTAAATGTGGATGCTATCTCTGTTTAAATTATCTTTCCTTTTCAAATAAAAAAGAAAATTCAAAAAATATCAGTTAGGATTTGAATTTGAGTTTTACATGTTTAGGAACCCTAAATATATCTAGACGATAGAGTAATTATTTAATTTAAATTGGGATTTGAGATAATCTATTTCCTAGTTTAAATTAAGTAATTTTCTAATCTTAATAGATTATTTAGGTTACCTTTTTAATTCTGAATTTTCATGAAAACCCAAAAAAAAAAGGATGAATTGTTTTATGGTAGATTAGGATAGATTGCATTCTTAATTTAATTAATTTATTATTTCGAATTTTAACAAAAATCCCAAAAATAAGTCGTGTTAGGATATGTTAGGTCATCATAGGTTGCACGTTAATTTAGGCATATTTTTATTCCGAATTTCATCAGAAAATACCAAAAAATAAATCATTTGCCCGTCATTAGAATTAAGTCACGTCGTCGCATGACATATAGTTTGCATGCTAGGTTGCATTACTTGCATGTCATTTTTGCACGTCATTGCATATAGGTTAGCTTTCATTTAAATAAGCGAAAATCCAAAAATATTGAGTGAACTGCTTGTTAATTAGAAATCATATTAGGTTGTTGATGTGATTTTCTAGCTAATCATGCAGATGCTTACGTTGCTTCGAGGTAAGTAATTCTCCCAATCTTGCAATTTATTTAATGTTTTGATTATTGGGTGTTATCTTGATGGTTTGCGCACCCGCATGAACACCTCACATGTTAGTGACTAAGTTAAAATGGATCCACACTGCTTGCCAAAATATTTTTGAAAAGAAAAGGTACCGAAAGGGCGTTAGACTAGATCTAGCGTAATCAAGTCCCCGGGCTTAGAATCTCTGGTTCGTAGGAATAAAACATATCTCCCTATGTTTTATTTAGGTTTCTAATCGACCTACCACAAATTGATTAGTGGCGACTCCAAGCATGAAAACATTTGCATGTTAAAAACTTAAACCCAAAGTTGCGAATTGGTAGGGCTTGGGAGGGCCCGAGTTAGGTTTAGTCCTAATAATCCATTAGCCTGAGAGAGGAGAAATCTTCAGGTCGCGACAGCTTGGCGACTCCGCTGGGGACTTGAGTTAAAACTCTTAGTGGACTTAGGCCAGTTTTTCTTTTCAAAAAATATTTTTTGCTTGGCAACGAGGATCCCAGGTACGTCCCTAACATTTTAGGTGTTAAATGTTTTTGCAGAATGGGAGGTATAAGGGGAGGCGTGATTGTTAACCCTTGTTTTGCAGGGAGGTGTTGAATGAATGGTTTATTTTATGCACGAAGCGCTGTATGATATAACCTGTTGTGCATGCCTTACATTTACACTACACCGCACACACTACCCGCTGCCGGACCTGGGCGGCACAGGTTTAGGATGGTACTGAGAAAACGGACACCCCGACCACACCCGTGTGGTATGGGTCGCCTTTCTTGGTCCCGAAAGTTTTTTCATGGTGTCATTGAATACCTACCACGGTTGCACCCTTTGCAACCCGGGTCGGCTCTTTGACTAAGCCGGAGTCAGGGGAATCCCAGCCTAACCACCACCATGACTGGTTTAGCTCGGTAATCCTCGTGTCTCCATTTTGCAAGCCAGAGTCTAGGTAGAAATCGAACCTCACGTTTCATGCGCATGTCTATGTGATTGCCATCATTCTACCGGGTGAAGTAAGATTTCTAAACCTTTATCTCGCAATTTATTTATGTTTCGTCTTTTTCTTTGGTCGGTCCATGACATTAGGTCGGTCGCGAGTCTTGGTCTATACACTATGGGAGGGGCAGACATCCGGATTCTTGATGCTCCTAAGGACGAGCTCTGTGCCTGGTGGAATCTACTCAGTCCGACCAACCGCAAGCTAGTTGAGGGGCACATCGGGAGGCTGCTCCCCCTACTGGAGGTCAAAGTCCGTACCGGCCTCGTTCGAGCATTAGCGCACTTCTGGTGTCCTGAGACTTCTACCTTTATATTCGGTAAGCACGAGCTCACCCCGACCTTGGAAGAATATAGCGTGCTCATTGGAAAACCATTGGAGTCAGATTTAGTCACACCACCTTTGGGAATTGATTCTACTTTAATGTTGGCTGAATTTTTGAATGTCGGAAAAGATGAATTGGGAAAAGTGTTAAAAGCAAATCGTGGCACATGCCCATTTTCATTCCTGAGTCAGTGTTTTGAAAAAGCTACATCTTTTCAAAAAGGCAGAATCTTTTTGCTAGCATTTTTCGGGTTCGTGATTTTTCCTTACTGTAAGAATGCATGTGATCCGACAATCGCATGGTTGGTCCAACAGGTCTGTCTTGAAAAGAATTTTATCAACATCATTTTAGCCGAGACTTTCATTTCCCTCACTAAATTTAAGCAACATGTTGATAAAACTTTTCATGCTCCCCTCGAACTTTTGCAAATCTGGTTTTTGTCTCACATAAAAGGGTGTGGCGATTTACTCTCAATATCCGAGCTTAGTGGTTCTAGCCATCCCGTTTTAAGGTACAAAGAGAAACAAGGGGGTGCACCCGATTATCATTACTCTGAATGGATTATTTTCATGAAAAACGCTAGACCCCAAGGTTTCCAATGGCATGCTAACTGGTTCAAAGTCGAGGAAGCTCGGCTTACATGTAATGGTATTGGGCCGGTTCCACTATTGGGTTTCACTGGTGCGATTGAATACTACCCCGCCAGAGTATCTCGTCAATATCAGATTCTCCAAGGGCTCCCTCCAGCGTTACAACCAGAACTCCTCCAAGTCGACTTCGCCGATGATGATAAAGACCACGAAGCGACCGTAGCCCAGCTCAATAAGATGTAGAGGAAGTGTCGTGTGTTGAAGATAGCTCGGCCCGAAGGAGAACTAAAGGGAGAGCAGAAGTCCTATTTCGCGACGACCCAGTACATTCGTCGGCACAGAATCCCGCAGGATTTGCTCCCGAAGATACCCAAGGTGCCTCTAAAGTCCGCCAATCGCTCAGAGAACAATCGCCTCAAAAGGAAGGCCGAAGAAGCTGAAGAAAAGGCATCCAAGATAGCTCGAGCTTATGAGCAATTGAAGAAGGAAGTCGCCTCCCATATGTCTATAGATCAAGCTAAATAAAAAGCTCGAAATTCTTTTCTCATTTCAGTTTCAGTTTTTAAAATTTGTTTAGGAATTGAGTCATTTGTCTTTATATTCAGTTCAATTTCAAGTCATTAATTGGTGTAAAAATTTTCGCCATTTCAATAAAGAGGTCCTTTCAATTCAAAGCGGTTAGACCAATGTCATGGATTGGCATATCATTTCGCTTAACACTCATGTATGCCTATTTCATTTCGAAATTAGGTAGCTACGGACCGATCACGGTCGCCCATTCGTACACGGTCGAGAGCCAGAATGGCCGATCAAACCGACTTGCAAGAGCGTGTTATTGGTGTGGAAGACCAGATCAAGCAACTTGTCATCGCGATGCAACAAATGTCCGCTGAGATCAAAGCTCTCCGGTCGGTTCCTGTTTCGACACCCCTCGAAGCGTCAGTCCCAAAGCAGAAAATCAGAAAAAGTGTCGATGTTGATGGGGATGACGATATTCCCGATTTAGAAGATGACCCCGTCCAGATCATCGTCAACAAGGACAAACCTGATGAACGGGTCAATAAACTTGAAGAAAGAGTGAAGCAGCTGGAGGGTTCGCAGGATTCGCCTTCGATCGATCTGTCCCTTTACTCACAGATCAAAATCCCAAAGAAGTTCAAAATGCCGGATTTCGACAAGTATAATGGCACCACATGTCCGAAAGCCCACCTACAGCTCTATCACGTACAAATGACTTCGTATGTTGATAATGAACTCCTGATGATCCACGCCTTTCAAGCAAGTTTGACGGGTCCTGCTTTGAGCTGGTATCTCATGAAAAAGATAAATGGCCTCAAAACTTGGAAAGAAGCCAGTGAAGCATTCTTGAAGCAGTACAGATTCATAACAGACATCATTCCTACCCGTGATGATCTCGAACGCGCCCAGATGAAAAAGACCGAGTCCTTCAAAGACTATGCTATCAGATGGAGAAATTTAGCTGCTCAGGTTGTCCCAGAACCCATAGACAGTGAGTTAAAGAGGATGTTCATGAAAACTCTCCCGTTCGAATACCGTAATCGGATGGTTGCCATTCCGACTGACAACTTCAACCAACTCATCCCCATGGGCGAACAAATTGAAATAGGGTTGAAAGATGGATGGTTTGTCGAGCCGTCCTCTTCGACCAGAAGATTTGGTGCGAGAAAAGAGAAAGAGCCGGCAGCTGAAGTGAATGTGGCTTATAACCAACCGAGTCGGCGGAATGCTAACTCCGCCCCAGCAATCCAAGTAGTAGAAGCTCAGCAACAAAACTCGGATCGTCAACCTTTTCAGAGGAGGAACAACAAGAGGCAATTCACTCCCCTCCCCGGATCGTTGTCTCAAGTGTTGACAGTGCTCTAGAAGAAAGGTTTGCTTACTACTGAGCCAAAGCGGCCCAATCCTGAGCGGTTCTATAACTTTGACCCGTCAAAGAAATGTGATTATCACATGGGTGAGCTGGGACACTCAACCGATGATTGCTACGCCCTCAGGCACCGAATCCAGAACCTCCTAGACACAAAAGCTTTCTCATTTCAGCCTGCTAGGCCGAATGTTCAGAACAACCCACTCCCTGATCACGCAAGCAATGTGAATGCCATATTCAGCTTCGATGCTGGTCAAATCAAGAATGTTAAGGTGTATACTACCGACGTCTACGGTGAGTTAGTGAAAGCCGGTTGTTACCCGAGTAACGAGGACCTGCCCCTGGCTCTCATGAGAGAAAGAATCTCAAGAATGGTAGAAGCTGGGATGATTGTTTATGCTGACCACACTGGCATCGTTTCCACTATCTCCGAAGTGGTTATTAATTGGGAGGAGGAGTTTGCTACATTGAACACCAGGAGCGACAAGGGCGACCCTCTGCCTGAAGACATGCCTCCGCTTGAAGACGCGTATGATAACGAGGAGATCGTAGTAAGCACGCCTGCAGCTAATGAAGGGATAGTGATCGAGATACCTCAACCGTATGAGTACAATGACAATAAGGCAGTCCCTTGGTCCTACAGTCTCGATGTCGACTTGGTTACCAGATCTGGGCGTTCCTACGGCCAAGCTAATGCTCAACCTGCAAAACCTGTTACTGATGAAGAAGCCAAGGAATTTCTAGCTGTGATTAAGGCTAGCGAGTACAACATAGTTGAACAATTGCGCAAGCTGCCCGCGCAAATCTCTCTGCTTGAGTTGCTCCAGACATCTGTCAAGCATCAGAAGGCCTTAATGAAGGTGTTGAGTGAAGTCCACGTGCCAGAAACGATTGATCATGACAAATTAGAGGAATTTGTGGGCTCTATACTCCTCAAGGACCTCATAGCCTTTTCAGATGAAGAGTTCCCTCTAGAAGGGAGGGGGCATACCAGGGCACTCTATATTTCCGTCAAATACAAGGCCTCACATGTTGCCCGGGTACTCATTGACAACGGATCAGCCCTGAACATCTGTCCTCTGGCGACTTTACACCGCCTTAAGATAGATCCTTCTAGGATAAGTTCTGCAAGAACCTCTGTACGAGCCTTTGACGGAACGAAGAAAGAAGTGATGGGAGAAATACACCTTGACATACAGATAGGGCCAACGATGTTCAATGTCCTATTTCAAGTTATGGACATTCCCACTGCGTTCAATTTTCTGTTGGGTCATCCATGGATTCATACTGCCGGAGCTGTGCCATCCAGTCTACATCAGATGGTGAAGTTCGTCGTGGAGAGAAAGTTAATCACGGTTCACGGTGAAGAAGAGCACCTAATCTACCACGCGACGGCTATCCCCTATGTTGAGCCTGATTGCAAAATAGAGTCGAGCTATCAGTCGCTCGAGCTTGTATCAACCATACATGCTTCTAGAGGATCGTCACCGCCTATTCCCGAGGTGTCAAATGCTGCAGTCATGGTTGGAAGGGTAATGGTCTCTCATGGCTTTACTCCGGGTGAAGGCATTGGTAGAAATGGTCAAGGTATTCGCCAACCGGTGGAAGTTTCTCAGAGGCCTCGCATTATTGGGTTGGGATACCTAGGGTCAAGTGAGCCAAATAATGTGGCACGTGGACGTGGACGCGTTCGAGGTCGAAGTCGGGGAAATGGACAGAACAGATCGCAATCCGAAGAAGAGCCAAATGGTGAAGAACGTGGGCGTGGTAGATTGCCTCCACACCTCCGCACCACATTCCCAGGCCCTGCAAGAATGATGCATGAAGAGAAGGAAGTGATCGACACTCTGGGGCAACCAAGTGGCAAGTTCGATTATTATGTTAAATACTCGGCGCCCCCCAGCTTCTATGTTGACCCCCGTGACATTGTCCCGGATGGATGGGGAGGTATGGATGTTTCAACACCTCTAGTGACAAAAGATTCTGATGATGCAATGGAGGGAATCACTGCCCTGTTCGATAATTTCTTAATTGGAGCCATCGAGGAAGGACCGTTGAAGGGAATGGGCATTGACCCACAAGAGTAACACATTTACCTTTTTTGCACATTTCCCTACGCGGGAATTTTTACTGCTTTTTAGGACTTGCCCCATCTCGGGAGCTGCTTTTTAGTACTTTTCATTTCTAGGATTTGATTGTTGCAATTTTCATTCCAATAAATGTAATTCATTTGGTGATAATCAATGAAATTACAAGTTATTTTCGTTTTGAGGGCATGTTGAGGTACATCAAACCAGCCCGGTGATGATATCCAACCGATAAAATAAAATATAGTCCAAGGAGAATTTTGAGGCCTGGGCTTCTTCATGCTTCCTCGTGTTAAAACCTTTTTGAAAAGAATTTCAAAAAAAACAAAAAAAAAAATCAAATCAAAATACACTGTTTAGCCCTGTTTGTCCTACTGAATTCCCTACTTTATGTTTCAGGGGCAATTTTGTGACACGTAAGGGTATGGGAACGGTCCAATTTGATGAATTATGTGCCGCCGAGCCTGATCTCGATGACACCAACAAACTCGAAGATTCCTCGAACGTTCAGCGCGATCTAAAGCATCATGAAAGACTTAAAGTACCGACGATAGACCAAACTTATCACCGTCAATCTGAGTGATACAGAGGAACCCAAGGAAGTAAGGATAAGAGCAAATCTCCCTGAAAGTGAGACGAAACGCTTGATCCAGTTGCCGCACGAAAAAGTTAGATCCTTTAACCGAAAGGTACGTCAAAGACACTTCCAGGTAAATGATATAGTCCTAAGGAAGGTACTGCCAGTCTTTCTTATTCCTGAAGGTAAATTTGCTCAAAACTACATTGGTCCGTATGTGGTTAAAAAGGTGCTTCCTGGAGGTGCCCTGATTCTTGCAGAAATGGATGGTCGTGAGTTCTCCACTCCTGTTAATTCTGATGCTGTGAAGATCTATTATCCCTGATAGAGTTTAACATTTTGCAGCAAAAGTTTTCAAAAGTCTGGTTTTATACTCTGAATTGCAAACATTGCATTTATGAATAAATAGTTTCGATCAATTTCAAGTTAAGATGTTTGCATTGGCTTTAATTTATGCATGATTATTTATCAACCTGTATCGATTTCAAAAGGGGAAATCTATTTGGACAATCTCATAACTCATGTGGAATGAATTGAATGTGTTGAATGAGGTACATCGGGATGATGAAAGGCAAGCCATATCCTATACACAGTCCCGTGCACTAATCCCCAGTGAGTTGAGTGGAAAAATTCCATGTCTGCAAGGTAAAGGGTTATCTCGCAAAAGGTACGGCAACTGAAATGATGAGAGGCAGTTCATTTCTCTATCCCAAACACTACAGGTTATCCATTGTTTTGCCACTTTGAGCCTAAACACTTGGAGAAATTCATTCAAATTACCCCTGTCAAGAACCACCCCACATCGGGGCAAACTGGAGGTAAATCAGCATCATGAGGTGAAAAATGAGTAGAAATTTTCATGCTCTCACTTGCATCAATCTTCGAGTGTTGCTTTTTCAGATGAATTCACGTGAAGTTCAAGTGCCTTAGGATGACGAAGAGCATTTCTTTCTCTATCCTATACACACTTTATCCTTTGTTAAGCCCAATTGAGCCTGCAAATTCATTTCTTAAACCCAGTTGGTGATCATCCCCCACACTGGGGCAAGGCAAAAGTCATCATTGTTCAAGCAGCATATCCGGAGCGCCGATAAAAGACGAAGACCCTGAGAGTCCAAATGTTAGTCATTCGGTCAAAACAAGCCAAAGTGTGACTGGCCAATGTATGCATTGTAGACAGTGTGTGTTTTAAAAAAAAAAATAGAGGGCATGAAAAAGCAGTGTGCCTGGTAAAAGCAAGGCCAATGCCCGTGAAAGAAAAAAAAGAAGAAAAGAATGAAAAAATGGAGAAAAGTGATGACTTTGGATTAGAAAATGTTGAGATGTGTCAAAGTCACAAAAGTATCCAGAGTCTTGAGTAATCAAGTGATGAATTCTCGAAGCCAATGGAATATTTACCGAGAAGACAATCCCTGGTGAAGAAGAAGACCGGTGACAATGCCGAGATGATCACCAACTCTCACCCTAATTATACACATTTTGAGCCTTATGATCCATTCATTTCTTAACCCATGAGCCTAGCCTGCGTTACATCCCTTGCAAAGTCTCTTCAGATTAGGGCACTTGAACTAACGTAGGATTCGGATGTTTATAAGCTTAGCTCGAAGAAGTGCGAGCAAATCCATTTCTATCTCATTTTGCAGGGTTCTTGACTTGTAAACCCGGAGACGATTGTAGAGTGTTTTCTTTCAGTAGCCTCGACTCGAAGAGTCTCTTTTGCTAAGCCATTGACCAAGCCCATGTTACGGTCCTAACAAAGACCTCTCAAATTGGTAAAGTCGTACTGCTTGCGAGAATACTCGGACCCTTGTCGACATGATGATGGTGAGATGGAGCGATTCTCCGTAAATCAGCCTTTTCGATGAGAATGAGAGAAAGCCCTTTTGGACCGGAAGTCCCTCATTCGACATTTTTAAGATATCCGCTTGTGAGTTCGGATTATCTTATCATGATTTTTCCCCAGCGAAGTTTGTAATGCTGATTTGACAAAACCATCGTGCATGAAAATCAGTTGAAATCATAGTGCATGTGTATATGTGTTCTTGACTGTGTGCGAATGCATATTACATGTTACTTAAAATCGTGTCTAACAGGAGACACGCCTTTAGAGTTGGAGATATCACCAGGTAAGTATATCTCTGTCCCTAGGATGTCTATGACTATCTAGGTACTCTTAACCTGTTCAAGCAATTGTCAGGTCCCACATTTGATCATTTTTGCGATCTCTAGATGCCTTTGATTGTGTTCAGGTGTCTATTGATCAAACCTTTTCAGGTACTTCTGATGATATCCAGGTACTTTGTCAAGGAACTCTTGAACACTTGGGCTAGCCCCTTTGTTCATCAAATTACAGATTTTCATACAATCTCGAGAAGATTCCCCCGTTACATGACTATGAGCAGGTATAGCCATGGCGGCCAAATCTTTACATATGAGCAGGTATATGTAAAGGTCGGAATGTTCTCCCCAAATTTCAGGTATTCCCCCGCTAATCACTTATGAGCAGGTATAGGTGAAGCGGCCAAATCTTTACATATGAGCAGGTATATGTAAAGGTCGGAATATTCTTCCCGAATTTCAGGTATTCCCCCGCTACTCACCTATGAGCAGGTATAGGTGAAGCGGCCAAATCTTTGCATATGAGCAGGTATATGTAAAGATCGGAATATTCTCTCATTATCTCAGATATTCCCCCGCTACTTACCTATGAGCAGATATAGGTGGAGCGGCCAAATTTTTACATATGAGCAGGTATATGTAAAGGTCGGAATATTCTCTCAGCCCCAGGTGTTCCCCCGCAGTTCACTTATGAGCAGGTATAAGTGAGGCGGCCAAACCTTTACATATGAGCAGGTATATGTAAAGGTCGGAATATCCTCTTGATTCCAAAAGTTTCCCCCGCAATTCACTTATGAGCAGGTATAAGTGAAGCGGCCAAATCTTTACAAACACCTATGGAGATGTATAGGTAGTTCGTAAAGATCGGAACTGTTCTCACGAATCCAGATGATGATTGGATACGTCGAGCTTTCTTCGTGTATCTTGACTTAAATGCAGATCACCGAAGTTCATCAACGTATATCAGGCAATACCGATGGGGACTGAGCCCATACATTTGCCAAAAACAACATACAAGTTGAAGTTGTGCCTCGAATTGCATTATCTTGCTTCTGTCAGGTAAGTAATTCCAGGTACATTTCCTACTCATGTCAGCATGCATCATTTCTTAATGCATTGTAAAATGGGATTCATAGTCCCGACAAAAACAACATTCATTGCATTTGCATAAGTGAAATTTAGGTATCATTTAGTCTTTGAATGCAACCTCTACGAGCTCACCTTCAAAGAGGGGCAGCTGTTGACACCTAAATTTTGACGCATCATTTAGTGTAATTTGCATAGAAAATTAGGGATTAAATTTTTAACCCTTAAACAAAAATATTTAAATTGCATAACATATAGTTTAAATTCATTGCATTTTTGCATCGGACCGGCGGTGACGAACGAGCTTAAATTTCATCAAACGGGACTCGGCTCGCTTGTAATGCAAGGGCCGGGAACTACAAGTCAAACGGGCTCGGTTGTTTTAATTTGAAATTAATTCAGCCCATTGTCATTAATCAATTCAGCCCATCATCGTTAATTAATCCAGCCCATTTAAATTAAAACCCAAGCCTAAGCCCATTAGGATTAAAAGCCCATTTAATTGACCTAGGTTAAGACTATATATACACTATTAGGTCAGAATTTCAAGGAGGACACACAATTTTCAGATCAGAAAATTTTTAGAGACACACGTGAGCGGGAGAAAGAGGAAGAGAGGAAGAGAAGGAGACCGGCTCTGGCTGCTTCCGCGTGCTGCCGCCCCCCGCCGCGCGCCGCCGCGTGCTGTCGGTGCTTCTTGCCGTGCACCGCTGCTGCTGCTGCCGTCGCCTGCTGCCGCTGCTTTCCCTGCCGTGCTGCTCCTCCCCGCGTGATCCTGCTGCTGCCGCGCCCGCCGCCGCAGAGCCTGCCGCTACCGCCTCCCGCCGGAGCTGCTGCTCGTCGCTGCCACCTCACGCCGCGCCTCACGCCGCTGCCGTGCGCGCCACAGCGCCTGCCGCGCCCGCCGGACCTGCTGCCGCTTCCTGCCACCGACGCTGCTTCCTGCCAGCGTCTGCTACCGAGCGCCGCTCCCTGTCGCGCCCGCCGGTGTCGCTGCTGCTTTCCCCTCGCGACGCCGCTGCCGCTGTCTCCCGCGAGACATCGCTGGTGCTGCTGCTCGCCGCTGCTCCTCAGGCCGACGCCGACGCCGCTGCTGCTTGCTGCTGCCGCTGCCCTTCCCGCCGACGCCGACGCCGCTGCTGCTTGCTGCTGCCGAGCCCGACGCTGCTGCTGCCGTCCTCGCCGGAGCCGTCGTACGCCGGTGCTGCCTTGCTGTTCCGTCGCTGCGCCCTGCCGACGTCCCAGCTGCTGTCTCTGCCGAGCCCCGACGCTGCTGCTGCCGTCCTCGCCGGAGCTGTTGCACGCCGGCGCTGCCTTGCTGTTCCCGACACCGCGCCGCCGATCCGCCGTTCGTCGTTCATCCTGATCCGCAAGTTCGAATTTGGAAATTATCTGCAAATTAGGTAATTGAACATTATCCAATATTTTTTAGAATATTTCGTTTCTTAATTTTTGGATGTTTGAATATTCTGTGAATATTGCGAGGATTGCTAGATATCTTAGGATAATGTTTGCCTTGTTCGCAATATTTGAAAATATTCAAAATTAGGAATCTTTCCTAATTCAGCAACGTATCTGGACAACTATCCGACCTTATCCCTAAGGTATGATACGTGGCAATACGGAAAATCATTATCCTATCCATAATCACTTGGGTACGATAATGATTTTTATCTGCTTTCCGAATTTGAACGATCGACTTTCCGTCAATATCTATAACCCTATAGATATGACTGATAGCTCGATTTTTGTGCCTAATCCGAATTTGAAACGAATCTTGTGGATTGCGTGGTTGTTTTAAATGTGGATGCTATCTCTGTTTAAATTATCTTTCCTTTTCAAATAAAAAAGAAAATTCAAAAAATATCAGTTAGGATTTGAATTTGAGTTTTACATGTTTAGGAACCCTAAATATATCTAGACGATAGAGTAATTATTTAATTTAAATTGGGATTTGAGATAATCTATTTCCTAGTTTAAATTAAGTAATTTTCTAATCTTAATAGATTATTTAGGTTACCTTTTTAATTCTGAATTTTCATGAAAACCCAAAAAAAAAAGGATGAATTGTTTTATGGTAGATTAGGATAGATTGCATTCTTAATTTAATTAATTTATTATTTCGAATTTTAACAAAAATCCCAAAAATAAGTCGTGTTAGGATATATTAGGTCATCATAGGTTGCACGTTAATTTAGGCATATTTTTATTCCGAATTTCATCAGAAAATACCAAAAAATAAATCATTTGCCCGTCATTAGAATTAAGTCACGTCGTCGCATGACATATAGTTTGCATGCTAGGTTGCATTACTTGCATGTCATTTTTGCACGTCATTGCATATAGGTTAGCTTTCATTTAAATAAGCGAAAATCCAAAAATATTAAGTGAACTGCTTGTTAATTAGAAATCATATTAGGTTGTTGATGTGATTTTCTAGCTAATCATGCAGATGCTTACGTTGCTTCGAGGTAAGTAATTCTCCCAATCTTGCAATTTATTTAATGTTTTGATTATTGGGTGTTATCTTGATGGTTTGCGCACCCGCATGAACACCTCACATGTTAGTGACTAAGTTAAAATGGATCCAAACTGCTTGCCAAAATATTTTTGAAAAGAAAAGGTACCGAAAGGGCGTTAGACTAGATCTAGCGTAATCAAGTCCCCGGGCTTAGAATCTCTGGTTCGTAGGAATAAAACATATCTCCCTATGTTTTATTTAGGTTTCTAATCGACCTACCACAAATTGATTAGTGGCCACTCCAAGCATGAAAACATTTGCATGTTAAAAACTTAAACCCAAAGTTGCGAATTGGTAGGGCTTGGGAGGGCCCGAGTTAGGTTTAGTCCTAATAATCCATTAGCCTGAGAGAGGAGAAATCTTCAGGTCGCGACAAACAGAATGATTAGTTCTCGAAGCAAATCAAGCATAATTCAGTTGTTTTACTAAAGAATTTACTATTGTCGGACAACTTTTTTAGTCACTTTGTGTTTGGTTCCTTCCCTCTCGTTACGCCATAAAAGACCTTTGTGAACCGAAGTCCAATATCTACATATTATATTGGGAAGTGAAATCTACTGTAGAAGCCAAGCAATCAAATAATAAAATTGACAGAATAATTAAATAAATCGGACACCAGATTTACGTGGTTCGATCGTAGTGACCTACGTCGAACATTTAAGTGAATTAATTCTGTAATATCTATGGTCTCTTTAACAACCATACCGAACTGCACTTTCCGCCATTGATCTAAATCACAGCACCTGCATACATTCAGTTTATTAGCAACATAACCACATAGCAAATTCCTTTCACTTAAAACCTTCAGGCTTCTTTTGCTAATGTGCCCCAAATGCATAAGCCCCAATTCAGACTCTCGAACAGATGCATCCGACATCTCCACAACGAATTCCGTCATACTCTGTCACACCCCGAACCCCATCGAGTATGCGACACACTTCTCCGATCGAATAATGCGATATCCCAGGGTATCGCCAACCCAAAAAGACTCATCAGAGATTTAAGGCAATCAGCGAAAGCCACAATTCACCCAGACAATAATAACTGGGGTCAACAAGGGAGATGAACACATCCATTTTCGTTTGATTCAAACTTATATAATATCCACAATTTACAAACCACAATATTCACAAGCACACCGAACTTCTACACTATAAACCACCGACATAAAAAAGGATCGATAGCCTGGGTACCCTATCACCAAAATGGTACACTCCAAAAAGCCTATTCCCAACCCATACACTAGCCCCTACGCTCTCTACTTGGCGTCCATTCCGAATTTGATTTCTCAGCATCTAAATCCGAGTCCCCCTGGAATGTCTGCTCCTCTAAGGATTCCGACTCGGCCTCGATCTCGATCAGGTTGTTTATATCACCCGACCCCGCTGGAACTTCGACCCGCTCCTCGACTGGCTCCTCATCAAACTCGTCCTCCGGTACAAACTCGGGGTCGAGCCATTGCTCATACTCGGGTACGTGATCCAGTTCTTCTTCAAGTTCGTCCTCAAGCTCATCTTCTGGGACCTCTTCAGGTTTTGCTTCGGGTTCTTCCTCTGGGATTGCTTCGAGATCCACGTCTATTGGATCGTACCTTGCCCGCGATTCTTTAGGCCCTGGTTCATGCTCAGCCCCCAAAGGCTCAGGTACTACAAGTGCTTGCTGCAGTCCAGATTGCACCAGACTTGTCTCCAAACTAGTTATCTCGCCGTCGGAAGGAGGTATGGCAGACGGGTCCCAATCCCCAACTCCATCAAAGGGAACGTCAAATCCACGGACGGGACCAAACTCATCTATCCCATCCCGAAAGAACCAAGCGGTATAGTTATGGGCCTGCCAAAGGGATAACCCTACGTCTATCCAGACTACTGTCGTATACTTAACCCATGTCATATTTTCATCTATGAGATATTGTATAACATTGTGGTCGGTGTGCATCGGTACTTCAAAACACTCAGGCGGCGGCGGCGATAGATTCATTGCTAAGGCCGGGATTTTGAAATTGTTGGTTGAAATAGCCATGAGAATATGTCTCAATAAGCACACACCCTTAACCCCACTTAGGTTATCGCGTACCTCCAAACAATCACAAACACAACCACACTCAGCCATCACATAGCAGACACACAATTTGTACTTGCCTGGGCCTTTCCAGCGTACGCCCTACACGTTAGTCACAATAGCACCAATTCCACTCACATGCACGTTCTAATTACGTTTCATGCATTCGTTCCAGCCTCATCACATTCTTTCCACCTAACTCGCCAGTGACCCGCGTAATGGTACCGCCTCAGGGTCACTAAAACTAACTCATACTCAACTCGTCAGTGACCCACGTAGTAGTACCACCTCAAGTTCACTGCGACTAACTCATAACAACACTTCAGGGCCCACATAATGATACCGCCTCAGGCCATGTATCTTGCCCGCGTAGCGGTACCGCCTCAGGCTCAACATCCGTTCTCCTAGTGCACAACCCGCGTAATGATACCGCCTCACATTGGCTATATTCATGACACTACTCAGCTTGCGTAATGGTACCGCCTCAGATCATGTATCTTACCCGCGTAGTCGTATCGCCTCAGGCTCAATACCTACCATCTACTGCACAACCCGCATAATGGTACCGCCTCAGGTTGACAGTCTTCCGGTAATACCGAGCATCGTCTCGCGTAGTCGTACCGCCTCTAGACGGATCAATTCTCCTTGTAATGATACCACCTCAGGAATTTTCCTTATCACACGTATCACACCACACTCGCTTTCTCACGCGTTCACACATTCAACACTCACATGCCAACATATTGGTCATTCACACTTGGCCCGTGCACGCATCAAACCACGCATTTCTCATGCTCAAATGACACTCAAACACGGCCAATTGACAATCAATTCAATTTGGCCCGAGCGTGCACATAACAAAGCACATTTCAATCCATCAAATCACGATACAATAAACACACAAGGTCACTCACCGGCCCACAAACACGGCCACATCCACAGGCACAAATTTAACATTTCCATATTCGTTTCAAGCCATATCAAGCCCAATCAACCAGCCACATCACAACACACCAAACAGACATCCATTTGTCCCAAAATTAGACCGTATGCTCCTCATTTCGCGCCCCAATTTCCAGCATTAAATTCGGCACCAATTCAGCCTCGAAACATCACAATTTCAACCTCAAATCAGCCCATCTCCATTTTACAAACCAGAATACCACTATAACCCTAAACGGCCCCAATTAACCCCTAAACCGACACTAATTAATTCAACTTAACCCCTAAATTGTCCATCGATACCCGAAGTCCTAAATAGAGTTTAGAGCGCGACTTACCCGAACTCTAAACTAACTTGGCTAGAGCGAAAAACGGGCGGCGATCAGCGGCGGACGGCGGTACGGCTCGGCGACGGTGCGGATGGCGTGCGGCGACGGCCTTCTTGGCCATGGCTCACGACCACGGGAGAGGGAGAGAGAGAAAGAGAGGGACGGCATGGGGTGGGGGTACAGCGCGGTGGCGGAACGGCAGCGATCCGAACGGGCAGTGGCCGGCGACGGTGGTGTACGACCAAGGGGGGCGTTCGGCGGTAGGGAAGGAGAGAGAGAGGGAGCTGAGAGTTTGACAGAGAGAGAGAGAGTGAGGAGAGAGAGAGGTTTTGGACTTAAATAGTCCAAACCAATAATTAGTGTGCCAAAATGACAATCTTGCCCTTCTCTCACAAATCCAACCGACAGCCCAGATTCGATCTTATCCTGAAATCAATGGCCCGAATCGAATCTTTTCCAAAATATCCAAGGCAGTTTGGGGATTTCTCAAAAAGTCTAAGGGCAAAATTGTCATTTTCCAAAGTTAGGGCAAAATGACCAAAATGCCCTTCTCCAACTATATTTAGCCTTAACAAACCTTTAGGGGTAAAATGGTCATTTTCTATCCTTCGCCAATTTTCATTTTTTCTGAAGGATTCGAACAGATCCGAGGCTACCCGGGCAAATGACAACATCGTTCAAGTGATCTGTCGTGACTTTCTGAATTTCTAATGCCCATCTGAATAACGTAACTCGCGCATATCTCGTACTAACGGGTGGCTTTTGGGAAAATTCGCACTATTGACCAGTGACCGATACTAATCATGCCACATACAAGTTTACTCGGGTCGTGACGACCTCGGTTGTCACTTAATCGCGAAGATCGATTGCTAGTTTCGACGGGCATGATCATTTAGTATAGGTTTAGGGTCATTCGTTAATTCATTTTATGGTCTAGCAGAATCACCCGCGATCCACTAATGCGACATCGGCGAATTAATCCCTAACTATCCTTGAATCGGCCTACACCGGCTCAAAATGTCACCTCGACAATTTTCATGGTTGAAAGTCGATTCACGATCGAGTTCTTTGATCATGCGAATTTTAAATCCCTAATTAGCCTTTCCCTAAGTGATCAATTCCGAGCGAGATCTAACTACAAGCACGTCCATAAACTGTTCATTTCATAAATCCCAAGTGGGCAAATTTCAGGATGTCACACAATCTCACCTTGAAGCTCATACAGGCCACTGTACTTGATTCCTTTCATTATCACTAAGGCACCTCGAACAACTTTCAAAACTCCACATTCTGAAAAATACCGACACCCAGCTGAATCCAGGGCACTTAAGGGAATCAAAATTTTCTTCAACTCCATAACATCCCTCACTCTAGTTAATGCCCTCACGATACCATCATACATTCTAATTCTAACATCACCAACACCTACATCACACTCAACTTTGTTCCTCAACTGCAATTTACTAATATACATACACTAATAAGTAGTAAACCAGCTCCTATTTGATATAGCGTGAAAAGAACTAGAATCCATAATTCATCCGCCAAATGACGAATCATTAGTGACAGACAAGACATAATCAGCATTATCCGAATTACTATATGCTATAGCTACAATATCATCTGCAGACTCGACTCTAATTTCTTTACCCTTATCGTTTTTCAACTTAAGGCAATCTCTTCTAAAATGCCACCTCTTACCACAACTTCAACAGACAACACCACTAGTCCTAAATTGACTACGTCTATTTGAGTTTATACCATTTCTGCTAACATGTGTACCAATTCTTCCTCTATTTCACCTACTAAAGCAGCAGATAAATGTTCATCATATTCTTTTCTACGGATATCCTCACTTAGAATTAAATCTCGAACACCATCGAACATCAAACTTATTGACCCAGAGAAATTACTAACAACAGTATTCCAATTATCAGGCAATGAGGATAATAGAATTAAATCATGTACCTCATCTTCAAAGTCAATCTCAACTGAACTCAATTGACTAACGATCACATTAAATTCATTAATATGATCAGCAACCGATGCACCTTTGCTTATCTTCAAATTAAACAAGCGTCGTATCAAATAGACTTTATTGATCGTAGAGGGCTTCTCATATATGTCTGACAAGACTTTCCTCAAACCTGCAGTGGTCTTCTTTTTCACGATTTTAAACACGACGTTACGAGCCAACGTCAGTCAAATAACACCCAAAGCTCATCTATCAAACAATTCTCAATCAACTTACTTTATCATCTCCAGCTTCTCCCCAGACAGGGGCAAGTGCAATTTCATCTGATATAGATGATCTTCACTTTGTATCTTCTAGAAACCAAAGTCCTTCCCATCAAATCTGTCGATTTTCACTTTTCTTTCTTCTATCGCCGTTGATTCGCTTCAACTCAGCCAAGCCTGGCTCTGATATCAATTGTTGAGAAAGTCAAGCGATAGAACAATAAAATTGACAAAAAAAGAAAATAAGTCGGACGCCAAATTTATGTGGTTCAGTTGTAGTGACTTACGTCCACGAGGAGAGCAGCAGCGAATTCCACTATAGATCAAGCAATATAATAGAAATTACAACCATACTTGAGTCACTCAAATACTCTAAGTGTTTTCCAAACCTCAATTACACGCAATAACTCACGCAGTATTTAGTCCCACAATTCCTCGCGAAATAATCTCTCAATCTCATGAATGAATTATACACAAATCTTATTACAAGATTTATGCTTGAACACTAATTCTTCTTAAATGTAATTCACGAGCAAGAATCCACGGAAACACTCACTGCCAAGAACTCACGATCGCAGCGCTTCCTTCTTCATGCACAATAACAGTGCTTCTTGTTCACTTGCGCAGCACACCAAGCACTTGCATTAGGGCGCTTCAAGACTACATCTGCCACGACGTTCCCTAGAATATATATTCCACAGCAAAAGAACATACAATGGCTGACTCAATGAGGAGAAGATATTCCACGATTCGATCGACAAGTTCGAGTTCGGACTTTCCTATTTCGTCTTTCTTTGGCAGACTTCAATAGGGATTTTATTTCCTTTCTCTGACACAAGTCCAACTTCCTTTGGACTCCAAATTAGAAATAAAATTGCCTACATCTAGTAAACGAAAAATTGCCATAAACTGCATGCACGATTCCGAACTTGCATAGGAAATCCAAACTTGAGAATATTCAAACCTCCACAAATAAAAATTAATCTCAAGTCGGATTTCATCTATCGAGCTCAAACTCGAGACATATTCCAACAAAATCCTTTTCCTTTTTTCCTGTTTAGGTGCATCTGAGCTAAATGATGTGGCCATAATGCAGGTTGTCATTCAATGGACATGGTTATTTGGACATTGTAGAATATAGATATACCGTCGCACAAACTTGGACAGAGCAAAGTTTTAGTACTGGGTACTGATTTCGCCTGCAGTTACGGCTACTTTTTCATTTCCGTAGCTATTTTCTATTATAAGTCGAGTCTCCCTAATTATATGTTCGTCGATTCAAACTGAAGCAGACATTGAATCATCGAGGATTTTTTTATTAATGTGAATTTTGCTTCATTAAGGACGCGCGTATTCAAGTAAGGTATTTGCGGATATTGTCACGCTCTCTTCTTGGGAAGAGCCTTTCTCTCTTCTTGTTAAGAGATCTCTTTATCCATGGTGATAGGAAACCTTAACTAGCCCTACAGTCCCAAGTAGCTCACGCCATTTCTTCACCATAGCAATCATCCCACTTACACAATGCTTCCCCCTTTACCGATTGCCCCCTCATTCCTCCACACTCCATTTTCCCACGGTTCTGGGCCATGAGAGACGATATCATGGCGCCTCGAACTCCCTTCATCCAATGGATCCTTCTGTTATGAGAAGTAACGAAAAGGTTGCCGTTTGTCTGGTAGGTTCAATTCTGCCCTTGAAGTTTGATAGTGGTCCTGTGGGTCTAGATTCTCTCGGGTGGATGTAATTGTGGTCCTTTCTGGATGCCCTGGCTCTGAGTTACTGCCCTGTGAAAGAAAAATAGAAACAAATATGGATAGTGAGGAAGAAAAGAGACAGAGGATGGCTGCGTTATGTAGGGGAATGGGAAGGATGTGGTCAAGGGCTGTCGTAGCCAACGTGTACGAGAAAATCCCTGAGACAAAATTGAAAGAATGCAATCTCACTTTACTGGGTAAACTTCATTCTCGACCGAATGTCAACTTCCAAGCTTTCCTTTCAACTGTGAAAAAAGCATGGAAGACCGAGAATGTCGTGTGTGACCAAATGAAGCTGGGATTTTTCTCATTTATATTTAGCTCGGAGACGGAGAAGGAAAAAGTTCTTGAAGCTAGTCCGTGGTCTTTCTCGAGCAATTTGCTCATCCTTCAGCAGTTAAGTCCCAAGGTTCCCATCCACCGTCACGAATTCACACATTATGACTTTTGGGTGCAAGTGCACGGTTTACCAGTTGCTACAATTACAGAAACAGTGATGTTAGAAGCGGCCTCAAAAATAGGGAAAGTGTTAGAGGTTAAAATTGAGGCCAAAGGGGGCAGCCCCTGCAAAGTTGGAAGAGCTCATGTGCTTCTAGACCTATCGAGTCCATTAAAGCCAGGGGTTGTGGTGAATTTCGAGGATGACCAACTATGGGTAGATTTCAAGTACGAACGCCTCCCTCATTTCTGCTATTCATGCGGGAGGATTGGTCACTACATAACCAGTTGCGAGGAAGTTCCATACAAGGAACCTAGGCCAGAGGAAAGTGGTGCAGGAAATTTTGGTTATTGGCTAAAAGCGGAAGCAAGGGAGGAAAGCCCGTTTTGGAAACTATTTAATGGAAAAGAATTCTGCGATCAGGAGGAGGAAGAGATTATACCAGAGACACTGGTACAGCCAGGCTTAGAGGAGGAAACAGCACCTATTGAGAATGATATGCAGCCCATGCCGAAACCGATGGATATCCAGCTTATTGAGTCGTCGAAACATAAAGAAAAAGGCTTAATTGATGAGACTATGGCAGCTAGGGGAAAAAGACCCAAAGGCACACAACTGATGCTCACTGACTCTTCTTGGAATGCAGCTCTCTCTATGCACATTTCATAAGTATCCAGGAAGATTAGAAAGGAAAACCAAACCCCGGCAACTAAGAAACCACGGCGTCACTACTCGTATGGTTCTAAGGGTTCCATTGCAAATGCAATTGATGAAACTCAATTACTTGAGACTCCTACCTAGGGGGAAAAAGGAATACAAGAATGGGCTTTGGTGGCTAGCCTTAATAAGCCACCAGGAGATAATGAAAGCTTTGAGCTGGAATTGTCAGGGGCTGGGTTCTACCTTGACTTTCCAGCATCTTCGAGCCTTAGTGGCTCAAGAAAAACCCAACTTGCTGTTCCTTATGGAGACTAAGAATAAACAAGGAGTGGTAGATAGAGTAAAAAATAGGCTTCAATTCCAAAATTCCGTGACCATCGACCCGATACATACTGTAGGGGGATTAGTGATAATGTGGGATGAGAAGGTGTCGGTGGGGGTGGAGGATAGTTCAAAGGGGTTCATTGATATCACCTGCAGGGAACCCACCAATGGTAATCTCATGCGAATTACCTTCTTACATGCCTCTACCAATTATCAGAACAGATTACGCTTATGGCAGAAGTTGCGGTCCATCCATAATATCAACAGTCTACCATGGCTGTGTATGGGGGACTTCAATGAGGTTCTTTACTAATGGGAGAAGATTGGAAAAAGAGTGGAGGACCACTGTAGAATGGTGGCTTTTAATGAGATGCTGAACAATTGCTCTCTCGTGGATATAGATAGCAAGGGTTGTGCGTACACATAGGCTAATAATAGAGAGGGGGCAGAGTTAGTGAGGAAGAGGTTGGACAGAGCTGTATGCAATATGGAGTGGAGGGTATTGTTTCCACTTGCGGAAGTCTTTGCTTTGCCACCTATTGATTCCAATCATAGCCCTCTCCTTCTTTCTTTATTCCCGACATTTGCCAAAAGAAAGAAGGAATTCCATTTTGAAGCATACCGGTTAGACGACCTTGAATGCAAAGATCTAGTTAATGCGACTTGGAACGATCAAAATAGTGATAATTCTGGATAAGGACATCAGGAGTACCTCAACTTTTGTACGACGCTCATTTGAATGTCATAACTTTCAAAACAAGATCACTTTAGTGCTATCGACCACTTGGCAGCCGGAAAATTCGACGTGGCTTCGCCGGAGCTAACGTGGATAATTTTTTTAATATATTTTTTGAATTTTTTAATGTTCTTTTTGCAATTTTTTTTTGAATGCCGGCGAGGGTCACCGGCAACCTTCGCCAGCTCAGAAGGCCTCGCCCGCGGAGAGGCCATCATGGCCTCACCCACAACCAGCGAGGCTGTGATGGCCACGCCGCGGGCTTTCGCGGCCACGGGCGAGGCGGCCTCGCCAGATCTAGCGAGAGCCTTGGCCGCCGACTGGCAAGGTCGCGATGGCCTCGCCGCAGGCTTTCACGGCTACGGGCGAGGCGGCCTCACTAGATCTAGCGAGAGCCTTGGCCGCCTAGCCCACGACCGTGAGGCCGCAATGGCCTCAATGCGGGCTTTCGCGGCTACAAGCGAGGCGACCAAGGCTCTCGCCAGATCTAGCGACGCCGCCTCACCCACGACCGCAAAAGCCCACAGCGAGGCCATCGCGGCCTCACCGGCCGCGGGCGAAAAGGCGAAGGCTCTCGCCCTTGGCTGCGAAGGCCGTCTCGCTAGCAGCGGGTGAGGCCGCAAAGGCCGTCGCCAGATCTGCCCCTCACTCGCAACCTTTTCGTTTTGCTGCCTGACGAAATAGTCTGCCCCTCGCCACGGGAGGATGTCACTTTCAAGGAGAGCGGGGCGGCGGCTAGGTTCTTGAGGCGGAGAGTGCAGAGCGATCGGTAGCCAAAGAAGGCGACAGAGGAGATGGACACAGAGACCGCATGGAGGAGGAAGACGAGGAGTTTGTGATTTCGAGGTCCGCATGGGCGCCGGCAGCAAGGAGGACGAACTTGCCTTAGGGACCTGATGAATCAGCTATTGGCTTCGTCGCCATCGCTGGCAAAGGTGCGGAAGGAGGCAGGGGCGGCGTCGCCGAGCCAGGACAATAAATAAGAAAGAAAAAGAAAATTAAAAAAGATAAAGATAAAGAAAAATTAAAATAAATCAATAAAATAAAATAAATAACATTAAAAAAATCCACATCGGATGGAAAAATAATTTAAAAAGCCACATAGGATGATTTGCTAAAATTGGCACTCAAGTGATCTTTTTGCCAGAAGTGGCACTCAACTGATTTTTTGTTCTCGGAATTGGCACTTAAGTGAGCGAAAAAAAATTTATGGCACTCAAATAAGCGCCGTACGAAAGTTAAGGCACTCCTGGTGTCCTTATCCCGTGATAATTCTGACATTATGAGCAAGTACAGTACAGTTGCTGGAGCATTGATGGGCTAGAGTAAGAAGAAGTTTTCTAATGCTCATTGCCAAATTGAGCATCTAAAGAAGAAACTTATTGAGCTAACGAATCATCCTGTTGGAGATGCAAGCAAAGAGGAGACTAAACAAATAAAGGAGCATAAAGAAAGACTTTGGAGACAAGAAGAGATGTATTAAAGCATGAGATCCCGAATTAGTTGGTTGAGGTGGGGAGACAGGAACACTAAGTATTTTCATTCTACTACAGTTCAATGTAGACAGCGAAACAAAATTTCTATGCTGAGAATGGATGATCATAGCTGGAGCTGAGATCCTTCGATGTTGAGAACACATATTGGCAACTTTTATCAGTCTTTATATGACACCAACGGTCCAAGGAATTTTCAGCCTGTGTTAGATCAATGCCCGTGCCTTGCCAAAGATGTGATCAATGAGGCCTTAATGACTGGGGTATCGATGGAGGAAGTGAAAGCAACGGTATTTCAAATGGGAGTAACTAAGGCACCAGGTCCAGATGGACTGAATGGACAATTCTACCATCATTTTTGGGAGGAAATTCAGCATAATGTAAACCATACGGTGGATTGTTTCTTCACTTCAGGTACATTCAACCCTATCTTTAATAGAACCCATATTGTTCTCATCCAAAAGGTGGCAAATCCAGAAAGTATCACCCAATTTAGACCTATCAGTTTACGCAATTTCAACCACAAAATAATTTCAAAGGTAATGGCCAACCGTCTTAAACCTTGGCTTCCTGAACTCATTGCCACATAACAAAAGTGCCTTTGTGAGTGGTAGACAAATTCAATATAATATATTAATTGTTCAGGAAGTGTTGCATCAACTAAGAATTAGAAAGTGGGAAACCAAAGTTCAAGCGATTCTCAAGCTGGATATACAGAAAGCATATGATAGGGTTGAATGGGATTTTCTATGTGCATGCATGTTGAAGTTGAGCTTTTGTGAACGGTGGGTACATTTGATAAAACAGTGTATTTCTATGGTCTCTTTTAGTGTGAAATTCAATGGGGAATCTCTTCCATACTTCCAGCCTTCCCAGGGCATCAGACAAGGGGATCCTTGATCGCCCTATTTATTCATCATCATGGCCAACACCTTGTCTTCCTTATTGCACAAGGCGATTAGAGATGGTACTATACAGGGTATTAAACTGAATAGGTGGCGCCCAACTTTATCTCACCTATTATTTGCCCATGATGCTATCCTTTTTCTGGACGGGACAATTAAGGAATGTCAGAATGTAGCCAATATCTTGAACCAGTACTGTTATGCATTGGGACAAGCTATTAATCTGAACAAGTCCGATATTTACTTTAGCAATGGCGGCCCTAAACAGTTGAAAAGGAATATGGCAGAGGAGTTAAGGGTCCCAATCATTGATAAAACTAGCAAGTATCTCGGAGTTCCTTCTGACATGGGGCAATCAAAGAAGCAAATGTTCGCATGGATCCTAGCTGGGGTCAATATGAAAGTGGAAGGATGGAAGGAGAATCTAAAGCGGGAAAAGAGATTCAGGTTAAAAGTCATACAAGCCTTGCCTCAATACGCAATGTCGATATTCAAAATTCCCATCTCGATTGTAAATCGATCGAGAGGAAAATTGCATCCTTTTGGTGGAAACAAAATGGAGCCAAAGAAGGAATTCACTAGAGGAAGCGAAAGTATTTGAAAACCAGGTGTCGTGCCGTGCTCTCGCACGCTTTGGAGGTACTTTCGTATAAGGGTCTCTTTGGACCACACCTCATGTGACAGCGGAGGTTTATTTCTATTTTCTTATTTGACCTGAATCTTGATTTGGACTTGCCACTATCCATTTTTGGTAGGTTGACTAGAAACCTAATCGGGTATGGGAGAAATACCACAATCCTACACACCAGAGATTCTGAGTAAAGGACTTAGTTATGTTAATAACCTCAAATTGAGATTACTAATGCCCTTTCGGTACCTAGAACATTACTATTTGTCTATCGTGTCACGCAAGTTTTCAAGGCCTATTCACTAATTCTAATCATTCTATCTGCGAAAAATCAATTAATCAAGAATTAAATGAGCAATTAATTTCAATCAATCACAACAACCCTGATTTGGTCTCTAGAAGTGAAAATCACTCAAAACACCCAAACCCTAGTAAAACCCTAGAGGCTTATTCATTTAATGGATTTTGTCATTTTAGGGTTTTATGGTTTTTAGGGGTAAAAACCCCTAAACTAAGAATTTTCCAAAAAAATGCCACTAGGACACTTCCAAAAATTCTAATTTCACTTGCAAAGGTTGACCACAGTGTTTTTGAATTATTTTGTGAATTTTTTTAAATTTCTTATTTTTTTTGGAAAATATTTTTCTACAAATTTTCATTTATCGAGAACTAGTTTTTATGTTTTTTTTAAATATTTTCGAATTTTATGAAATTTGAAAAAAAAATTATGGGTTTTCAAATTTTCCAACTTTTTATGGATTTTCTAAAATTTTCACATTTTTTATTTGGCTTTCTAGATTTTCTGAATTTTTATGAAATTTTCTAAATTTTTTTGAATTTTCTAATTTTTCGAATTTTCTCTGCTTTTTTATTTTTTTAGAATTTTCTAATTTTTATTTGATTTTTTCTGATTTTTTAAATTTTTTAAAATTTATTATTATTTTTTAGAATTTCCCGCCGAGAGCTTGACCGGGCTGACCTGGTCCAATTGAATCGAACCGAGCGACACCAGCATCAGTCACCTTCTCCGGCGGGCACGACACCAAAAACAGCGATGTTCCTTCCCTATTCTCATTGTGACATTTTTCCGAACAAGTGGTAGGCGCAACTCCAAGTCTAACGTGTTTGAGGCCGTCTGTTCGGACTGAGCTTCGACGACCTTTTGATCATCATTTTGAGTTATACTCCAACCCTACATCATCTACTTACTATCTAGCCTTCTAAGTTTGTCGCCGGAGCACCGCTAGCTATCAAAAACCGGATTCAAAAACCTTAACTTGCAACCTATTCTAACATAGCTATTCAAGCTCTCAAATCACAACACAAAGCGTCCTAGCCATATAAATCGGTCAAAATAAGTTCCAAATCATCAATCAAAGTCAAGAAATGCTAATATGGGATAGCCTGTAGCCACGGTAACGCTCCGACGAGGATCTCCAAGCTCCGGTGAAGGGTTTCGATGGTGGATTGATTCAGTTTATGCATATTTTCAATCAAAAATGCAAACAAACAACACAAATGTGATTAGAAACGTATTCTAAACATCTAGGAATTCAAAATCTCAGAGAAGACTGCACGATCAACAAAGTTGAGTTCAATCATGTTTTCTGGAATTTTTGCTAAATTGTGAGTGCGAATGATCTTTACCTGCTTTGTTTGATGATCAAATGATATCTCTGAGCTAATCAGAGTCCGCAAATATGTTCCCTGACACTGACACTTGTACTTCGAACTGATGATCTCAAATTAGATTGAACACCTCTAGATGCGCTGGCCAGGTTGAAGTTTCAGGGTATGGCGATTAGTTGCTCGCTGGTCGTCTCAGGTGAAGAGGTTCACCACCTAAACCGATTTGCTGGCGCTTTTCCGGCCGAAAAAGGGTCGATCGCTTGATTCGGGGAGCCTCAACTCACGTCGTTCGCTCTCTCTCCCTTCCACGCAATCATTCTCTCTCTTCTCTCTCTCTGGAAAATCGTCGAGCATTTGGCCTTCCTTCTATAATGTTTTTTTCCCTTCTGTTCATCAATTTTTCCCGCCTAAAGTTAGTTTCCACCGCCTTCCGATCTATTATAACCGATCTCCAATGCCAACTAGATATTATCCAGCTGGCACAATCGATTAACACATGCTATATTGATCAAGTCAAGTCGGTGAAGTAGCTGGCACGAATAGGATTTGTTTTCTGGGTATATTGCGTTCTGGTGAACCGAACGAAGGGGATGACTAACCCAGGTCGGGTCGAGTCGACCCGACTGACCTGGCAGGCCCAATTTAGTCTAAAAACTCTAATTAAGCCCAATTTTGATCAAATTTTCCAAATGTTGTTTTTAACAAGGCGATGCTGGGAAAACAGGCATGGCATTTAGCACAATCACCTAATGCCTTATGGAGCCAAATATTGAAAGGAATATTTCCCGCGAGGAGGGTTCTGGAATGCAAACAAAGAGCATCGCCTGTATTGGGGATGGCAAAGCTTGCTAATGGGTAGGGAGGTGATAGAGCCGGAAGTGAGATGGGTTGTGGGAGATGGAAATAGTATCGACATCAGGGAAGACACATGGTTAGCCATAGGTAAAATCGGAGGCCCAGCAAACCTAAATGACCCCCAACTGGTACGGGACTTGATAAACCAAGAGACAAAAGAATGGAAGATCCTATAGCTTACCGAGCTATTCGATGAATACGTGGTGCAGGAGATATTGTCTATTCCAATCAGCCCAAACCCTTCGGCAGATAAGTTAGTGTGGACAGGCAATGGGAAAGGGGCATATTCAGTGAAAAGTGGGTATAATAAGCTATGTTCTCAGGATAAGTAACAAAACGCTAACCAGGCATCATCATCATACAAACCTCCTAGAGCATCATGGACAACAATATGGCAAATCCACTCCCACCCTAAAATTCGATTTTTCCCATGGAGTTACGCACTTTCCACAAAAGAGAATGGGATAATAACACAAATAGTCCTTGAACTTTGACTTAATGTGCAATTTGGTCCCTGAACTTTTAATTTGTTCAATGTAGTCCCTGAACTTTAACATAATGTTCAGTTTGGTCCCTGAACTTTAACATAATGTTCGATTTGGTCCCTAAACTTTTAATTTGTTCAATGTGGTCCCTGAACTTTTAATATGTGTTCAATTTAGTCCCTGAACTATATGAAAAATGTTCAATATAGTCCCTGCACTTGAATTAATGGAAGGACTATATTGAACATTTTCAAATAGTTCAAGGACTAAATTGAACACATATTAAAAGTTCAGGGATCACATTGAACAAATCAAAAATTCAGGGACCAAATTGAACATTAGGTTAAAATTTAGGGACTACATTGAACAAATTAAAAGTTCAGGGACCAAATTGCACATTGGGTCAAAGTTCAGGGACTATTTGTGTCATTTTCCCAAAGAGAATCTCTACAAAAGAAACATGGTACCTAACCCACTTTGTCCATTGTGCCGTCAAGCTCCGAAACCCCCGAGCATCTCCTGCTTCTATGCGACTGGACGAAACACATTTGGTCAGACCCCCGGCTCAACCTTGGCACTTCCCCGATAAATATAACGAGAATCGATAAATGGTTATTTGAAAACTTATCTGATCGAGCTGACAGTTCCTCACAAGCTCTCCTAGCCGGTGCTCTGTGGCTAATCTGGAAAGAAAGAAACGCTGTGGTGTTCAGAAATCACAAACTGAGATCTGCCCATCTAGTCGATGAAGCCACCAATTTGTATAAGCTCTCTATGAAATGGAACCCAAGCATAAGGCAACAGAAGGGAGAAGACAGAGTACATCCAGATCACGGAAGATGCCTCCCACCGCCCCAGGGAACTCTGAAATTGAATGTCGATGCCTCCCAGTGTAGCGAGTCTAGAGTGGGTTTAGTAGCTGGGATATGTAGAGATGCTAACGGGCTCCTTGTGGCCGGCTTCGCTAAGAAAATCCATGCCCTGTCGGCCCTCGCAGCTGAAACCTAGCGGTGAGAGAAGGCATGACTTTTTTGTTGAAGACAGAGGACTTGCGAAGTGCACGAAGTGGAACTGATATATGGAGGAAAGGCGATGATCTGCAGGTGAGAGTGGAAAGTGATAGCTTATCATCAACTCTTCATATCTTGGGCCAAGTAGAAAGTCCATGGGTAGTCCGGTCCATCATTGAGAATTGTCAGCAGATTATGACCCAAATGCCAGGAGTGTCTCTCGCCTTTTGTTCCAGGGCAGCTAATCAGCCCGCAGACTGGGTTGCGAAGGCCTACCGAAATAAATCTCGGAGCCCGAATTGGATTTCTGATCCCGCCCCCATCCTCTTCGGTCTTTGTTATACTATGTGTTGACACCTAAATTTTGATTGACCATTTAATATTAATTTGCATAGAAAATTAGGGATCAAATTTTAACCCCTAAATAAAAATATTAAAATTGCATAGCATATAGTTTAGGTTCATATAGGTTAATTGCATTCCACATCGAACCAGCGGTGGCAAGTAAGCCGAAAGTTCATCGTGTAAACCGAGCTCGGGCGCCCAACAAAATTCCCCTCATTCAGAGGATGGGGCAATGGTTCTTGATTGTCTTATTTTGAGCTTAAATTAGCCCATTGAGCTTAATTAGAGAAAAACTCAAATTAATTGAACCCATTCAGAATTAAAATAAAATTAGATGATAAAGCCTAAGCTGAAGCCCACTAGATTTAGAAAGCCCAGTCAATTAACCTAGATATGCGATATAAATATGTCGTTATGCGTCATAATCAATGAGGCTCTTATAATTCCTAGAAGATAATCCTTGAGAGCGCGAGAGACATATGTGAGATTGAAAGCGAGAGGAGAAGACAGCCGCACATGCCACGTCGTCGTTGCCCGCCGTCACACCAGCCACCACCGCGAGTGCTCCTGTGCTGCCTCCCTTCACCGTGTCACTGCCCCAGTGCCAACTCCACGCTGCTCGCAGCCACTGCCCGTCGCCTTGCTGTTGCTACTCTACCACGTCTGCTCCTTTCCACTACAATCGCTGCAAGTGCCCGTGCTCCTTTCAAGCATGCACCACTGAGAAGTCCCCGCACAGCGGCGTGGAACCAGCCCTCTGACGACGAAGCCGCAGAGCGTCGTTTGCTGTACCGAGATCTCAACCTCGCGGAGCATTCCTAATACTAGCCGCTGCTCATTACATTGCCAACAACACCAACAAGCCATCAAAAATTTTAGATGCAGAAGGCTCCACTTTCTTATTTCCATTGAGATATAGAAGTGGCCAAAGAGGATTGCTCAGTCAAAATTTTCACTGGAGACTCAGACACATCAACTCACGAAGAGATTTGCACATTAAAAGTTCGCATCTGACTTGGTGGCTCAAAGCTCACCAAGCTCAATAGCCACACTCTTTCACCGATGTCGAGCACCACACCGTGAAGCACCGCATTGCCGCCACCACCACGTCCACTGTTGACCGCCTGTCACCGGTCACTCGCCGTCAGTCAACATCCCGATCCGCAAGCCTGAGTCCGATCCAAGTTCGAATCAGAAATATCCATCAAATTAGGTATGATCAATATCCAATATTTTTTCAAAATATTTTAAATTCCTAGTTTAGGTGTTTTAAATATTCTATGAATATTTGGTGCATTGCTAAATCTTAGGGATATTGTTTGCTCTATCCGCAATATTCTAAAACACTCAAAATTAGGAATTTTTCCTAGTTTGACAACGTATCTGGACGACTATCCAACTTTATCCCTAAGGTACGATACGCAGCGATACGGATAATCGTTATCTTATCCATAATCACTCGAATACGATAATGTATTTTATTCACTTTCCAAACTCAAATAATCAGCTTTCCGTCAATATCTATAACCTTATAGATATGACCGTTAATTTGATTTCTTTTCCTAATTCAAATTTTCATAAGAAGAATCTTGCGAATTGCGTGAATTGTTTGAATGCGGTTATTATCTTTGTTTGATTTTTTTTAAATAAATAAAATCCAAAAATATGTTAGTTAGGATTTAAATTAAAAGTTTTGCATGTTTAGGGAACCCTAAATGTATCTAGAAGATAGGATAAATATTTAATTTAAATTAGGACTTGAGATAATTTATTTCCTAGTTTAAATTAGGTGTTATTCTAATCCTAATAGATTATTTAGGTTATTTTAAGATTCCGAATTTCCATGAAAATCCGAAAAGAATGAGTTACTTTAGGACAGATTGGGATAGATTGCATTCTTAATTTGAGTAACTTTTAATTTGGAATTTTAATAAAAAAATATCAAAAAAAGAATTTGTTAGATTGTGTGTTATTTTAGATTTTTTTTTAATTTCGAATTTCATTGAAAAAATACCAAAAATAAATCATTTGTCTGTCATTAGAATTAGGTCACGTCGTCACATGACATATAGTTCGCATACTAGGTTGTATTAATCGCATGTCATTTTTTGCACGTCATTGCATATAGGTTAGTTTGCACTTTAACAAAGCGTAAACCCTAAAGAATATCTTGAGTGCCTTGCTTTGTTAATTAGAAATCATATTAGGATTATCTGTGTGATTTTCTACTGACAATGCAGAAGCTTGCATTACTCTAAGGTACGTCATTTTCCTAATCTTGCAATTTATTTATTGCTTTCTTAGGTGTTAAATTGATGGTTTGCACACCCGGATGAACATCTCACATGTTAGTGATTAGGTAATAAAATGGATTCAAACTGCCTGCATAGACATTTTTTGAAAAGAAAAGGTACTAAAAGGGAGTTAGACTAGTTCTAGCATAATCAAGTCCTCGAGCTTAGAATTTCTGGTTCGTAGAAATAAAACATATCTCCCTATATTTTATTTAGGTTTCTAATCGACCTACCACAAATAGATTAGTGTCGACTCCAAGCATGAAAAACTTTTGCATGTTAAAAAAAACTTAAATCCTGAGTTGCGAATTGATAGGACTTGGGAGGGCCTGAGTTAAGTTTAGACTTAATAATCCATTAGCTTGAGAAATTTAGGTCGTTACACTATGATTTTGAACCCTTTTGGGGTCTACTTTCAAGTTATCAATGAAATTAAGGCACTTTTCCAACCAAAAAAAAAAAGTTCAGTATTGAAGACGTTCTTTGTACAAAATCATAACAAAAAAAGAGCCTGAAAATTTTCATACTTTCGGGGTACATACACACACTTTTTGCTTTCTGACTGGCATCCCCCAAAATTTGGAAGGACAAAAGGTGCCGTCTTTTGTATGTCCCTGTAACGTCTTAAAATTCTAGAGTAAGAGACGATCCTCAATACGAACGCCATGATCTTCTCATATTCATATATGATCAATATAAAAAAATTGTAATTACAGATATATCAGCGAGGCTGTACATCTGAAATAGTCATTTCGTTGGCCGAATATTTTTTGTGCTTGCCACCGCTTGAAGAACTTGCTTCAGATACAGACTCCTCGCTAAAAAAACCGGCCTGTTTAGGATGAGGCAATGTGCTCTCACTGCCCAACATCATAACTACGGATGACATCTCCAGTCTGTCTCTCGAATTTTGTTGAACACACAGCAAAGACACATGGATCAATCGCAAAACTTCCACAGGGATTGAATGTCGATGTGATCGATGGATCAACCAGCTCCATAGACTTTCGATCTCCGAACAGTGTCCGAGCCTGCATGATCAATTGATTATGTCAGTTATCTAGAGTAAGACTAAAAACTAACCTGAAGATAAATAAACAAAGAGATCTGATAAATTTTCTGACTTACGTATCCAACAAGGCTCAAATGGCTGTCAGGATGAGTGAAGCCCCGATTTCTTTTCCCGCTCACGACTTCCAGCACTAAAACGCCAAAACTGAATACATCTGATTTTATCGAATATAACCCGTGGACCGCATAATCTAGTGACAAGTAACCGCTATGCAAAAAAGCCATTGAAAGGAATGATTAGTTTTTGAAGCAAATGGACCAGATCCAGTGAAGATCACTTGTTAAGAGAACTCACTATGTTCCCACCACTCTCTTCGTATTCGCTTCGCTCCCATTACCTCCGAAACTCCTCGCCAAACCAAAGTCCGATATCTTTGGATTCATTTCGTTGTCAAGCAGGATGTTTTCAGCTTTCAGGTCTCAATGAATTATTCTTAATCTTGAGTCTCGGTGAAGGTATAGGAGCCCCGAAGCTATGCCGTTGATGATAGTGAAGCTCTTAGGCCAATCCAGTGAAACACCCTTCTCTTGGTCTGCCAAATTATTGGCCTTATAAGTTAAGTTATTAAAGGAAGCTTCTTCGGTCCTTTTGTATGACAAAAGCAATGAAAATGTAGAGACTTGAGCGAAGCAAACCGAAAATGAAACAATCCAAGCTCCGGTTGGGCAAGAATTCATAGATCAACATCTTTTCATCTACTTGAATGCAGCATCCAAGAATCTTGACCAGGTTTCGATGTTGAAGTTTGGCGATGTAGACAACTTCATTCTTGAACTCGACCTATCCCTGCCTTGAGTTTTCCGATAGCCTCTTCACAGCAATTTCTTGGTCACTCTTCATAACATCCTAAAAGATGAGGTTTTTTGTTCCTTTTTTCCATTGTGCATTTGTATATGTATGAGCAGATTTAGAATTCCGAAAAATGAGAATAGTAACCTTATAGACAGCTCCAAAGCCTCCCTCTCCGAGTTTGTTATCGTCAGAGAAGTTATTCATTGCGCTCACCATGGTTGCGAGGTCGAACAGAGATAATTCTAGATCTTCACTATGGCTTTGATGGGAGAATCCAAAGATTTGTCCTGCAACTAGAAATTAAAGTGAGTGAATTCATCAAATAAAGAGAACTCATAATTGATCTTTAAAATTCCCAAAACAGAACTCAAAGCAACACGCATTTGGTTCATTCATATTTTTCATGCCACTTGGTTCATTAAAATTTCCAAAGGGAAATGATCTGAGGAAACTTTGCATTTGATGCAAAGCAGCAGCATTTAAAACCTATGCTAGCAAGAGTAAAAATTAACTCTTGTGGATCAAGAAAAACATCTTGCTTGGAAACGATCTTATCTGATGACGACTTTAACATCTCTCCCATACTCTGTCAAAACAGCTGCAATGCCGAGAAGAAGCACCGCAGACAGTACGGTGCTGACAATGATGCCATGCTTTTCCTCGCGCCATCATTTTTGCTCAAGCTGCCACCTTGATACACATTACAATAAATTGAAGACAGAAGTTACTAACAATCCGACTGTCATTTCGAACTCATTCTCTTCCTCGTGTCATCACATCAAAAATAACTGAGGGTTTGAACACGTACCAACTTCTGATGTGCCCATCCTTACGTAAATGTCCTGGCCGTTCTCGTTGAACTGTCTAATATCCATCAGGTCATCGAACCAAAGCAAGCATTCACTTCCTTGCGCTCGAATATACAAGTTTGAATAAGGAGTGTGAATTTGAAATTAATTGAACTCAATCAATGGGCAAAAATATCTTATTTTTTTAATAGTATAAGATATCTAGACTTTTGGATTCGCCTAATTTCATAAGCACCGGCAAGCAAAGCGTCATGTCCACCTGCTTTGCGAGGGTGACATTTCATCCATGAGGCGGCGGCAAGGACCACCTTAAGATTATTTTACGTGAAAAGGGCCGAGATTAAACATAAGTGGCTATCTCAATATAGGTTGGGCCGGGTCAGGCTTTTTTGACACCAGTACCCACTTACCCAATATCCCAATACCCACAGCAGCGATGGATAGAAGAAGACCTTTTGAAGAAGACTGGGAGCCCATTCTTATCCTTAGATATTTTAGCATGTCCCGTTGCTCCTCCGCCAAATTCTATGGACAAGAATGGGCTCCCAGTCCTCTTCACTTTCTCCCAATTGAAGCTCTGACAATGGCCTCGTTCGAATGCTATGGGACTCGCTTCGGCCATTTAGAGTTGTGCGCGAGGCCATTGTCTCTTCTATCCATTGCTGCGCAAGGCTTCACGGCCACTGCCGTCTGTGTCGCCGTCGCCATCTCCATCGCCATTGCCGTCGCTGTCGCCGTCGCTTAGGCTCTCACCTCGGTCCGCCTGTGCTCGCATTCCAGATCGCAAGTCTCTCCTTCATCACTACCCGCCCCTACGTTAGCTTTCTTTGACCGGTCTAAATTGGATGTGATTTTTCTTTTTCTTGGTTTTGCAAATAATCGCTCCCTCCATGGCCACTACGCTCCTGTCTCTTGCTTGAGAAAGACTGAGCAGGAGGACGATTTATCCACCTCTAGTGAGATTTTGGCGTTGTGGCACCGGCATTGGCACTGACCCAACCCTAATCGATCCATCTCTTGAAGTAAATGCTAAATAGGGTCTTGGGTAGGGGCGAGGCAGTTCAAGCATGACCCTGTACATTTCGGGTCGAGTCGCGTATCGGGAAGCCCGACCCGACCCATTGACACCCCTACTTCTTGCCTTTTGTCTTCTTTGACAAAGGCCATGTGAACGAAGGAGCGCGGAAGTTGCTTGATTTGTCTTCGGGCAAATTCTGTTCTTATAAAAGGGAAGAGAGGGAACCAAGAGCGCCAAGTTCTTGGTGGCCGAGAGAGAGAGAAAGAGAGTGAGTTTCATCTCAAATGGCTACCGTTTGTCCAGTTGCTCCGCTCCACCAAGATGACGGAAGCAAAAGCTTTCTTTGTTCACATGTCTGGGTGAAAACAGAAATCCCTTTGAATTGGTTCACCATCATTTCACAGAGCTAAACAAAATGAAGAAGCTTTCTATCTGGCTAGACACTCGTAAATCTATGTGTCGTGGTCTCTCCTTCCATCACTTTTTGGGATAAATGGTAATCATCGAATTTGTTAAGCTAATTTGCATGGCAAATTGTGCGAGTTTAAGTACACTTGCTCAGACGTTTCCCTATGAACTTTTGCAGAAAATATACTAACAATGTAATTGCAATGTAATCTCGGATCAACTGAGTTAGTTTCAATATAAGATTGAATTGTGCCTGAGGAAGATTGGTAATTATTTTGAGTCTCGATCCAGGTAGCTTTCCTTGGAAATGCCTCTAGAGTAGACATGATCAATGAGCAGTTGGATTGGAACCGAGCTTAACTATCCTTGTCAAGAATGCACACACAGTTCAAAGATTATTAATTTTCCAATACGAAATTGACTTGGCCGGAGTAGATCCACCCAAACTGGATAGGTTCAAAAAGAGAATTACTTGCCCAAGCTTGCCCATTTTGTTTCCCTTCGAAGTCGGTCGAGCCTAGCCAGGCCTAAGCAAGCCAAGCGGGCTGCCATGGTAACCTCTACTTCAGAGGCTTTCTGCCCTGATGATAGTTACTTGGTTACAGTGGGGGGAAGTTAGAGTTGGTAAATGGGTCAAGACATATTTAATGATTGTGGGTCATAAATGGTGGGACTTGGTGTGCATGAAGAAAAGTGCCCAATCAAAGAAAGAGGAAAGGAAGTTCATGTTCGTCCATTTTCAGCTCCTTGATTAATGCGTGCACATGGTCATGTACATACATGCCGTGTGATTGGAGGAAAGAGGACAACGGCCCACCTTGCATTACGTGTGTTCACTTCTTGCCTTTTGTCTTCTTTGACAAAGGCCATGTGAACGAAGGAGCGCGGAAGTTGCTTGATTTGTCTTCGGGCAAATTCTATTCTTATAAAAGGGAAGAGAGGGAACGAAGAGCGCCAAGTTCTTGGTTGCCGAGAGAGAGAGAGAGAGTGAGTTTCATCTCAAATGGCTACCGTTTGTCCAGTTGCTCCGCTCCACCAAGAAGCTAATACTTCTGGGCTCAAAATACGAAGTGCTAAGACTCTAGCTGCATCTTCCAATCTCACTTCCATCCCCTCCCACTGCACCTTCACCAACTCCTCTTCCGGTGATCAAGCCGTTCATCCTGACGACGATGACTCCATCCCCATCATCAACTTCTCTCTCCTGTCCTCAAGTGATCCCGATCAACGGTCTAAAGTTGTCTCGAATCTTGCAAAGGCTTGTCAAGACTGGGGTTTCTTCATGGTACTTATGTTCCTAGCTAGTTCATTAGTTCATTAGCTGCTTCGTAGAACTTTTCTTTATTCTATTTGTCGCGAAGATGCAAAACAAACAGTTAGCAAATTTGGATCAGCTTTCGCTTATGAAACTTGTCATGAGTACTGAAAAGACTAGCAACAGTTTAAATTAAATTGGCTAGTTCAACCGATGATTGTTTATTCTCGCCAAAGCTAAAGAAAATTCATGAAAAATTATTTATCATGCCCTTGACTCCGAGAGATTGGGCGCTGCAAGTAAATCAACCCCGAAACCTTGTTTTTTTTTTATGAATCTATTTTGCATAAATTGGTGTCAAAGCCGGAGTCATTATTGATCAGTATGACACACTCTCCATAAATGATTCGGCAGCGTCTTGTATGCTATGTATCGATCATGGCCCCCGGTTTATGTGGATAGGTGATCAACCATGGAGTCCCCGAGAGCCAAATGAAAGCGATGGTCAACATGCTGACAGGATTCTTCGATCTGACCGAGGAAGAGAAGCTGGAGTTCAAAGGGAAGCACGTGTTGGACCCCATAAGATGCGGGACAAGCTTCAATGTTTCAGTCCACAAGGTGTTTTCCAGGAGTGATTTTTTGAGGGTGAGTGTGCATCCGAAGTTTCATTGCCCCACCAAACCAGAAGGCTTCAGGTATCTACTCTCTCTCTCTCTCTCTCTCTCTCTCTCTCTCTCTCTCTCTCTCTCCTGTATGAACAAGGTCTCAGTTTGCACATACTGATATTTCTCTTTTCTTAATTTCATTTGATTATAAAAGTTTGAGTTTATTTTCATAACATCTGTAAACAATCTCACATTTTAGAAATCCACCTAGATATTAGCTTGCATATTATCCGATCCATGACATTTAGTCGGTACTTTTAAGTGCTCGGGATTTACTTAAGATAACCTTTCGACCAAAAAAAAAAAAACAGGTCATTACCTGCATGTGAAATAATCTAAAAGCCACTCGCTCACCTTTCAAACACCTTAACCTAACCCAATATATCAGTCCAACCAAATCCAAATCAAACTCTCTCTCCCTCTTTGCGTGCGCGCGAAGCCTGTTGGCTGCATCTCCCTCTAAGAAGGAGCCAGATCTGGCTTTATGGATGATGGTCAAGAACTTGAGGCCGCAACCAACGGAAGTAGCTCATTATACTGTGGAATCTCAAGATCATGATAGTTACACCAATTTTCACCCTCTTTTGCCTCACGAATCACGAATAATCAGAACTTGTCAACGAATGGGGCAAAAAAAGTTGGCTCTCGACAAATACTCCATGGAATAGTGTGCTTTTGTCATTTTATACTAGTTAGAGATTCTGGAGCGTTATTGAGTGATGGTGGGTCCATCCTAGTAGATCCAGGGATATAACAATCTTTGAGATGGTACTCAGTAGATAATTGTTAGATATATCAGAAAAAGAAAGCATGATGAGGAACTTGAACAAAATTTTATTCCCTGGTAAGACGGGAATCCAAATCTTCGACTGGACTGCTTCCGGTATCTGTCCATACATGAAACTCTGTCCACTTCGGTGGCACACTTGAATTCTAGAGTTACCTAAATTTGAGATGTTGTGATTTGGAAACCAAATTTGCCATTTCTACAAGACGCAGCATACCACTCAATTGATCCTATTGGATCTGAACAGAAACAACTTCAATCTGTCCAATGCACAAGCTCTTTAGGATCTTGGGTTCTGGTTTGTTAGTTTTGTAAAATAGCTCTGTATTTATCGAGAAATCTGGGAATCTTGAAACATAGCAACAGAAACTACACGATTCTTATGCTAGGTTTGCATTATTTTGGATCGTCTTGATGGCAAGCACCAACAGTTTTGTACACCTATAGAAAATCAACAAATCCAGGATTCAATTTGATAGAGCAGGACAATTAGCAACACAACAGATAAAAGATTGAGTGACACAAACTTGCGACTTCCATAAAGATGAAAAGAACACCACCATGGCATTTCCTCTGATGAATGAAAGCAGTGTTTGTTGCAGTGAAGTTTTAACAGAATACTATGGGGCGGTCGGGAAATTAGCTAGAGGACTGCTCAAGGGTATTTCGGAAAGCCTAGGACTCGAACCGGGCTATATTGACAAGGCAATGAACATGGATTCAAGCCTACAGATATTAGCGGCGAATCTGTCTCCGCCGTGCCCGCAGCCAGAACTCACTATGGGCGTGCCACCACATGCAGACCACGGCCTGTTGACCATCGTCCTGCAGAATGGAATTGGCGGCCTCCAAGTGCACCATGGCGGGAAGTGGGTCGAAATAGATCCCATTCCGAACGCCTTTTTGGTCAACACTGGTGATCACCTAAAGGTACATAAAAAGAAATTCATGTTCCATCTTTCTAACCTCCCTCATTGTCTTGCAAGAGAGGTCCGATTCGTTTCAACATTCATGCAGATAGTGTATGTCTTTATGGAGGGGACATTGTTATTATACATAAGACCGTTGTTCATATAGTTGTCCTATAAATTTGCTGAAACAAACTCTTTTCACTTTGTTTCTTTCACTAGGTAATAATCAGTTAAAAAGTCGATACGGATCTTTGTGATTTACTACTTTTTTCCCATCGAACCAATAAACCTTATTGCAACTAATTTTTTTTTCTTGACAATAATCAACTGATCAAGACTATGAGCAATGGGAAACACAAGAGTGTTCTACATCGAGCTGTCGTGAACAACAAGGTTACAAGGACATCGATCGCTCTGTCTAATGGACCATCGCCTGACACTGTCATCACACTAGTGGAGCAGCTGGTGGATGGCAAGAACAACCGAGCCATGCACATTGGGATGAAATACAAGGACTTCTTGGAACTTCAACAGAGCATCGTACTCAATGGGAAATCGGGCCTGGATGGGGTTATAATGCAGCCTGAATTGTCAGAACTTCAATAGAGCAGTGTACTCTATAGGAAATTGGGCTAGGATGGGGTTTTAGTGCAGCTCGAACTGTCAGAACTTCAACAGGGCAGCCTACTCTATGGGAAATCAGGCCTAGATGGGGTTTTAGTGCAGCCTGAGCTGTCGAAACTTCAACAGAATAGGGTTCTCTACGGGAAATCTTGCCTGAAATCTAGTTCCAACAGTTTGGGCTTCACTAAAACCCCATCCTGGCCCGATTTCCCATAGAGTACACTGCTCTGTTGAAGTTCCAACAATTCAGGCTACATTATAACCCCATCCGGGCCCGATTTCCCATTGAGTACGATGCTCTATTGAAGTTCCAGGAAGTCCTTGTATTTCATCCCAATGTGCATGGCTCGATTGTTCTTGCCATCCACCAGCTGCTCCACTAGTGTGATGACAGTGTCAGGCGATGGTCCATTAGACAGAGCGATCGATGTCCTTGTAGCCTTGTCATTCACGACAACTCAATGTAGAACACTCTTGTATTTCCCATTGCTCATAATCAAGATCACTTAAGTGATCGTTTTTTAAAAATTCCCTTCAAAGTCGATCGAGCCTGGCAAAGCCTAAGCAAGCCAAGCGGGCTGCCATGGTAACCTCTACTTCAGAGGCTTTCTGCCCTGATGATAATTACTTGGTTATAGTGGGGGGAAGTTAGAGGTGGTAAATGGGTCAAGAACCCATATATTAACCCAAATTTAATAATTGTGGGTTATAAATGGGTTGGGTTTAGTTTTAAAAATAGACTTAAATGGATCATTAATATGTTGCTTATTAACTTAATGGGTCTTAAATGGGTCATAAATGGGTTCCCCAATAAGGTTAAGCAAAATTTTCTATTTTTTTTTTAAATTTTCTGATTTTTATAATTTTAATATCCTTTTTATTCTCTTATTCTTTGCAAAGCTTCGCCAACCTCTCGAGCTCCCCCGAGGCCGGCTATCTCGAGTCTCACCAAAGGCCGGCGAGCCCGGTGAGCTTTTCCCTCCCCTATGTGTGGCCGGCCGTCGTCATGGCCTACCACCAACGGGGGAAGAAGAAAAAAAATAAAATAAAAGTAATTAAAATATGATTTTTTTAAATAAAAATATTAAAATGAGTACACAAAAGAAAATATGATTTTTCATACCAGAGGGTAAAAAATATTTTCTAGTTCATTTTCATGTTTCACCAAATATCAAAAAATATTGTCATTTTCCTAGGGGTTATTACCACCAAAAACCCTAAACTAGTACATGTGTGACAATTTTACCCCGAACTTTTTTTTTACCACCAAAAACCCCAAACTGGTACAACTGTATCAATTTTACACCAAACTTTTTTTTACCACCAAAAATTCCAAACTAGTACACCTGTAACAATTTTATTCCAAACTGATAAATTTACTCTAAATTATTTTTTTGATCACGAAAAATCTCAAACTGGTACACATGTGACAATTTTACCTCGAACTAATAATTTTTTAATATTATTTTTATTTTTTCGAATTTTTTTATTTTTTCTTTTATTTTTTTTCTTCGTCTTCAACCTCTAGCCAGTCGCCGGACCAACGACCGACCAGAGGCAGAAGCCAGCGAGGTCGACCCCGCTGGCCGCTGGCGAGGCTCGACCTCGCCGGCGTTGGGCGATGGCTGTCCTCGCTCGCCCAGGCAAGGTCGGCCCTCACTTGCGTCGAGCGAGGGCAGCCCTCGTCGGCGTTGGGCGAGGGTTGCCCTCGCCTTGGCGTGCGAGAACAGCCCTCTCCCGATGTCAGCGAGGGTGGCCCTCGCCGAATTTGGCGAGGGCGGCTCTCGCCTGAGTCAAGCAAGGGCCGACCTCGCCTGGGCTGGCAAGGACAGCCCTCGCCCGATGCCAGCGAGGGCCAACCACACTAGATCCAACAAGGGCCGCCCTCGCCAGCGTCGGGCGAGGGCTGTCCTCGCTCGACTCAGGCAAGGGTTGCCCTCGCCCTCCCAGGCGAGGGTCGCCCTCGCCCGACTCAGGCAAGGGCAGCCCTCGCCCGACACAGATGAGGGTCGCCCAACGCTGGCGAGGGCAGCCCTCGCCAGCAGCCGGCGAGGGCGACTACACCGGCTTCCGCCTCTGGCCGGTCGCCGGTCCGGCGACCGGCCAAAGGTTGAAGATGAAGAAAAAAAAAGAAAATAAAAATTCGAAAAAATAATAAATAATAATATTAAAATTTTAGTTCAGTGTAAAATTGCCACATGTGTATCAATTTAGGATTTTTTGTGGTATGTTCAGGGTAAAATTGTCACAAGTATATCAATTTGGGGTTTTTTGGGGTATGTTCGAGGTAAAATTATCACATGTGTACCAGTTTAGAGTTTTTGGTGGTAAAAAAAAAGTTTAGGGTAAACTTGTCACACGTGTACCGGTTTAGGCTTTTTGGTGATATTAACCCTTTTCCTAAAGACATTTTCCAAAAATGTTATATTTTCTATGAAATAAACGAAGCCTCAATTTTTTTAAAAATATTTGTATTGCATGAAAATGTTTTACCAATATAATTTTTTAAAATAATTATCAGAAATAAGTTTTTCTAGATTTAGTTAAATGGGTCGATTCGGGCATGAGTTGGGTATGGGTTGGGTCGGATTTGGGTCGGATCGGGTTTGGGTCAAGATTCTACAGCATCGATTTCTTTTGATTTAGGATGATTCTAAAGTGTTGACACCTAAATTTTGACGCATCATTTAGTGTAATTTGCATAGAAAATTAGGGATTAAATTTTTAACCCCTAAACAAAAATATTTAAAATTGCATAACATATAGTTTAAATTCATTGCATTTTTGCATCGGACCGGCGGTGACGAACGAGCTTAAATTTCATCAAACGGGACTCGGCTCGCTTAAAATGCACGGGCCGGGAATTACAAGTCAAACGGGCTTGGTCGTTTTAATTTGAACTTAATTCAGCTCATTATCATTAATTAATTCAGCCCATTTAAATTAAAGCCCAAACCTAAGCCCATTAAGACTAGAAAGCCCATCTAATTGACCTAGATTAATACTATATATACTTCATTAGGTCAGAATTTTAGAGGGGGGAACACACAATTTTCAGATCAGAAAATTTTTAAAGTGTGAGAGTGAGAAAGAGAGAGAGAGGAGGAAGACATCGCACGACGCGCCCGCTGCCGCGCCCGCTCCCGTGCCCGCTGCCGCGCCCGCGCCCGCTCCCGCGCCCGCTGCTGAGCGCTGCTGCCTCCCGCGCCCGTCGTCGCTGCCTTGCTGTTCCATCGCCGTTGCCCCGCCGTCATCCCGACACCGCGCCGCCGGTCCACCGCTCGCCGTTCATCCCGATCCGCAAGTTCGAATTTGGGAATTATCTGCAAATTAGGTAATTAGATGTTATCTGATATTTTTCAGAATATTTAATTTACTAATTTGTGTTTTTGAATATTGTGTGAATATCGTGTAGAATATTAGATATGTTGGGATAATTATCTGATATCTGCAATATTTTTAAAATATTCAAAATTAGGAAACTTTCCTAATTTAGCAACGTATCTGGACGACTATCCTACCTTATCCCTAAGGTACGATACGCGGCGATATGAAAAATCATTATCCTATCCATAATCACTTGGGTACGATAATGATTTTTATCTGCTTTCCAAATTTGAATGATCGACTTTCCGTTAATATCTATAACCCTATAGATATGACCGATAGTTCGATTCTTGTGCCTAATCTGAATTTGAAACGAATCTTGTGGATTGCGTGGCTATTTTAAATATGGATGCTATCTCTGTTTAAATTATTTTTCTCTTTTCAAATAAAAAAGAAAATTCAAAAAAATATCAGTTAGGATTTGAATTTAAGTTTTGCATGTTTAAGAATCCTAAACATATCTAGACGATAGAGTAATTATTTAATTTAAATTAGGACTTGAGATAATCTATTCCCTAGTTTAAATTAATTAATTTTCTAATCTTAATAGATTATTTAGGTTATTTTTTAATTCCGAATTTTCATGAAAATCCCAAAAAAAGAATGAATTGTTTTATGGTAGATTAGGATAGATTGCATTCTTTATTTAATTAATTTATTATTTCGAATTTTAACAAAAATCCCAAAAATAAGTCATGTTAGGATATGTTAAGTCATCATAGGTTGCACGTTGATTTAGGCATATTTTTATTCCGAATTTCATTAGAAAACACCAAAAATAAATCGTTTGCCCGTCATCAGAATTAAGTCACGTCGTCGCATGACACATAGTTTGCATGTTAGGTTGCATTATTCGCGTGTCAATTTTTGCACGTCATTGCATATAGATTAGGTTTCATTTAAATAAGCGAAAATCCAAAAATATTGAGTGAACTACTTGTTAATTAGAAATCATATTAGGTTGTTGATGTGATTTTCTAGCTAATCATGCAGATGCTTACGTTGCTTCGAAGTAAGTAATTCTCCCAATCTTGCAATTTATTTAATGTTTTGATTATTGGGTGTTACCTTGGTGGTTTGCGCACCCGCATGAACACCTCACATGTTAGTGACTAAGTTAAAATGGATCCAGATTGCTTGCTAAAATATTTTTGAAAAGAAAAGGTACCGAAAGGGCGTTAGACTAGATCTAGCGTAATCAAGTCCCCGGGCTTAGAATCTCTGGTTCGTAGGAATAAAGCATATCTCCCTATGTTTTATTTAGGTTTCTAATCGACCTACCACAAATAGATTAGTGGCGACTCCAAGCATGAAAGCATTTGCATGTTAAAAACTTAAACCCTAAGTTGCGAATTGGTAGGGCTTGGGAGGGCTCGAGTTAGGTTTAGTCCTAATAATCCATTAGCCTGAGAGGAATTTTTAGGTCGCGACAGCTTGGCAACTCCGCTGGGGACTGGTTAAAACTCTTAGTGGACTTAGGCCAGTTTTTCTTTTCAAAAAATATATTTTTGCTTGGCAGCGAGGATCCCAGGTACGTCCCTAACATTTTAGGTGTTAAATGTTTTTGCAGTATGGGAGGTATAAGGGGAAGCGTGATTGTTAACCCTTGTTTTGCAGGGAGGTATTTGGATGAATGATTTATTTTATGCACGAAGCGCTATATGATATAACCTGTTGTGCATGCCTTGCATTTACACTACACCGCACACACTTCCCGCTGCCGGACCTGGGCGGCACAGGTTTAGGATGGTACTGAGAAAACGGATACCCCGACCACACCCGCGTGGTATGGGTCGCCTTTCTTGGTCCCGAAAGTTCTTTCATGGTGTCATTGAATACCTACCACGGTTGCACCCTTTGCAACCCGGGTCGGCTCTTTGACTAAGCCGGAGTCAGGGGAATCCCAGCCTAACCACCACCATGACTAGTTTAGCTCGGTAATCCTCATGTCTCCATTTTGCAAGCCTGAGTCTAGGTAGAAATCGAACCTCATGTTTCATGCGCATGTCTACGTGATTGCCATCATTCTACCGGGTGAAGTAAGATTTCTGAACCTTTATCTCGCAATTTATTTATGTTTCGTCTTTTTCTTTGGTCGGTCCATGACATTAGGTCGGTCGTGAGTCTTGGTCTATACACTATGGGAGGGGCAGACATCCGGATTCTTGATGCTCCTAAGGACGAGCTCCGTGCCTGGTGGAATCTACTCAGTCCGACCAACCGCAAGCTAGTTGAGGGCCACATCGGGAGGCTGCTCCCCCTACTGGAGGTCAAAGTCCGTACCGGCCTCGTTCGAGCATTAGCGCACTTCTGGTGTCCCGAAACCTCTACCTTTATATTCAGTAAGCACGAGCTCACCCCGACGTTGGAAGAATATTGCGTGCTCATTGGAAAACCATTGGAGTCGGATTTAATCACACCACCTTTGGGAATTGATCCTACTTTAATGTTGGCTGAATTTTTGAATGTCGGAAAAGATGAATTGGGAAAAGTTCTAAAAGCAAATCGTGGCACATGTCCTTTTTCATTCCTGAGTCAGTGTTTTGAAAAAGCCACATCTTTTCAAAAAGGCAGAATCTTTTTGCTAGCGTTTTTCGGGTTCGTGATTTTTCCTTACTATAAGAATGCATGTAATCCGTCAATCGCATGGTTGGTCCAACAGGTCTGTTTTGAAAAGAATTTTATCAACATCATTTTAGCCGAGACTTTCATTTCCCTCACTAAATTTAAGCAACATGTTGACAAAACATTTCATGCCTCCCTCGAACTTTTGCAAATCTGGTTTTTGTCTCATATAAAAGGGTGCGGCGATTTACTCATAATATCCGAGCTTAGTGATTCTAGCCATCCTGTCTTGAGGTATAAAGAAAAACAAGGGGGTGCACCCGATTATCATTACTCTGAATGGATCATTTTCATGAAAAACGCTAGACCCCAAGGTTTCCAATGGCATGCTAATTGGTTCAAAGTCGAGGAAGCTCGGCTTACATGTAATGGTATTGGACCAGTTCCACTATTGGGTTTCACCGGCGCGATCGAATACTACCCTACCAGAGTGTCTCGTCAATATCAAATTCTCCAAGGGCTCCCTCCAGCGTTACAACCAGAACTCCTCCAAGTCGACTTCGCCAATGATGATAAAGACCACGAAGCGACCGTAGCTCAGCTCAATAAGATGTGGAGGAAATGCCGTGTGTTAAAGATAGCTCAGCCCGAAGAAGAACTAAAGGGAGAGCAGAAGTCCTATTTCGCGACGACCCAGTACATTCGTCGGCACAGAATCCCGCGGGATTTGCTCCCGAAGATACCCAAGGTGCCTCTCAAGTCCGCCAATCGCTCAGAGAACAATCGCCTCAAAAGGAAGGCCAAAGAAGCTGAAGAAAAGGCATCCAAGATAGCTCGAGCTTATGAGCAATTGAAGAAGGAAGTCGCCTCTCATATGTCTATAGATCAAGCTAAATAAAAAGCTCGAAGTTCTTTTCTCATTTCAGTTTCAGTTTTTTTAAGAATTTGTTTAGGAATTGAGTCATTTGCCTTTATATTCAGTTCAATTTCAAGTCATTAATTGGTGTAAAAATTTTTGCCATTTCAACAAAGAGATTCTTTCAATTCAAAGCGATTAGACCAATGTCATGGATTGGCGTATGATTTTGCTTAACGCTCATGTATGCCTGTTTCGTTTCGAAATTAGGTAGCTACGGACTGATCACGATCGCTCATTCGTACACGGTCGAGAGCCAGAATGGCCGATCAAACCGACTTGCAAGAGCATGTTGTTGGTGTCGAAGACCAGATCAAGCAACTTGTCATCGCAATGCAACAAATGTCCGCTGAGATCAAAGCTCTCCGGTCGGTTCCTGTTTCGCCATCCCTCGAAGCATCAGTCCCAAAGCAGAAAATCAAAAAGAGTGTCGATGTTGACGGAGATGACGATATTCCTGATTTAGAAGATGACCCCGTCCAGATCATTGTTAACAGGGGCAAACCTGATGAACGGGTCAATAAACTTGAAGAAAGAGTGAAGCAGCTGGAAGGTTCGCGGGATTCACCTTCGATCGATCTGTCCCTGTACTCACAGATCAAAATCCCAAAGAAGTTCAAAATGCCGGATTTCGACAAGTACAATGGCACCACATGTCCAAAAGCCCACCTACAGCTCTATCACGTACAGATGACTTCGTACGTTGATAACGAACTCCTGATGATCCATGCCTTTCAAGCAAGTTTGACGGGTCCTGCTTTGAGCTGGTATCTCATGAAGAAGATAAATGGCCTCAAAACTTGGAAAGAAGCCAGTGAAGCATTCTTGAAGTAGTACAGATTCATAACGGACATCATTCCTACCCGTGATGATCTCGAACGCGCTCAGATGAAAAAGACTGAGTCCTTCAAAGACTATGCTATCAGATGGAGGAATTTAGCTGCTCAGGTTGTCCCAGAACCCATAGACAGTGAGTTAAAGAGGATGTTCGTGAAAACTCTCCCGTTCGAATATCGTAATCGGATGGTTGCCATTCCGGCTGACAACTTCAATCAACTCATCCCTATGGGCGAACAAATTGAAATAGGGCTGAAAGACGGATGGTTTGTCGAGCCGTCCTCCTCGACCAGAAGATTTGGTGCGAGAAAAGAGAAAGAGCCGGCAGCTGAAGTGAATGTGGCTTATAACCAACCGAGCCGGCGGAATGCTAACTCCGCCCCAGCAATCCAAGTAGTAGAAGCTCAGCAACAAAACTCGGGTTGTCAACCTTTTCAGAGGAGGAACAACAGGAGGCAATTCACTCCCCTCCCCGGATCGTTGTCTCAAGTGTTGACAGTGCTCCAGAAGAAAGGCTTGCTTACTACTGAGCCAAAGCGGCCCAATCCTGAGCGGTTCTATAACTTCGACTCGTCAAAGAAATGTGATTATCACATGGGTGAGCTGGGACACTCAACTGATAATTGCTATGCCCTCAAGCACCGAATCCAGAACCTCCTAGACACGAAGGCTTTCTCATTTCAGCCTGCTAAGCCGAATGTTCAGAATAACCCACTCCCTGATCACGCAGGCAATGTGAATGCCATATTTAGCTTCGATGCTGGTCGAATCAAGAATGTTAAGGTATATACTACCGACGTCTACGGTGAGTTAGTGAAAGCCGGTTGTTACCCAAATAATGAGGACCTGCCCCTGGCTCTAATGAAAGAAAGAATCTCAAGAATGGTAGAAGCTGGGGTGATTGTTTATGCTGACCACACTGGCATCGTTTCCACTATCTCCGAAGTGGTTATTAATTGGGAGGAGGAGTTTGCTATATTGAACACCAGGAGCGATAAGGGCGACCCTCTGCCTGAAGACATGCCTCCGCTTGAAGACGCGTCCGATGATGAAGAGATCGTAGAGAGCACGCCTAAAGCTAATGAAGAGAAAGAAATGATCGACACTTTGGGGCAACCGAGCGGCAAGTTTGATTATTATGTTAAATATTCGGTGCCCCGGAGCTTCTATGTTGACCCCCGTGACATTGTCCCGGATGGATGGGGAGGTATGGATGATTCAACACCTCTAGTGACAGAAGATTCTGATGATGCAATGGAGGGAATCACTGCCTGTTCGATAATTTCTTAATTGGAGCCATCGAGGAAGGACCGTTGAAGGGAATGGGCATTGGCCCGCAAGAGTAACACATTTACCTTTTTCGCACACTCTCCTACGCGGGAATTTTTACTGCTTTTTAGGACTTGCCCCGTTTCGGGAGCTGCTTTTTAGTACTTTTCATTTCTAGGATTTGATTGTTGCAATTTCCATTCCAATAAATGTAATTCATTTGGTCATAATCAATGAAATTACAAGTTATTTTCGAGGGCATGTTGAGGTACATCAAACTAGCCCGGTGATGATATCCAACTGATAAAATAAAATATAGTCCAAGGAGAATTCTGAGGCCTGGGCTTCTTCATGCTTCCTCGTGTTAAAACCTTTTTGAAAAGAGTTTCAAAATAAATAAAATTATCAAAAGAAATAAAAACACACTGTTTAGCCCTGTTTGTCCTACTGAACCCCCTACTTTATGTTTCAGGGGCAATTTTGTGACATGTAAGGGTATGGGAACGGTCCAATATGATGAATTATGTGCCACCGAACCTGATCTCGATGATGCCAATGAACTCGAAGATTCCTCGAACGTTCAGCGCGATCTAAAGCATCATGAAAGACTTAAAGTACTGACGATAGACCAAACTATCACCGTCAATCTGAGTGATACGGAGGAACCCAAGGAAGTAAAGATAAGAGCAAATCTCCCTGAAAGTGAGACGAAACGCTTGATCCAGTTGCCGCACGAAAAAGTTGGATCCTTTAACCGAAAGGTACGTCAAAGACACTTCCAGGTAAATGATCTAGTCCTAAGGAAGGTACTGCCAGTCTTTCTTATTCCTGAAGGTAAATTTGCTCAAAACTACATTGGTCCGTATGTGGTTAAAAAGGTGCTTCCCGGAGGTGCCCTGATTCTCGCAGAAATGGATGGTCGTGAGTTTTCCACTCCTGTTAATTCTGATGCTGTGAAGATATATTATCCCTGATAAGATCTAGCATTTTTGCGGCGAAAGTTTTCAAGTGTTCAGTTTTATATTCTGAATTGCAAACATCTCATTTATGAATAAATGGTTTCAATCAATTTAAAGATGGAATATGTGCCTTGGCTTTAAATTATGCTTGATCATTTTGTCAGTCTACATTATTGACCTCAAAAAGGGAATCTATTTAGACAATATGATAACTCACGTGGAATGAATTGAATGTGTTGAATGAGGTACATCGGGATGATGAAAGGCAAGCCATATCCTATACACAGTCCCGTGCACTAATCCCCGGTGAGTTGAGTAGAAAAATTTCATGTCTGTAAGGCAAAGGGTTATCTCGCAAAAGGTACGGCAACTGAAATGACGAGAGGCGGTTCATTTCTCTATCCCAAACACTACAGGTTATCCATTGTTTCGCCACTTTGAGCCTAAACACTTGGAGAAATTCATTCAAATTACCCCTGTCAAGAACCACCCCACATCAGGGTAAACTGGAGGTAAGTCAGAGTCATAAGGTGAAAAATAAGTAGAAATTTTCATGCTCTCACTTGTATCAATCTTCGAGTGTTGCTTTTTCAGATGAATTCACGTGAAGTTCAAGTGCCTTAGGATGACGAAGAGCATTTCTTTCTCTATCCTATACACATTTTATCCTTTGATAAGCCCAATTGAGCCTGCAAATTCATTTCTTAAACCCAGTTGGTGATCATCCCCCACACTGGGGCAAGGCAAAAGTCATCATTGTTCAGGCAGCATATCCGGAGCGCCGATAAAAGACGAAGACCCTAAGAGTCCAAATGTTAGTCATTTGGTCAAAACAAGCCAAAGTGTGACTGGCCAATATATGCATTGTAGACAGTGTGTGTCAAAAAAAAACTAGAGGGCATGAAAAAGCAGTGTGCCTGGTAAAAGTAAGGCCAATGCCCGTGAAAGAAAAGAAAAGAAGAAGAAAAAATGGAGAAAAAGTGACGACTTTGGATTAGAAAATGTTGAGATGTGTCAAAGTCACAAAATATCCAGAGTTTTAAGGAATCAAGTGATGAATTCTCGAAGTCGATGGAACATCTACCGAGAAGACAATCCCTGACGGAAAAGAAGACCGGTGACAATGCCGAGATGATCACCAACTCTCACCCCAATTATACACATTTTGAGCCTTATGGTCCATTCATTTCTCAACCTATGAGCCTAGCCTACGTTACGTCCCCTTGCAAAGTCTCTTCAGATTAGGGCACTTGAACTAACGTAGAGTTTCTGATGTTTATAAGCTTAGCTCGAAGAAATGCGAGCAAGTCCATTTCTATCTCATTTTGCAGGGTTCTTGACTTGTAAACCCGGAGACGATTGCAGAGTATTTTCTTTCAACAGCCTCGACTCGAAGAGTCTCTTTTGCTAAGCCATTGACCAAGCCCATGTTACGGTCCTAACAAAGACCTCTCGGATTGGTAAAGTCATACTGCTTGCGAGAATACTCAGACCCTTGTCAACATGATGGTGAGATGGAATGATTCTCCATAAATCAGCCTTTTTGATGAGAATGAGAGAAAGCCCTTTTGGACCGGAAGTCCCTCATTCGACATTTTCAAGATATCCGCTTGTGAGTTCGGATTGTCTTGTCATGATTTTTCCCCAGCGAAGTTTGTAATGCTGATTTGACAAAACCACCGTGCATGAAAATTAGTTGAAATCATAGTTCATGTGTATATGCATTCTTGACAGTGTGCGAATGCATATTACATAAAATCGTGTCTAACAGGAGACACACCTTCAGAGTTGGAGATGTCACCAGGTAAGTATGTCTCTATCCCTAGGATGTCTATGACTATCTAGGTATCCCTAACCTGTTCAAGCAATTGTCAGGCCCCACATTTGATCATTTTTGCAATCTGTAGATGCCTTTGATTGTGTTCAGGTGTCTATTGATCAAACCTTTTCAGGTACTTCTGATGATATCCAGGTACTTTGTCAAGGAACTCTTGAACACTTGGGCTAGCCCCTTTGTTCATCAAATCAAAAATTTTTATACAATCTCGAGAAGATTCCCCCGTTACATGATTATGAGCAGGTATAGGCATGGCGGCCAAATCTTTACATATGAGCAGGTATATGTAAGGGTCGGAATTTTCTTCCCAAATATCAGGTATTCCCCCGCTACTCGCCTATGAGCAGATATAGGTGAAGCGGCCAAATCTTTGCATATGAGCAGGTATATGTGAAGGTCGGAATACTTTCTTTATCTTAGATGTTCCCCCGCTAATCACCTATGAGCAGGTATAGGTGAAGCGGCTAAATCTTTGCATATGAGCAGGTATATGTAAATGTCGAAATACTCTCTTTATCTTAGATGTTCCCCCGCTACTCGCTTATGAGCAGATATAGGTGAAGCGGCCAAATCTTTGCATATGAGCAGGTATATGTAAAGGTCGGAATATTCTCTCAACCCCAGGTGTTCCCCCGCAGTTCACTTATGAGCAGGTATAAGTGAGACGGCCAAATCTTTGCATATGAGCAGGTATATGTAAAGGTCAGAATATCCTCTTGATTTCAAAAGTTTCCCCCGCAGTTCATTTATGAGCAGGTATAAGTGAAGCGGCCAAATCTTTGCAAATACCTATGGAGATGTATAGGTAGTTCGTAAAGATCGGAACTATTCTCACGAATCCAAATGATGATTGGGTACGTCGAGGTTTCTTCGTGTGTTTTGATTTAACTGCAGATCACCGAAGTTCATCAATGTATATCAGGCAATACCTATGGGACTGAGCCCATGCATTTGCCAAAACAATATACAATTTAAAGTTGTGCCTCGAATTGCATTATTTCACTCCTATCAGGTAAGTAATTCCAGGTATGTTCTCTACTCATGTCAGCATGCATCATTTCTTAATGCATTGTAAAATGGGACTCATAATCCCGACAAAAACAACATTCATTGCATTTGCATGGTTGAAATTTAGGTATCATGTAGTCTTTGAATGCAACCTCTACGAGCTCACCTTCAAAGAGAGGCAGCTGTTGACACCTAAATTTTGACGCATCATTTAGTGTAATTTGCATAGAAAATTAGGGATTAAATTTTTAACCCCTAAACAAAAATATTTAAAATTGCATAACATATAGTTTAAATTCATTGCATTTTTGCATCGGACCGGCGGTGACGAACGAGCTTAAATTTCATCAAACGGGACTCGGCTCGCTTAAAATGCACGGGCCGGGAATTACAAGTCAAACGGGCTTGGTCGTTTTAATTTGAACTTAATTCAGCTCATTATCATTAATTAATTCAGCCCATTTAAATTAAAGCCCAAGCCTAAGCCCATTAAGACTAGAAAGCCCATCTAATTGACCTAGATTAATACTATATATACTTCATTAGGTCAGAATTTTAGAGGGGGACACACAATTTTCAGATCAGAAAATTTTTAGAGTGTGAGAGTGAGAAAGAGAGAGAGAGGAGGAAGACATCGCGCGACGCGCCCGCTGCCGCGCCCGCTCCCGCGCCCGCGCCCGCTCCCGCGCCCGCTGCCGCGCCCGCTGCCGCGCCCGCGCCCGCTCCCGCGCCCGCTGCCGAGCGTTACTGCCTCTCGCGCCCGTCGTCGCTGCCTTGCTGTTCTGTCGCCGTTGCCCCGCCGTCATCCCGACACCGCGCCGCCGGTCCACCGCTCGCCGTTCATCCCGATCCGCAAGTTCGAATTTGGGAATTATCTGCAAATTAGGTAATTAGATATTATCTGATATTTTTCAGAATATTTAATTTACTAATTTGTGTTTTTGAATATTGTGTGAATATCGTGTAGAATATTAGATATGTTGGGATAATTATCTGATATCTGCAATATTTTTAAAATATTCAAAATTAGGAAACTTTCCTAATTTAGCAACGTATCTGGACGACTATCCTACCTTATCCCTAAGGTACGATACGCGACGATATGGAAAATCATTATCCTATCCATAATCACTTGGGTACGATAATGATTTTTATCTGCTTTCCAAATTTGAATGATCGACTTTCCGTTAATATCTATAACCCTATAGATATGACCGATAGTTCGATTCTTGTGCCTAATCTGAATTTGAAACGAATCTTGTGGATTGCGTGGCTATTTTAAATATGGATGCTATCTCTGTTTAAATTATTTTTCCCTTTTCAAATAAAAAAGAAAATTCAAAAAAATATCAGTTAGGATTTGAATTTGAGTTTTGCATGTTTAAGAATCCTAAACATATTTAGACGATAGAGTAATTATTTAATTTAAATTAGGACTTGAGATAATCTATTCCCTAGTTTAAATTAATTAATTTTCTAATCTTAATAGATTATTTAGGTTATTTTTTAATTCCGAATTTTCATGAAAATCCCAAAAAAAGAATGAATTGTTTTATGGTAGATTAGGATAGATTGCATTCTTTATTTAATTAATTTATTATTTCGAATTTTAACAAAAATCCCAAAAATAAGTCATGTTAGGATATGTTAAGTCATCATAGGTTGCACGTTGATTTAGGCATATTTTTATTCCGAATTTCATTAGAAAACACCAAAAATAAATCGTTTGCCCGTCATCAGAATTAAGTCACGTCGTCGCATGACACATAGTTTGCATGTTAGGTTGCATTATTCGCGTGTCAATTTTTGCACGTCATTGCATATAGATTAGGTTTCATTTAAATAAGCGAAAATCCAAAAATATTGAGTGAATTGCTTGTTAATTAGAAATCATATTAGGTTGTTGATGTGATTTTCTAGCTAACCATGCAGATGCTTACGTTGCTTCGAAGTAAGTAATTCTCCCAATCTTGCAATTTATTTAATGTTTTGATTATTGGGTGTTACCTTGGTGGTTTGCGCACCCGCATGAACACCTCACATGTTAGTGACTAAGTTAAAATGGATCCAGATTGCTTGCTAAAATATTTTTGAAAAGAAAAGGTACCGAAAGGGCGTTAGACTAGATCTAGCGTAATCAAGTCCCCGGGCTTAGAATCTCTGGTTCGTAGAAATAAAGCATATCTCCCTATGTTTTATTTAGGTTTCTAATCGACCTACCACAAATAGATTAGTGGCGACTCCAAGCATGAAAGCATTTGCATATTAAAAACTTAAACCCTAAGTTGCGAATTGGTAGGGCTTGGGAGGGCTCGAGTTAGGTTTAGTCCTAATAATCCATTAGCCTGAGAGGAATTTTTAGGTCGCGACATAAAGCATCTTGGGCATATGTCTAGGATGATTCTAAAGCATCGATTTTTTTTAGTAGGAAAAAACCCTAACCATGATTGAAAAATTTGAAGAAGATTTTCAACTAATGAAATCAATCAACTCGTAACTCTCGATTTCATGAATAACTTACTAAAATTTGAGCAAATTTCGACATTGTTGGGCTTTCGAAATGGGACCGCAAAATTCAGCCCCTATACTTCCTTTCTCTCCCCCTGTTCTTTTGGTGAGCTCGCGGTAAAAACTCTCACTTTTTCTCCGTCCTGTGGCGCCCTCACATCGCACAAAGCAGCAGCCCCATTTCTTTGTTTGCTTTTGACTTTTTCTCCTTTTTTTAATTTTATTTTTGTTTTATACTAACTGGGCCCCACATAAGGTGGACCCAGTCAACATGAATGAAGGGTAAAAAGACAGGCATCTATCTACGCATTTCCATTGTTTCGTCTTTTTTCCCTTCACCTTTCGGATGCAAAAAGAAGGCAAACCGTGTTTGCTTTTTGAGACGTTTGCACGTTCTTGCAAAAGATGATCTTAAGCCTAATAATGCAAGCGGTAGCATTATTATATTGCAAGTTGAACCATTATTAGCTCCCGAAGTAGCTATCTATAGATACATAGAGAAATGATTAAGTAATCGTCCTTTATCTACAGTGAGACTGACTGCCTATTCTTGCTCACAGAAGATTGATTCTAAAAGTTACACATATGCACTAATCATTCTCCTAGTGAGATTACTTTTCTTGCACACTCCATTCCTTTAGTTTCTAGTTTTAGAAATTTTTTTTACTGGAACTAAGAAGTTCACCGACGCTTTTCGCCATTGTTTTGTTCAAATAAAGAAGTAGATTCACATGAAATAAGATATGATACGACACATAATTTATACCAAATTCTAATTTTACACAAAAGAAAATGGTCACATATTAAGATGCACGCGTGAGCTCAATATTAGAGAAGTCCCACATCGGAGAATTGGTATAGTATTTGACAATTAATGTATTTTAGTTGATTCATAACTCATTTGCTTAAGCTTTTGAGTGAAGATGAGTCCAACTGGATATATTGACGGGCTCGAACTTAAACTCCCTCTTGACAATCTCCCCCGGTAAAGGTATCGGGTTTCTGTTGCGCGCTCCTAACAAATGATATCAAAGCCAATGGTTGATAGGTGGCCCACTCCCAATGTGTGTTGGTGTTTGGTGAATATCTCAATAAATGAATGTTGACACCTAAATTTTGGTACATCATTTAGTGTTAATTGCATAGAAAATTAGGGATTAAATTTTTAATCCCTAAAACAAAAATATTAAAATTACATAGCATATAGTTTAGGTTTATATAGATTAGTTGCATTCCGCATCGGATCGGCGGTGATAAGCGAGCTTAAAATTCATCACGTAAATCGAGCTCGGAAATCGAACGAGACTCGGCTCACTCGGAAGGCAAATGCCGAAAAACACATGTCAAAAGGGCTGGGTTGTCTTAATTTGAGCTTAAATTAGCCCATCAAACTTAATTAAAGAAAAGCCTGAATTAATTCAGCCCATTTAGAATTAAATTAAATTAAAGGGTAAAACCTAAACCTAAGCCCATTAGGACTAAAAAGTCCGGCTAGTTAACCTAGGTTTGCAATATAAATACATGTTTTTGCTTCATAATCAGGGAGAATCTCTCATAATTTCAGATAAAAAAAATTTTTTAGAAACACGCGAGTGAGAGAGAGAGAAAGAAAAAGCGTTAGAAAAGAAAGCGGAGAAGACGAGCAACGAAGGAAGAGTTTTTTTTTCTTCTGCAGGTCAACGAAGGACACCCAAAGGAGCTTGATACCCTAAGATAGGGAGCAAAGCGGTGACTTTTGGCTTGGCTTGTCTAGCTATTTGCCTCGGACCTTGCAGCAGAAGTAGAATCTTCAGTAATTCCTGGCCAGCGAGCAACTTTCGGCAGAGTTCAATCACCGCTCAGAAAGATCCCAGATTATCCAGCGAAGTGCCGCGTTCCTTGCCGCGATCTCGAATTCGTCGCTCCATCGTCATGCATCATTCATCACTCCGCGATCCAGGTTCGGAAGAATCCCAGCAAAGTTCAATGCTGTCACATTAATTGCTAAATGGAGTGCAGGTCTGAAGATAAGACCAACAAAGAAAAGTCAAAGAAAGAGTCCCAGGTGGTGAAATTCAGAAGGCAGAATTTTGGTAAAGGAAAGGAGTATATTAAAGTGGAAATTTGAACGTGAGGAGAGGCCAAATCACGTTTCACCAGTCATGCATCTCACGTACGATCGTGACCTCGAAACGTCCATCGACTAAAGCAGCGTTCATCTAGCCACCACCGTGGGCTGAGTCCGTCGAGAAGTACCAGCATCGTGAGTCATCATGAGCTACTTGGACCCCAGCATCCATTGTCGCGGCTGCAGGTCCATCCACTGGCGGCACCACCACCATCAGCTAACCACGACCGTGAGTGAGCCCACCGTCGCCGCTTCGTCCGTGAGCTTGGAGCCTAGCCGAGCCGCCCTTGCGCCACCGTCACCACTCCCGACGTCGCGCCGCCACCCCGACGCACCACCGGTCACCATCCCGATCCGCAATCCCGATCCGTTGCAAGTTCAAATTAGGAAAGAAATCTGTAAATTAGGTAATTATCTTATCCCGATTTAATTTGAATATTTTGTTGCCTAATTTGTGTTTATTGATATCTAATTTTGTATATTTGAATAATAAGCATTATCTCAATTAGGATTTATTTTTTTTTTTGAAATCTTGGATATCTGTTGCTTACCAAATTTGGATAGAATTTAGAATTTTCAAAATCCTTTGAATATATTCAAGATATTTAAGATATCAGAATTTTTCAAGATGTGATCGATTAGGAAAATTTTCTAATCCGCAACCGCACACGTGGAAATAAATCTATCTATCAGGCTTTAGATAGAGTTATTTCCATAGCGAGAATTTCGAATTTTAGGGTCGATATGTCATGCTTCAGATCGAAAATAATTCGAAAGATTTAGCGGTTATATTTTTTTCACTTGATTTTAATTTCGAATTTCATAAAAAAAATACCAAAAAAGATTGCTTTAGAATAGATTAATTTCTTTAGTTTAGAATTGCAAGTTTAGATAATTAGCATTTTTAATTCCGAATTTCATTAAAAAATACAAAAAAATAATATGCCCGTCATTAAAAACAGGTCACGTCGTCGCATGACATATAGTTTGCATGTTAGGTTACATTAATCGCATGTCAATTTTTGCACGTCATTACATATAGGTTAGCTTTCATTTAAATAAGTAAAAATCAAAAAGAAATTTCTGCACCTTTGAACTCTAAGTCAGGATTTATCAAAATTGTCAAATTGAGTATTTTTCTCGAAATTGGTACCGAAAGGGCTTTAGGGAATCTAGCGTAACCAAGTCCCCGAATTTATGATTTCTGGTTCGTAGAAATAAAATAGTACTCCTGCTATTTTATTTAGGTTTCTAATCAACATACCCTAAATGATTAGTGGCGACTCCCGTTGAAAATATTTGCATGCTCACAATTGGACCTAAGTTGCGATTTGGTAAAGTTTGGGAGAACTCGAGTTAGGTTAGTTAATTTAATTGATCTAGTAATCCATTAGCCTAAGATCGAAACCCGATTTTTCTAGGTCGCGACAATGAATTTGGCGACGAACTCGATTTTTGGGCGAGCTATGACATTCCAAATTTTGACCCATTTTTTTGGGATTTATAAAACGTGTAATTTGTCAGTGTGCTTATAGTAAAATCTCGCCCGGGAACTGATCACTCTCGATTATTGTTTTTAAAATTAAGATTTCGCTAGAATGGCATTCGATCAAATTTGGTCGTTATTTAGAGCCCAAACTTTGATATCGAATTTCTCGGAGTTTTGGGACGAATTTAATTGGACGGTATCGATATTATTGTGGCCAGCGTCGATATTGCCAAGAATAGTGAAAGAGTGAAATTTTCGATCGGATGCGGATTTTGACTAGTATACCTCCCTCTGAGTTTATTTTAATTAGTGTAGCTGAGAATTTTTTTGGGTCGTTAGATTGCTTTCAGATTGAATGTGGGCCGTTGGATCATCATCATCGCGTTGATTGTTGGCCCCCCCTCTCTCTCTCTCTCTTCCCTGTCGCTCTGCCGTGCACGTCTCCCCATGCACACATCCCATCCGCCCATACCCTCCCCCATGCAACTCTCTCTCTCTCTTCTTTCTTTTTCTTTTCTTTTCTTCCCTTCTTTTCTTCTTCTCTTCGGTCTTCTTCTTCCTCCCTTCTTGCTTCGCCGATTGCTCAGGCGTCCTGCTTGCTGCCCGCCGCCCGAGCTCGACGCCGCCCACCGCCGCCCGCCGTCGCCGTCGCCAGCCAGCTCGATCGCCGCACCGCGCCGTCCGTCCGTCGCCGTGCCCCCTGGGCCGACTACCTTTCTCCCCCTCCTTCACGCGCGTGCGGCAGCCCGTCGCCGTTGTCCGTTGTCACCTCCGCCTGATCACCCCTTGCCAACCCAGCTCGCGCCTGACCTCCGCATGTCGCCGTCGCCATCGCCTGTGCACCCGATAGCTTGCCGCTGCGAGTCTCACGGCTCAGCCCGCGTGCTTGTCGCGCCCCACCGTCGCCGCAGTTCGCCACCACCCAGCTCCCCTCTACCACCAACCGACGTCATGCCGTTCCCATTGCCGCCGGCTCGCGCCCCCTCAGCCCCAGCTCCCTCTCTCCCTCGCCACCACCGCCCAGCTTTCCTCCTTCTTCCCTTCGCGCTGTCACCGTGCCAGCTCGCCGAGACCAGCTCGCCGCCACGTCGCCGTCGCAGCTGCTCGCTGCCGCCACCATCGCCACTACCACTCACCCGCCCCAATCGGCCGGCTAGCCAGCCCAGGCCGCGTGCCCAGCCGTGCTCGAGCTCGCCGGCCGAGCGTGCCCAGCAGTGGCCGGGCAGCCAACCAGCTCGCCCAAGCCGTGGCCAAGTAGCCGGGCCATGTGCCCAGGCCGTGGCCGAGTTGCCCCGGGCCGTGCCCGTTGCCCCACTCGTGGCCGAACGCCTCGCCCGCTGCCCAAGCCGTCCTAACCCCGTGCCTGTTGCTGTACCATCGCCGTGCCCTGCCGCAGCCGAGCATTTTGCCCGTGGCCAACCATTGTGCCGACCGCCGCGTCGAGCCCGTCGCCGATCCGACCGATCATTTTGCCCATCCTTGCTTGGTCCCCATTGCCTTGGAACTTAGGTAAGTGACTTTCTAATCCTTATTTAGGGTTATGGGTATTTTTAAACTTGTTTAGGGATTAGACCGAGTAGATTATGGACTGTTATGGTTGAATTGCTATACCGGACTGTATGGGTTGAATATGATTGAATTGTGGGGTGAATTGAGATAGTTGTAGGGGCTTAATTGTGGTTGAATTTGGTGGGTCCAATGGTCGGCTTGTCGTGGTGTTTGTGGGTGATTTGATGATTAATTGTGGCCGGCTTGAATGTCGGATTGGTGAGCTAGTGTGATGGGCTTGTGATGTGATTCGGATTCGTACGACATGTGGAATGGCGAATTGTGATGTGGTGAGCATGCCTTGAGTTTGATTGGTACGACTTGTGAAAATGGCGAATTGTGTTGTGGTGCATGTGCATGAGAAAACCCTGGATTGATTGGAGGGCTGCCAACCTAAGGCGTGGTTACGCGGGTGTGGCGAGAAAGGCATGATCAGACCTGAGGCGTAGTTATGCGGGTCATTGGAAGGGGAAAAATGTCATGAGGCGTGGTTACGCGGGACTAAGCCCGGCTTGATCTGAGGGCTAACCTAAGGCGTGTTGACGCGGGTCGTGTGATAGTGTGAAATATCCAGTGAGGGACGAAGCCCGGCTTGATCTGAGGGCTGACCTGAGGCGTATTGACGCGGGTCGTATGAAAGGACCTAGGAGGTCGTAGAAAGTTATTCGGCCACGCATGCGAATTGAGTGTGATTGAATTGATTGAATATGCGTTGTTATGGCGTTTGCGCGGTGATGTTATGTTTCTAGATTATTATTGCATTATGGTGTTTAATTAATATGCAGAGTGGACGTGTGGACTAAGATGAGGTAAGTGCATGTATGTGAATTCTGTATGTTACTGGTTAGATTGCATGTTAAGACTTGTCTGGGTACACATTGACCTACGTGGGGTTTAGGGTGTTGTTTATTGAGACTCGTTCTCACGATTATTATATAACCATTTCAGACCCCCGACCTTGAGGATGACCAGTGTGCCACTACGTTTTGGGATCCCGGACCATATAGAGCGTTCGGTGATCGAGTACCCCGGTTGGAATGGAGAGACTTATATTAGATTTTACACCATCGTATGGGTCGATGAGGGTGGGCTACAGCTCAAGGCCCATCCTTACCTTGGTTGGTGCTTTCGGGACCAGATCGGCTTTTATGAACCCCTTAGGACTTTTGACGTTCCGATTGACGGGTTAGGTCAGTGGGACCTGCAGGCAGCTGATGGGGAGGTAGTGAGCCCTAATGCTGTGTTCGAGACGGATTCTAATCCACGGCCCGTCATCATAAAGTTAGACGAGGAGATTATGGAGTGGGAGTCCGATCTTGATCCGGAGCGAATGGAGCTTGATTCAGAGCTGGAGAGGATCACGAGGCGATACCGGAGCTCAAGGATGACCCCGAGGAGGAGCCGCTGGAGGTCGAGTCCGAGCCCGAGTCGATGGATTCCGAGTTCAAGTCGTCCGACGATTCATCCAAGTCTTCTGGATCCGACTCAAATTGGATATCACCTAGGGCTTAGCTTAGAGTATAGCTAGTATTTAGGGCCGACACTTTTTGAAAGGAGCCCTTTTTGGATTTAGTAACTGGCCGCCTCGAGCCACGAGTCCCTTTTTTATGATGGTGGCATGTTGACCCATTTTGGCCTACATACGTTTCCGTTGCTGATGAATGTTGTAAATCCTCTTCTGATTAATATAGTTATGTGTTATGTAGTGTGTTATTACGTTTGTTATGTATGTCTTCCGTTGCTATTCTGGTCATGTGTATGGGAGTGCGTTCGTTTCCGCATGCGCGTTTTCTCTTATCCATTGTTTTGGATAGGCAACAAGTCCTGGGACATCGCGTTAATTCGACCGTGGATGGGGTGTCGCGAGCCCGTTGGGATTCGGGGCGTGACACGAGCGGTGTGTGACATCCCAAATTTCGCATACCCAATTAGGGAGCGAAGGAAATTGAATGCAAAGATGGTAGTTAGATTTCGGGACGACGATTGTTAGTACATGCCATTACAGATTATTTATATGATTCACTGGACAAATTGCACTCCTAATGTATGATCATTAGAGTCCAATTTACATAGAAGTGAGTCTAGTTATGACCAAATTGGCGCCAGGGCTGGTCATCAGACCGGGAATGCCACAACGCCGCATGCCACGCCACATGTTTCCCCACCGCTATGCCAAAGGGCACCACCAGCCCACCATTGTCATGCAAGCTTGGACACAGGTCACCTCAACCAAGCCACAATTGGAACCTCATGCATGAAGGGCTGCTGAAGATTAAAGATCTCTCTCTCTCTTCTCTCTCGGCAAACTTTCCCCCACACCCTCTCACTCCCGGTTACTCCATTTCAAGAGAGAACACCAGAATTCTATTATTTTTTTCGACAAGTCTGTTGGTGGCGAGAAGATTCAAGAGAACCCGCGACAAATTCTCTTACGGTTCGACTTCCAGACAAGTGAAACTCTAATTTCTAGACTCCTTGATCTTCTTGTGGCTCGGTTCGAGGATTTGCAGAAGTAGTAGTTCATGGCCAACCGAATTGAAGATGGTTCGATGTAATTGCAGTGTAGTTCAGTGCTTAAATCGCTTAGAAAACATGAGATCGTTGTCCTGGGCACGTGAATATTGATGTACCTTCTTGGATTGGATGATTTATGAGGATGGTATCTTCGGAAAGTCTGTATCGTGATGAACCGGGAACATCTGCCATGACAGATTATTTATATGATTCACTGGACAAATTGCGATCCTGATGTATGATCATTAGAGTCCAATTTATATGGAAGTGAGTCTAGTTAGGACCAATGTCGCGACCTAAAATTTCCTCTTAGGCTAATGGATTATTAGGACTAAACCTAACTCGGGCCCTCCCAAGCCCTACCAATTCGCAACTTAGGATTTAAGTTTTTTAACATGCAAATGTTTTCATACTTGGAGTCGCCACTAATCTATTTGTGGTAGGTCGATTAGAAACCTAAATAAAACATAGGGAGATATGTTTTATTCCTACGAACCAGAGATTCTAAGCCCGGAGACTTGATTACGCTAGATCTAGTCTAACGCCCTTTCGGTACCTTTTCTTTTCAAAAATGTTTTGGCAAGCAATCTGGATCCAGTTTAACTTAGTCACTAACATGTGAGGTGTTCATGCGGGTGCGCAAACCACCAATTTAACACCCAAGAAAGCATTAAATAAATTGCAAGTTGGAAGAATTACTTACCTCGAAGCAACGTAAGCATCTGCATTGTTAGCTAGAAAATCACATCAACAACCTAATATGATTTCTAATTAACAAGGAATTCACTCAATTTTTGGGTTTTCGCTTATTTAAATGAAACCTAATCTACATGCAATGACGTGCAAAAATGACATGCAAGTAATGCAACTTAGCATGCAAACTATATGTCATGCGACGACGTGACCTAATTCTAATGACGGGCAGATGACTTATTTTTGGTATTTTCTAATGAAATTCGGAATAAATATATGTCTAAATTAACATGCAACCTATGATGACTTAACATATCCTAACATGACTTATTTTTGAGATTTTTGTTAAAATTCGAAATAATAAATTACTTAAATTAAGAATGCAATCTATCCTAATCTACCATAAAACAATTCATTCTTTTTTTGGGGTTTTCATGAAAATTCGGAATTAAAAAATAACCTAAATAATCTATTAAGATTAGAAAATTACTTAATTTAAACTAGGAAATAGATTATCTCAAGTCCTAATTTAAATTAAATAATTACTCTATCGTCTAGATATATTTAGGATTCCTAAACATACAAAACTCAAATTCAAATCTTAACTGATATTTTTTGAATTTTCTTTTTTATTTGAAAAGGAAAGACAATTTAAACAGAGATAGCATCCACATTTAAAATAGCCACGCAATCCACAAGATTCGGAATAAACTCGGATTAGGCACAAAAATCGAACTATCATTCATATCTATAGGGTTATAGATATTGACGGAAAGTCGATCATTCAAATTTGGAAAGCAGATAAAAGTCATTATCGTACCCAAATGATTATAGATAGAATAATGATTTTCTGTATCGCCACGTATCGTACCTCAGGGATAAGGTCAGATAGTTGTCCAGATACATTGCTGAATTAGGAAAATTTCCTAATTTTGAATATTTTTAAAAATATTGTGAACAAGGCAAAACATTATCCTAAAATATCTAGCAATCCACACAATATTCACAGAATATTCAAACATCCAAACTGGGAATCTAAATATTTTGAAAAATATACCGGATAGAGATCTTTACCTGATTTCCGGATTACTTTCCAAATTTGAACTCGCGAATCGGGATTGCGAATCGGGACGAGCGGCGAACGGCGGACCGGCGATGGCGCGGCCTCGAGGACGGCGGCGGCGCTGTTTACGGTGATGCTTGTAACGACGCGGCTCCGGGGCAGCAGCGGTGGTGGCGGCAGCGGGGTGTCCGGCGTGCGGCAAAGACGTCTGGGCAGCAGCGTGCAGTGGCGGGGAGCAACGTCGCGCAGCAGCAGGCGCGACAGGGAACTGCGGCAGCGGGTGGTGACACACGGCGGGGAGCGACGCACGGCGGGCAGCGGGCGATGAGCACGCAGCAGGGAGCGGCGCTCGGCAGGTGACAGGCGCGGCAGGGAGCGGCGGCAGCAGGCGCGGCAGGGAGCGGCGGCAGCAGGCGCGACAGCAAACGCGGCGGCAGCAGGCGCACGGCAGGCGCGGCAACAGGCGCGGCAGCAAGCGCGGCGGCAGTAGGCGCACGGCAGGCGCGGCAGCAGGCGGCGGCGGGAAGCAGCAGCGGCGACCGGTGTGGAGCAGCAGCGACAGGCGCGGCGTCGCGCGGGAGGCAGCAGCGGCGACCGGTGTGGAGCAGCAGCGATGTCAGCGAGAAGCAGCAGCAACAGGCGCGGCGTCGGTGGGAAGCAGCGGCGTCGCGCGGGAGGCAGCAGCGGCGACCGGTGTGGAGCAGCAGCGATGTCAGCGAGAAGCAGCAGCAACAGGCGCGGCGTCGGTGGGAAGCAGCGGCGTCGCGCGCAGCAACGGCGTGAGGCGTGGCGTGAGGCGCGGGAGCAGCGGCGGCGCACGGCGTGGGATGGCTCCGGCGGCGGGATGTGCCGGTCTCCTTCTCTCCCTCTCTTTCTCACTCTCACCCTCTCTGAAATTCTGATCTGAAATTATCAGAGGTCCCCCCCTAAAATCCTGACCTAATGATGTATATATAGCGCTAATCTAGGTCAATTAGATGGGCTCTCTAGTCCTAATGGGTTTAGGCTTGGGCTTTAATTTAAATAGGCTGAATTAATTAATGATAATGGGCTGAATTAAGCTCAAAATAAAACAACCGGGCCTGTTTGACTTGTAATTCCCGACCCTTGCATTCCAAGCGAACTGAGTCCCATTCAATGAAATTTAAGCTCGTTCGTCACCGCCAGTCTGATGCAAAATGCAATTAATCTAAAATGAATTTAAACTATATGTTATGCAATTTAAATATTTTTTGTTTAGGGGTTAAAATTTAATTCCTAATTTTCTATGCAAATTACACTAAGTGATGCGCCAAAATTTAGGTGTCAACAACCAACTTGGCACCAGGGCCGGTCATCAAATCGAGAACGCCACAACACTGCATGTTTCCCCACCGCCGCATGCCACGCCACATGTTTCCCTACCGCCATGCCCAAGGGCACCACCAGCCCACCATTGTCATCCAAGCTTGGACGCATGTCACCTCAACCAAGGCACAATTGGGATCTCATGCATGAAGGGCTGCTGAAAATTAAAGATCCCTCTCTCTCTCTTCCTCTCTCTATCTTGGCAGACTTTCCCCCACACCCTCTCGCTCACGGTTACTCCATTTCAAGAGAGAACACCAGAATTCTCTTTTTTTTTTACGGCAAGTCTGTTGGTGCCAAGGAGATTCAATAGGATCCGCGGCAAATTCTCGTACAGTTCTACTTTCAGTCACGTGAAACTCTAATTTCTAGACTCCTTGATCTTCTTGTGGCTCGGTTCTAGGATTTGTAGAAGTAGTAGTTCACGGCCAACTGAATTAAAGACAGTTTGATGAAATTACGGTGTAGTTCAGTGCTTAAATCGCTTAGAAAACATAAGACTGTTGTCCTGAGCACATGAATATTGATGTTCCTTCTTGGATTGGTTGATTTATGAGGACGGTATCTTCGGAAAGTCTGAATCGGGATGAACTGAGAACATCTAAACTGCTGTTCTGGATTCGAAGCTGCCTGATCATTGTTGTTTACTATTTTGTGCGGTTCTTTATGTTCCGAATTTTGAGACACTTCCTTCATGAGAGTTGTGCTCAACATCTTGAACAATAACATATTTTAATTTCAGAATTTTGTAGTAGAATTGGTCAGTACGTTGCCCTTGAGTATTACTGGTTTTTACTGGGTCACTAGAGGATAAGCTACGACCTTTACTTAATTCTGATTTTATTAAAATTCTCCAATTCGAATCCTGATATACTTCCTTCACAAAATTTGTTAAATACATCCATTTCTACAACATAAAAAAATTTCAAAGCTTTTGGAGAAGGTATGAGTTGCGAAATGAGTATCTTTTAAGTGATATGAGATCTGTTCTAGCGGACTGATTTTGGTCTGTCTTGGAGTAACAAAAAGACATGATTAAAAAATGAACTAGGCTTTGTGTTACGCATAATAAATTTTTATCAAAGTCTTTCCTATAACATACTTAAATTTCAGAATTTTTGGGGTTCATTTACTATATTTTTAGAATGGATTTTGGCTACTATGCAAGACTGCGCAGATTTACCCAATTACAAAGATACACTATTTTTTATGTGAAAACGTTCAAAACTTGATTTGATATCTTCTAGAGATAAAACATACACACTTTGAGCTTTCCAATGAGGTGTGAACAGTCTTGATATGAGGTCAAATGATGGGGCAAATAGGATCACCTATGTGATGTCAGATTCTGAAAATATTGGTCATAAATGCCTAGTGTGTGATAGTTAGATGTTAAATTGTTTTTTTGGCATATGTTATTCATTGTTCTTGTGAGATATGATGAATCGCATGGCGTGCAATGATTTTGTTGTGCATGTATAAAAGAAAGTGCATGAGCTGTTTGATATGAAGCTACCATAAGAAATGCCCATCGGTCTTTGCGCCAATGATGCCCCGGAGGAGTCAGGATGCCCTTGTGCTGTGTATCTAGGATGCCCCTGCTGTGTGTCTGGGATGCCTCGAAGTGAGATGCCTGTGACTAGTGATTCACAGAAGTCCGATCAATAAACCGGAAGTGACCCACGCGGCCTAGACAGTATACCTGTTGAAGAGCGAGATGGGTTGTGGATTAAATGACATGAAGAAAATTAAAATGAACTTGTGAAATGTATGTGCACTTGACATTGCATATACATATATTCATTGAATGCTGCGCTCAAATTATATATTGTGCTTGACTTTTCATGACTACCTTGCATGTTAGGCCGTTCTAGAATCAAATAATAGGTGGATCGGGTAGTCTATAAGTTAGAACTTTCATTGCTGAGCTTCGCTCCCTTGTTGAAATTTGTTTTTCTCAGATAGCTAGTCATGGCTGCTTTGCCTGCTATGTCTATTGCTCGATATGGAGTATCTATAAATTTTGAGAGCTTGTTTGATGATTTCAATGATACCGCTTTCCCTAATGTCGTTTTTACGAAGTGTATGTCGGTTTTGTGGGTTGATGTAGGGCAAGTTTTGGGGAGTATTGCCTATCGTTTTGTGTCGGTATTTGTGAGGCTTGACGAGCGTCTTTTGGGCTCGATACCATACCCACCTGACAGTAGCAGTGACAACAACAGTGGCAGTGCGTAGGGGAGAGTAGTGATAGGACAAGTAGTTGTACAGTCGGTCCATTTTTGGTGGTACGGTCATTTCTTTTCGGGGACGACCGTGAGAAGGGCATTTGGCTAACTACACTAGAAATACGAGTGGATGGCAACTTTTGGCCTCTTATATGTAGTTGATGTATAAATGGCTTGTACTTACCCTCCCAGGAGATATAAAGGAATGATGTTAATATACTTCTTAATCGGGATCCTTTGTAAATTACAAAATTATGTCTAATTGCATAATTTGTGTCATATATGCTTTGCGAGGGACATTGCCTTCCACTTGCATTTTAATCATAACAGATTAAAGATTAAAGAAGATGTGTTAGTAAGTGACGCCCTAAGACGTCAGAGCCTCTGGGCCTGCATGGTTCAATCTAGAGAAAAAGTGGGAGGGCAGGGTGGCCTTCATGGTTCAATATGGAGAAAGAGATTGAGAATGAAGGTGGGCATTGATGGAGATTCAAATTGAGATATATTGGTGTAGATGCACGCGTGAGCTAACTGTTAAAGAAGTCCCATATCGGAGAATTTATATGGTATTGAGCAGTTAATATATCTTAGTTGGCTTATAATTCATTAAATTAAGCTTTTAAGTGAAAGTAGGTCCAACTGGATATGTTTACAAGCTTGGACTTGGGCTCCCTTTTGGCGATCTCTTTCGGTGAAGATATCAAGCTTCTGCTACGCGCTTCCGACAAATAGTATCAGAGTCAATGGTTAATTAATGGCCCACTCCCAATGTGTGTTGGTGTTTGGTGAATACCTCGAGAAATGAATATGGAGATGAACCCGGTTTTCGAGCAGTGGGTGTTGTGGTATAGCAACGCGGTTCTGATAACAGCCTTCATGGTTCGGTCTGGAGAAAGAGACTGGGACCACAACACAGTCCTGATGGCAGCCTTCATGATTCAGTCTGGAGAAAGAGACTAGGGATGAAGATGGGCATTGATGGAGATTCAAATTGAAATATGTTGCTGCACATGCACACGTGAACTCAGTGTTAGAGCATCGAAAAATTAGTATGCTGTTGAGCAATTAATATAGTTATCCTAGTTAGCTCATAACTCATCGGTTTAATCTTTTGCGTGAAAGTGAGTCCAACTGGATATATTGATGGGCTCGGACCTGGGCTCCCTCTTGGCAGTCTCCAAAATGAAGATATCGGGCTTCTTCTGCGTGCTTCTAACATCGCGCTCGTTGCAACTAATTCATATTTACATTGTCGATACCTTTTCAATTCATGTCGTGAGTTTCATAAACTTACTCTTCGTGAGAGATTGATGTGTCTATCATACACTCACCAATTTTATCCCAAAAAGAAAAACCCATTTAGTATTTGCACCCACCACTATTCATCGTGTCGACACCAGCCTTAGACCAACTCTCTTTTAGTCACCACCATTGACACAGGTGAAGCCAAATTTCTTTTATTAATGGTTTTTTTTCTTTTCTATTAATTTTGCTTTTAGGTTGAAGGCTACATTTTATATCAGCTATTGATATATGCTAATCATCAAGCGCTAAGAAGAAAATAGAGAGAAAAGAAAATAGAGAAGAAAAAGTGAGTTTTTCTTTATGAGTGTTCTCAATCTTTTTATGCTCTGATCTTGATAGAAGATTGCCATTATACTCCTACTTTTTTCAAAGTCTAGTGGATTTGCAGAGTGTTTCTGCGCGGAGACGTAGCCTGGGTTTGGATAAACTTCAATAACAAATTCTCTAGTGTGTTTTTCCAATTTTGTTATTTTATTATTATATTCTGCCTAAGTGTATTCTTTACTTGTGTTTTTTTTTCTAGAATTGGCGTACGATTCCCACAACACTCCCTCTCTCTCCAAATGAAAGCGATAGAGGTAGTGGTCATGGTGACGATAGAGTCATCATGCTAAGCAATCGCAAGTGCGAGTATTAGTGGCGGTTGCTCTTAATAAGAAATGAAATGCTACAAAAGTAAAGTAAATTTAATGTGGCGTATCTTGGCTGTCAATTAAATTATCCACCCAATGCATTGTCATCTTAAATAAGATATTGGACCACCTAAGTTCTAATACAAAGATAGAATTCCCAATTCAAAAATTGTGATTTCTAAGATTGAGCTAGCAACTCACTAAACTCAATCACATATATTTAATTTATTTGTTTTTAATTATCTCTTATTTTGTTTTCATTCTCTAAACAGACACATGTGCATGCATATTGTTAGAATATTTAAATATTAAATCATACTTTTATCTAATAGTTTAAATTTTTAGAATATTTGACAATGATCTCACAAAATCTCACATGGTATCGAAGCATAAGATCTTGAGTTTAAATCTTTCGAAGCTCCTACCACTTTAAGTTTTGGTCAAAGTTCAGCCTAGAGCCTACGCGTGAGAGGTTTGGAACAATTGGCAATTCAATGAAACTCCACTCATCCTTTCAACTTTGCAGTTGATCTTCGTTATATGGAATTAGAGCATCCAAAAGACTCAAGTGAGTAACGATCCCATCATAGCCGAAAATATTACTCAGGTAAACTTTCTTGCTTTCTCCCTCCACTAATGCCAAAAGGCCGAAACTAATTGCCATCAATGCAGCCGTTCAACCCACCGTCAAGCGCTCGCCATCCAACTGCACTTCATGGAGTACCCAGTTCATGTCCTTGCTCGTGGGTTATTATCTTCTGGGCTACATCGATGGCTCCCTCCCACAAGCATTCATAACAAATATTTATTCGAGCAATCCCGGGAGACTGGTAAAAGATAGATTCGATTATAAATTTATCTACATATATGTTTTTATAGTTTTTATTATTTATTTTGGTTCCCTTTAATTTGTTTGAATGAAATTTGACAGGAGATATAACAAAAAATATTACTTCGCTTTTGCGATTGCATGTAGTTTGTAAGTTAAAAATGAAAATAAACGGCTTCTTCATTATCCTTTTAAAGCAGCAACCTAAGTCACATCATATGAAGCAATGACTTGATCCGAGCACTTGGTGCATTGTATGTGAATAGCCAAGGATACGATTGACTTCATAAATACGATATAATTACATATGTATCTATCTCTCTGAAATTTTTTACGTGAAGAAAAAAATCAATTGTCTCATTCTGCACTGAATATGTAGTAGTCAATTTTACTACGTTAGATACTAGATTAAAGTATTAATATCATAAAAAATCTCAAACCGGTACACTTTTATCATATGGACCCAAAACCAATTTTTGTGTCACAAAAAACCCAAACCGGTACAACCATGCCCCATTAATCCTAAATTAATTTTCGTATCACAAAAAATCTCAAATATTGAGATAAATGTGGTACAGATATATCGATTTAGACTAAATCTGACACAAACGGTTATTATAATTGCACAAATTTGAGATTTTTTGTGATGCAAAATAGTGGGCCCATTCACGAGCCCACATGGATAATGGGCCTTTCCCTAAATTTCTGGGCTTAACAAATTCCCATGTTCTCTTCACATTTGGCGCGACAGCGCACTTTGTTTGGACGGCGAGATTCTCGAAAGCGGTGCGCCGGATATCGCATCTCCGATCGCTTTCTTTTTTATTTCTTTTTTGGGGGGATGGTCGTCTCCGGTAGCTTTTGTGCAACTGCTTTTGACCCCCTTTTGGACTCCTCGCGCTTCTTTTGTTTCACCTTTTTCCTTTTTCTTTTTCTTTTTCTTTTTCAGCAGTTCATTTCTTCTTCTTTTTTTTTGGCCCATCCGACGTGGAAAATCTCGGCATTTTTTTCCCTCCCACACTTTTGCAGCGAGCAAAAACAACACCGTTTCGGTCGTTTCGAGTGGGGAAAAAGGCGCCTGTTTTTGCGCATCCGAACGAAAAGAAGATGAAGAGACGACATCATCATTGTTTAACAGTGCAAATTTACGGGTGCAATGTCTACTCAGCAAATTGAGCCCCAAAGAAACGGCAAGGAAAATTTAAAGGAGAGTAGAACACTTGTTAGGATTCACTAGTTTTGTTTTTTTTCTTAAATTTAATTTTTTTATATTTGGAATAAGTGAGTTTTTTTTAAAGTGTCAATCTTTTAATTTCCAATATGTGGTGATATGCCTCGTTTTTATCGAATTTAATTAATGCCCTTAAAATGTCTGTTAATTGGAAAAAAGCCATTCCTTACCATTAGAACTAACCATTTTCTCTTCTTTCCAATCATAGAATTATCGAGAAAACAGCACATAAAAAGGTGAGAATTTTCGTAGGAGCAACGAAAGAAAAGGGTTGCTTATTCCGATGCGTTTGCAATGACTTTTGCTTTTGACTTTAGAATTTTGATAATTAGATTTGACTAAGCAAATCTCAAGAATAAGTATAGAAATAGATACTGTCTGAAGTTAGGTAAAATTTTTCCGATATTTTTATAGAATTCAAAATGATGTTTTCATTTTAATTTTAAAATAAAACCAAAACGAACGGACTTTGTTTTTAGTTTATATTCATGCTTCGTGGGATGAAATCTCATTTGGCAAAACCAATCCATGCATAAAAAGAGGGGAAATTTTAATTAAGGACTCAAAGTGGGGTCAAATTCTCAAAAAAGGATTCAAAGTGGACATAGTGTTAAATAAGGGTTTGAAGTGCACAATGAGTTTCAAATAAGAGCCCGAAGTCCCAATTACTCTCAAGTAAGGGCTTGGGTTCGCCGGTTGGTCAAATGTTCAGCTGTCGGCAAGCATGTTACTATTCCAATCGCCGAAACAGTAATTTTTTAAAAATTTTCATTTTTTTCTTTTTTTTCCTTTTCCTTTTCTTTTAGTTTTTCCTCTCTTCCCTCCGCCAGCCATAGCCGGGACTGGCAGAGGTCATCAGCCTCAAGCGGAGGTTGCCCTCACCGGCATCGGGCAAGGGCCGCCCTTGCCTGGGCTGGCAAGGGTTGCCCTCGCCGGCGTCAGGCGACCCTTGCCCGACCCTAAGTCACCCTCATCGGCATTGGGCAAGGGCTACCCTCGCTTGGGCTAGGCGGGCGAGGGCGACCCTCGCTAGATCCGGCAAGGGTGACCCTCGCTGGCGTCAGGCAAGGGCCACCCTTGCCGAATCTGGTGAGGGTCACCCCCATCTGCCCAGCCTAAGTGAGGGCAACTCTCGCCCAATGAATTTGATACAGTTAGCTGTATAAACAACAAATTCACTGAAAGGTGCACAGTTTCTCTGCTCTGAAGGCAAACAGTTCTCTCTTTATGTGCTTTTTGGAAAATTATATCTGATTATGAAATCATTAAGACAAGGCATTATGAATTAGTGACTAGTGCTCACTTCCTATGATGTTTTTATTCCAACTTAAGTAAACTAACTGCAGCATACCTTCCCCCAATTGGATTTGCAGCGACAATGACAGAGCACTGTGCCTGGAGAGAGGTGACAATACCAGCCTTCAATATGCTAATGCTCTGCTGTTCCATTTGCTTCATGTATGCTCACCCTGAAAAGCGAAATGTCCATGTTTAAAGGAGGGAGTTGCAAAAACAACATGGTCTAGTAACTTCAAGTCAGATATATCCTCTCAAACTTGTCCTGGTCATTCATCTTTTCAAATTCATAGATGAGACAGATTCCTTTGTCAGCCAGGACAAGGCCTCCTCCTTCAAGAGTCCACTCCCTTGTGACTGGATCCTTGTGTACTGCTGCAGTAAGACCCACGGCAGAGGCCCCCTTACCAGTGGTGTACACAGCCCCGTGCCCCGTCTTCTCCACATATGTTGACATCAAAATAAGAATCAGCATAAACGTTGAGTTAGCTTTAATGATGAATTTTGTGTCTAATGGAAATCAGCCATCTTCCAAAATACTTTTGGACAAAATTCGAAAACATGCTGAGAAGCAGGCGTGAATGGCATCATGTCCCAAATTCGGTAACTGATGAGAATATGTATATTTATCGAAACATGGAATGTCATAGTTCGGGAGATTGGAATATTTATGCTTCGGGATGTTGACCTTGTCCTGAAATTCGGGAAGTTTACACTTCGAGAATATACTGCCATTATAGAAAAGCGGTAAAGATGGATCACAGTCCAGCCACGTAAATCACGATAGCAGGAAGTGATGAGCGGAAAGCAGGGATAGTGAGCACGAGCATATTATGGGGAGTTACTTGTCCAGATTTGAAGTCATCCCAGCGGTTGAGATCAAGTTTTGGCGGATAATAAAACTAAAAAAAACGTGGTTAGAAAGGACAGTTATTGGAAGCACCAAAGTTCAAAGTTTGAAAACATAGAAGTAATTGACGAGCAGTTACAGGGTAAGGAGAGATACAAATACTCAGAAGAAAGAAGGAGAAGAGGACGAACAACAATGCAAAAACACTCAAGCTTATTTGCACTTTAGTTTCTTTCGTACCTTTACTTCCTACATTTACAGCTTCCTGCAGTTTTAATTAGCTTTCAAGTCCTTTGTAGCTTTCATAGGAGTATTGTAATATAGTGTGAAACTTTATTTATCTCAGACCCATTTCCAGTCCATTCGATTCCTAACCGTTCCATACAATCCTGTGTTACATTTTATTTTTTGCCATAACTCTCCTAGTAATCAAGTCACAGAACCTACTTTAATAAATATCGAAAATCGAAGTTTCGGTGAAAGGTATTCCTCGTCGTAAAACGAGCGAACATCTTTTTGGCAAGCTCAGTGGGACTTGCGTAGTAAGACTTGGAAAAATGGTGAGAACCAGACAATATGAAGAAACACCGGTGGGTAACGTCAACAATGCAGTTAAGGGAGCACTTCTGAGCATTCTACGGCTAATCAAATAGAGGAAAGTGCCGACATTCCTCGGCAATTAACTGAAGAATAAGCCCGCACGTTGGCACCAGATAATACCTTGGTAGCCACGATGAAAAGGATGTTTGAAGAACAACAGAACAAGCTTACTAACCATATAGTGCGACATGTGACAGATGTGATAAAACCCATGGTGATCAATGCTATAAATGAGGTAATATCGCGTCCCAATTCATCTTCTCAAGTTCCGCTCTTTTATGTAAATCCTCTTAGGGCAACATTTTTTCCACCAACATCGGGACCTCCTCAAGTGGGATATAACGATAGTGGGGGATCAAATTCTCAACCTCCTGTTACGATTATACCAAGACCAGAGAATCATACCCCTATAAACCTTATGAATGGTGTGAGTGCTTATAATTCCCCTCAAAATGCCCTAAATGATATTAATTTGATTAATCCCACGATCACAAATACACCACCAATGATGAATGTACCTCCACCAGTAAACGTGCCTAATGTTGACCATATCAGACCACCCGCGCCTTAATCATATCCTCATGTGATAGAAAATCCTCTTTATAGGCCACCACTACCCGTTAATTTTAACATGGAGCAGCAAGGGGTGAATCGACCTCAACAGTTCGATCCTAGGGGTCAAGAGCCTTGGTTAAGCCAGCAAAATTTATAACCATGGAACCCAGATAGAGTTGTAAAATTGGTAATGCAAAAATTGGGAGCAGAGAAAGGATTGCCAAGGCCAGTATATAGGAAGCCATATCCCGATTGGGTCGATAACATACCATATCCAAGGGGTTTCAAGATGCCAGACTTTGCTGTATTTACTAGAAAGGAATATCAGTCAACTGTAGAACATATGAGTCGACTCCTGACACAATGTGGAGAAGCTGGAACTAATGAATATTTAAGGTTAAGGTTGTTCTCATTGTCTTTGTCAAGAACAGCATTTACTTGGTATACAAATTTGCCTGCGAATTCTATTCAAACATGGGCCAAGATGGAAAGGCAGTTTCATTTTCAGTTTTATCGAACGGTACTAGAGGTAACAGTAGCCGATTTGGCCAGGATGTATCAATATAATACCGAGACAGTAGATCAGTTTATTATCCGTTTCAAGAAATCAAGAAATGGATGTTTAACATCACTCACTGAGAAGGAGTTCATAGATTTGACTTTTAACGGCTTGAGGTTTAATCTTAAGGAAAGATTTGAAGGACAAGCATTTGACGATCTCTTTCAATTAAATGCTCGGGTTTCCAAGTATGAATATTTGTTGAAGGAGAAAGATAAGAAGTCGAATAAAGACAATCGGTAGGCAGTTGCATTTGCTGAAAATACCGAACATAATGGGATGGTCGAAGAGGAGAATAAGATAGCCATAGCAACTATGGTACTTGAAAAATCGTACGTGTGCCCAGCACTTAAACCGACCAGGGTGAGGGATGTATCCAAGTTTAAGGCTAAGGAGACAAATAACTACTCCTTTGATATCTATAAGTTAGATGAAATATTTGACCTGCTGTTAAAAGATGGAATGATCAAATTATCTTAAGGACAAGTAATTCCGTCAAAGGAGGAAATAGTAGATAAGAGATATTACAAATAGCATCACTCTACGACTCATGATACGGTAAATTGCATTGTGTTTAGAAAAACTATCCAAGAGGCAATTCACCAAGGTAAGATTAAATTTGTCGAAGACAAAAGCAAGGCCTTAATGAAAGTAGACTCAGACCCTTTCCCGAACATGATCAGCATGGTTAATATACGAGAGACAACAAACGATGACAACAAACAATTTTGCACTCGTTGTCACCAAGAGCTGACTCGGCAAGATGGGGAGTTTCCCAGATTCCAATTCATAAGAGGAATGAGAGGGAGATACAGATCGGGATCATTCGTCTGCAGGGTAAGCAGACCACAGGTAAAATCTGAGATTGTAGTTACCAAAAACTCTTCGGTACAAGCAAGAAAGGAGAAAATTTACCCAAAACAGACAGCACAGGTGCTTGAAAGAAAAGATGTTGGTCATAAGCATGAGAGAAAGGAATGCCACCCTGATTCATCTCAACTAGCCCCTCCAATTCGAGAGTTGGTTACGCAAGTTCATGAAGAAAATGAAACATTACCGAAGTTTGCAAAGAAAAAGAGTTTATGGCAGAGATATAAAGAAGGTGATCCCAAAGTTGGATTGCTCGGAAAACCTAGTGCGAAGTTTAACTATGTGGTCTATTATGAAAATACAGATGATTATCCACCTCCATCATTGCTAGTTGAGCCAACTGGCTGGGGAGATAAGTTTGATGATCCACCACCATTAATGTCTCAGGAAATTCACAGAAAAAAAATAGTTAAGGTGTCGTATGACCCTCCCATAGAAAAATGGTCAACAATTAAATCGCCGGGACAGGCATCTTATAAAACCATCAAGCGGCATTTTCAGCGAATGAAAAACAGACAAACGAATTTTGAGAATGGCCAAGCTAAAGGTATAGTAAGGCAAAATTTATCTTTCACATCTATCAGTAGGAAAGGTAATTGGGTATGGAAAAGAAATCCTGATGAAAAAGATCGGATTAAACCAGAACCAAGTGATTCGAGAAGTAGTTCTCACCTTGAAATGAAAAGGGAGAAGGGAGTTGCTCAGGTTCCACAGACAATTAATTTTGGGTAGATCACCGTAGCTCTCAACCCAAAATAACAAAGAAAGGTGGAACAAAAGAACATGAATCCTAAATTGTCACAAGAAGATGGCAGAAGTTACCGAACTGGCTATTCCAAGATATCGAAAAAACATGATTTTCCAATACGGATAAATATGGTCCACGCTAAACTTCCAGTGAAGTATGGAACTAATTTGATAGTGGAAGAAGATATCGAACATATTTCGGAAAAAGAGACAGCCATGGTAGAATTTCAGTTCCCCGACAAAGAAGCCATCAAGTTTGATAAGATACCTTCTGAAAAAGCAAAACATTTAAGGTCCTTGATTGTGTCGGATAGGGTCAATGGTAGGTCTGTCGGTAAAATCTTTATAGATGCTGGAGCTACTTTGAACCTCATATCTTACAAATACTTCAAGAAATTAGGAAAAGATGACAATGACATTATCCCATCCAATGTTCAGTTATCAGATTTTCTTGGGGAAGTTACCGAAGTCAATAGGGCAATAGTGCTTGATTTAACCATAGGGTCCAAGTCATCTAAAACGACTTTCTTTTTAGTAGAATCTGATGGTTCATATAATCTGTTGCTTGGAAGAGATTGGATACATTCTAATCACTGTGTACCTTCAACTTTACATCAAATATTGGCATTTTGGAATGGCGAGAAAGTGGAATATGTTGAGGCAGATTCGGGATATGCTTTAATCGGATGGACTGACATTTGTCAAGAATATCGGGATTGTTCATATGAAGGTTATGCTTTTGAATTACCAAAGACAGATCCACAGTCCCTTGCTTATTGCCGCTTCGGGGATATGAAAGTCGAATGGATCCCCAAGTTAAGCTTAGCATTAGAAGAATTACACATTCTTTATGAAAAACGAGTTCGTATTGTAAGAAGTTTGTGAAAAGTACTTCACACATTTGGCGGAAATGGCAAAACAAAATATTGAAGCCTCATATTGTATCGATGAATGGAAAGAGTTGTTAGTCAAAGAAGATAGAACAACGGAGACTCAAGATCTATTATTAAAGATTGATATAGGAGAGTCTGGTTGTTTCCGCCCAGTGTATGTAAGGACATTTTTGCAAGGGGGCATGAAAGACAAGTTGGTTAATCTGATCAAAGAATACAAAAATTGCTTTGCTTGGGACTATCATGAAACGTTTGGTTTGTCAAGAGATATTGTAGAATATCGCCTTCCAATCAAGAGTGGATTTCATCCGCATAAGCAGTTAGCAAGAAGATTTGCTCCTGATGTAGTTGATAAAGTCAAAGAGGAAATAGAAAGGCTGCTGAAGGCAAAATTTATTAAAATAGCCAGATACGTAGAGTAGCTTTCAAATATTGTCCCTGTGAAAAAGAAGAATGGAAAGCTAAGAGTTTGTATTGACTTTCGAGATCTAAATAATGCCACTCCAAAGGATGAATATCAAATGCCCATGGCAGACATGTTAGTAGACTCAGCGTCAGGAAATGAGATGTTATCCTTGATGGATGGTCATTCGAGTTATAACCAGATTTTTATTGCTAAGGAAGACGTCCTGAAAATAGTATTTAGATGTCCTAGTGCGATCGGGACTTTTTAGTGGGTAGTTATGCCTTTCGAATTGAAGAATGCAGGAGACACATATCAACGGGCAATGAATTTTATTTTTCATGATATGATCGGTAAATTCTTAGAAGTCTATATTGATGATATGGTGGTGAAATCAGCCCAAGAGGATCATCTAGACTATCTCGAGCAAGCATTTATTAGGATGAAGAAGTATAAATTGAAGATGAATCCAACCAAGTGTGCCTTTGGAGTGCGGGCAAGAAATTTCTTGGGATTTTTAGTCAATCAAAGGGGAATTGAAATTAACAAGAACAAAGCAAGGGCTATCATGGAGCTTTCTCATCCTACGTCAAAGAAATAATTGCAGATGGTGATTGGAAAAATAAACTTTCTTAGAAGATTCATTGCCAATTTGTTTGATAAAATGGAGCCGATGACACAGTTTTTTCATCTTAAAAACCAGGACGAATTTATATGGGGAGAGAAACAACAAAAAGCGTTTAATAATCAAAGCCTATTTAATGAATCCTCCTGTATTAATACCGCCGAAAGCAGGCAAACCACTGAAATTGTATTTATCGGCAACTGATATAACTATCGGGAGTATGATGGCACAACAAAATGAGAATGGAAAAGAACAAGCGATATATTATTTGAGCAAGGTATTAACTGACGTTGAAAAAAGATATACCGCAATTAAAAAATTATGTCTATCTTTATACTTTGCATGTATGAAGTTAAAACATTATTTGTTGCCAACTATAGTGCATGTAATCGATAAGACTGATATAATAAAATACATGCTATCCCGGCCTGTTATAAAAGGGCATATAGCCAAATGGGCATTTATCTTGTCTGAGTTTGATTTAACATATGTGCCGATCAAAGCAGTAAAAGGTCAAGCCATTGTTGATTTTCTTACCAAATACCCATGTTTACAAATGGAAGAAAATGAGCAAAGCCTCAGTCAAGTGCTACTATGGACTATGTATTTTGATTAATCGCGTGTTAAGAGTATGGATGGAGCTGGATTGATAATAATCTCCTCCGATGGGAAATTTACAAGGTGCGTTTGGAAGTTAGATTTTGAATGTTCAAATAATCAGGCTGAATATGAAGCATTAATTATCGGCTTAGGAATATTGATTGAGCTGAAAGTACAGTTTATCAAAATATTTGGTGATTCACAATTAGTAGTGAAACAGTTAAAGGGAGAATATCAATGCTCGAATGAAAATTTGATTAGTTATTACTATCTGGCCAAGAAGTAATTAGAGCAATTCAGAGAGTACGACATAATTCATATGAAAAGAGATACAAATTTCGAGGCTAATAAGTTGGCTCAATGTAGTTTCTGAGTACCGAATATCAAAAGAATTGGCAAACATCACAACTACTATAACGTTATCGGTACCTTCTATTGAACAAAGAAAGATACCGATAGCAGTTAGCAAAGTAGTTCGAGAGGATTGGAGACAAACCATCATCGAATATTTGAAAAATCCAGATTTAAGAGATCAAAAACTGAGGATGCATGCCCAGAAATATGTTATATTAGGAGAAGAATTATACCGAAAATCCTCAGATGGATTGCTCTTATGTTGTCTTGATGAAGATAATGCGAAATTGGTTATGGCAGAGGCACATGAAGGTATATGTAGAGCCCATCAAGCAGGAATCAAGATGAGATGGCTGTTAAAAAGGTATGGATATTTTTTGCTAACAATGATGCAGGATTGTATTAACTATGCCAAAGCATGTCTTTCGTGTCAAAAACATGGACCGTTGCAGCATGTACCTGCTATGGAGCTCCATTCTATCATAAAACCATGGCTATTTAAGGGATAGGCAATGGATATAATAGGTAAGATCTATCCACCTTCTTCTCATAAGCATAGTTACATTTTATTGTCTACGGATTACTTTACAAAGTCGGTGAAAGCTATTCCATATAAGAGTATTACACAAAAGACAGTGGTCAAGTTTATTGAAGAAAACATAATTCATCGGTTTGGCTTGCCTAAGTCGATTACTGCGGACCAAGAAACAGTATTCACTAGAAGTAAAGTAATAGAATTTGCACGATCGAGAAAAATCAAAATTTTCTATTCCATACTATATTATTCCCAGGCAAATGGACAAGCTGAAGCAACTAATAAGGTTGTTATTGGACTGATCAAGAAGCATCTAGAAGAAAATCCAAGAGAATTGGATGTTTTACTGTCAATGGTGTTGTGGGCATACCGAACATCACGAAGATCAAGTATAGGTGTCAGTCCTTATATGCTTACATATATACAAGAAACAGTTTTACCGATGGAGATAACAGTACAATCTTTAAGAGTCCAATTGCAGAGCGAAATGTTATCCAAAGATTATAGGGATTGGATGCACATAAATTTGGATGAGCTAAACGAAGTTCGCGTGACTTCTTTGGATCAGTTGATTGCACAAAAGAGAAGAGTAGCCAAAGTTTTTAATAAAAGGGTTAAAGTCAAACAGTTTATTATGGGGGATTTAGTGTGGAAAGTAATTTTGCCATTTAATCTCCAAAAAAGGGAATTCGGTAAATGGTCATCAAATTAGGAAGGTTCATATTTAGTTACCGAAGTGCTTAATGGGAATGCATACAGATTAATGGATGTCAATGGAAAAGAACTGATCACGTTCTATAAATGGAAAATTCTTGAAGAAATATCATCCATTAGTTTGGAAAACACAAGGAAACTAGTCTATTCATTCGAAATGAAAGTACATTATGATATTGGTGACAAAGATCTGCAAGTCATTAACAAGTTTGAGGTTTTGGGCTACATAATTAGAATATAAGATAAGATCCCGATGAAGTTTAGATTGTTGTCCCTCGAGACACTGCGGGTGATGAGAATAAAAGTAGACGATTTCAAACCTCTCCCAAGCCTCTTGAAGCAACTGCCTGTACTTGTTTGAAGAAACTCCAACCATAGACTTAACATGAGAAATTTCATCTCTGAGTATCCTCCGCTCTACGCGATGATGATTGGAAAAGAAATTGAGAAGTTGATGTGTCATCTCAACGTCATCTTTAGCTTGAGTACAGGAGTCCTGAGCTTGAGCATATTTCTCTTTAGAGTTTCGTAATCGAGAAAACTCTTCCTCAATTTGAAGTTGAAGGGCGTCAGCTTCCACAATAATAAGCTCCAAATTCCAAATTTCCCTCACATTATATTCGAATTCATCAAAGCTAGCAAGGAATAAAGAGCATAGCTCCCAAACCAGATCCAAGAAGGTAGAATCTATAGACAAAAACACTTTGGATCTGAAGAAGTTTGTCAAATCAGTAACTTCTACCTTATGCCTGTGATTCAATAATAAAGCATGATGTCCTTGGCACAGTAATTCGTGCAATCGTCTCCATAAGGATCGATCACCTAAAGATGGTGGAATAAACAAGTTGTCCATGTTAAATATTTGTCAAAGCCCAAATCTGATAATGTTCAATGGAAAATTTACCTTCATGGGAAATGCGACATCTTTGTGATCGGGACCAAAGAAGCAATTGAGATGAAGAACCATGTGAAGACATCATGAACAGGACTGTAAGTTCTCAAGAGAGATTTGGTGAGCTTAGGCAGTTATAAAGATAAAGGATATGGAGCAGATCATGGGTAGTAATGCGCCAAAGTTTTTGGGAACTAAGATAAAGGCAGAACGTGGTTTATGCATATGAATAAACAGTTATCAAGTCGGTAATTTCAAAGAGGATAAGCGAAAAGGAAAGTTATTATTTGACCTTTACATTCTGAAAGTTGCAATGGAACAATTGTCTTTGAGTTGGTTTAAATGTCAAAAGAGCCAATTGAAGATTAGGTTTAATCTTTGGTTAAGAGGGTTGAATTATTGATTCAGACAAAGCACAGCGTCGGGAATTTGTATCATTGGGATATTAAGTGAATGTAAAGGAGACCAAAATCTAGCAAGCGAGTCTTTCAATTTATTTCCATTTGGCCAATAGAGCTTTGGCCTCAATTACAAAATCTCTCAATTCGGTCTCAAGCCTATAGTTTTCATCCATGATTTCTGCTCTCTTCTTTTCATGGACCCTGACCATTCCAATAGAAGCATCAAATTCTTTCTCCAAATCCCAACACTACTTCATTTTGCGCCTGAGTGTAGGACAAAAGGTCGAAACTATGAGCTTTTGTTCTTCTAATTGGGTAGTCACCATCCTCAACTTTGCCTCAAGCTCTTCTTTCCTGGCTTCTAAGCGTTGAAGTTTGCTCTCTTCAACTTTAAAATTGTTGTAAAAAAGACGAGTATCTTCACGCTTACGGGCTAACTCCTCTTGGATTGCCAGTCCTCGGTTTTCCCCAAAGAGAAGGCGGGGGAGTTGATCAAGGTTGACTCTTATTATGCTCACAGCATCCACGAAGCCAATAGCGAAGAGATCAATCTTATCTTGGAAAGGCTCAAATAATACAAAAGATGGATTACCAGAATATACTTCCTGAAAGAGAATCCTTGCCTGGCGTTTCTTATCGAAGTCATTGATCAATTTGCCATAGCCAGGTTCCAATAAGTTAAGGAGCTTTTCCCATTTAGCTTTGGCTACTTCTTTGGGAATTTCGGCAGACATTGATAAAGTTGGGGACCCCTGAAGAATCAGGAGTTGTGGAAGAGTTGGGATGAGTACCTGCTAATATCCTTTCCATTTTTGCCTGTTCAACTTGAGAAAAAAATTTTATCTCGGCAGGAGGACTAAGTATAGCACGAGATGTGGAGGGAGGCAAAATAGTAACTGTATAAGTAGCAGGTAGTAATGATACACTTAATGCTCCTTCAGAAATTGGAGTCTCTTGAAGCACAGGAATAGACTCATCAGTAACTGCAAATGTTGGCCTATGTATATTAGACGACAGCATAAAATCTTGAGTCAAACAAAAGGTAGTAACATTTACCGATGAGAGATGAAGGAATATCTTTTTCAGATCCTACAACAAGGGCAGGAGTATCCTTTGGTGGTATACTCTCTTTCGGATTTAGAACAGAGGGTTGTTCTTGAACCAATTCATCCTCTGTCAAAGGAGCAAGAATCATTAGTAAAGGATTGGAAGCTGGTGGGGCAGAAGCCTTGCTAAGAAGAGAAACAGGAGAAGCAGCACTAGGCTGATAAGTCTTAAGAGTTCATGGATTAATCAGAAGATAAACAAATTAGTGCTGTAATAACCTCCAAAAGTAAAGCATGAGAGTTACCTTTTAGAGTGTGTGACTTTATCATAGCTCGAAATGTGGGTTCTGGAGATTGACGCACTGCTGGAGAACTTTCTGGAGATGACTCTGAGGATCGAATAATCACTCTCCTAACACTACGCTTTGCCGGTACTTTCTTTGGAGCAGATGAGTCTGAAGCTTACCTTTTCTTGCTCACTATAAGAATAAAAAGTTAGATTGAAGACTGAGTATCAGACAAAATATATGAATACGAAAAGGTAGAATCAAGTTACCTTTAGAAGACTATGTTGGTTTAGTTGAAGGCACACTTGCAGCTTCAATTGCTTTTGACGCTGTAAGAGGAATAGTATCTCTTATCTTCGAAAGAATATGATCTAGAGGATCAGAAAACACAGTCTTTCGATAGCCATCCCACCAGAGGTCGAAATCAGCTGAAGAACGATCGAGATATCCAGTAAATTCGGCAACACGAGATAATCGATGAATACCCCGTACCAGTGTGATTAGCTCAATAAAAGGTTGATTTTCTTTCAGCTTGCAAGATATTTTATCAAAGGAAGTATAGGAGAAAGTATAAAGGGCTGGAACAGGAACCCCTTGAATCAGCCCAAGCTGTCTAGCACAGTATTGGAGAGAGTAAATTTCAAAACCAGCAACGAATCTACCTTTTGTTAAAAATCTTACAAGAAGATCAACAGAAGTCAGAACAGTCAGCTAGAAGTCACTCCTATTTTTCTGGAAAGCAAGAAGGTAGGACTTGAATTGGGGAATAAAGAAAGGAGAGAAGGAATAAGGGTTCTCTTCCACAGAATAGATTTGAGAAATAAAATACCGAAGATAAGAAGATGCTCTTCAGAAATAGGGATTAATTTCCTACTCAAGGCCTAGCAAACTGGTTGGTCAGGAATAGAAATCGAAAGGGGTTGGATAACTTGATCCTTAGAAAATCAGATAGGGAAATAGAAAGCCGCCCATGCTTGAAAAAGCCAAAGAGAACCACCAAAAACCCCACTAACTTCTTCTGAAGCAATGGAGGAGGAAGCGTGGGCTAAACCCCGATATAGCAAGGCTAACATGGTTTTGCCCAGAGCAAGCGAGGTCCCTGATGCTAGAGCGGAAGCAACAACAACAAAATCATTCGAAATCTTAACTATAGGGTGGCAGAAAAGGAATTTATAGAGCCGGTACAAAAGAAAAGCAGCATGCTTCTGGTCGGTAACTATACTCTCCTTCTTGAAGTACTTTTTTATGAATGTCTCATAGGCCATTTCAGAATCAGATAATTTATTAAGCATTGAGCGAGAATCTGGAGATAGGGTAGATGGGTCTGTACCTAAAGGAGAGAGCCCAGTAAGGTAGTATACATCAAGTAAAGTTACTGACATAGAAGAGAAAGAGAAAAAGAAGCAGTTAGTGGAAGTTGACCAAAAGTAAGACAATACTCCGATCAGTTCGTGATTCAAATAGTAATCAAAGCAGCTAAGACGTAGAGCATTATGAATCGAAAGAGTATCCCAAAAAGGACCCTTAGAAAGAAGGAGTCGAAGATACCAATGGTAGAAAATTGGCTCAAAGTCGAAAAAAGCCTTAAGACAGGGGGACGAAAGTGCCACTGATATGCCAATATAGATGACTCGTGGACTGGAAGCACCTCAAATTGATGACGTGGGAAGTGACTTGATAGGTATTTTGGAACAGAGAAATGATTGTGAACTGCTGGACCAAAGATGTAAGAATTCTTGTAGTCATTCTTCACGGAGAGCAGATGAAATTTTTCGTTGAAATCTTCGGAATCTCGGAATAAATGGTAGCGATCAAGGGCGTCTGATACAAAAAACGAAAAAGTTTGATCCTTGGAAGCTTTGGAAGCCATTGGGTTCAGACAAATATCGAGAGAGAATACAAAGAATAGAAAAGTTGCAGAGAGTCGAGAAGGTGAGAATACAAAAGAATGAAAAAAGGAGCGATTTTTATAAGAAGTGTTTTGAAGACGAAAGGGCAAAGCGTGCGAAGCAAGGTGACGAAGCGACAGTAAGAATAAAACGTAAGTGTCTTTTCTTTTGGCATTTAAAAGAATTAAAAGTTCTTTTAATCATTTTAAAAAGGGGCATCTGTTGACACCAAAATAAGAATCGACATAAATGTTGAGTCGACTTTAATGCCGAATTTAGTGTCTAATGGAAATCAGTTATCTTCCGAAATACGTTTGGACAAAATTCGAAAACATATTGAGAAGTAGGCGTGAATGGCATCATGTCCTGAATTCGGTAACTGATGAGAATATGTATATTTACCGAAACATGAAAAGTCATAGTTCGGGACATTGGAATATTTATGCTTCAGGATGTTGACCTTGTCCCGAAATTCGGGAAGTTTACATTTCGGGAATATACTGCCATTATAGAAAAGTGGTAAAGATAGATCATAGCTCAGTCACGTAAATCACGATAGCAAGAAGTGATGAGCGAAAAGCGGGGATAGTGAGCACGAGCATATTGTGGGAAGTTACTTGTCCAGATTTGAAGTCAACCCAGCGGTTGAGATCAAGTTTTGGCGAATAATAAAATTTAAAAAAAACGTGATTAGAAAGAACAGTTATTGGAAGCGCCAAAGTTCAAAGTTTGAAAATATAGAAGTAACTGACGAGCAGTTACAGGGTAAGGAGAGATACAAATACTCAGAAGAAAGAAGGAGAAGAGGACGAACAACAATGCAAAAACACTCAAGCTTATTTGCACTTTAGTTTCTTTCGTACCTTTACTTCCTACATTTACAGCTTCCTGCAGTTTTAGTTAGCTTTCAAATCCTTTACAGTTTTCATAGGAGTATTATAATATAGTGTGAAACTTTGTTGATCTCAGACCCATTTCCAGTCCATTCGATTCCTAACCGTTCCATACAATCCTGTGTTATATTTTATTTTTCGCCATAACTCTCCTAGTAATCAAGCCACAGAACCTGCTTTAACAAAAATCGAAAATCGAAGTTTCGGTGAAAGGTATTCCTCATCGTAAAACGAGCAAACAACATACCTTCAACAAAATCCTCAAATAATTGAAGTATATATTTGCATCAGTTTGGAAAAATCATAGTTGACCTCAAAAAATACCTACTTTAGAAATTGTGATTTTGCAGTGCCTGGATCACCAAGGAGAAGTACGTTAATATCTCCACGCAGTCTGTGCTTCCCCTCAACATTTTTTTCTTGTCCTCCAAACATAGCAAGGGCTATTGCAGTTTTTATGTCCTCGTGACCATATATTGACCGAGCGATAGATTTAATAATCTGGAAGTTTAGTTTGGCAATGTAATGAGCAAAAACAATAATCTGCCAGGTCACATATCAGATAAGTGGAATAGGGATGATCACAATGACGTACCCTTTCACCTACTCTGGGGTCTTTAGCCAGCTTTTCAATTTCTTCTTTGTCTTCTTGAGTGAGGTTGTAAGCAGAAAAGAGATCTTGCTTCTTTGCCACATAGTTTGCTTCAGCAACAGTAGCAAAGACAGGGAATCCGTTTTTTGTATTCAAAGACAGGTCAAAATTATTGGTATAAATACCAGTAACCTCCTGGAAGAATAGAATTCATTAGAAATCAGGGTATAATCACCAGCTCAAGAGAGAAGTTGAAGATGACTGTACAATTTCTTCCCCAGGGCGGGCACAATCAATGAGATCATTTAGCAGTATCACTTCCTTGTATCTGTGAAGCCGACCAGCAGGAACAATTCCAGGACTCTCTTGCAGTGTAAGTTTTTGGTAATTCCGGTAGATTGTCTGGAACAAGCAAGGATAATGGATATGTGAGCTCAGTTACGTAATTCATCATCAATATCAACTAGGCCCTATATTACTTTCTCGACTTTGCAATAATGCATCCTCAATCACAACGTGAAATATAATCACTCTTAATCCTATTGGCATTATCTGCAACATTGGGGTGAAATAAACAGGGCCACGGATCATCATTACCTGCTCAATATTGACAGTGAAAGGTCTCTTGGATTGGCATTCGGGGCAAGAATCAACCTTCACTTCGGAATAGGAATTCTGAAAGAATGGTCCGAGAATAGTCCCACACTTGTTGCAGTCATACTTTACCTGCTGCAACTGAGGAAAGACTCCGGAACGTCTAGTGACAACTCCCCCAATTCAAATCATGGTATTCATGTGGATCTGCCTGAAAATAATAAGTCATGAAGAAGAATATGAAGGATAAGAAACATCTACCGCATCATTGCAGTCCCTTCTTACCTTATATTACGTATCTGATCATAAACAGGTAGATTCGTAATATGAACATAGATCTTTTGATGGATGTTCCTGTACTTTTCATGTAATTCAAATACAACTTTCTGGGCTACTTCTTCCATGACTTCAAGAACAGGTTGAGGGGCATCTGCCAGCGAGATTGCAATATTTGGATGGACATATATGAATTCTTTGTAGTCAATCTCCAGACTACACCTATTGGCTGCAAAAAGGGATCGATCTATGAGGAAAAAAGAACACTGACTAGCTGGAGTACAAATTCACTGCAAAAATAATCCACCGCTTGAACAACTATGAATCAGTTGACTATTTCCTTCTCCGTTTTTACTAGTACGAGTAGGATGGGATGATTTACCTGACACCATCTCATTGATCAGCTGAACATATTCAGGCTCTCCACGGTCATTTTTGGAATTAACATATGTAAGTAGGAATTCCTTAAATTTCTTGGCAATGAAACGCCGCACTTCATCCCTGGTTACCCATTCTCTCAGTGTTCCCTGGACACGGTCCATCTCAAACTCCCCTTCCTCATCGTCCTCATCCTGCAAAAGCACCTCACAGCATTTCAGAGAAAGGGAGGTTATTTTGACCCCTAGAACAGCACAAGATATAGACACATTGAAAAAATTGATACACAAGAATATATGTGATGCAGTCCATCACCTCGTATGGATCATCAGTCTGATCAGTCATTGGCACATCCTCCCTTGAGTGTCCCCCTGGCGATCTTCCTGGTGGACTTGGCGGGCCATCAGTATCATCAGTGCTTCTCGGCCTATTTGGACGTCTAAAATCAGCTCTATGTCTCTTTGAAGGTCTATAGGTGTCATCATCCGTATATGTGGCGGCAAATTGAAGTCAGGATACAAGAATTTCTGCATATCGTTGTTCTGTAGTAATCATTTCATAGGGACTCGTCGACAAATTTGATTCTTTAACAAAAAACTAGAACAAGCCAAATTCCATTCTTTTACGAATTTGGGGAGATCTCTACATGTCAACACAAACAGAAGCTTCGATGTACTGAGTTAACACAGAGCTGGTGCTAACATTGCCAAACCCGTGCCAAATTTGGAAATCTGACCGCAATATGTTTATGTATACCTTGGTCGTGGAGAAGGTGAGGGAGCTTGCGATTATTGACACGGCCATCGCGGGCTTCGAGCTCGACTTCAGCGGCCCTACGATCGGCCAGATCTGATCCAAGTCCCTCTCGTCCTCATACGACTCGTCGAGCCCAAGCGACTCATACTGATCGTTCTCCTCCATTCTCTGATAATCGCTGCATATCAAAAACGAAGCGAGGAAAACACCGACAACAACTCCATCAACGAGACCGGTAAACGGATGCAGACTCGATTAGAGAGCAAAGTTAGGGGATCCGAGGAACTGAATCCATGAAATTGTCATTGAAAAGATCCTCTCCTTCTTCTTCCTCCTCGACCTCCTCCGGGTCGTCACAGATGATGTCGGGGTCGATGGAGGCCTCGCCGTCGGTGGAGAAGTTCTCGGAGGTGCGGCTGGTGTTGAACAGCAGCTGATCGGTGTTGAACGCCGGCAAGTCCGGCGTAGAGGGCGGGTTGCCGGGAGGAGGATTGCCGGAGTTGTCTCCGTCGCTTGCCATTTTTCCTTACCGACAGAGAGAAACGAGAAGCGCTGGTGTGCTTGCAACGGTTGTTCTGGGTGGCGCTGGCTTGGTGGATGAGGGCAATCTCTATCCCTTGGAGAAGGGGGTGAGGCTGTTTTGGCAGGAACTTTTGGCGCCAATTTGCTTGACGTGGCGATGCCGGGGGCGACGATGGGTCGTGGGTCCACGAAGTGGGCTTTGGGCCTATTGGGCTCTGTTTACCGCTTGGGCTGAAAGGCTCTGTTTCAACTCGGCCCATTCGAAGTTCCGATTGCATAAAACGTTCATATTGGCAAAAATACCGAATCTTCCGTTTCTGTGGAAAGGATTTCCATCGGTTGGCATTTTCAGTTTATTGACAATGGCCATTTCTCAACATTTGATTTAGTTCACGATTCAGAGGTTTCCTTCAAACATTGCAAGAGCGCCGATATGGCGGCAAACATGGTGTCGATAGCTAGTTGATCGCGTTGGAGACTAGCAACAATATCAAAGGAACAATGATCGCTCTTTGATAAATTAAAAAAAAATCCATTTTAGGCTAATGACCTGTAGGCTCAGGAAATGCTTTAATAACCTCGAGAATTAGATGAGACTGAGTTCAAACCAAGTGCACATCGAATATATTGAATTATTTGCGTTCAACGGTTAAAAGGTAAATTAGGTTGTGCACCTAATTGCTATACATGAAAGACCATTTCTAAACTATTAAATCAGGCCATGGATTTAAGCAAGGATAATTATAAAAAAAAGTCTTAAACATATTATATTTGTGCCAATTTAGTCATAAACCTTTCAATTTGGCCAATCAAGTCCCAAACCTTTTGCTGATTTACTAATGTAGTCCTTTCGGCTAATTTTGGCTTGAATCGTTGACATAGACGCTAATTATCTTACATGGCATGGCCGACACTGACATAAACGATCTTTACAATATTTTAATTTTTTTCCTTTTCTTTGCTCTTTCCAGCTGACCACAAGCGAGGGCTACTCTCACTCAGGCTACTATTGCCCACACCAGATCTTGCAAGTGCAACGATCGGCGAGAGCCGCCCTCAATTGGGCAATCATTGCCCAAGCTTGCCTGTGGTCGGTGAGGGCAACCCCCGCCTACAACTGACGAGTGTGGCCCTCACTTCACCTGCCACAAGGAAAAAGGAAAAAAAATCAAAAAATTGTAAAAATTATTCACATCAATGCTGGCCGCTCTACATAGGACGGCTGGCGTCTATGTCAGTGATTTCCCGTCAAAATTGACCGGAAATACTTTATTGATAAATAGTTAAAAGGTTTATGACTCAATTAGCAAAATTAAAAAGTTTATGCTCCGTTTATTTTGCGGAAAATGTGATATTTCCAGAAATATTTTCCAAGAAAATGACAAAATTTTTCGGTGTTTGGCTGAAATTTGAAAATGAACTAGAAAATATTTTTCGACATTTGGTAAAGAAAATCTTATTTGATTTTTTTATAAAAGACATACATTATTCAAGCGTTAGTAAGTTGCACATAAGCTGCCGCGGAACTAGGTATGAGCACCAAGGTCCCAGGTGCAGCCTCGATGGACCTTGAATCGAGCACCAAGGATGCTCCGGAGTCTTGATCTTGGCCTCAACCCGACCTCGATGGACATAGACTCGGCCTCGATGGACCTGGGCACTGGCACTGGGGTCTCGAGCTTGCTTTGATTAACTAGGGCAAGCGCCGGCATCCCGAACGCAACCTCGATGGACCCGGGACACGAGCCCAGGCAACAGGGTCTTGGGCACGGAAACTAAGGTCCTCGGCTGAGCCTCGATGGACAAGAGCACAAGCACCAAGGATTCAAGCCAGACCTTGATAGACTCGGGCCCGGCCTCGATTGACAAGGGCCGAGGCGGCGGGGACCCAGGCACTAGCACCGGTATCAATTACCGGTTTGAGTCATACCTAAAAGTGTGGGAAGGAGCAACCGGCATGAGTGACCTCCTGGATATTATAATAAGAGTTTTACATGCACGGCAAAAAGTTCAATTTGAGTCGTACCTATTGCTCATTTTGAGTCCCATTTTTTAGTATTCAACATGAACGCCCACATCATTATTGGTCGCGGGCAAAAACTTCGTATACACGCAAATTATTTCTAGAGATAGTAAAGGTCTATAGTATCTTTATCCGATTATGATTTACTAGCTTTACAAGTATAGTCAGATGCCACGAGTTTACTCCGTAAAGGAAAATTCACATATACCAATCGCCTTACTCGTGAAATCAAAAGATTTTGTAAACGAGTTGGACTCATATTAACCTAATACGTCACAACTACTAATTTTATGAATCTTTGATGATTTGATGATCTGATGATCAGGGTACAATGAGCTCATATGCATTCGGTCCACTCGACTAGGAAGTAGAGAATACGAGGTAATTAGTTTCCCTCTAAAACCCAAGCATGATGAGTCGAGACCAGTTAGCGATCAGCTAGTTCCCTAAGCGAAGACGTAGCTGAACCTTGCACCACCCCGTCGCTCCACAAGCCGACATGTAATGCGATTTTTCCTCCTCCCTCCTTCAAACGCTTCGCCCGAGCATCTCTTGGAGCCGCTTGAACGACTCCAACTTCTGCAGCCGTATCTGCTTGTGGAACCTCCTGATGAACAGATCCGCGACGTGGTCAATATCATCCTCGAGGCAGAACTCATCCCCTTCCTCTTTCGCGTTCTTGACCAGGTCGATCACTGACCCGCCCAAGTCGACGTCGTCCTCTTCCTCGTCGAAGAGCGAGTGCCTCAGGTCCGGATACTTATCATCACCCTCATCGTCATATCTGCCGTAAAATTCCATGCTGCTTGTGCTCGGAAGCATCTCGTTGGCCTTGGCCTCGTTCAGCACCCCGGGCCTGCTTTGGTCGGCAGTGATGTCTCCGTCATCCTCGCTGTCGCTGTCTTTGTTGTCATGACCGAGGAGGCTGTGGATCTTGTTGGAGATGGAGCTGAACAGGACCTTCCGGTTGTTCATCAGCGAGAACAGCATGAGGCGGCCCTTCGCCATGCTGGTCTTGCTCTTGATGGCTGAGGACTTGGCTTTGGCGATGGAGGTCAGGACGGAGAGAAAGTGCTTCAAGAAAACGGACGCTTTGTTCTTCATGCTGCTTTTCTCGCTTCTTCTGTTTCAATTTCTTGGCATATATGGTAGATGAGAGAAAAGAGAACCCTTCGGAGATGGACAAAGACAGAAAGCTTAATGAGAATGGCTTTGAGGATTCTCTTAGATCGAGCTGTGTCCGAGGAGGACTAGTCTAACTACGAGATTGTTGAGTGAGAGTGTTGGTGTGTGGCCAACTTTGCATTGCTGTGCATGGAGGGAGGCCTTGAGAAAGTGCTTGACATGGGTTTTATATAGAGAAGCCATGGAAAAACGGAGCTGCCCAGTTTGGAAGCGGGGTGGAAGTTGGTTTAATTGAATGAGAATAACAGAAAAGGAAAACGAAAGAAAGAGAACGCGAGATATGTCATAATTACTCGGAGTCACTTCTTTATTTCGATTTTAGGGTTTTCTCTTTTATACGAAACAAACAAGTATCACGGGATACATCACGATGATTTTTCGAAAGTCATTTATATTTCTCTATACTCGAGATCTGAAAGGATAGCAATGCAGACATTTGAGATTGTAATTCCCTGTCACGACACAAATCCAAAATGTTACGGCGCATAACAAGCACCAAAGACGTAGCAACGTATTTTGACACGATCATATCAGCAATTCGTTATATAATCATCTTAACACCTTCGCGTAGGGGATCTATGGACGGCGCCACCTTTTTCCTGCGGCGATCTAATAAGATTGAATATCATGCTTTTGGGTGAAGTAATTAAAATCACCTCAATAATTTTGCCTGATGGCAAAAGAAGATGCTCTCGCACCGACAAAGCAAAAAGCGGGGACCAGCCGGGAACGTGGCCTCCAATTTTACAGCCTTAACGTTGTTACGAAGATTGATAGCCTATTCGATAAATGAATGAAAGGGAAAAAAACAGGCATCTATCTACGTGTTTCCATTGTTTCGTCTTTTTTCCCTTCACCTTTCGGGTGCAGAAAGAAAGCAAACCGTGTTTGCTTTCTGAGACGTTTGCACGTTCTCGCAAAAGATGGTCTTGAGCCTAATACTGCAAGCGACAGCATTATTATATTGCAAGTTGAACCATTATTGGCTCCCGAAGTAGCTATCTATAGATACACAAAGAAATGACCAAGTAATCGTCATTTATTTACCGTGAGACTGACTGCCTCTTCTAAGTCACAGAGGATTGATTCGAAAACTTACGCATAAGCACTAATCATTCTCCTTGCGAGATTACTTTTCTTGCACACTCCATTCCTTTGGTTTCTAGTTTTAGAAATTTTTTAACCGGAACTAAGAATTTCACCGACGCTTACTATGAACTAAGAATTTCGCCATTGTTTTGTTCAAATAAAGAAGTAGATTCACATGAAATAAGATATGATACGACGAATAATTTATACCAAATTCTAATTTTACACGAAAGAAAACCGTTGCGTGTTGAGATGCACGCATGAGCTCAGTGTTAGAGAAGTATCACATCAAAGAATTGTTATAGTGTTGAGTAGTTAATATATCTTAGTTGACCCATAACTTATTGGCTTAAACTTTTGAGTAAAGGTGGGTCAACTGGATATGTTGACGAGCTCAGACTTTGGCTCATTCTTAGTGATCTCCTCCAGTAAAGGTATCGGGTTTCTATTGCGCGCTTCCAATAAATGGTATTAGAGCCGATAGTTGATAGGTGGCCCATTTCCAATGTGTGTTGGTGTTTGGTGAATATCTCAAGAAATGAATCTAGTGACGAACTTGATTTTTGGGTGAGCAATGGGCCTTCATAGTTCAATCTGGAGAAAGAGACTAGGGATTAAGGTGGGCGTTGATGGAGATTCAAATTGAGATATGTTGGTGTAGATGCACGCGTGATCTCAGTGTTAGAGAAGTCCCACATCGGAGAATTGGTATTGTGTTGAATAGTTAATATATCATAGTTGGCTCATAACTCATTAGCTTAAACTTTTGAGTGAAAGTAGGTCCAACTGGATATGTTAACGGGCTCGAACTTAGACTCCCTCTTGTGGCGATCTCTCCGTCTGAAGGTATCAGACTTCTGCTACATGCTCCCAACAAATAATATCAGAGTCGATAGTTGATTGGTGGCCCACTCCCAATGTGTAGCGGTGTTTAGTGAAAACCTCAAAAAATGAATATGGTGACAAACCCAGTTTCCAGGCAGTGGGCGGTGGGCGTTATAGTGTAGCAACACGGTCCTAATGGCAACCTTCGTGGTTCGATTTGGGGAAAGAGACTAGGACCATGATGCGGTCCTAATGGCAGCCTTCATGGTTCAATCTGGAGAAAGAGATTAGGGATGAAGGTGAGCATTGATGGAGATTCAAATTGAGATATGTTGGTGCACATGCACGTGTGAACTCAATGCTAGAGAAGTCCCATATCGAAAAATTAGTATGGTGTTGAGTAATTAATATATTTATCCTAATTGATCCATGACTCATTGGTTAGCTTTTGAGTGAAGGTGAGTTCAACTGGATAGGTTGATGGGCTCAGACTTGAACTCTCTCTTAGCGATCTCTCAAATGAAGGTATCATGCTTCTGCTGCGTGCTTTTAACATCGCACTCGTTGCAACTAATTCGTATTTACATTGTCGAGACCTTTTCAATTCATGTGGTGAATTTCGTAAACATACTCTCTATAAGAGATTGATGTGTCTATCATACACTCACCAATTTTATCCCAAAAGAAAAACCCATTTAGTGTTTGCTTCCACCACTATTCGTCGTGTCAACACCAACCTTAGACTGACTCTATTTTAGTCACCACTGTCAACATGACGCTCTCTCTATTGGCGGGTGAAGTCAAATTTCTTTTATTAGGGTTTTTTTTCTTTTCTATTAATTTTGCTTTTAGGTTGAAAGCTACCTTTTAAATCAGCTCTTGATATAAGCTAATCATCAAGCGTTAAGAAGAAAATAGAGAGAAAAGAAAAGAGAGGAGAAAAAGTGAGTTTTTTTTTTAGTGTTATCAATCTCTTTGTGCTCTAATATTAAGAGAAGATTACCATTATATTCCTACTTTTTTCGAAGTCTATTGGATTCATAGAGTGCTATTGTGTGGAGATATAGCCCAGGTTTGAATGAATTTCGATAACAAATTATCCTAGTGTGTTTTTTCCAATTCTGCTATTTTATTATTATATTCTGCCTAAGTGGTTCGTTTTCTTTTGTTTTTTTTTCTAGAATCAGTGTGCGATTCCTACAACACTCCCTCTCTCTCCAAATGAAAGAGATAGAGGTAGTGGTCATGGTAGCGATAGAGTCGTCATGCTAAGCAATCGCGAGTGCGAGTATTTGCGGCGGTTGCTCTTAATAAGAAATGAAATGCTACATAAGTTTATTTTTTATCCATGAAAGCCAAAAGTAAAGTAAAATTTAATATGGCATATCCCTGCTGTTAATTAAATTATCCACCCAGTGCATTGTTTTCTTAAATAAGATACTGGACCACCTAAGTTCTATTACAAAGATGGAATTCCCAATTCAAATATTGTGATTTCTAATATTGAGCTAGCAATTCACTAAACTCAACAACATATATTTAGTTTATTTGTTTTTTATTATCTCTTATTTTGTATTGATTCTGTAAACAAATACATGTGCGTGCATATTGTTAGAATATTTAAATATAAATCATTCTTTCATATAATAATTTAAATTTTTAGAATAGTGGACAGTGGTCCCACAAAATTTTACATGGTATCGGAGCATGAGATCTTGAGTTCAAATCTTTTAAAGCCCGTATCACTTTAAGTTTTTATCAAAGTTCAGCTTACACGTGAGAAATTCGGAACAATTGGCAATTCAATGAAACTCCACTCATCCTTTCGACTTTCCAGTTGATCTTCGTTACATGGAATTAGAGCATCCAAAATACTCAAGTGAGTAGCGATCCCATCATAGCGGAAAATATTACTTAGGTAAACTGCCTTGCTTTCTCCCTGACTAATGCCAAAAGCTCGACACTAATTGCATGCCATCAATGCAGCCGTTCAACGCCTCGTCCGTGCTAGCCATCCAACTACACTTCATGGAGTACCCAGTTCATGTCCTTGCACTACAAAAAAAAATGGATTTTGCCACGGAAATTTACAACGGGAATTTTTCGTCGCTAATTTGCGACGAAATTTGCAACGGAACTTTTTTTCCGTCGCAAATTAGCGACGAAAATTAATTGTCGCTAATTTGCGACGGAATTTGCCACGAAATAAAAATTTGTCGCAAATTTGCGACGGAAAAAATTTGCGACGGATATATTTTCCGTTGCAAATTTGCTACGGATTTTGCGACGGATTCCAAAAATGGTATTGCATTTTCCAAAAATTTGCGACAGTTGCGACGGAAAAAAAAATCCGTAGCAAAAATTTGCGACGGAAACAAAGTCCGTCGCAAATTTTTGCAACGGAAAAAGAATCCATCGCAAATTAGCGACAGAAATTTGCGACGGAAAAAAAAATCCGTAGCAAAAATTTGCGACGGAAAAAAAAATCCGTAGCAAAAATTTGCGACGGAAACAAAGTCCGTCGCAAATTTTTGCGACGGAAAAAGAATCCGTCGCAAATTTGTGCCGGAAATAAAATCGGACACAAATTTGCGACGGAAATAAATCCGTCGCAAATTTGCGATGAAAAATAAATCCGTCGCAAATTTGCGACGGAAAAGAAAATCTGCGACGGAAAAAATCAATCCGTCGCAAATTTGCGATGGACTTCTTTGCCCTCCGTCGCAAATTTCGAGTTCCCGCCCTAATTCGCAATTAGCCCGCCCTCACCCCCCCTCCATTCTCTCTTTCTCTCTGCTTCCACTTCTCATTCTCTTTCTCCTTCTCCTTCTTCCCTCTCCCCCACACCCCCAAACCTCTCGCACTCGCGCTTCCTCCCGCGACTCCTCCTCACCCATGGCCTCCGGAGCCCCGGAGGAAATCAAGCCAGAGAAGCAACCTGAGGCCAAGCCCTCGGCCTCCTCCTCTGCCGCGGCAGAGTTCAGCACGAGGTTCGATCCGTCCAGCCCGCTGGGGTTCATCGAGGAGGCCTTCGAGTTTGTGGCCGAGCGGAGCGATTTCCTTGCGCATGAGGCGGCGGAGAGGGACGTCACGGCGGTGTTGAGGGCGGTGAGGAAAAATCAATCCGTCGCAAATTCGCCCTGCTCCGCCACCGGATCGTAGGGCCGCTGCGACATTGCTGGGGGCCGCCGGTGAGAGCTCCTCTCCCCGGAGCCGTCCCCTTTGATCTTGATCCCCCCTGTCTTTGTCCGTGATCTTTTTTTCTTTTTTTTTTGTTGGTGTTTGGAATTATGTCTCTGTTTCGAGTTTCCATTTTGCTGTGGTGGGACAGTAACGTGCGTCGCGGTCGTGAGTGGTTCCTGCGGTCTTCTTTAGTTGCTCGGAGAGTGAGAAGACTTGTTTCGTTTTGAAGTTATTGAAGAGCATAAGAATGGAAATGAAATGACTTTTTTGAGCTTGGTGGTCGTGAATGATCAATTTGAAGATTGAAAGTTTGCTTATTTCGCTGGGCAAAGTAATTGAAGATGTTAATGCTTGTAAAATTGGTGGTCTGAGCGTTGTATTGTTGTCTGTGCTAGGGCCGGGTCAGCACCCAAGAGGTCTTTTCCTTGTCAAATTCGGACTTGGTGCCCGGGAAATATGAAGGTGCGTAAAATGTGCAATTCTTCACTTTTGTCTTTGCAGATGAAAGATCAAATTCTGTTATTCACGCACATTCTAGTTCCTGTGCTCTGTTGACTGGAGTGTTGCACGTAAACATGACTAGTGGATTTGGTGTGTAGGAGGACTGAAGCTATGGGAAGGCTCGATAGATTTGATTAAAGCCCTGGGCATCTATCATTTAGTGGAAAGAGAGTGCTAGACGTGGGCTTATAATTTCAGGTGACTCACTTTGTAGCCATTGTGGAACGTGGATGGAAAAGCTAGTAGTAAGAGTAATAATAGCTTGCTTCTTGCTGATATATCCCCCATATTTGGAATTTTTAGAAGCCCACGCCTGCATTTATTTTTTTATTTTTTATGTGAACAATGATGGATGAAGAAAAGTCTTGTTTGTTCTTTTCACGAACAGTAGTGTGTGGCATGGCCAATTAGGAGGCCAACTAAATCTGGTGCTTGGACTGGAGGCTTGTATGTTGTTAATTTTAGGTGCTAGGGGATAGAAGGAAATGCTACTAGTGCTGATAAATTTCATTGTTCTTAAGAGTGTTGCGTGTCAGAGTTTGAGTGTTATATTTAGGACGTACACAATGCTGCTTTGTCATTGCATGATGGGCATTTGTGTTCCTCTGTAGGAAAGAGATCACTGGAGTATAGCACAAGTTTGCGTTTTCTCGCGGCCATGGGATATCTAGCTTTTGAACTTTCTTGTTTAGGAAACTGATATGGTTGCTGATTTTACAGAGTGTTGAATGAAAAATTTCTGCACATTAAAATTCTGCTTTGCCAGTGGGGAAGTGTGCTGCGCTTTTGGTCTAGAGGTGCTAGGACTACATAACTCTAAGCACACTCAATGATCCAATATTTACTCTGTATTAAGCAGTGTTGAAGCTTGGAATTTAGACACGAGGTTAATATTTTTTTAACCTTCAAGTTTCGCATCAGTTGTGATTTTTATGCATCGTGTGATTAGCTTCTTAGGTACCCATATATAGGTATTGTCTCTCTGCATAATACCCTGGGTATTTTTACCATCTTTGACACTTCCATGACTTTTCCTAGCGGTTTGGACTTTGGAGTAACTATTTCTTGCTTTTTCCTCTGTAAATATATTTCGATCTATCTAAAGCTCAAAAGTTTGTAGTCCCTAAGAATTGTTCAAATCTGTTCTTTGAGCCCTTTGTGCTTTAACTGGGAATAGAAATGATGTAGATGAACGTTGTTGCAGAGTATGTTGATCAAAGGTTGTTTGCCTACTTTATACAAGCAGTTTGCTCACTGATTTGCAATGCAGGATTTGTGATAGCTCTAACTTCAAGTCTTCAACCACTTTCCCCTGAAAGATTAGCCTCCAAATGTAATCTTAATTGCTTCAAATGGAATGCCTTCCTATGCTAAGATGATGATCTTATTCCAAATGACGGTTTTGGTGGCTATTGGCTAGCGATGCTTTAAGATGATCTTAATCAAGTTCCTCTGTTTTGCATGTTTATGTTTGTTCATTCATGAATCGACTAATTTTAGTCTTTTTACAAGGAGGCTGCATGAAACGTAGGTGCGCAATGTTGAGTGGTTTATTTTGCGTTTGTCTGCACTGATTTCTATAGGATGCCATGACCTTCTGGTGGTTGCTTTTTGGTTGTCACGAGGGTAAGGATATTAAGTTGCATACTGGGTTAAGTTCCAAAACAGCTAGTTGCACGGTGATCTAATTTTATGTCAAGTTCTCTTCGAGGGTTGGTGGTGTTTTGGGTGGGGAAGGATGAGGGACGGTTTGAGATCAGGCAAGCTGCGGGCGAAACCGGAGAAAGATGAGCCTGTGTCTGGTTGACGTGATGCCGAAAGGTGCTGACTTGGGTGGTTGCAGACTGTATTTTCATCAAAGCTGTTTAGATATACAAGTGTGTTTGCAGACTGTATTTTCTCAAATTTCTTTTTCCTTGGCTAGTTGCATTCTTGTGCCTGACCTCAGTGATCTTTTGGGTACTTCCCTATCTGTATTTTTTCCTCTCTGTATGTAACGCATGCTTCCATTTCATGAAAAGAACTTTTCCACCTTCATGCTTATTAGTTTAATCACACATAGGTTTGGTTGATGACTGATGATCTAATCGCGCTGTCGGATATATATGGAGTTTGTTATAATGAACTGAGCTTTATGCCTTAGATTTGCGGCGCTTAGTTTGGTTGATGTTGGTTGCTTTTCTTATTGATGAGCGTTCTTGTATCTGTAGATCAACGTTGCTAATTTCTTTCTGGCGACCTCTCTTGCAGCATCCAGAGATGGACTTCTCAAGAGCAAAGATTGCATGAGGGGGGATGTTCGACTGCTTATTCTCTAGCTTGATCATACTATGATAAATCCGGAAATCATTGGATGTTTACTTTGGGCGCGGATGACCGAGCTTTTGTTCAATTGTTTTGCCCTATCGAGGGCAAGGAGGAGCTCCTCGAGAAATTAGATGTTCGACTGCTTCTTCTCTAGCTTGATCATACATTTTGGAAAATGTAGATGAATGTACTTCATTTTCATATTATTATAATATTTTGATGTTATTAAGTGCTTAATCAATGTTAAATATAAATTTCAAAAATTAATTTTGCTTTCAATTAGATTTAAAATTGAAAAATAAAATAAATGATTTTATCGTACGATCACAAATTACAAAAGTTCATTGTAAAAATAAAATTTCGTCACTAATTTCGTCTATAAACGATATTCGTCGCAACAGAATTAATAAAAAAAATTGTCGCTAAATTCGTTGATGAATAATGTTAATGGCAAAAGTAAAAATTTTTGGTAGCAAGTTAGCGACGAATTTTGCAACCGATAAGTTCGTCGCAAATTACTGTAAAAATAGCGACGAATATTTTAAATCGAATTTTGCGATTATTACAGTTCGTCGCTAATTTGCGACGAATACATTTTGTGACGAATTTTGCTACGAAATTTCCGACTAATTTTGCAACGAAATTTGCGACAAAATTTGCGACGAAAATTTGCGGCGAAATTTGCGACGAAATTTGCGACGAATTTTGAGACGAAATTTGCGACGAATTTTGCGACGACATTTGCGACGAAATTTGCGACGGATTTTGCGACGGATTTTGCGACGAACTTTTAAATTTTCCGTCGCAAAAATTTGCGACGACCTAGTAGCGACGGAATTTTTTCCGTCGCAAATTCGATTTGCGACGGATTTTTCCAAATTTTCCGTTGCAAATTTCGTCGCTAATCCGATGTTTTTTTGTAGTGTTGCTAGTGAGTTATGATCTTTTGGGCTACATCGACGGCTCCAAGCATTCATAACAAAAATTTGTTCGAGCAACACCGGGAGACTGGTAAAAGATAGATTCGATTTATCTACATATATGTTATGACAAATTTTTTTATTTATTTTGGTTCGCTTTAATTTGTTTGAATGAAATTTGACAGAAGATATAACAAAAAATATCACTTCGCTTTTGCGATTGCATGTCGTTTATAAGTTAAAAATGTAAATAAACAGCTTCTTCATTACCCTTTTAAAGAAGCAACCTAAGTCAAATCATACGAAGCAATGACTTGATCCGAGCACATGGTGCATTGTAAGTGAAAAGTCAAGTATACGATTAACTTCGTAAATACGATATAATTACATATGCATCTATCTCTCTGAAATTTTTTACGCGAAGAAAAAATCAATTGTCTCATTATTGCACTCAATATACAGTAGTTAATTTTACTAATATGTACCTTAGATACTAGATTAAAGTATTAATACCATAAAAAATCTCAAACCGGTACACTCGTGTCATATGCACCCAAAACCAATTTTCGTATCACAAAAAACCTAAATCGGTACACCCGTGCTGCATTAATCCTAAATTAATTTCCGTATCATGAAAAATCTCAAATATTGGAGTAAATGTGGTACAGATATATCGGTTTGGGGTAAATCTGACACAGATGTACTGGTTATTATAATTGTACCAATTTGGGATTTTTAGTGAAGCAAAATTTACTATTTCTTTGGGATTTTTTTCGTGGTAATAGTTCTAACATTAAATTATATTTAGAGCTTTTAGGATTTTGGGCCCGGTGAATACGCACTGCTCATAGTGGGCCCATTCGCAAGCCCACTTGGATAATGGGCCTTTCCCTAAATTTCTGGGCTTAACAAATTCCCGTGTTCTCTTCACATTCGGCGCGACAGTGCCCTTTGTTTGGACGGCGACATTCTCGAAAGCGGCGCGCCGGATATCGCATCTCCGGTCGCTTTCTTTTTTATTTCTTTTTTAGGGGGATGGTCATCTCCAGTAGCTTTCGTGCAACTGCTTTTGACCCTCTTTTGGACTTCTCACGCTTCTTTTGTTTCTCCTTTTGTCTTTTTCTTTTTTCAGCAGCTCATTTCTTCTTCTTCTTCTTTTTTTGGCCCATCCGACGTGGAAAATCTCGCCATTTTTTTTCCCTCCTGCGCTTTTGCAGCGGACAAAAACGACGCCGTTTCGGTCGTTTCGAGCGGAGATAAAGGCGCCTGTTTTTGCGCATCCGAAGGGAAAGAAGATGAAGAAGACGACATCATCATTGTTTAACAGTGCAAATTTATGGGTGCAATGTCTACTCAGCAAATTGAGCCCCAAAGAAACGGCAAGGAAAATTTTAAGGAGAGCAGAACACTTGTTAGGATTCATTAGTTTTGTTCTTTTTCTTAAATTTAATTTTTTTATATTTGGAATAAGTGAGTTTTTTTTTTAAGTGCCAATCTTTTAATTTCCAATATGTGGTGATATGCCTCGTTTTTATAGAGTTTAATCAATGCCCTTAAAACACCCGTTAATTGGAAAAAAGACATTCCTTACCATTAGAACTAACCCTTTTCTCTTCTTTCCAATCATAGGATTATCGAGGAAACAACACGTAAAAAGGTGAGAATTTTCGTAGGAGCAACGAAAAAAAAGGGTTGCTTATTCCGATGCGTTTGCAATGACTTCTGCTTTTGACTTTAGAATTTTGATAATTAGATTTGACTAAGCAAATCTCAAGAATAAGTATAGAAATAGATACCGTCTGAAGTTAGGTAAAATTTTTCAAGTAAAATTTTTCCAATATTTTTATAGAATTCAAAATGATGTTTTCTTTTTAATTTTAAAATAAAACCAAAACGAACGGACTTCGTTTTTAGTTTTTATTCATGCTTCGTGGGATGAAATCTCATTTAGCAAAACCACTCCATGCATAAAAAGAGGGGAAATTTTCAATTAAGGACCCAAAGTGGGGTCAAATTCTCAAAAAAAGATCCAAAGTGGACATAGTGTTAAATAAGGACCTAAAGTGCCCAATCAGTTTCAAATAAGGGCCCGAAGTCCCAATTAGTCTCAAGTAAAGGTCTGGGTTCGCCGGTTGGTCAAATGTTCAACTGTTGATAAGCACGTTACTGTTTTGATCACCAGAACAGTAATTTTTTTTAAAATTTAAATTTTTTTCTTTTTTTTCCTTCTTCTGTTTTTTTCTTTTCCTTTTATTTTTTTCTCTCTCCCCTCCGCCGACCATAGCCGGCACCGGCAGAGGTCATCAGCCTCAGGCAAAGGCTGCCCTCGCTGGCATTGGGCAAGGGCCGCCCTTGCCTGGGCTAGCGAGGGTCGCTCTCACCGGCGTCGGGCGAGGGCTACCCTAGCCTGGGTTGGGCGGGCGAGGGCGGCCCTCACCAGATCCGGCAAGGGCGACGCTCGCTGGTGTCAGGCAAAGCCGCCCTCGCCGAATCTGGCAAGGTTCACCCTCATCCGCCTCAGCCCAGGCAAGGGTAGCCTCCGCTGGCCTTGGCTAAGACTGGCGGAGGGAAGAGAGGAAAAAATAAAGGATAAGGAAAAGAAAAAAAACATAAAAAGGAAAAATTTTGAAAAAATTAAAAAATGTTCTGACAATCGGAACAGTAACATGCTTGTCGACCGGTGAACATTTGACCAACTGGTGGACCTAGGCCCTTACTTGAGATTAATTGGGACTTTGGGCTCTTATTTAAGACTGAGTGAGCATTTCAGACTTTTATTTTATACTATGTCTACTTTAGACTATGTTTTGAGAATTTGACCCTACTTTATGTCCTTAATTAGAATTTTTCCTAAAAAGAGGGAACTAAGAAAAAAAAAGGAAAAGAAAAGCAAAGACGAAAAGAGAAACAGCACGCATTTTTTGTTCTTCTGTTTTTCGAGACCCACGAACTTTGCCAGTTGTACCATCGGGGTCATCCCTCGAGAAGAGAGCCTAAAAACAGCTGAAAAAAAAGGGCGGGAGTTTAATCAAAAAAAGAAAAGAAATTAAAAAACGAGGATCGTTGATTTTTTATTAACGAGGGTCACTCATTACATTACACACTTAGCATATATAATAAAAAATATCATCATTTTCTATAACATTCATTATCACACACCATTAAAAAAATGCTGCGTTAAATTTTTCCTTGATTTTTTTATTGGACAAGACTCGCTCGTTAATAAATCTGAAAAGAAAGAGGAAATATAAATTTCGTAGGCTAAAAAGAGAAAAGCAAAATGTAAACAAAAAAAAGAGAAAATGAAAGGAATAATAACATGAATAGTCCCTGAATTTTCGCTTTAGTTCTTGAACTTTTTAATTTATTTAATATGATCCCTACATTTTTTATACGTTTTCAATTTAGTCCATGAACTATCCATTAATTAAAATTTAATGACTACATTAGTTCAGTGACTATATTGAATATATAGTAATTTAATAAATTATTATTTCATAATTATATTATATATTAGATCAAAATTTAAAGATTATGTTGAATAAATTATAAATTCATGGATCACGTTGTGTATTAGATTTGGGACTCTTTGTTATTTTCCCAAAATAAAAATAAAAATAACGAGACCATCGACATCGGCAGAAGCACAGGAAGCGAGACAATTGGATCCTGTACGTCCGTACCAGTGTCAGTTCTTGTCCTCCACCCTCGTCACCTCAAACAGCTTCACTGTAAATTACGTACGCAGAGAAAAACAGAGAGAAAGAAGAGAGAGAGAGAGAGATCGAGCTCGCACGCTCGCTCGCTCGCTCGTCCACCTGTCCTCCGACTCTCCAGCAGCGCACCCTCCCCTCACCGAGAAAAGAGCGAAAAAGGAAAGGCAACGAGAACGCGAGGCAAACATCGGCGATCCCGAGCTGCTGCTTCGCTGTGAATCGCGCCACGGCTCGGGCCGCATCTTTGCCATTCCTCGGGTGCCGTCTCGTCCAACATTCGCCCTGCCCTCCCCGTTGTCCCTGTCCCCGCAGCCCGAAGATCAGAGAGAGAGAGAGAGAAGCTCCTTCTCTTTCCATTTCCGGCCGAGATCTCTCGATCCGTGCCATCGGAGGACGAACTTCTCCATCGCCGCGGCGATTGGCGCGTCCTCGATTCCTTTCTCTCTCCATCCCGCCCTCCCTCCCTCCTCCTCCTTTTGGACCTCCGGGTAACGCGGCGGTGTGAGGCTCTGCTTTCGATTCGTTCGGTTTCGGCGCTTTAGATCTCTGCTTTCGAGGACGCGGTTGTGGTGCGGATTGCGGCTGACGTCGGGAGCTTCTTTCGATTCCGGCGCGCGTTTTTGTAGATCGGAAAGGAGGCGGAGCGCGTCCGGAAACTCTGCGCGGAGCGTGTTCCTGAGGACGCATTCGGTTTCCGAGCGCGCGTCGGCGCGCGTAAGAGAGTGGGGAGGAAAGACAGAGATAGGAAGAGGAGATCGAATGCGGTGGACATAATGCAGGACAGAATGTATGCCAACGCGTTGCCTCCTCATGTTTCCGATTCTGATCGGCGGATCATCGACGGCGGGCCGTCGTTACGTGTGTATCAAACTTGGAATGGAAGCAATGTGAGCTCATCCTCCATGCTATTTTGTTGAATTTGCTTCTGAAGTCTCGTTATCTGCACTTTGGTAGACAATAGTATGTGCTCTATTACCCGCCATCCTATATTATTTCTATAATTATAGGGGCTTCTGCATGTTGGCGGAACGAAACCTCTGTTGAACTGTGCTGGCAATTATGGAGGAAGTGAGGAACTTTTAGTTTTCGAACCTGCAAAAGCAATTCAATAGTACTCTGTTGTTATGGTAACTTGGGAGTATTCGTCTTCGGGAGCCCGGAGAGTGTTTTTGAGAAGAAAACTTATCAATTCACGGTGCACGTGGGTCTTCTTTTCCATCTCTGGCATGTTTTCAACAATTAGAGGTTTGGAAAGTGGGATTTTGTCGATAAAGCATAGGCAGTTTATGTTATCTTCATGTAACCATCATGGAATTGTATCCTTGTTTCCTTAAATGGTGGTACGGAAAGAATTATAACTCGGATGATAGTAACTCTGAATTATTTATTAGCCATACCCACAGAAACTTCGGTGCTGTGCCAGGTGGCACAGAAGATTGGAAGATAATGCCTGACTGGCTAGATCAGTTGATCCATATATGGTTTGCCATCCCGTGTAATTCATGGAGTAGTTTTAATTTGGCCTCCACAACTGTTGCTTCAATCTGCAATTCAGTAATGATGTATACGTTCCGCATTAAATTTTTATAGCTGCATCTCAGGATTACAACGAAGCTTTTGGCATTACTTCTAATTTTACCTATCTTTAGCGGGAACTCCAGATGGAATATTCATATGATTGCATAAACTATAATACTCGACTTTTTTTAATTGATAATTTACTGATCATAGGACCTGAAAAATTAGTGAGACAACACAAGGATGCGAATATTTTCCATTGGCTACTTTCACTCTAGTCCTTTTATTTATTTCGCTCTTGGAGATACTTGGTGGCTGTGCATCAAACACATCCACATGATTCTCAAGCCAAAAGTTTAACTGCTTCTCTTTGATGTTTTGCAGAGATTTTGCTGTGGAGGCAGACTTATATTTGGCCCAGATGCAAGGTCACTATTCCTTACGGTGGTCTTAATTGTGACTCCAGTTATTCTGTTTTGCACCTTTGTTTCGCAAAGGCTCTTTCACGAGTTCGATGACCACATAGGCTATTTAATCGTGGCTATAAGTGCCATCTTCACACTATACGTGAGTACTTCTGCACTGAATTCATTGCTTACTCTCCTTTGAATACGAAGCCGGATATTTTCAGGTCCATTTTGCAGGGAAGATCAACATTGAAATTCTTCCATGAAATTTCATTTTGTTGGCAATTGAATGACCGTAAGAGTAATTTTTGAATTTGAAATCTCAAGATGACACAAGTAAGGCTCGCTGAAACTTAAGAATAACGTTCATTAGTTTGATAATTACTAAATGAGGATCATATTTAGTTTAACTAGATGATGGATGGAATGGGTCATCTAACAGATTCTCGTACTGAATATGCTTTCATAACTGAAATGGCCTATATTTTCATTATTTAATACTTTTCAGCATCTGATCGACTTGTTAAACTGCAGATTGTCATCCTCCTTTTCCTCACATCAGGAAGAGATCCGGGCATTATTCCTCGTAATCTACACCCTCCAGATCCAGAGGATGAAGCTGATGGCTCCAATCTATCTGCAGATTGGCCTGTCAGTAGGATCGGTGGTCCTAATCTGCCACCCACAAAAGATGTTACCATCAGGGGAATGGTAGTCAAAGTCAAATACTGTCAAACATGCATGCTATATCGTCCACCAAGATGCTCTCACTGCTCGATATGTAATAACTGTGTTGAACGGTTTGATCACCACTGTCCATGGGTGGGACAATGCATTGGGAAGGTACGCTTTATTTGGAAGTTGTTGTTCATTCCTTTCACTCTTTTGAATTAGACAAATGAAACTAAGCAAAGAGAATGAATTTATGGTGAAAGAGTGCACTTGTGCCCTCCAATGGTTAAGTTTCATGATAGAAATCAGGTTGATGATTAGTTTAGGTGGTTTGTGAAATTGTTTTCTTATGGTATTCTGCTAGCTCTCCGCATTTGAGATGCCTTTGTTCTTTTAGTATAACTGACATATCAACTGCTTTTTTCTGCAGAGGAACTACAGATTCTTTTTTATGTTCATTTCATCGACAACAATGCTCTGCCTATATGTCTTTGCTTTCTGCTGGGTGAACATCAGCAAGATAATGGATGAATATCAGTGTGATCTTTGGAGAGCTCTTGTTAAGTCTCCTACGTCAGGAGTTCTCATAATCTACACATTCATAGCTGCATGGTTCGTTGGGGGCCTCACCGGATTTCATCTTTATTTGATCGTAACCAATCAGGTTCCTTTCTCTCTATGCTTACAGATGTTTGGCCTTGCTTTAGCTTTCCTCTTTACATCTGATTACGGAATAATCACTTTTTTTGTGCAGACAACTTATGAGAATTTCCGATATCGATATGATTGCAAGATGAATCCTTATAACCGGGGTTGCACGGGCAATCTTTGGGAGATATTTTTCTCCAAAATACCTCCTTCCAAAAATAATTTCAGGGCAAAGGTTAAGGGGGAGGCATCTTCTGTTTACAATTCGGTTTTGGCAGGGCCAACCATGAGTCCGGAGATGCCCAAAACAAGCTTTGATGTGGAGATGGGGAAAAGGCAAGCGGTTGCTGCTGAGGATTTGGAAGATATACAGAGCCAGATTGATAGTGTCGGTGGACTTGAGAGATGCGGAACTCTACCCCCTCATACAAAGTGGGATCAAAAGAACAATTGGGAGATCACACCTGACATGAGGATGTTAGCTGCTGAGTTTGGAATGCAATATGGTCCGAGCCCAACTGAAAGAGAGAAAATTCACGGTGACCAATAGCTTTTCTAGTCGAACTCCTGATTTTAGGAATAGGGTTTGTTATTATCTTGTACCAGTACAGATTTCTGCTTAATTAGAAATTATATTCAACAAATTGGCAAACTTTAAGTGAGATTTGGTAATGGATCCTTACCACTTGAAAATTTGTCTGAGAGTGATCTGTCTTAAGCTAAGGGGTTAAATGCTCATCGAACTCCATGTACTCATTGTACCATAGTGCTTTAGCTTTTTAGGATTTTTTTAGATGTCTCTGCTTGCAATCTGTTGGACAATCTTGGCACCTTCAAGTTTTTAATCCTAAGTCCTTTCTTAGTAATCATATGATTGTTGAAGAGGATACAAACGATGCTGGGAACAGAAGGTGCCGTTGCATGATTGTAACAGTGGTGGCTTGGAGTAATTCTCCTTGCATCATTTTCTTTTGAGGTACCTGAAGCCTGCAACTTATTGTAGCGATCATGTGTAGATCAATCAAGGTATCTTTTTTGAATCACATGCAACAAAGATGGATAATTCATGGGGAGGAGCATGGCTTCATTCATACTTTTTTCATTTTTCGATAGATAAGGGTGAAGCTTCATTCGTACTTAGTAACTGTAAAGCATGTGATTATGAGGCCTTACTTGCCGTTGAAATGCATTCTTTCATCAACAACAAGATTGCACTTACCGAGATGCATATTAGCCTCTAAAATGTAGTTTTGCTTCTTGTGGAGCATGAAAATCATGATTGGAAAACCGGGATGGTGCTATACAATCTCGTTACTTTCGACGTCGGAAGGGGCTTTGTGCATCTCTGTTCTTCTCAAATTCCGTGTTCTTTCTTGTCTGTCACAGGAAATCTACTATTCACTATTAAAAGTGCTGGTTTGGTTGTCGACATTAGTTTGTTCCAGTTAAGTATGTCATTTGATAGCAAGAAAAATTCCTTCTGAATACGGAGACAGAGCGACCCGACTCATTGCTACTCTTGCCAATATATATGTTACTTCAGAGATAGCCATCACGGAATGTGAACTTTGCTCGTAATTCATTCATCTATCGCGTTTCATTTCTTTACTTATGCATCTAATGTAGCCATCTCAACAGAATTCTATCTGATCCGGTCACAATCTTTCCAATATGTTCTTTGGTAGACCACGAGGATGCACCTGTTTGTCAAGCAATGCTTAGTGCTCTCGCTAGACAATTACATAAATCACACGTATAATGATTTGTTCTCTGGGCAATGAACTCACGACGTATTCATAGAAGACTCGAATTCAGAGACTGATACCTTCCCGACTTGTTTCTAACCAAGCAACTTGGACGAAAACAACCATCTTAGCAGGAACGGAATTACAGCATACCGATGCAGTCAGGGTGAGGAGGTTGCCGTCCAATTTACAGAGTTGAAGTCCTGGGGAACTCTTATTAGGTGACTCATAAAGTCTAACTCATCATTCCAAAACCCTTCTTCTTTTACACTACAAAGTAACAACATCGTATCAAGAACAATTACAAAATGCCTTTGCTCTCTTGAGCAAGTCAACCGGGAAACACGTAGCTTTTTGGTGTGAACACTTGCCCATATTCTACGTTAAAAGGAATGAGCCGTCAACCTCCCTCTCAGGCCTCCGGTTTTTTGACTGTTGCATTCAAAACAAGTCAGAAAATTGGAAGCCTTCGAGGAAGATTGAAGATCATCCTTTCACTTCAAAGTTTCTTTCAACTCGACTTGGCCAAACCATACCAACACTCACGGATTTTATATGGAGCAAAAGCAGGACAAAGAGGAGGCATTTGAACTCGAATCCCTTATCACCTTCTTTATCCACAAGGCACTTGTCTCCATGAACTCGAATTGCGCCACATAAACAAGTTAGATATATACGGAATCCATTAATCCATGATACACATGAATGAGTTACCTCCAGTGCCACCCACCAAAGATGGGTATGTCAACTACTTGGCAAGATTCTTCTATCTCAAAGATAGTGCCCGGGATAAGGTTTTGCTTTCTCAGATTGATGCCTGAATTGATGCCGAATACAATATGGATTGGAGGCAAAAGGGAGTCATAGATCCGAACATTTTTCCTAAGTTTGTCGAAGTTCGGTTTTCTTGCCGGGATAAAGATGATATTCTTGAGTTGACTTACGGGAAAAACGCGATAACTGTTGAATTAACTGGACTTGACCTGTTCCCCTCCTTCAAAACCCCATTTCTGAGAGGCAATGCTTTTTATATTACTGAATAAGAAGTTTCGGCTACTAAATCAATTTGAGAACCTCATTTCTCCACCATTAGCTTTCTATTTCCACACTGTGTGGACAATAATGCAGCAAGAATAGATGCCTTTACTTGTCGACGCTAGATGGACAGGAAAATGTCAACCAAGCTACTAATATATATCACAGCCTACCAACAAGACAAACTCAGTTTGGTCTGGGTTTCTCCGAAAGACTCGAGGGTATTGGAGAATAATCATTTGGTGGTTTTATTGATCAGTCTGCTGTTCAGACATGCTTGGTTTTGTATCTTAGATTACTCCAACGTGTTGGTAACCGTTGAAGTGAGTTCATATAGTATCCTCTCCAGCATGGAGTTCCTAATAAACCATCTATACTTAGGCAGTTACAGATCATTCAGGACGATTCATTTAGCTAAGTAAAAATGACTCATCTCTTATTTTTCAAAAGAACAGATGCTCAGTAGTCAGTAGCAGTGTATCTCTGGAAGATGGGACCGATAATTCAATATCGGAACATAAGCAAGGAACGCAATTGCTAGGGCAAGTAAGGCAAAGAGAGAACAAATAAAGCAGTGAACAAAGTTTTGACCCTAAAGTAGATTAGTCACCATCACCAATCTGGATGCAAATTCTGCAGGCCTTCAGGTGCAGTCAATTGTCCTAACCCTATCATACTGCCGTCATGACTTTTCTTAGCCCCAGTCCTTGAGTGCCCAACCGGATCAACCCCTAGGAAGTCAACTGTCATTTTTTCACCTCCTCCTGTGTAGTATTCTCCACCAAGTATGTTGCCAACATTCCTATTGTCATGCATAAAAAATGCCGAGTCGGCCAATCCGACCTGTGGAACGGGACCGGTGCTCGGATTCTCCACTTCCATCAATGTATTATGTTTTCCGACACATTGCCTCAGCTCCGTGTTGTTAACTACAGAACTTCCATCCTGCACTGACCCAGATGAGTTCACTGAGCCACCAGCTGAGTAACCAGAAAATCCTCTGTATAGTATTGGAGAGATTGTGTTATCACTTATTTTTGCACCCATTTCAGCAGCCTTCTGAAGCAAGGCTGTTGCAGACGTGTAAGCAGAGGTCGTGCTGAGAGAGGCAAGGCTGTTCGATCCGCCAATCGAGGCCATACATGCTCGGGAAGCTCTCACGTTATTGAAAGGATCCACAATAGTTGGGATCACAACCCCTGCAGAGTTGAGAGCCAGTGGCCTCAGCGAGGTGTCCATGTCGTCATTATTAAAGGACAAGTTCATCATACAGTCTATGTTTGAGGAGGAATCGCCTGGCAGCAAAGGGTTTAAGGCCTCTTGAGTTTGGTTTTGTGACATTCCTCCTCCAAAAGCTGTGAGGTTCTGATTCATTCTGTTATTTTCTTCTGTTGCTGCATCGCAGAAGGCTCTATGCGTGACGAAGCTGTCTTTCCTGTGAATTGGTGTTGAGAACAAGAACTTATATCAGCAATTAGTGTTTTTCCCAATCCTCTTGAACTGGAAGTCAAAGTTGGCCTAGGAAATTCTTGGAAGAGAAACTTGCACATTGAAGAGTGTTCTATGGAGCATAGAGAACTGCGACTAGGAATGTTTTACCTTGAGAAAATCGTTCCGCACTCGCAACGATACTCTCTTGTACCGCAGATTTTGGTATGCGCCTTCCAATCTGATTGGACGGCATACCTTTTCAAGCACTTGTCGCACTTCCATTTCTTTTCTCCATGCTTTCTGCAGTAGTGCTTCTTTATGCCGGTCAAATCGCCGAGAGCCCGACTGGGGTCGTGGTGCACACAGTTCAGCTCGGGGCAAATATAAACTCTCTTCTTGGCCTGTGTGCTTGGCCTCTGCTTTAGCTTCCAGGGCAAGTTGTGGCCTCTCCTGTGAAGCTGGAGGTTTTGATCTCTCTGAAATCCTTTATGGCACACCTCACAGATGTACCTGTTGGTCGCCATTAGAGTCCTTGGAGATAGGGCCACAACTTCTGCATCCGGGTCTGCAATATTTTGTCATACAACGAAAGAAAGGATGCTTAGTTTTCACAAAACATAAATGCTGTAATCTCTGCAGCTAAATTTAACTAAGGACTATTTAACAGGAAATAATCTTCCTCCCTGTCCTTTCTCACAGGTATTAGCTGTAGATATCAGCTCATTCCCATTTTTTAAGCAGTCATTAATGATGTTGAAAGACTCCCAACGATTCTTGTAATGGCAGAGGCCCGGAGGCTTATAGTTAACAAACGGGTTGTCAAGATTACATGTGTGCTTTGACTGAAAACTATTGTGATTTTGATGGAAGAGTTCACCGTCAGAAGCCTAGTTTGAATTATAGCATTCATCTTTGTAACGTTGTACTCCAAAAAAGTTCCCTCAACAGCTTTTAAAACTATGATAAGTTTGACCTACTAGCAAGAGAACTTTTTCTTCTTAATTCAACTTCTTGTTATGAGTACCATGCATTCTTATGGTGTAAATAAATGAAACACCTGTACTTACCGGGGTTTCCTGGAAGGTTCCGCTTCTTTTTCGATGCTGTCGGGGGTGGAGGAGTGGCAGCATTGCCGCTGTTCTCAATCATGACAGGGCTTCCATTGGAGGACTGCGAGAAGTTATTGGCACTCTGAAACTGTTCGTCATCTTCAAAACCCTGAACGTAGTTTGACATATTTGAAATGGTGCTTCGGTTATCGTCTCCCAGTGTTGGAAGGTGGGGAACTGAATATAAATACGCGATGTACAACGTAGAACTCGGGTTTTGCTGACAAAAGGAAGAAAAAATTCTGAGCCAAACTCGATGGAAATTGCATGGTCCACGAAAGTAATATTATAGTCTAATTAAGAAATTCCGCGATGACAGCATCTTCATGTCAATAATGCTTCCTGGTAAAACCAAGTACCATTCAGATTGAAACTGTAGAACTTGGGATCTGCTTGTCCTGTTTGGTTGTAGTAAGCAGAAGTCAGCTCATTTTTTGGACCGACCCTTTATATTTTAATGGCAAGAATGAAGAGTTCATGAATGAGTGCAACGAATAGTTCATTCCGTGTAAATTTTAGTGGTTTGGCTTGAGATCGATCTGAATAATCATTTACTTTATAAAAGCGTTGCCGTACCTGTCTCGGCATGAAGACCGTGAGATAAATATGATTTTGAGAACATGAAGACAATAAGAAAAGGGACACAAAAGAGAGTGACAAAAGAGAGATCCGTGTGAAGAGACAAGAAGTAGCCTTCTGGTGTGGTTTGTCTGAGTCTTGATTGTGAATGTGAAGACCTGCTTCTGTGATCATCCTTTGGATGCCACCATCAAAGGTTTGGAGCATATGTGCTTGTCAAGGACTTGTTGTCATTGAGCTTCAGGGTGGTTTAAACAAGTTCATCTCAGACTCAAAAGAGTGGCCATTTATCAGAAATTCTTCGTTTAATTTATGCTTTTCCGAGCCGATAACCAGTGCGGTTGGTACCGGATCGCACAGCGAAAGACGATCTTTCGGTGTTACCGTAGGATTAGGCGAATTGTTGAGGTGTAGAACAAAAGAAAGAAGTCATTTCTGTGGATTGAGTAGTCTATTAATCTGTTTAAAAGCTAGCGAAGGACGTCCGGAAGTGATATCGTGCAACAGTAAGAAAAGAGATTGACAAACTCTCTTTTATCACTTAATATAATCTTCTTTTCGCATTTGTTGGATTATACTGCAAATTTCCATCTTAAACTGTATATCAAAATATTTCTTATCACTTTACCAAAAAAAAAAAATTTATATATATATATATATATATATATATATATATATTTCTTATCTATATTTTGAACTTATGGAGCAGGAAAAATCAATAAAAATCAAAACTGGGTCGTTAAATGCGTGCAATATTTCTTAGGCTTTAATTATTCACGGTAGATTTAGACATTAAAATTCATTCTCATAATTTGAACTGAGAACAAGAAAGGGCGATGACTAGACCAATTTTCAAGCGCGGCGTGTTAGCAACGAGAAATCAAGTCCAGAAATTAGTTTTAAGAGAGAGATTCAATTTGGAAATTATTTCTATGGAGGGATTTATTTTCATAAAAAGAAAAAAAAAGTAGGAGTTTCTAAATCTTGTCTTATTTGCAGGTAAACACCCCCTAACTCGCACCATTTGTGATCATCTTAAACGCCCTTAATCCCTTTGTTTTTGGTCAGCATTCTTTAATCCTTCGAAGGTTTGACATAGTCGATGCGCGTCCCACTTACTTGCAAAAACAAGATGTAATATCATGGTAATTAATTCCGATCCCTTGCTTTTACATGATCATTAGACACAGCTTCCTCTCTCTTTTTTATGCTCTTCAACCGAAAAATAAGCAAAAGAAAAAATTAAAAAAGAGAAAATCAAAATACACGCAAATGGAAGGGCTAACAGATTTCACTTCTTTAGCCCAACACAAACCCCATCACCCAGAGCCCTTCAACCCCGAAAAATCAGAAAAAAAATTAAAAATTAAAAATAAGGATAAAATATAATAACTCCAAGACGGCAAACAGCAAAAATTACTTTTTAAGATTTACAGAAAATAGAAATTATTGATTAAGGCTAAAAATAGTACGCAGATGACGAGCCCAAATCGAACCCGTCCACGCCCTTATCCGAGACCTGCGGCATCCTCCCGAAGAGTGGGCCTGGGTGATCCGCGAACTCGTTCGGGTCAAAGCCCATGTACGGCCCGTTTGACGGCCCAGGCACGTTGCCGCTCAGGCCCTGCTCTTGCAGCGCCAAATAGCCCATATCGGCCCAACCACCGTGGCCCATATCCAAGCCCGACCCGTAGCAGCTGGACATGTCGGGCGGAAATGGCGGGAGCTCCGTCTCGTCATAGGACTGCGGGCGGGCCGCGTGCCCGAAGTCGGCAATGCCCGTCACCGGATCGTAGGGACCACCGCCGAGGGACCCGTCGGCCCACCCGGTTTGGGCTGGCAGCCCGGACGTGAAGTCCACGTTGCAGGCGCTCATGGAGCCCGGCGAGTAAAAGAGCTGATGAGTGGGGTTGTTGTTGTTCTTGTTATTTTGATGATGTTGTTCTTGTTGTTGATGATGATGCTGAGAGATGAAGAGCGCGGCGATGTCGCTGTGGGCCTCATCGGGGGAGACGAGGGAGGTGACCGAGGAGCCCGGGGGCATGTCGGAGTAGACGAAGTTAGTCCGAGCCTTAGCACCCCGCATGGACCGGGCGGCCCGGTCGTAGGCGAGGGCGGCCTCCTCGGCCGTGTCGAAGGTGCCGAGCCAGTGCCGCTCCTTGGTGGTGGGGTCCCGTATCTCCGCCGCATACCGGCCCCATGGCCGCCGCCTCACCCCAAGGAATCTCACTGGGGCCGCCCCGTCGTCTTGGTGGGTTTGGAAGGGGGGCGACGGTTGCTGATGCTGATGCTTTCTTTTGGGCTTTGAAGGTGATGGTGAGTTGACCGGTGATGACGAGTTGGTGAAGTTCAAGTGATCCATGATGAGTGAACTATAGTGGCAATGCCTATATGATCATGCAGAGAGAGAGTGTGTGGGGTTTCCCAGGTTGTGTTGAGGAGTTTCAGAACAAGTTGTGTTGTGGCTGTGACTTGGGTTTAAGGGCTCTGCATGGATTGAGGGGTTTAAATAAGGAGGAGGTGCTGTTATATAGACCCACGTCCGTTTGCAATAATTGTCGTTAACCAAGTTGTTAATTGCATTCCAATCCCTATTACTTTTGCATTAGTGATGATGTTTAACAATCAAATTAATCTTTTTTTTTCCCTGAAAAAGTTCAATACCCACTAATATTACTGGCTTTGTGTTGCACTGTGGCCAAAATAGAAAATGAAAAAAAAATTGAAATCGTTGCGATGAAATATTTGTGTTTTGGGGACTGCGGCCAGACACTTCTAGCAGAAGCCGTTAGACACGCATTAAACGGGCGCTCATGAAGAGAGTTAGTGGCTTTGAGAAATCGCTCACATAAATGACTTGAGCATTTATACTTTGCTTTGATGTCAACATTTTAAAGTGCCTCTTGAGGTCGATCTCATAGCCATTGAGATCAAAATGACTGGCTTTGAATGTCAGTCTTGGGGTTCCGTCTTCTCTTCTCCCGTGACCTGTCGTAGTCTTACTCGCAAGCTAATATCTGTACATCTTTTAGGACCCTTGGCTTTGAATGCATTGGCAAAATCTGAGTGAAGTCATGAGGTACTTTCAGTATGATGTGGGGACTATCATCATGCGGAAAAAGATAATGGGTCAAATCCAGAGTTCACATTGAACACCTCACACGTTACACTAGTCACAGATGTCTTAATGTCAAAGGAAAGCTGTCTTGAAAATCTACATATGAAAAAATTCAAATGCATGGTCCAGGCTTATATCCTGCTCTAATCATTTACTCACCTAATCCAAAAACCCCTAACATGTGATCACCAGAGATATAGTGTATGAGTGCAGAAGTGTGTGTGTCCCTCTCTCTCTCTCTCTCTCTCTCTCTCTCTCTCTCTCTCTCTCAATTCAATCCCAATCATAGAGCGTACTGAACCAAATCAATGCTATGATGAGCCCCTGCATGCTTATCATGAAAACGAAACGACCCAAAGCTTTTATCCCAAAAGGCCATCAAAAAGACTTAAGAGGATTCTTCTGTACCTTATGATTGCTCAATTCATGCCTGCAGCGATCCAATCATCAATCCCATATTGTCAGATGATTAAATCAACTGTCAGAAGAATCCAGCACCCCCCATCATCCCTTGTTTATATTAAAACCCTACATTTTCCCACCGACTATTCAGTCTCCCATTCTTTGAACATCTAAGATCGGTACAGAAGTAGATTTCTCTTTCCAAGCTCTCTTCCTTTTTATTCTTTTTCAAAGCACAGTCCGAGAGCCATGACTTCTCAAATGAGTGCGCCTGCCCTCACTCCTGTGAATAAAAAAGCTCACGTTACCCTATATTCAATGCACATTAGAGAGACTCAAAAGAGTCTTGAGCTCACACGAAGGAATATAATTATCTCAGCCATGTGCGTCCATTTCGACCCAAATACAGATGATGATATGTTCCACAAGGGCTCTCGCTGCTTTTCAACCCAAAGTTCGCTTTTTGATCGATTTTTGTAGTTTTTTTATCGCCATGAGAGTGGCTTTTCCCTCTTTGATTGTTTAGTGGATTTTGGACCTTCTTAGTTGCACGGTAGCATGGAAAGGATAGAGACGCTCGAGGGCAAAATTTATGTTGGGTTGCATGTGAGAGAGGGACACATAGGAAAAGCTTTCTTTATTGAAGTAAGCAAAATTCTAGGTAAGACGACCTACGGAGTAAAAGCAAAGACTAGAAGAGTGGTCGAGGCCTTTGACGAAATTGAGAGAAGCAGTAAGAAACAAAATGACGCGTCACTTTAAGATGTGCGCTGTTTTCCTCAAACGCTTCTTCAACCGGACGGATTGGTGGATAGGGAATATTAATATCACTCGAATATATATTTTGCTGAGTTTGCACGTGGGTGATGGCCATCTTGTAACTTATCAATTAGAGACGCAATTGGAGATAGCGATGGAGGAAAGTGTAGCGGTTTTCACAATTTGTTTGCTTCAAATTTACTTGGGGAAAACAAACAAGATAGTTTTAACTATTTTGACCGAAGATTGGAGCATGTATTCTAGAGATATAGGTTAGGATTCCCGTGCCTAATATATAACTTTATGGGATTGGTTTAGAGGAAAACGAATGTGTGTAGATGAGGTGCACGACACAAGTATGATTCCTCACATACCACTGAGCGCAAGCCATTTCATGTTGGGGTCACCTATCTAGGTCTCGGCTCGCATTTTACCTAGTTTATGAGGTCAATTGGGTATCTCACGATTTTAGAATTTACTTAACTTCGGGGGAGCTTTCTTATTATGAAAAGAAAAATGGATAACGCTATGTAGCTTATATTCAAATCTGAGCTTTCAGTTGGACTTACAGAGATTTCACAGTATTTCTACAATGGGAAGTCAAAAAGGTCGTGCAGTTTGTTTTTCTATAATCATTCATTGGCATTTGATAGATTGAAGGACAAATTCAAACCCTTCTCAACATAAGTCTTCAATAAGGACTAGCACAAAAAAGAGAATCCTTCTTTTGCTGTTACTTAAAGTCCAAGATTACTCTCTCTCTCTCCACCCTCATGTGCAAGCACATGAAAAATAGTGGAAATTCATGATTGCTTCGCTTCATTAAATAAACAAGAAATAAAAGGGTCTCTCAGCTTGACCAAAAGTAATTGGGGGTACAGGTAGTTTTGTGGGTTACTTTCGTATTAGCAAACTGCCTACAGGAGTCGAAACTCCCTTCCTATCACCCCCGGGCACGAGTGGCTACTATACCAACCTATCCAAAAAGTAGCATGTAGAAGTAAACGCGGGATATACCTTCCCTGTCTAGGAAGCCCAAGTTCCCTCCAAATCTTTTTCTTTCCTAGAGAAAGGGAATACGGAGGAATTTGATAAAGCTAACCTCGGTAGAGGTAAGAAGTCACAAACTTTCCACCTCCATTGAGGTTATCCCTCCCCCTACCGTTCTTGAGCCTTTTAAGGTCCTGCTCAGGATCGATGTATGATGTATAATGGTATATGAAGAATAAACTACTGCATTGGGAAGGCAAAGAAAACCTGCCCCTTGCTGATCCCTAACCTAAATCACAGTGAACATATATAGAAATTAGAGAGAGAAAGAGGGTAGGGTTATAGAAATTGGCAAAGGATGGCTTTAATTATCTCCTCATATTTAAACTATTCCATTACATGGGTCATGCAAAATAGTATTATAACCCCCATATTTTCGTGAGGGCATTTACTATGATTTGGTGGCTGGTGACTTATGTCTGACCAAAACTTTCCCCACCTAATTTTTCAAGCGAAGCCATTATAATTAAATCCAACGAAAATGGAGGAAAACTTTTTTTTTAACTTAATATCATACATGTATCGAGATTCGGTCGTCAAAATTAATTTGTGCAAATAATGGTATCGAGGGACATATTTGCTGCATCAATAAAGTATAGGAGTTAGGTCTTACAATAAACAAATTAAGGCTAGTCTATAATGGAGAAGTCCATCAGTCATGGGTTTAGGGTTTCTATGCTTCTGGTCCAACTTTGGTCAGTGTCTTCTTGGAAACAACAATAAAACAGAGGAAGTGAGGACAAGAATCGGCACAAGGGTTTTGTGAAAACACAAGCCTGTTACGGCATGCATGTGGCTCCCAATATTAACCTCAAGATAGGTATGTCGGACAACAAGATCCTCGGCTATAGCTCCTAAGTGAAAAGTCAGACGGTACGACCGATGAATAGTTGATATGTATTTACAAATTAATTTCAAGATTTTGTTACCAGGTATCCCATAGGCACAGGATAAGAAGGTTTTTCATTTTCGAAGCATTATCTTTCTCGTGTTATGCACGTTCAATGCATCGAAAACAAAAATATTTCTTTATCGAAGTCTGCTGATGAATATGTCAATTAAAGGCGCTCATTAACAAGATCCTTGATTTTGACGTGTTTTTTCTTGGTAGCGTAAGATCGATGCACGAAGTCAGACGAGACAAGAACTCAGCTTGCATCACTGGTCAAGAATCTCTCAACAAAATTACCAAACGCAAGGATACAAAATACTAATACAGGCTTAATATTTTTGGGGAATAGGAAAGTAGGTGAATGGAGACGGTTTGACATATTGACAATCCCCAAAGACTGGCCTTGAACAAGTAGAGATCACCCCCATCGAGAAGAAACACGACCACCACTTCCATCGAGTCAAACCTCAAATTCCGGGAAAAACCATGCTATTCAACGCGTCAAAGTAGTAAACATTCAATTTCTTTTTGTAATTATAAAAGAAAGGGCAATGCACGCTCCCTCGAACATCGATCCATCTTGATTTCTTTTCTCGAATTTCGTAATTATAATTGACTCGGACAAGGACTGAGAAAACAATGCACAAGAGAAGGCGTGCCCCATTGACAATGGTGGAGAGGGGTTGCTTTTTGAAGTTTGCGATCGCTTTCGGACTTTTCACGTATGCTTTTCCCACTTGCCCCAAGTTGATCAGCAATTCAGCAGACGAGTAATTCCCATGATTTCACATTACCGCCGCGAATGGTTCCCGTCGACGATCCTTCAAAATGGGAAAAAAGTACGGACATTGCACGACAAGAAAAAGTATTCTCAATAACGGTTACATTAAGATTTCGATCGACATGATTTTGAGTTCAATAGGAAACTTTCTCGCGTGCTATGTTACTTGTAATATATGGAACATCTTCTCAAATGACATTTGGAACAAGTGCCTGCACTCAGAGAACGTTTCCATGAAAATTGAAGTGATGTGATGGACATAAATTATGAATGGTTTTGAACCATTGAAGGATCCGTTCGACCAAAATGGAAGTTTGAGACAATTTTAAAATTTCGAGGAGAAGGGACAACTAGTTTTTTTCCCTCTAGTAGTTATTCTAGGGCAATAGCATAATCAATCGGATTGAGACTTCTGGAAAAAAATAGGTTGGTTATAATCAAGTCGCAAACCAGACAGAAAGTCGAGTCAAATGAACCCAAAACGGTAATTCTCTTATTCTATGTTCTTTATCAAGAGTTCAAGGATTTTATCTTATGAAGAGTGCGTGTGGGGGTATTAGGTAAAAGAAAACCCAGGTTGAGGACGTGATGAAATGTTGAGTAATTAATATACCTTAGTTGATCTATAACTTATTGCTTTAAACTTTTAAAAGAAGATTGATCCAACCGTAATGTTGACCAAGGTTTTTGCTGCATGCCTCTAACAAGATGGTATTAGAGTCAACTAATAAGTACGGTATCCCCTTGCTTTCTACCAAGCTTGTGGGCCAAGGCGATTGAGGTGGACTATGAAAGGTAGATGTTATCGTCACCAACATCTGCCACATTTGGTTGAGCCAAGGTTAAGATGCATATATGAGTTATGTTAGAAGTCTCACATTGGGAAATTGATATGGCATGGAGAAATTAACATATTTTAATTGGCTCTTTTAATTTTTTAGTGAATGTAAGTCAAACTGGATATGTTGATGAGCTCAAACTTGAGCTCCCTCTTGACGATCTATTCAAGGCAAAGATATCAAGCTTCTTAGATTAGTTGCACAAATATAACGAAATAGAGAGCAAATAGTTTACCCTTAAACTAAGTCTCTTATCTCTTTGTTACATCCCTCACTCGATAACTATTCATTGACTCAAACCTAAATTATCGATAAAATACAAGCTCAAATTATAAAAGGCCTCCAACATCACGGTATTCCCGTTGGGAGTATGAATCACACCCTTCATCAAGGTGGAGATTCTCGAGTTGAGATAAAATCGGCACGGAGGAATTGGCAAAGGGCGAATCTATGCCAAAGTTTTTGCACAGCACGACAAACGGGGAGCATTCAGATACTCGTCCTGAAAGTGATGGAAAAAGGAGGCATTTGGTGGCCAAATGCGGAAAGGAACTACGAGATTGCCATCCTTTTTCATGTAGCTATCACTCATCCTGCCATTGCTGACTCTGTAAACTCTCACCTTTTGTCCCATGTAACGCGGGAGAGAGACAGAGAGAGAGAGAGAGGGGTTGCTTTGACTTGTTCTACCGTCGAATCTGTCTCGTTTCGTGCCTTGAAACTGGAGATTCATGGGATTCACAATTTGGGCCCCCCCAGCATATTCCTCCTTCCTATATAATTTCGTTGTTCCAATTTGACCCTTTTGATGCTCAATGAGAGACCTTAATCCCTCCCTCCAATTTACTTCATCTTTGGGCGATGCTTACCATTCCACCAATAAGAACGGTTTAGAAATAAATAGTATCACAATACTCTCTCAGGTGAATTTGCATCAATGGTAAGTGGTCACTTAACTTTAGTGGGTTTTATAATCAGGCAATAGCCATCACCAATGTGTCGGTAACATCGGCACCTCGAAGGCAACATTACCCAGTTTCAGTCAAAGTGCCTAAAGGGGAAATAAAATGAAAATTTTAGTGCATTGTGTCATTGAAATCATGCCATTATATGTCCTATTGGATCAAATGGGGGAAATATTCCAAGTTAACGCTTTCCAAGGTCCTTTACGACAGACGATGGACTTCATAAGGCCCATTAGGACTGCTAGCCCAACCTCCGCTTAAGGGCTGGAGGTGATAGAAACTCATTTTTGTAGTTACGTCCCAAGCGCAAAACTGTGACCTCGTAAGCTTATAGTTGAAACTTGGATCGCGGTTCCTAAGATTGGCTCTTTTGAAACTCGTGCCGGGCTACATGAGCTCTCGACCTGTCCCGGTATATTTGAGCGGGCTTCCTCCAATTTATTCATATAAAAAAAAATGATTGCGCTTGGAATGGTTGAAGAAGCGCGGGAGAAAAATCGTGGCTGAAAATGATGAGAACTGCGAATTTGTACGAGAAGAAAAAAGGGGAGAGAGAGAGAGAGAGAGGGAGTTGAAAATTAGTGACAAGCGAGTGTGGAGAAGCCACGATCCATTCCTGATAATGCGAGGGTACTCACTTGACTATAGAAAGAAAGCATATTCTTTTATAATCAATTTTCGATATACAGATCGTATAGCTTCTTTTTTTTTTACACAAACCACCTTTAAGATCATCAATACACGCAGTAGCTCTGTTATTAGAGATTAATTAACTATCAAAATCAATTGTGATAAGCATGACTTGTATAAGATTAAGAATACCAAATTTGCGTACCACAAAAAATCCGTTATCCTCGACTAGAATTAAATTTTCGACTTGATTGATTTGATTTAATTCAATTTTCTTTTATATGTTTTGGATTGGATACCGTCTAAGTACTTGTAATAACGAATTTTCGACTTTCATACCCCCTCCCCCCCCTTTTTTTCCCAATGAACATCTAAATTCAGGAGAATCGGAATTATTTTTTTTCAATAAGGCTAATACTACTTATATTAAGATCGATTTGCATAATTAATGCTTTAATCGGAGCGGAGAGGAAATCATTTTCCTTTATTTTTCTTTCGCTTAGACCAAGCACGCTCTCCTCTATGCAATCATTTTAATGATTTTTTATTTTCTCCTTCTTTTCTTTTTTTTTCTTTTTTAATTATCTTATTTTTTCTTGCCTTTTTCTTTTTGTTATTTTTGTCTTTTCTTCCTTTTGCTTTTTCCTTCTTCTTCAGTCAATTGCCAGCCACAACGATGGCCAACGACCAGCCACAGGCGAGGGGCGACCTCCCGCGAGGCCAGCAAGGCTTGAGCTTAAACCTTGCCAACCTCGGGAGAGCTGGCTCGGCTCGGCTCGGCTCGTCGGAATCGGGTAAGCTCAAGCCTTGTCAGTCGTTACCGTAACGGCCAGTCGAAGAAATAGGAAAAAGAAAAAAAATCATTAAAAAGAGTACACGGAGGAAAATCAAGTATTTTTTAGTTCATTATGAGATTCGAGCCGAACACCAGCAAATATTATTATTTTCCGAAAAGACATTTTCCACAAATATTGCATTTTTCTCTAAACACACGGACTCTTAGTACATCAGTTTTATAAATCGATTTCGCTCATACGCTCGATCACTCTTTACGATATGATACGGACCCATTCGCGTTGCAGAATAAGATGACGGCGGAGGGGAGAAAAGTCAGAGATTCGGGGCATCAGTGGGCTCCGACCGGACCGGCCCATCAAGCAGACAAAGGCCCGGTCGCACGATCGACATCACGCCACCGGCGCATCGCGCCCGGTGCGTGCACCGCAAATTCCAAGTTCTAAGACCCCACGCGCGCGGTGTCGGAGCTTCATCATCAATGAGCGCACGGTCCACAACCCCCTCACCAAATCCATAATCCAACCATTTTCTCGATAATTCCATGTTCATAGCAATCGGCGTAGAATAAGGTTTTAATCTTTCGCGAGATAGTCTCTTTTTCTTTTTTGTGCCGATCCTTTTTCTGGGAAGCTGAACATCAAGCATCGTCAAAGTAGGTGGTGCGGTGCGTGGTGTTTTGTATTGCTGTCGCGCTGTTTTTGCGACTCGTTCCGTATTTCTGCCTTTGGTTGACTGCAAGTCTCTGCTCCCGGAGCAAGCGTTGGATTCGGCGCCATCCACCCGCGTCCCCCTCCGTTTCCCTGCCTCCCGAGGTAGGCCGATCGTGTGTGCTGCTGCTGTGCGCGGCTTAATTCCGACGAAACGTGAAGAATTTGTTCGTTCTTGTTTAATTTTGAAGGTGGGTTTTTTGTGGAGATCTGTCGAGTGTTCGTCAATCGTTTTTTTTCCTTGTTTTTTTAGCTTTTTCTCGTTAAAGGGGTTGTTTTGATTACTCGGGTGGTCTGATTTGACTTCTCATTGTGTTGGGTCTGTGTTGATTGCCCGAAGATCTGCACGGGTGTTACGAAGAAGCTGGGTTTGATTTGGTTCTCGAATGGTTTGTTGGGCCAATCACTGGAGAAACGTGGAATTAGGTGAATCTGACTCTTTGAACTTGTCCGAGGCAGAAATTGAGTCGTCACGTGTCCTCTTTGGTTAGATTTGCTAGGCTGGTTAATGTGATCACATTCTTTGCTGCTGATGATGATCTGACTGTTGCTTATCGCAGTACTTAAACCATTCTTTTCGGTGATCATTGGTTGGTGTGCATTGTCAGTGACGAGAATGCCACTTTGTTATTTGTGCGAAGCATCTGTTCTTAGTTGTTATCCTTGGGGTGGTTGTCGAGGCATGTTGTGGTCTTGTTGGTTCATAGTAGTTTTCATAAGCTCGATTTGCAGGTTGTTGAGGTAATCATTGATTGGTTTCTGAAAGTGTCAATCAGAACAAAAGCTAGACATGAACTTTTTAATGAAGAAGTCAAAACCTCTGGCCATCCTTATAGGAGTGATGGTTTGAGACAAAGAAATGAATGCATTGTTCTGGGACATAGCATTTGCACGTTGATGACATGAGCAAGGCGACCTTATATCTGGTTACAAATGATGGTATTCAGAGATGATCTCGAGGAATGTGTTATTATGCTCTTGGAGTGTGAGTCGATTGTCTGATGGGAGGATGTTTGAGAGTGCAGAAGCAGCTAGCACATATCATTGGAATGATATCCATATTCCATGTTCAGTTGCTTCTCCTTTTGTTTAGCTTCATTGATTTTATCTTTCTTAAATTTCTTGATAATGCCAATGGTTTACCTCTTTGCAGGTTTCACTCTTGCTGTTTTGGACCATCGGGTTTCCTATAGGTTTCTCCTCATTCATCAGAAGAACTTTCCCATTTGATTTTCGACAATCTTGGTAGTTTGGATCTTCTCCATGATTTGCCAGATTTCATTCTCCACCACAAGGAATTAGAACATTTTCTGGGAAGCATCAGGATGGGTGCTATTTGCTGCTGTCCACGCGCGGATGATATTGAAGAGTATACTTATCCAAGCAATACTATATATGGACAGTGCTTATGCTTAAGATTTTTCTTCCACCAGCTTTTTACCGGGGTATGCTTGCACCAAACACATCAGAAACTTTGATATTTAATATTAATGGAGAATTTCAGTATGTGTCCTCTGCCTGTTGTTAGTGTCGGTGCGAGAAATTCCTTTTTGCTTTTACAACCTTCCCCATTCGAATAAAGAAATTTATTTTTCTGAAAGTGACTTGCATGGGTGGTATGTGGAACTTGACCAGATTCACACAGAGTTGGAGATGGGTCTTGCAATTCTCAATAATTCGTCGCAATCCACCTTAATCCATATTCGGCACCGGTTCTCTCATAATTTATCCACAGTTTGGAGATTTTAGGTTTCCATAGTTCTTAACCTCTTTCAAGTATAATAACCGCACCTGCCTTTTGTTATTTTGTCTCCCAATACAGTACAGTGCCGTGTTCCAGAGACCTCAAGGACGGTCTATGACTGCCACGGCTCCGATCTCGACTTCTTTGGCTTCATCAGGGATCACTGGATCATTACCAGACAATTCCACGGCTGACATTCACCTTGCAAATCCCAGACCTGTTCCATATGAGGTCGAGCAGAGATATTCCCGCTTGCCACGTGATGGCTTGGTGTCTAGGCGAGAGAAGTCCATGACCCATTTCCAAGAAGAGTCACAACCACTCAGAATAAACGTGAGTAGTTCTGGTACGGAGTCAGTGGAGTTTGAGAAGAAATGGAGTAGTGTTGATCCGGAAGAAGAGTCTAAACTTGATTTAGAACCTATGGAGAAGTTGTCAACAAACAAATCTGCAAAGGGATTAAATTCGACTCAACTTTCTTTAGAAGATGAAGACGTCTGTCCCACATGTCTTGAAGGTAATGTAATCTGGTAATCTGGATTGGGCATTTTCCATCGCGTTAATCCGCTTGTGAGTTATTGTGCATACTTTCGTCTCATGCATTGCCGTTGGTAGTTGCGATGGAAAAATTGTTGCAGCTGTTTTTGCATAACATTTGCAATTGCTGGTTCCTGCAGAATATACTCCTGAAAATCCTAAAATTACAGCACGATGCTCTCACCATTATCATCTTGGTTGTATTTATGAATGGATGGAAAGAAGCGATAGTTGTCCTATTTGTGGCAAGGTATGCACCATTCTCATCCCAGTTACTTCTCACGCGGTGCAGTGACACCTTTTTTCTTTGTCCCCATTTATAGAGTATTAGGAGAAATAAGAAACAAATTTCTATGACTCGTTCCTAAGCTTTGGAAATATGCCTTGTATGAGGTCTGAAGTTTTTAATTTTGGAACATGTGAGAATGAAATAAATGTTCATTTGAATTGGATGAGCACATGAAGTCTCTTGTCTAACGTCTTTCTTCTTTTTCTTTTCTATTTTAAGTTCCTGCATATATGTATTTCTTTTCTTTTCTTTTGAAGTTCGTACATATGTGATCAATGCATGGTATATATAACTTCAAAAACGGTTGCCTACTCTCTCATTTTAGTAATGAAATCGGGACCCTTTTTTCCTCTGTGTAGAGCTTATATATGTATCATCATCATCGGCTTCACCTTTGCTTGCAACATTTTTTTGGTCGTTTCTTGAGACGCATCTTTTGCTCTATCGAGTTTATCATCTCCATTGAATCCTTATCTCACCACTCTTCTTTCTTGAATCTCAGGAAATGGAGTTTTGTGAAAGCCCTTAGCGCCGTATCATGTAACCACTGGTTGTCACAAAGATCTAAAAATGTACACAGATTAGTTGGGTGTGTGTTCTGTAAATAAAGGTTCTCTTGCCCCCGTATGAAATGGGCTGTGGGGAGGAAATGGTGGTCTCTGGATTGTACATCACATGTTATTCCTGATATGATGCTCTATCTTCTTTACTTATGTATCGGTCTGCCGATTTAAACTAATGCCAAATCGAACCAGAACTGTTATGGGATCAACGGATAACTCAGTAATAGCGATTTTCATCTAACGTTGAGATTGTAAAGAATAACTAGAAGGTTGCCTTAAGAAGCAAAAAAAATTGGTCATTTGTGGCTGCTGAACAAATACCCTCTCTCTCTCTCTCTCTATCTCAGTCTCTCTCAGTGTTGTTTGATATGTTGTAGTTTGGTGCAATGACATTGATGTACAAACTATCGGAGTGACTATGAAAGGATACCAAAAAATGCAAGAGCACTGAACAGTGGACAGACAGACTACAGAATCACAGAGTTGCAGAACGCCACTCTACAGACGGTGGTTCGCCCACTTCGCATCTTATCTTTCAATCCCTCGGAAATGCAATACAGAGGCGCGTGGCCGCTCGAATCGACTATTTACGCCGTGTTTCGATATGCTCATTTTTTTTTTTACGGGATAGGGTAAGGAATTCAGGCGGACTGGGAATTGGGGTATGCAAGGTCATGTTTAATCACGTCCGGTGTTTGGCAGGTCAATTTGGAATTTTGGAGTAATTGAAATGAGGAGGCTCAAAATCAGGGCTTAGAAAAGTGACAGAAGGACATGCAGCGAGTTCCATATCTGTACAATGCTCCGATTAACGTTCCATATCTCATGGCTATTGAATGATCATGTTCTCCACTATGAATGACTCTTCAAACCCACACCTACGTGCCATGCAGTCCTGGTCTGAATTTTGTCATGCGCATCACTTTCGAATTTTTTCGTTAAACAACATGAATTAGTCGGTTTAAGTACTTGGAAAACGCTTAGGGATCCATCCATTTCTAGGAAAATGAATGAATTTAGAAAATATTTTCCGAAAAAAAATTGTTTGCATCGCCTGCAAAAATGAACCAACGAAAAATATTTATCGTCCACAAAAATATTTCAAAAATAAATCCCTGCCGATAATGGAAACATTTTTCATCAATTAATAATTTCAAGTGATAAAAGCAATTATTTTTTTGGAATTGTGTTTTCCAATGGAGCCTCTGCAAGGCAAACGAGTTTAAAAACTGGCCTAGACAAGACAATCCACACCAATTCGAAAGAATGCTATGCTGGTCTCCGGTCCTTTCTCAAACATTCAAATTTTCGTTTTCAAATGGCGGTCGAAATTCGTACCATTCGACAAATGAATTTGCACAAAGATGCAAAATAGATTTTGTCACATCCTAAATAACTAAACCTTCGAATAAATTCAAGTTTTCCTAACTTAACTCCTCTATAAAGCGTTCTAGGCAGCATCTTTCCACCAATTTTGCAAATTCTGAGCTTTCATTTTATCACGGGATTCTACAAAATTGACCGACTCAAGAGTGTATGTGCTCGATATTCTTTTTTTATTATTATTATTTTTATTTTCTAGTTTATTTTAAGAATCTCTGATATCTCCGCCCACCGATCTGAGCCTAACCAGATCCTGATTTTTATTTTTGATTTAACTTTATCGAATAATCCCAAAGCGACTCGACCATGAACCCAAACTGAGTCGACTCGACTCGACTCGAGCTATAGGCTATATAGGCTGGCGCGGAGCCGAGGGGCGGGGCCTCGTGTGGGGTGCTTTTGCTTTTGTCGTCGTCGTCGTCCTGCTCGCGCGAGCCCAACTTGCCGCTCCTCCACATGTTTTTACAGCGCTTCTTTTCATTTTGAAAAAACAAAAAACAAAAAATTCCACCGCAAAGCCACGTCCCACGACAATACCACCTTGGCCCTCCTCGGCTTAAGTCCCACAGTTTCTTTTTTTGCCCCCCATCGAAGCCCACATTATTATCTCTAATAAAAGACTTTTTGTTAACGAGTTGCTCGTGAATTGTTTATTGAATAAAGATTATTATATCGACAGAAGAATTCTTTAATTTCAAAAAATCAATGCATGCAAGAACAATAGTGGGGTCGGTCTCTCAGCCACTCTCTTTTGTGAAGTCGGGCCCCTTGGACAGTTCATTTGTCCTGTCCGTGTTACCACCAATATTTGCTAGATTAAATTCCCGGTGGCACCAATGCATCGAATTTTTTTTTTTTGGTCGCTAAACCTCCGAGCTCATACTGGCGTAATAAAAATAATATGTCCACCACAAAGGATTTTGAACTTTGCTAATTGTGCAACTCTTTTTTTCGTGCCACCAATATTTTAAAAATTCATACCAACTTGACATAAATTGAAAGTTTTGGGCATTGATGAAAGTGGAAGACGTAATTTAGAATGCTTTTTTTTTGTGGTATTAGTCCATGATAAAAGGAATTAGTTTTGGATCACAACGAGGAGGGAGTGTTAGCGCTGGACCATTTATTTTGTGTTGAAATTTTTTTTGCCCAAAATCCAGCTAATATTAACAGCCCCGTGATTTGTGGCCAGAGATCCTTTTGCACTTGACCTCTCTAAACCATCGGTCGTCTGATCCTGCCATCTTCAACGGCTCGGCTCGGCTTTGGAACCCCGTCCTTTATATATAGACGCTTGGCACTGGAGCGCTTACTGTCACTCTCAGTCTCGTCGGGGGCAGCAGATTACATGATGGATTCACTTTTCTGAAGGACAAGCCTTTTCATCTCATCTCTCTCTCTAGCTCGCGCTCCGGCTGGCATTTCGGATCCACATCAGGTTCGACGCCTTCAATCTCTTAGCTCCGTCCCTCGATCCTTTGTCATCTGATCGTTGTCGTGGAATTCGTGGAAATCGATGGTTCTTTTCCATGTCCGCGTCGCCATTTTGTTTTTTTTTGCAACCTCCCCCCCGCATCGTCCTCGTGTAGATTAGCCAGGCTCAATTCTTGGTGGAGATCAGAGAACCCTCTTGCCTGTTGAACTAAGTCGATTCGGACTGATTAATGGCACGGTTGACACGCTCGCCACCTTTGCCTTGCGTCAATCTCAGCCATCTGTGTTTTCTTTGAGCAACTCTCTTTTAAGGTTTCCCGGTTGCGTCTTTCCTGACCCTTTTACGGTGGATTTTCGATCTGATGGGTGTGATGGGTTGTGGGTAGGAGGTATTTTCGCGGGTATGGCCCAAATTTACGTTATTTTGCTCCGTACTGAGCAGTCGCGTTCTAGATTTTTCGTCTAAATGGCTGCGGATTGTGTGAGCTCATGTGGGGTTTTGTTTCAGCTGAACTGATTGAATTCGGATCAGATGGACACGGACAACAAGTTCTTCAATGTGGGTGTCTTGCTTGTGGCCACTCTCATTGTGGCCAAGCTAATCTCGGCATTGCTAATTCCGAGATCCGGAAAGCGCCTCCCCCCTGTTGTTAGGACATGGCCGGCGATTGGCGGGCTGCTCCGGTTCTTGAAGGGCCCGATTGTGATGCTACGGGAGGAGTACCCCAAGCTCGGGAGTGTATTCACTCTTAATCTGTTGAACAAGAAAATTACGTTCTTTATTGGCCCCGAGGTGTCTGCGCACTTCTTCAAGGCTTCCGAGTCTGATTTGAGCCAGCAAGAAGTGTACCAGTTCAATGTGCCGACTTTCGGGCCTGGAGTTGTCTTCGACGTCGATTACACCATAAGGCAAGAGCAGTTTCGGTTTTTCACCGAGGCTTTGAGGATTAGTAAGCTTAAGGGGTATGTCAATCAGATGGTTTTGGAAGCAGAGGTGAGCTGATGGTTGAAAGTTACTTATTTATCTGTTATATTACTTGGTTCACGTGGGTTAGGTTTGCGTAAACTCATCTCACTGTTTATACTTTAAAATTTGGGGATTGATGTTCAGTGTATGAGGAAACGAACAGATCTTGAACTTGTCAGGTGACGGCTGTTAGCTCCAAGTAATGTGCTGTCAGATTGAAAGACAGAGGAAAATTTTTTACAGTACCTCTAGAGCTATCTGGATGTAAGTAGTTAAGCCGAAGGACTGTTCATAGTCTATGTCAAGGTTAGCTTGAGCTGAATGGTTCATAAGTATGGGGGACACCGCCATAAATGTGTCAAAAGCCATAGGTCGAGCCCCGTTTACTTCCTTTAAAAAAATAACAAGAAAATATGAAGAGGCAAATACTGCAACGATAAGTATATCATGCTTTTTACTGTTTCCCCCTATCGATACACATTCTTATAGTTTTACTCTCCTTTCTTATTTGAAGCTTTATGTTAGCCTCTTGCTTAGTATGTAAAACTCTGCAGGACTACTTCTCAAAGTGGGGAGATAGTGGTGAGGTGGACCTAAAGTATGAGCTTGAGCATTTGACCATATTGACAGCGAGCAGATGTCTTTTGGGTCGAGAGGTTCGTGAGAAGCTCTTTGACGACGTGTCAGCCCTATTCCACGACCTTGACAATGGAATGCTGCCCATCAGTGTGATCTTCCCCTACCTGCCCATCCCAGCTCACCGTCGTCGTGATCGGGCCCGGAAGAGGCTCTCTGAGATTTTTGCAAGCATCATTTCTTCACGCAAATCTGCTGGCAAATCAGAAGAAGACATGTTGCAGTGCTTCATTGACTCAAAGTACAAAAATGGTCGCCCGACAACTGAAGCCGAGGTCACTGGCCTGCTTATTGCTGCTCTCTTTGCAGGGCAGCACACCAGTTCTATCACTTCCACCTGGACTGGGGCCTACCTCCTCACCAACAAGAAGTACCTCTCTGGTGTCTTGGATGAACAGAAGCACCTGATGGAGGAGCATGGGAACAATGTTGATCACGATGTTCTGTCTGAAATGGATGTCCTTTATCGGTGCATCAAGGAAGCACTGAGACTTCACCCGCCTCTAATTATGCTGCTCCGAAGCTCACACAGTGATTTCAGTGTCAAAACACGGGATGGCAAGGAATATGACATCCCAAAGGGCCACATCGTGGCTACTTCGCCTGCTTTTGCTAATAGGCTTCCGCACGTTTATCAGGATCCAAACAAATATGATCCAGACAGATTTGGGGTGGGCAGAGAAGAAGACAAGGTGGCTGGCGCATTTTCTTATATTTCTTTTGGAGGCGGTAGGCATGGGTGCCTTGGTGAACCATTTGCCTACTTGCAAATTAAAGCAATATGGACTCACCTGTTGAGAAACTTCGAGCTGGAGTTGGTTTCACCTTTCCCAGAAATCGACTGGAATGCCATGGTGGTGGGTGTCAAGGATAAAGTTATGGTGAGGTACAAGCGCCGACAGCTCTCTGTGTAGAAGAGAGGCCTTACAGAGGCCTTGGTCGTAAGGCCGTCGTCGTCTTCTTTCATGCCCCTACAGACAGCCTTGCTCCTTTTTTAGCTTCTGGTGTTTCTGTTTGTGTTGAAATTAGGGAGTTTTAGCTTCAGCTTGTTTAGCTCAAGACCAGAGCTCATCATGTTTCAGTTATTAGTTGCTCGAGACTGGGTTGCTGCATATGTGTTGATTACTTTTTAGAGCAACGAACTTTTTCATCAACTTGGCATCGTTATTTCTCTCCTAGAAACATCCAGATATCAAAATCGGATGCAGTTCTACTACCCTAGCATGGCCTCGAGTTAATGAGCGGTGGGAGAGCTGGATAATGTAAAGTTGCACTCAGCTCACGTACCCTGAATCACTTTCAAGTGCATGCTTAAAAGTTAAAGCCTCATTTGAACGATCATATGAATGAAGTGGAATACCCACGGCTCTGTACTGCAGCATTGGAGGCAGCACAAAACCGTCGATATAGGTGAGCGGACATAATGTTGGCCGATCAATGTGTGCTTTCATGTTTTGGAGGATCCTTATCAGGGAATGCATCTCAATGAAGTGCAAGTGAAACCCTATCACGCACCGCAGGCAAGGACATGGCATGCGTAATAAACTGATCTAAAGCGATCATAACAAATCACGAACCATGCCCCACAGGCTACAAAGTCCCCAATAAGTCTCCGTATTCACACTTACGTGCCTGATGCATCAGTATTGGTCTCGCTCTAGTTCAGGCTCATACCAGATACCCTACGTCATAGGTACATAATTGATTGGCATTTTGGCTAAGCAAGGACATGCAAATTTCACAATTTGAGTTGGAGTATTTTACAATTCAATAAAGAAGCATAGGATTTCTCCTTTTCTTTTCTATGAAGCCTAATCCCGTTCATCTTCTCGTGACTCAATAATAAGCACAAACCATAAGCCTTGGATAGCAGATAATAGAGCCATCGACCATCCTTACAAAATCAAAGCGCGCAGTTCAGCTTTTCAACGATTGCCTTCTATGAAAGGACGGAGTAAAACATGTCCGGTGCAAAAACCCGACTCCCAACTGATCCTCACCACATCATAAATGCCAACTCTATGATTACGCAAAAGATATCCAACAAAAATCCAGACGCGCCACCTTCCTGTAGCTGAGAAGAAAATCAGCTGATGACAGCATGCAGAACCCTCACTATGCAAACACCTCCAGCCGGCCCGTACACAGACGTGCCTACCAGTTTGCAGCCTCAACAGCTGTGTACGGTCCTACCTGTACACAAACGTGCATGATACCAAGGGAACTTCACGAGCTCATCTGAATTTATAGTCAAGTCAACTTTTAAAAAGCTTGACCACATTGTCACACTGCCAGAAGCTTCATCGGCTAGACAACATTACATCAGATGGAATATTTAACTATACATGACTCCAGGAAATAAAGGTAAAGGCACAAGCAATTGCGAGGGAGCTAAACAGAAGCGTTAATAGTCTTACTAAGAATTAAGATTGTGAATGAGATCCACACTACTCAGGCAGGTTGATCAAGATAAAATTAGAGACAGTACATTCCGAACTAAATAAACTAGCGTAATCCAGTTTCATTATTCCAAAAAGATGCTAACCAGAACTGGCAGCAAAGATCCAGTATCCAGAATCGTAATGCAAATCGAACAGGTCAAATTGCAAGATGAAATGAAAGCCAAAAAAGCAAGACACTCGTCTTTATTTTTGCTTGCTACAAGAACAAAAAGAATAAGCATGCATTTCAGCAGTAAAAACAGCCTTCGACATACAGTCAGCATCAGCATTTCTTAACCGATCAGTAACTTATTCTCCTCCAAGAAGCTGTAAGTAGGCACCTCCAAATTGTATGGCGCCGGTCCCTTGCGAATCCTGCCAGAAATGTCATAGTGTGAACCATGGCACGGGCAAAACCAACCACCGAAATCACCAGCATTTGGCAATGGGATACACCCCAAATGAGTACAAACTCCAACTAAAATAAGCCACTCTGGGTTCTTAACTCTTGCAGAGTCCTCCTGTGGGTCACGGAGGGAAGCCAAATCAACAGTGTTGGCCAGCTGAATGTCCTCTTCAGTACGGCGCCTGATGAACACCGGCTTACCACGCCATTTAACAGTAACAGTCGTCCCAGGCTCAATGCTGGATAAGTCAACCTCAAGGGAAGCAAGGGCAAGGACATCCTTACTCGCTGACATACTCAGGACAAACTTGAGGACCAGAAGACGGATCAAGGATGCATAGACGAACCTACCACCTGACAAAACAAAGTATGCAAAAGCACGCTTGCTAGGATCACCTGGTGGATATCGCTCATGATTATAGTCATCATACACAATCTTTGATGTTGGGTTCTTCACAGCTGCCATGGTGGCTGGAAGGTCTGTGACCATACCCATATCATGTGCTGGTGTCAAGGCCTCAGAAGAAAATCCTGAGACAGCAAAGAACCCACTTACAACACCAATGTCAAGACAAAGATCTTAGACATCTGAAAAAAATTCTCCTAGTATTTTTTTTCCCCACAGACCATCCCTGCAAGAGGGGAAGAATCTTAATAGGGAATGTTATAATGAAGAGCAAATTTCTTTGCTTAACTTAAGGACAAGGAGTATGTTTTTTTGCCCACTTAAACACCTTCTTAGCAATCATGAACATGGTATAAGGGTAGAGTACAATAAAGCATTCATCGCTATTTGATCAAGGAAAAACTATTATGTGCAATGACAATAAGATGCCCGCTAACCATGGAAAGCTAATATCATAGAAATCCTTGAAGCACAAGGAAATGCAACCTAAACTCGCGAAGCTATAAGCAAGCCCAAGGTATGCAGGTGTGCAAGATGTCAGAACTCAAATTTTAGCTAGACTCGACAAATGGAACCTGATGCAACAAAATTTTAACCCCTTTTACCCAACTCAGTCTCCCAATCAAGTTGCTATGTGACAACCCAAACTTTACTTAGCGACTAAATTAGATTAAGTAAATGGTTGTCATTTTCAGTTTAGAAACTTGACGATGGTTAAAAGGACAAATAATTGTACAAGTCAAAATGGTCAATGTCTTGCATGAAATTGCATCATGAAGGACACGTGGCTTATCTGCGTACGAGAACATAACTCAAGGACATAGTTATATGCATGAGGTTGCTAAGTGGATGAACATTACTCTTAGGGGTCATGATTAAAGCTTCACCCTGTAAATAGATTCTTTAGCTATCTTGACAGATATCGAGAACAAATTTGGAAAAGAACGCCAAAACCATCAACCTAATTATGCTATAGCTTTACAGAGCTGTGGACCATATCTTTTCACCAAAATCTCCACCTTAACTTGTGCAGTCACGATGGGACGCAACAAGACTTCTAAATCCAAAAGCCCTAATACTATGCACAAAGCTAAATATCACAAAATGCGCCTAAGATGTAGCATTCGGATTGTAGGCATGTGCAAGATGCCTCACTCGCTAACCCTGGGAGCTTAGAAAGTACTAGCCCATCCAAGGAGTGAAAAATGGATAACAGGACCAGGGTACATCTGCATAAATACAAAGCTAGAAAAAACCATAGATCCGATCTCAATATATCCTAACACCTGAAATATGTCGCCAAAAAAAATTAAGATTTCGTAGCCTTTCCACCGCAATGCGGAGGCATAGCAGGTGCAATCTAAACTGCTGAGTCCCACGAAGATTGCTCCAAATTCCCACTGTAAGCTCCTCCCATTGGGCTTATTGATATCCTTACAACTCTCCTACTCCACAGACGCATCGATTTCAAATCTTCGACCAATTCTCAAATTTGCCTTTGCTGGATGGACCAGTTAGAGCCTAAGCATGAGCACCGCTCAGATGACCCATATACTAATCAAAACCGCTGGTCTACCCAAATTCATTCCCCCACTCAAAGGAACGGTCGAAGCTTCCCGAATTTAGAATCCCATAGCTTGGGAGACGAACCGCGCTTAAAAATCAAACAGAAGGAAGCAAAAAACCAAATCTTGAGCGCTCATTGGGGATGCAAGCAATCTGACCTCTGATCGGAAACCGGAACTGCGGGGGCAGAGAAGGCGACGGGTTCTGGGACGGTTCGGATCTGGAAGAGAAATCGGAGCCGAGGTCATGGCTCCGAGAGAGAGAGGCAGCTGCCGGCGACGACTGCGACGGCCTCCAGGATAGAGAAGAGAGCCTCCTCCCCGTGATTCTCAGCATTTCTTCGCCCTGGTCCTCCTCGTCCCCTTCTCTGTTCCTTGCTTTCTGAATGATTGATAGGGTTTGGGATGGATCTCTTCCTTATTCTTCCCTTTGCATGCGAAAAATGGTTATGTCGGAGAGGAAGGGAGAGATTAGAAACTTTTAGGTTTTAATATATTTGTATTTGTGTTAGTCAAGTCAACGAGCGCCGTCTTAGCTCAGCCGGTAGAGCGCATGGCTTTTAACCATGTGGTCGTGGGTTCGATTCCCACAGACGGCGATGGTTTTGTCAAATAATCATGCAATTTGAATTTAATCTTCATTTTGGCGAAAAGGTGCATAATTTATAATTCTAGCAAATCTTTATGTATTCATATTTTGCTACATCTTACCTATCAAATAAAGTTAGTTTTGCCCTAATTTACAGTGAATATTATATTAAAGTTTCGCAGTGATAAAAATGTGAATTTATTATCATCGAACAAAAATGTGAATATCTTGCTTTATCGAGCATGTTTAATGGAAGATATCTTTTATAACTTTCCTTGTTCGTTTCATGAACGGTTCATTGTACAAACGAGCAATCATTCGCATCCATAACTAATTTTTTGTCGTTGCTTTATACTTGAGAGCAACTGTCTGCAAAGTGTTGCATTAAATTCCTCGATCATGGCATTATATAATTATCAAGAGCAACTATTTGCGTTCTATAATAAATTTCTAAGATTAGACCGTTATGTAACGACCGATAGCAATTGCTTACATTTTATGGTAAACTTTTAAGAATAGACCGTTATGTAACGATCAAAAATGCTATTTAAATTTCCTAAACCGTTCATTGTTATTTTAAGACAAGTTCATCGTACTATTTCCAAGAGAAATCGATGGCCCGATATATCATAAAACAGTAAGTGCACCTCTTTAGTAAATTCCTCGATCATGGCATTGTATAAAGATCAAGAGCAATTTATGATAAATTTTTTAGATTATACCGTTATTTAACGGCCAAGAGCAATTGTTTGCATTTTACGATGAACACTTTAGAATAGATCATTATGTAACGACCATGAATGCTATTTAAATTTCCTAAACCATTCATTGTTATTTTTGGACAAGTTTATCGTACTATTGCTGAGAGAAACTGGTGGCACAATACAACGAATTTTTTAGTCAACCGTTTATACAACAATAAGAGCACCTCCAGTGAATTAGAAGGGTGATATGCATAGTGTAAGGGTCCAGAGGTTTCTAAGGTAAAATGTTGCGAGAAATTATTCAAGATAGCCGGGTGAGCCTTGAAACTTTTAAGAACCTTTCTTGATTACTCCAGAACATTCTTGAGGGTAATATGGGAAAGTTACACAAGGTTGATCTAGAGTAATTTTAAGATGGAAAATGGGAAACATATTAATATTCTAGAGACTTTTCATCAATCTCAATCGTAAAATTGAGCTTGAGATCAACGGCCGTAATTTGAAAGATTCCTATATAAATATGGATTCACGTCTTCAAACTCTAGATATCATTTTCCCGATGCTCAAATCTTTCTTTCTCACTTGTGAATCTCATCAATTTATTCAAAAATCTCTCCCGAAACTGCTCATTTCTAATTTTGCACGAGTTCGTTATTTTCTCGGCAAGATCGACTCGCCACATACCACGTCAAATCCTTTGCGCACAAGAAACAATTTTGCACAAATTCATTATTTTATCAGCAAGATCGACTCGCCACATAGTGCGTCAAATCATTTGAGCACAAGAAACAACATTTTCGGATTCCTTTAATGCTTTACCACTTTCCAATACAGATAACCAATACAAAATGTTGCGATTTTTTCCTTTTATTGATCTTGTTTGCGGAATCATCGGCTCCGTCGGCTAGCTAATCCCTAAATCAAAACAAACAACATTCACCTATAAATAATGTAGTTACCCGCGAAATCTAAGTAAATAACTAACATAGTAATGGTAATAAGGAGTACATCTATGTCATTAGTCATGGCAATTGTTGTCGTTGCTTGGCTTATTTAACAGATAGTGAAATTTTCCATGCTTTATAGTATGAATAACATATACGGAAATGTACATAATATTTTCATAATTGTTGATACTTCAAAGTTATTATCTAGATCTAAATGAGTATATCTAAATAAACGAACAAAAAATTTGCGCCAAAGTATGGATTTTTCTATGATCGATATAATTAATACTTCTTTTCCATTATAGCTAAAGGATTTCTTAAGAAACTAGACACTACCTTTTAAAGTGCATCATTTCGTTCCTCCTATATTATTTCTAACTTGCATGCGGAAAGTAAAGATATTAACTTTTCGATAGTCAAATATTTCTTTCTCACCCACCATACTGTATTTAAAAGTACCTATTAATCCCATCAATTTATTAAAAGATATCTCTCCGAAATCGCTCATTTATATTTTTACACAAGTTCGTTATTTTATCGGCAAGATGTACTCACCGCGTGCCGTGTCGAATCATTTACGCATGAGAAGCAATGTTCTCGGGTTCCTTTATTACTCTACCACTTTTCAGTACTGATAACTTACATAAAACGTTATGATCTTTTTCTTTTATCGGTCTTATTTGTGGAAACATCGTCTTTGCCGGCGGCGAGTGTATCCCTAAATCGAAACAAACGACATTCACCTATAAATGATGTAGTTAGATTGCCGATTCAATATTTTTAGTGCCATCCCTTGCGAAATCGAAGTAAACATGACAACGAGGAGCACTACATAGCAGTCTTATCCCCTCATAAATACACAGATCACAAAAAAGAAAGAAATCCAGGAAGAAAACTAAGGATGTGATATATACCGGGCCGTGCCACGTTGTGGCCCGATCCATACACAGCAAGGAAATCTGGCACAAAAGGAGCTGGATTCTAATGGTAAAGTCCCATCTGACCAGCAGGATTTGCGCGAGATGGTTCACAAAATCCAAAAATTAATGAAACTACTAACCCCTCCATAATTACTAATGACCTTCCCCTGTAATGAGGCCAAGTCGCGAGACCAATAAAGTAAAAAAAACAAAAAAATAAAAAGAAAAAGGAAATTAGTATCTCAGCCCTGCAACCTATGAATTAGCATGTAATGATGAGCTTAGACTTTTCTGCCCCATTTCTCGTGTTTCCATATTTTTTTCCGCCGAATTTATGGAATTTCCCATACATTTTCCTGCCACGGGTCATTTTCAGTAAAAAGAGCAAAAAAAACCCATCTCCCCAAAACAGGAGGAGGAGGAGCTTGCATTTTGGGAAATGGCAGAAAAAGAAAAAAATGGTTTTCCCATACAGGGCGTGAGGGGGCCGTAAGAGGGAAAAATTCAAAATCGGTCCTCCGCGAATTCTGAATTTCGAAGAACCCCGCCCGATTTTTATTTCCCCGAATGAATTTCGATTTTTCTTTTTTTCTCGGTTTTTAATTAATTTCGGGGCATTTAATAATTTGCTATTTTTCGGATCACCATCGCCTTCCCACTGTCCGTCTCTCTCCTTTAAATATTGCCTCCACTTTCACTTGACCCCATGACCAATCCTCTCCTCTCCTTACTCAACCGCTTCATACTCTGTCGCTCTCTGATTTGGCCCCCTCCCGTTTCTCTCTCTTCCTCTTCCCCTCTCTCTCTCTCTCTCGTTCGAACTTCAAAAAACCTCCGTCTCGCCTCCGGCTTATCCTGCACCCCGCTGGCCATGGCGCACGTTAGCGACCTCCCCTGCGACGGCGATGGCATTTGCATGGTCTGCAAGGGGAAGCCGTCGGCCGACGAAGCCCTCACGTGCAGGACCTGCGCGACGCCCTGGCACGTCGCCTGCCTCTCCTCGCGGCCCCCGACCATGGCCGACGCCGTCCAGTGGGAGTGCCCCGACTGCTCCCTCCTGCTCGTCGCCGGGCCCGAGCCCCCGAAGCCCGCCGCGATCGCGGCCGGGGCGGGGGCCTCCGGCGATCTGCTGGCGGCGATCCGCGCGATCGAGACGGACGATTCGCTGAGCGAGCTGGAGAAGGCGAAGCGTCGGCAGGAGCTCCTGAGCGGCGGCGCGGGGGTCGCCGAGGGCGAGGACCGGAAGGAGAAGGGCAATGGCGTGCTCGACATTCTCGACGGGAGCTTGAACTGCTCGTTTTGCATGCAGCTGCCGGAGAGGCCGGTCACGGTGAGCCTCTTTTTTCCCAGTCTGTTTGATCTTATCGCTTCGTGAAGCTCAATGGAGTTGTTTCTGGTTGTTCATTGCGGTTACCGATATCTCGCGGAAGTCCGTTTCGCTTCGTTTCATTTTCTTTTTTTCTTTTTGGTCTTTGGCTTTATCTTAAGCAGTTTAATCTGAAGTTGCATCCGTTCACAAGTAGTTGTTTATTCGTTGCCCAGGTGTTTTAGCCGATTGATTTTACATCTCAATCGAGTACAGTAAATGGTGAACATCGGATTCTCAGCTATCGATGGCTTTTTGATTTTTTGTATTCCCACGAGTCACCATTTCTTTCACTCTTCTTCATCGGTTATAGTTCCAGTCGTTTTAGGACCTTGTCGTTTTGTGCTACTGTTCTAATCTGTTGGTTGAATCTTGTCCGTAGTAGCTTACGTTTCGCCTATTGCCAGGCGCCTTTCCATGTACAACTAAACAAGTTACACTCGTGTTTATTGGGCTAATTTTAACCTCATATTGTTGCTAGTTAGCGTTGAAGATCATTGTTTACGAGTCGCACTTGTTGCTGAACAATTTAGCCCAGTCATTTTGTAATGAATGAGACTTGGTTTTACCCTTCAGAAAAAAGGGACACCATGTTCCATTTGATGCAAAAATCTGCTTTCTGTATCCTGTTACAGACGCCTTGCGGGCACAACTTCTGCTTGAAGTGTTTCCAGAAATGGATTGGGCAGGGGAAGCGCACCTGCGCGAATTGTCGCCATGAAATTCCGGCAAAGATGGCGAGCCAGCCTCGAATCAATTCTGCACTTGTTATAGCCATCAGAATGGCGAAGATGTCAAAATCAAACAGTGAGAGTGCACAGGCCAAGGTCTATCATTTTATCCACAACCAGAACCGGCCTGACAAGGCATTCACTACTGAGAGGGCAAAGAGGGCTGGAAAGGCCAACGCTTGTAGTGGAAAGATCTTTGTTACCGTTGCTCCGGATCACTTTGGTCCAATCCTTGCAGATAATGATCCAGAGAGAAACCAGGGTGTGTTGGTTGGAGAGACTTGGGAAGACAGGATGGAATGCAGACAATGGGGTGTGCACCTTCCTCATGTTGCAGGGATTGCGGGGCAGTCGACGCATGGTGCGCAGTCTGTGGCTCTTTCGGGGGGCTATCAAGACGATGAGGATCACGGCGAGTGGTTCCTCTACACAGGGAGGTATTTCATTTCCGCTGTTTTTTTTTATTCTTTGGACTATTTGCTAGCTTGTCTTGCATCCCAATGAGGGAAAGTGTTTAAGAATCTTAGGCCACCACTGAGAAGCAAATCTCTCTGTCTGTCATTTGTTGACTAGTCCTTTTTTTTCTATATGAAGTTATTGGCTTTACTCTTAATTTAATATCAATAATCTAATGATGGGTTCCAGGTTGTGGCTGGGGCTCATTGCTTAGGAAATCCTAGTGAGGGTTTTGCTTTTGACACACATTTATTAACTAGCAAATATTTTTTTACTGCATGATCGCTAAAATGAAACTTGAGCAGACACTGATGAGAAAGCACCACACCCTCAATTTGTTTCCCGTTTGAGTAATGTTGTAGTGATTGTTATTCCTATCTTCCATTAATGTGTCAATGATGGATGACCATAATTTTGATTGCTTTATAGCGGTGGAAGAGACCTTACTGGCAACAGGAGAACAAATAAGGAACAATGTAAGGATCAGAAGTTCGAAAAGTTGAATGAGGCATTACGAGTAAGTTGCAAGAAAGGGTATCCTGTCCGAGTAGTGAGGTGAGTTCACATCATTAATTCTTGCTAAAGTGACAGATTCTTCTTACTGGACTAGCCGTTGCCAGAAATGTTGTGCAAATTGGTGTTGTGCATGATCCTTACTGGTTATTTTATGTCAGCTTTTTGTAGTGCTAATGAAGGATAGAAATGCACTTACATTCACAGTTATTCCTTCATATAATTGATATTTTTTTTTTTTGGCCAAAGATGGTTTGATATGTGGATATAATAGGTTAAGGTTTTCAGGTAGGAAAGAACCAGGTTGTATGGAGGTGATCATATATGGATAGATTCTGTGACATTGCCTTGAATTTTATCTGCTGCAAAGGACCATCTTTCGTATTAAATGACACAATATACAAAAACAGCCATGTTTGGATTAGCATTAATTTGTTTGCATAACTTCCGTAATCATTACCTTGGCTAATCCAATTCGATAGTTGTTGCATTGCATAAAGTACACTGCATTCTGAAGAAGGAGAATGTTAGAGTTAATTCTCCATTTCCCAGTATTGTTCAAGAAGTGTTTTGCTGCACTATGGGTTAACATTTCCCTTGATGGCAGGTCACACAAAGAAAAACGTTCTGCTTATGCTCCAGAAACAGGGGTGCGATATGATGGTATATACAGAATTGAGAAGTGTTGGCGTAAAGTGGGGATCCAAGTATGATTATCAGCACATTGATCTTGTTGCATAATACACATTGCTTTGTTTTAGTCTCATTGTTAACAGATAGTTATTATGTCCCAGGGTCGCGTGGTATGCAGGTATCTTTTTGTAAGATGTGATAATGATCCTGCCCCTTGGACGAGGTTAGTATCTTGCACTCTCTCTTCCTTCTTTGTTTTCATCCTCCCATAACACATTTGTGTTTACAAAATCGATGTGAAGTGATGATCATGGGGATCGACCAAGGCCACTCCCGATTGTTAAGGAGTTGAAAGGTGCCAAAGATGTTACTGAGAGGAAAGAACCTCCATCCTGGGATTATGATGTAAGTCTGTTCACTTTCATACACATTCTTTGGCTTGTTTTGTTGACTGTAAAATGGAGAATTTTTGTTCTTAGGCGGAAAAGGGCTGCTGGATGTGGAAGAAGCCTCCCCCTAGGAGTAGGAAAAGTTATAATTGGGGAATGGAGGATGGGAAGGGACTGAGGAGAAGCAGGAAGCACTCACATAAGTCAGTCAGAGAGAAGCTCCTCAAAGGTAAAATTTGATGGTTTTTTCAGTTTTTGGAGAATTACTTGTGATAATACTTTACTCATTCCTACTTCATTGAAAACTTATATATTGATGGTCAATGATGCAGAATTTAGCTGTCAAATATGTCGGAATGTGATGAATTTACCTCTGACTACGCCATGTGCGCATAACTTCTGCAAAGCATGTCTAGAGGGAGCCTTTGCTGGACAAAGTTTCATGAGACAGAGGACATGTGAAGGCAGAAGGACGCTACGTGCGCAGAAGAATATAATGAAATGCCCATCATGTTCAATTGACATTTCTGATTTTCTTCAAAATCCACAGGTACGGCGCAATTATTTTCTCAGGATTTCATTATCCTATTTGAGATGGGTGACTTCTATGGTGTCATTTGGCATTTTCACATTGGAGCTTGTATAATAGGATGGCTTTAAAATTTTGAAGGCCCTAAAATGTGCTTCAGAATCAATGATCATCCACAGGAAAAGGTTTAAAAGCCAATTGATGACCAAGTGGATGGGAATGGTTGAAGCATTTCTACGTTATCACTGTGTCTGGTTTATTTGTTTTGTTGTGTTGGTAGGTTCACGAGTCTTTGACATCCATGACAGGTAAACAGAGAGCTAATGGGTGTGATAGAAACACTTCAGCGACAGGCACTTGAGGAGGAGGAGGAGGAGGAGGAGGATGAAAACTCCGAGTCAAGTGAGGAAGCTGATGGCACTCAGAACAATTTGGAAAATGATGCTGAAGATGTTGAAAATGATGCTGAAGATATGGAAAATGATGATGCAGAAGATGAAATCTCTGAGGAAACTGAGATACTGTTGAAACCGGAGGCTGAAACTGAAAAGCAGGAAGCCTGCAAGCAGAAGGCTGAAAATCCTGGCAATTGCATTTCAGATCTTGTCCAATCTGATGCTGCAGATGCTGAACTTCAGGTTGACCTCAATCAGCAAGAAGATGCTGAAGATGAAGAGGCGAATATGGCTGTGGCAGAGAGTAATGCCAGGCAGCTCCGAAAACGGAAGAACTGCAATGATGTAGTTAGTCCAGGGAAGTTGGATGCTGGAGTCGCAACCAAGAGCAAGAGGGTCAAAATGGCAGCGGCAAATTGATTTTTAGCTGTGGTCAAATGCCCTATCCTTGAATCTGAACATGTTGGATATTTTTACTTATTGTTTGTAGATGTCTCTCCTCATAGGTCCAAGCACAGCTTGATCATGCTTTTAGATCTTACTTTCTTTGGGTGGTCTAAGGACAGGATAGTGAAGAACAAATCATGAAAGGTATAGGGACCTTAGTGTTTTGTTGTTTTTGGTGGTTCCTATAAAAAGTTTATTTCCTGTTTTGAAGGCAAGAATGTGGGCTACAGAGTCTTGTTTAGGTGCTGGTGATATTCTTGTCAAGCTAGAGATTACATCATTTTCAATACAAAAGTGCCTTTTTGCTTTGCAAAAATAGGGAATCAGTGGATTTTGCGTATGTGCAGTGACATTTCCTTTAACGGGTCAAGAGCTGTTTTGTCTTTGTGCTTTATGGTAGAAGATTTTCTCTTGGAACGGATCTCCGTCATTCACTGAAGCAGATATGTCGATTAACTGTTCGAATAATTTGAGCCTCTGCATACGGTGGTCTCAAGTATACCTGGACTCTTGATCGGTCCGGTGCACTCAAGACTACAATTTTTTTTATATGAAACGGAGTCTCACGTCGGTTGGATAAGGGATTGTGACGTAGTAAATAACGCGATTAGCCCAATTTCCTAGTCCGGTCGCTTTGCGGCTCGGCCCCCCGCGTTTGTTTTTGCTCCATGATTTTAGTCCTAATCAATGATGCCTCAGATGAAACTTGTCTTGTTGTTTTCTAAATTTCGCTTGGTGGTGCCATTCCAGCATGGGATTCCGTTGTACTGCAAAAGCCAAGTTTGTATCGGTACAAATTGAACTTCTCTTGTCAGGCTTCTTTAGCCTTCTGACCGAGCCAATTTCTGTCCTTCGGGCGGCCAATTGATGCATGAAGTCGTGCAGCTTTATAACTCGAACAGTTTCTACCGGTTGAGGTAAAAAATGATCGATGGACAAGTTCGTGAATTTCAAAGAGCAAAATGATATCTTAACTCTTCACGAATGAAGTTCCATTCGAATTTCATCGACAAAAATGTGAGCTATCCAAAGAGTCGTTCATACTTCTGTAGTGTCTCCTCTAATACCTCTTTTTTGATGTCTTTCACAAGTGGCAAAAGATTGAGGAGACCGAAAGTAAAGTAGTACCGAGCAACTTCGTGGCCAAAAGGAATTTAAAGGGATAGAAGAGAGGATAACTAGAACTGTCGAATGTCTCGGTTGGTTTATTTGAGGCAATCTCCCCGTTTGAGGAGGGGGAACTTCGAAGTTCTAATTCTCCGGTGGTATTTTTGTGCGAATTATGGTGCTGTGTCCTCGTTTGTCAGTAAAAGATCAAGGGAAATGGGAGAGTTTACATGTAGGGCCCAGGCGCGCGTGCTGGAGGCTCAAGCCATCATTGAATGTACGAAGTACATGTCTGCAATGTAGTATCTCTAGGTTTCGCTTTCACAGGAGACCCGCCGCTCCGTGAGCCGTAAGGGGTGTTTGGATTAGCTTTGGGAAGAGACTTTGGGCCTCGAAAGCTCCTTCCCAAAATACTGAGGCATTTGGTTAAGCATTTGGCTTAGTATTGACCAAATGCTAGCATTCCAAATTCTGAAAGCCCAAGGCTGGTCCGGACTAGCCTTGGGCTTTCAGCATTCCACGAATGCTATTGTTCACTTTTTTTTTTTGAAGCTGTCATCTTCTTCACCAGAAGGGCCGGCGACGGTGGCCGGCGAGGGAGAAGGGCCGGCGAGGTCACCTGGGGTCGGGCGACCCCCGGCGAGCCAGATCCGCTGCCGCCTGCGGTCGCCCGAGGCCAGGCGACCCTCGGCGGGGGTCGCACGACCCAGGCGATGGCCGCCCGGGTCGCGCGACCTTGGGTGACGGCCGCCGCCGGGGTCGCGCGACCCAGGCGGCCGTCGCCTGGGTCGTGCGACCCCCGCCGAGGGTCGCATAGCCTCAGGCAACCGCCGGAGGCGGCGGATCTGGCTCGTCGGGGGTCGCCCAACCTCGGGCGACGACGGCCGGCTCCGGCGATGGGTAGGTTTTATTTTTTTTTAATAAATAAGATAATTCTCAAAGTCCATTTGCAAAAAAAATTCACCAAACACTATATTTTGGCCAAAGTAGCTTTACAAAATATTTTTACCAAACACCATTTGCCTTTTCCCAATGGGCTTTCATCCAAAGGTATTTGCATTCCCCAAAGTAGTATTTTCAAAATTGAACCAAACAGGCTCGTAGTGTTACGATGCAGGTTTCATTTTCCCGGAAGACCCCCCAAAATCAAGGATGGAGATCTATTTAGTACACTTCAAATTTTTTACGCACACTATCGAAGTACAGATTAAGTCCGGTTCAGCTATGCCAACACTGAATCTGGCATCAACATGAGGCGCAAAACATTGTAGTCACTGTCGCGCCATCTGCCTGAACACCCAAACTCACCCTTGACAGTAGCAGGCATGTAAAAGAATTGCAGGGGTGGTATTTTACTGGGAAATCAGGAATATTGCACGAGTGACTGGTTGTTCTCCTTTTCTCATACCTTCAACCTCCATTGATAGCAAGTCGACAACAATGTTATTACGGCGAGGCCTGTGCTTTGCATGAAGACAGAGACCAATATGCGATGGATCCCATGGTGAAACTTAGAAATACCAATGCCCCTTCTTTTCTGGTAGCCCAGACATTGGTTCAAGGGAAAGGTGATTAGAGTAACACTACAACTACAAAAGGAAAAGAAAAAATTGTAAGGAATTGACATACACCAATGAGGACGTTCCTCTTTAAGAAGAGTTCATCGATCTCAAAAAGAGCAAGGAGAGAAATTCTATTGGAAACGATCACACTACTAATCATTTCAACATATCATATAGCCACACTGACATTGTGCATCATTTTTCCTAAGTGCTTTGTTCCTTTTTCCAGCCAACAAAATGGTACTGGAAGACACTGACTTACAGTACAAGCACGATGTAACTACTAATTGCAGACCTCTTCAAAACATTTCTGTGAGCAGTCCAACTTCTAGCCCATGTTATTCATCTTGATTCTTATGTACCCTATTGTCGCCAAAACTTGAGGATAGGTTTCAATTTTCGCGCTCCGCCCCTCTAGTTACGATTCTTTTCCAGCTCCAAGTTCTTGACCAGAGCTTGCTTTTCATCTTCAGGAAGAGAGTTGAACATGAAGATAGATTTATCACCAATGTCATCCTACACATACCGAAAACATATCAGAAGACTCCTAATAGGTACGCCCATCACCATTATGGTTTTTGACTAGATCGTACCTTTATAGGCTGAGTGAACTTTCTTCCAGCAAAGATCACGAAAAGGGCTATCCAGAAACCCAACAAAGTCACCTTTACTCCATCATCCATCAAACCGGTCTGTAAATTCCACGAAAACGTATTGTCTGAACATCTGTCCAAATCCTAATAAAAGCAAATCTCCATATATCTTATAAGGAAAAATCTGGAAGAGTGCCCTTGGACACACGTTAAGAGTCATTGACAATGCTTTGGAAAATCTAATTTATTCTATTTGAGGTGGGCGACTTTCTTTTCCAAGTGTGTCAACACTCACCCTTACTAGTTTAAGTGGTTTTCTCTTGACTAGTACTCTCAAGACACATGTTTACAAGACCCGTATTATAGTAGTGATGCCACGCCATGGCAATAAACAACATTTATATGCCAGATACTCCATCATTAAATTTTTCTCCTGCCTTTTCTAGATGATAAAAGCACAAAAGACATGTTAATGATGTCATTGCACATATGTACGTACATAAATGAGGACCGAATGCTCTAACTAGGCATTCTGCACAAATGGGAAGTTTTAGACAGGATTTGACAAAAAGTGCGGTCAGTCCCTCATGCACCCAGAAGAAGAAAATGATGACTAAGTTCCATTTTGCAACCGGACCAATTTTCAGCAGGATTTTCATGCTGCATTATAGTAATGACTGACATGAATGAAAGAAAGCCAAATATCTGCATCTAAACTTAAGAGGAGTTACCAGATGGCCAAGAAGAACAGTTGGTATAATGAATGTGAGAATGCCAGCTTCCAGCTTTCCATAGCAGAGGCCTACATTTGAATATGAATAATCAATACACAGAGTTAACACATCAAAAGGTATCATCTTAAGATGATAACTACAAATTCTAAAAATTATAGTTCGACTATTTACGCTTTCTATTTGAATGCTACCTCATGTCTCAATTTTACTCAACCTTCAGCTATGCTTCATAGAAGACTGATGTCAATGCGTGAAAAATAAATCACGATGTAAGGATGATTACGATTTCATACACGTCTCAGATTTTTCAAATGCTTCGTGAAACATAAATTGGAGGAAGTAGTGCTAAGATTAGAGAAGGCGTGTCAAAAACATCATTGCTTGTCAAGAGAAGCCACCAGCTGGCGGATCAGGATGGGGACGTGGATATTCACATAATCATTTTATATGAAGGAGTGGTAAGTTATGGCAATCATGTCAATCTACTGTACGCATGAAGTAGGACATCAATTTATTATTTTCAAATGACCTTTCTCCTTTTGCCACTGCCATTATCTGGAGAAATCCTTAATTTTCCCTTTTTCTGTTAACTATCTGAAATTAGGGAAACTAGTTTTCTCCATTTGACGGTAAGTATGAACGGACCCTCAGTAATTTACACTACCCCATGGAATCTGAACTAAATAAGAGATAAGTAATTGGAAAAGAACAGCATGCAACCTCGATGTTACCTTCCTTAAAAACAAGTCCCGTGAGAGCAGCAAAGAGAGGACCAACAAACCATACTGCTGTTGGATTATCGACAACATATTGTACCAAGCTCTCTCCAGATGGTTGAGCGAGGCACACATATGTTGCCAAAGAACTGACGACACCAAGTGCCCATAGAGCTTGAAGAGTGCGTTTAATCTCAGTAACATAGATGTGAATCAACAGCAATGACAAGCCCAATCCACCAGCTCCAAGGGTATAGAGTAAATCAAGATTCTGCCTGAGTATCTCACTCACCCAAGAATCTTCAGGTAAAAACATAGTCGAAGAAGCAGTCACAAAGGATGTGGCAGCGGTCACCAACCCAGATCTGTACAATATCACCTGATAGAAATCAATGAGGCACTGAAAATCTTGGGTGCAGATTGAAGTACAAGAAAAACAGGCACAGAACTTTGCCTAGCTAGGTTGTACAATCCTTATATAGATGGGGCTAGATAAGTATAAGTATTTATCAGAGTTGTAATGTAATATTCATGGATGAATGCGGGGGCTGCCCCTATAATTGACTTGAGAAAACTTCTTTGATATTTGAACTCTCCTTTCTGGTAAGTCTGTTTACAAACAGCAAGTGCCCCTTAATTAACTTCTCCTCCTGTATTTCTATTGATTTTCTAAGTAAGTATGAGCTAGAATTCATTATTTGCCCTTCCATGTTTCTGGCAGCACCATATTGATGTCATTAGGGACTCTAAAGCTCAAGTTTTAGCAGACAATTGACAACTATAAAGCCCACACGAATTTTGCAAGTTCTTACACCAGTGTACAAAACAAAAAGAATATTTTTAGCTATGACTAATATGACGAATCATCTCCATATCCATTGCAAAATCAACTAATAAATGATTGTTTGGTCATTTATATTCATCGAGACAAGTGCAAGTTCATCAACCACACCAAAATGCATTGAAGACATAAATAGAAGTTGAGGATTGTTAAAAAGGGTACGGCTATGTGATTTATTTCCTTAATGTAGCAAAAGACTCAACTGCAGCCACGATATTTTATTTGTTGAGCCCCCATAATTCTTGATACTCTTGCTTAGAATTTTGCACATGCTTTTGACATTTTATGCATATCTTCTCAAATATTAAATGATTATGTACATGCACTTTTAGTAGAAAGCTCTGCCGATAAATGGCCCAGATCCGCCCCCGGACATATGCATTGAAAATTTTGACCATTCTACTGAGAACACAACTTTTTGTCTTTCGCCCTTACAATCTCATTTTTAATGTTTAAAATATTATTCGAGCCTTGTATATAATTGGTCAGATTACGATCAACTCTCAGCTAACTCTAGGTCAAACTTAGGAATCTGAAAATAATTCGGGGTGCCAATGGCTGCTCATCTTTATGACCTTACCGAAACAGCTGGGAATGATTGCAATTGACTAACATAACAGGCTAAAATGACAAGTGATTTGAAATTCAAAGGCAACTAAACCTCCTTTTCATGGATTACAATTAAGTTGCCTTAGAATTGAAAACCAGAGAACAACCATTATTATCATGGGACAGCCACAGGACTAGTAATTCCAATTTTTTCTTGCTTCGTGAAGATCACAGGTCCTGTAGGAAATTTTAAAGAGAACTCAATAAAGGAAAAGGCGAACAATTCAATTAACTTCCTCCAGACAGAAAAAATAAATTAACTTCCTGCTTTGTGCAAATAAGATGGCACCGGCTGGACAAGCCAAGCCGCATGTATTGTCTCCAACTCTCTTCAATAAATTTTCTTCACCAATTTCCGGTCCCAGATGAATTCGGAAAGTGCCAGATGATAAAGAAAAGATGAGATTTCAGTGGGAGCATCAGCCACCAAAACAGATTATCAGCTAAGCTTCCCAACAGCTTCTTGAGCCCAAAACACCACTAAGCTCAAACTAATGCGGGACATTCACAACTAATAATGAGTCGAAGCAAAATCCCAGACTACTAGCATCAGCTAAGAACACCCAACAAGAACCATGAATCTCAAACTAATACAAGACATTCCAATATGAACAAACAAATTAGTCAAAGCAAAATCACATACTAATCCCGTCAGCTAAGAACACCACGGGGGACCAACACATGTCCGGACGAACTGACCGAAATTTCACGAACTGATGATTGGTGACCCGCATACGAGTTAAAGACGGAGAAGAGCAGGAAAGGGGTTCAAGCACCTCTCTGACGTCGGCGGGATCGACGGTCCAGGGACCGTAAACGCCCCGATAGACCGTCGGATTGGGCGAGCTGTCGCTGAGCGCCTTGCACGTCACGGACCCATGTCGAACTTTCCCAGTTCTCGCGGAGGCAAGTGGCTTTGGTTTCGGAGGAAGAGGGGTGTGTAAGAGAGCGGCGGGCATCGCCCTCGACGCCATGTCCGATGAACTCAAACGCGAGCAAGACCAGAACTTGAGCTCCAGGAAAGAACGATACGGACGTTAGACAGACATAGAGATATCATGACACTGTAGCTGTTTTTTTTGGGAGCGTTGGAGATGTGAATTCTGTGGTCAGTAGAGGATTGGGCTCGGACCCAAAGCACGATCCCTTATGGGCCTAATGAAGGCCTGCATTTGATTGGACCGAAGAAGTGTAGGTCGACTCCTATTACATATCATGACGCAACCAAGAAGAAGAAGAAAAACATCGGAGTAGTTAGAATTGACGTACCGCCGGATGTAAGAGGATGACTTTGGTTCCCCGTGTTCGGCACATGACGCGACCAAGCCTTTTCGCTCATCTTGTACCTTGCTGCATGTGTATAAGTTCCATGGCGGGTTCATTAATCTCGAACCTCCGGGTTCCGAGCAGATAGAGTAGCAGCGACTCAAACCCCTATATCCCTATTTCGCCCCGTCCTAAAAGGAAGACCCTGTTGGGCTCGTGCCCATTTTCCCCGGTGATTCATGGGCCAAAAATTTGTCGCCTAGTGATAAAATGGGCTTGATGTGGCGAATGTGGCCCAACAGATGTAACTAGTCCATGTGGGCCGCAATTACAAATTCGTTCCGCTGCCTCTCTGGTCTGGGACGTTGAATCGAAGTCACATTTCACGTAACATGGTTCCTCCGCATGGAATCCCTGTTCTGTTGTTCCGTTACTGTTATGGGACATAAGAAGCATTTCATCGAACATTTCGAGTGCAACCACAAATGCCCAAGCAAATCAGCACAATGGTGACTGGCATAAAGTTCGCATTACGTTTGATAGGACCTAGTTGGAGGGGATCGAAACAAATCTAAGTTTGTACTATTGTTTGGATAGTGAGAAAAAGACGGGTGGGTAAAGTGAGGATGGATTGGAAGAGATTACGAGGTATTAACACAGCCGATTTTAGGCACGTTTTTAAAATCGGTCATCTGTCCATTAATTAAACAAGCTTTTATCCCGATTAAATTTTTTTGTCGACACCCTCGGTTTTATCTTTGATCCTAAGTACCTAACAAAATATCTGTCATAATACTTTATTTTCTACTCTTCTTCCTTGTCATCGACCAAACAACAGTACAACTTCTCTTTTCTCTTCTTTTCTAATTACTCCCCTGCTGATAGATGATTCTGCGCAAAAAGAATCGGATTGCCTCCCCTCAACTAAGTAATAATCGTTCCATGCTTAAACCGGGCCTTAATACGACAGTTATTTCATGAAATTCACTTATCGATTTCTTCTCTTCCATTTCCTCGGTGACGAATGCTCGGGCAGGCCGTCTTTGTAGCTCTCATCTTAGATGTGAATCCTCTAAAGTTAGGGTGTAAAATGCCCGGGTTAAGAGCACATTAGCTCGAAAAATCATGCCTAGTTGCCGAGCCAAATGAGCTCGAGTGTCGGTACTGGAAGGATTTGGACAATGTCATCCTGTTCAAAAGCTCAACTTAGCCCAAAAACTAAGCATTTGCTCTTCAGATGAGCCGGCCCGGCCAGTAATTTAAGCTTGATTTTAGGGTCTGCGTGGGTTAAGCCGTGTCAATAACGCGTGACGATAGAAAATGTTGGGACAATTACCGCCAATTACACCGGTATAGCCTCACAGGCTCAAATCAAAGAGATTGCAAAGAATATTTTTACCCCACGCACTCGGCTTTTCCGATGGCTCCGAGAGAGCTTTTCCCTCGAGGTTTTTATCCCTTCGGATCGCGCAAGGACGACCCAAGGAGGTATTTTGGGGACATAGAAGGCCAAATGCATAATGCCGAAAACGGGCCCAAATGCCTGCTGCTTCCGATTCAATTCGCTCGTGGAGCGAACGTGTCCATCGCTTTCGTCGGTTGACAATGGACCCACGAATCTCTTCAAGCCGTCCAAGTGGGAGAATACGATCCACACCACGACTAACAAAAAGCGAGAGAGAGAGAGGAAGGGCGTTTTTGTCTGCGAAAGGAGGCGTGCATCGTCAAAAAGATCGAATTCAAGCTGGAAAAAGCGGCTGATTCTTGGCAGGCCGCGATCAAGTGCAGACGCCGCATGGCCTCTCTCTCGCCCGCCCGCCCGCCCCCCATCGCTCGTTTCCGGATCCGCCATGATTCGCTTCCCGGACCAGACCAGACCAGGCCCCACCACCACCCCCCACCCAACCAGCCGCAAAATTTGACGTCCGCGACCGAAAGCCCGCGTCCCACATCGGACAAAGGACGCCGGTGGTCCCCACGCACGCCTGCCTCCGAGGTAGTGACCACGTCAGCGTTCACGCGCCGCCTACGTGGCCGGTCACATGACCGAAAGAAGCTTCCCATCCCCTTTGTCCTCACGCGAGCTTCTCCTTCTCCCTCCGTTTCTTTTTCCCTTCTTTTTTTCCTTTTTTATCCGCGTTTGAGGAGAACAAATATTTGCATTTTGAAAGTGTCTAAAGTCGGTCTTACTTTCTCGCAAGGTTCCCTAACGAGATCCCAAGTAACTTTGCCACGAATTGATTGGCCGATCGGATTCTCCCGGATAGGGGACACGACTAATTCAGATAACATCTAGCGCTTCTTGCCACGCACCCATCACTTTGTAGATGCAGTTTTACCTGATGCATGCGAACGACGCGGTCTATGTCCATCCATATCGAAAGTTACTCAATTCGAAAGTATAAATATTGGGAAAATTATAAAAAAAAGTTTCGAAACCTATTGCACTCGTGCCAATTCAGTCTTAAACTTTTTAATTGTGTCAATTTAGTCCTAAAAAATTTCACGTTTTGCCAATTGAGTCCATGCAGTCAATTTGGGTGGAAAATTACTGACGTGAATGCTGGCACTCCTACATAGCCCGACTGGCGCTGGTGTGAATTTTTTAAACAATTTTTTTGGCCTTCTTTCTTTTCTTTTCTTTACTCTTTTTTCGTTTAGACTAAGGGCTAGCAAGGGTCGCAGCTGACCCTCGCCTACCACAGGCGAGGGCTGACGAGGCTCGCTGTTCTCACCGGCCTGCGTCCTAGCAGTCAGAAAAAGGAAAAGAAAAGAAAACCAATTTAAAAAAAAAACTCAAAAAAATTGTTGAAAACTGTCGACGTCAGCGCCGGCCATGCAACACAGGACGAACGGCATCCACGTTAGCGATTTCCAGCCTAAATTGGCTGGATGGATCAAATGGCAAAATGTAAAAATGTTTAGGTGTAAATTGGCACAATTGAAAAGTTTATAATTGAATTGGCACAAGTGCAATAGATTTAGGAATTGTTTGATAGTTTTCCCTATAAATAACTTATATCATCAAAAGAATAATTTCTTGTTAAATTAAATGTTCACGAGCACCCTTTTTTTTTCGCCACATCACGCGCATCCTTTTATTAATGATGTCTGGGAGTATTTTTTTTCTTTCTATATTGATAGAACTTCATAAAGTGTTTATTTTCTCCAAAGTGAAAAATCTTTGGAGTTCAGATAAATACGAGCTTCCTTATCCTTCGCTCTGATCCTGCAGAAGTAAATCGCCCCTTTTCCCGGTGCTTTGTAGTATTTCCAATGGCCCACGACATATGTAGTCTGTGCATGCGCGATTTCAATCCTTGGAAAGTTGAAAGGACGCCAAAAATTCCAACCAGACCAAGCGTGGCATCTGAAAGAGACGGGGCAGAGAGACGAGATTGGCGTCCTTTCGAGCTCGGAAAGCTTATGAAATGTCCCACCTTTGGTTCTAAAAGGTTTCGGTCGCTAATCATTTCATTTCATTTCATGTGAACTAAAAGCACCGTCGTGCATAAACCTAAATAAAGTAATAGTAAAGGTGCGTGGTATCAGCGTCCTTCATCGGTCATCCGTGTTTCCCACTCGGTTGTCGGATGTAACACCTTCGAGGAGCGCGGTCATTCGCTGGCGTTTCTTAAATTCTTCTGGTCCGAAATTTTGCTATGTGCTTACAATCCAGTTCGTCCATCTTTTTGACTTGACCGGATCAAAGTCTAACCTGTCGGCAACCTTTCGATTATGTAGGCAGCTCGTTTCGTTTGCATGCGTTATATTTTGCTTATCATTCTTTTTGCCATCTTTCGGTGGGTGTGTGTGGGTTGTGAAAGTGACAAATCAGCACGTTCTTGAAAGCCGAATGATTTGAAAAAATGGTGGTGCGAATTGAAACGTGATAGGTCGATCACACGTAGAGTTTCAGTTTCTCGAGAACGAGCCAACCATTTGACGGAGACCGCTATGACCGTCCAATTTCAGAAGTCGAGTGCTCGCGTTTCGCCTCGCTTCGCAGGCTTTGAAACACATGGTAAGCCATTAAAAGGGAAAACGGTGGATAGTCACTGTCACTGTCAAGTTCTCACGATCCCTTGCGGGGGGCTCTCAAGGAGACCTAACGAAGCCTAGGAGATTCGTCTTCTGAAAAGGATTGATCTTTAGATTCTGTCATAAAAGATCTCTGAATCTGCTTGTGTTCCAAGATATCTCGTGCTTTGGCCATGAAAGAGAAAGGGCCTCTCATGCTGAATATTTAGCCGTGTCGTGTGGGGGACGCTCCTATTGTGGATTCTTCGTATGGCATTTGGACTCCAATGACGTGCGCGTACGACCATATTAAAGAGTTAAGAGCTAATAAATGGGGTTAAGTGCACAAGCATACATATACGATCAATCAAAGAATGTTAACAAGAAAATTATCAATTAGGCAACTCTAAAGCCTATGATAAGAAAGTTGACGCACACAATAGACCGTTTGAGGAACTCGCTAAATAAATGAAAACAAATCGCGAAATGATAGATCATTGAGAACATCCAAAATTCAACTCTCTCTCTCTCTCTCTCTCTCTCTCTCTCTCGTACCTATAGTGGGTAAATCATTGCACTTCAATAAAATGTGGCAATAATCGGTTAAGTATATCACTTAATCCAAACATGTAGTTGAGGATTGACTTAACATATGAAGGATAAAATACAATCTCTCACATGTCCCAAATGTGCATATGGGACATAAGATCATCTCCCAGATCATCACAAATAACTTCAGCCGGGAAACCTTCCCAATAAGCTCCAAATCCAATACATATATAGAGCTTCCAAAATTTAATAAAAAAAAACACTCTTAGAAGCTCTTTACATTAACTGGGTCTTCCAAAATCCCATGGTGCCCTATTTATAATATAAGGCTCAATATTACAATCTTGAAAAAATATAAGGCAAAGAGCTTGAGGATGATGCTATTGCCCTTGATTTCTTGGATCAAATCCATCTCGATATCCTTGAAAATTATAATTGGACGGTGACCATCCAAAGTAGGAAGAAGAAGAAGAAGTCCTTGGCGGCTCATTTTGCGGCTCCTGTTGTTGTTGCTGGTTGTAGTGATAGGACGATGAGCTAATTGATGAAGACGACGTCGATGAAGATTGTTGCGAACCAAAAGGCTCCTGACCGTAGAGATTTGACAAATAATAAGGAAATTCAGCGTCGGTACTCGATAGAAGTTGTGCATATTGAGCCAGGTCTGGAAAAGCCGCTTGTGGATATTGAGTAAAAGGCGTCGGCTGAGGATTGATTTGTTCAGGCAAAACGTTGACGCCCGAGTTTTGGCAACTTGGATTAGAGTATGAGGCGTACTCGGGGTTGCCTTGAACTCGTTCGGGGAAATTGAGCTTAGCCTTGGTGCCTTTGAACTTGAGAGCTGCCCTATCATATGCCAAGGCTGCGTCCTCGGCGGTCTCGAAAGTGCCGAGCCAAACACGGGCTGCTTTCTTGGGGTCGCGTATTTCCGCTGCCCATTTTCCCCATGGCCTTTGTCTTACTCCTCTATAGTGTTTTTTTCTAACACTCTCTGTGCAAAAAATAAGCAAAATCAAAGTCATCAAAGAGAAGATGTAGATACATGCATGTAAAAAACGAGTTATGACCACTATTTGTGCATGATCATACGTCACTTCCTTGAAGAGTGCTTGAAACACTGATCAAAGCGCCGTCCTATATTGCAGATACTTTCTCATAGCTTTGTCTATCACACTGTACAAAATATCAATGATCTATGGGGCTAGACTGGAAAAGAGACAACTTCACGTCTTCTTCCAAACAGCTTTATTTGAGAGCATGCTATATCGAAATCAATATCAATTAGGAACAAAATTCATCCCAATGTTGCATTCATGTTGACATGCGATGACATACATGATGACCCCAATGTTGATGCACGAACCTCCATCCTTCGAAAATGAATTTGGTTGGCAGTATAAGCGTGGTTTGATTTTTGTAATGAGCACACCAAGCTCATGATCATCACCAAGTTTCATGTGTATTACTTAATATCTTGGTTGTAACTGGATGCAAGACTTGTACAAAGTCTAACGTTAGGGTAGGAAATTAATTAGTTTGCACGTATCGTTTGACACCATGACATAATATATATATATATATATAAGAAGTTTGTTACAACGAGGGGATTGACGCTTATCATGAAATCAATGTAGCAGGTGAAAGATTTTGCACTGAAGGTAGATCTAACAAGAATTCTTGAGTGAACGAGTGAGGAATAGAAAGAATTTCATGTTAATCATGATGAACGAGACACAATAAAGTTAAGATGAATTTTGATAAGTACATATCATCATAAAACGCTTAATAAAAAAACTGTGCTACAAATAAATAACCAACACTCCGAAATTTTGGGTTCATATCTTGACACAACCACGCCAATCTACGTCCCATGGCAAAGATCATTACAATCTTTTTTACTCAAAACATTCATCTAACTATGGTCTGTTTATATATCGAAATTTAGAGTAATTTGGATGTGACAAATGGGAAAATGAAATCTCAAAGCGGGGGTATCCAAGTAAAAGTGGACATTGATTGTGGCATTCAAATTCCATACGCATGTTTTAATTATGGAGGAGAATAGATAAGATTAAGAGGGTCCGCCAAGAAATCGCTATCCATGTATGACCTACATATGCAGCATTGAAACCATGGACTAGACACGATATAAGCGCGTATGCACCGTCACCGGCAACGCCTAACCGACCTCCCCCCTTCGAAGTCTTGGGCCAAAGTTTTTATAAGCAAGATTAGGAAATGGACAAGAGAATCGATAGGGCGTAGGTCGAGGCCTGTGCTGTCCAAAATGGAATGGAAGTGACTCACGTAATCCGAACTTTCAGACAACAAGAACACCCCCAACAAGCGCCAAGCACGACAGCTTGGTAGGTAAGGGACATCTTTGGACGTTCAACGGCAACAATCAAAATTGCGAACGTGGGCAACGAGAAACGCCTGTTGGACTGAGACACCTACGCTCGTCGCCTTGCTTTGTATAATGCAGAAGAAAATTAAACATATAAACTATAGTAGATTAACTTAGGGCTAAAGATTGAAGATCTCCCAAAGAGAGAGAGAGAGAGAGAGAGAGAGACATTTTGGCGGAAAGTGAGAATAATACAATGAACTTGACCTGAAATTTGACAAGCATATCATGCGCAGCTATATTGATTCTTAGGTTATCTCGGTCTTTATATTCCCACTCTCAGCCCATCAAGTTAGGCCGATCTAAGAGTAACATTCAAGCTAGCCTTTTCTTTTCTTTTTTTGTGGGGGAAAAATAAGTTAAATAATCTAAAGCAACATAGAGATCAAACAGCAGATTTACAGCAGATCTTCCCTTTTCTTACCAGATTTAGCAAAAAAAAACGAATGATATATGTGGCAATCGATTGAACAAACCCTTAACCATTCTTTAATAGTGCACTCATCTTTCCAGATAGATTTGATAGTGGACTCATCACAAGAAAGGTAGAAAAACAAGATTATAAACCCCCAAGAGAGGGTCAACTGGAGTTTAGGTTTTTGCGACAGCCTGACCTTGATCTGGAGGAGCTTGATGAGGAGGGTCCCGATGCTCCTCTTGCACTGGCGCTGCCGGGTATTCGACCGAGCTCGGGGTGTCGTCGCTGGTCGAAATGACCCGGCTCAGAGCCGAGACCATTGCCGAGACGTCGATCTCGGAGAGAGACGACTCGTAGGAGGCGAAATCGTCCTCCCTCTCCTTTTCCTGCGATGATGCTTCAAGGGGAAGCGGCCGCTTTCCATGTCTCCGATCCACCTTTCCACGAGCTTGAGGATAGCCGACGCGAGATCGTGCTGCGTCCGGTGGATAGATCAAGACATGGACTAAATGACAACACAGCAATCAGTGCTAGGTGTGAGGACAAAGGTTGGAGGTGATACTGATGGTGCAAGTTAGCTAGTTGGGTGATTTTGGAGAGACCGCAATTTGCCAAAAAGTGAGTAGGGCTTTGGCTCGAGGGAAGAGGAATATAGGGGTTCGAAATGGGGAGGGAAGCTTTAGTCATCGGTTTTCCTATATATATACACTCTCCCTTCTTCCATTTGTTTGTACATACTATTGAGAGATGCTATTTTTTTTTGGAAAAATTTCAATTAAGGACCTCAAGTGGGGTCAAATTCTCAAATAAAGACTCAAAATGAATATTGTGTCAAATAAGGATATGAAGTGCCCAATCAATCTCAAATAAGAACCCGAAGTGCCCAAAAAGTCTCAAATAAGGACCTGGGTCATTGACCAGCCAAAATACCTGCCGCCGGCTAGAAAGTTACTGTTCCGGTACCGGAACAGTAACTTTTTCATTTTTTTATTAATTTCTTTATGTTTTTCCTTTTCTATTTTTTTTCTTTTCCTTTTTCTTTTCTTTTTTTTTTCTTCTCTTCCTCTGCCAGCCATAGCCAGGGCTGGGCAAGGTTGCCCTCGTCGGCGTCGGGCGAGGCCGACCTCGCCAGTTGCAGGCGAGGTCGAGCCTCGCCCGACACTGGCGAGGGCTCGGCCCCACCGGCGTCGAGCGAGGGTCGCCCTCGCCGGCGTCAGGCGAGGTCGCCCTCGCCGGCGTCAGGCGAGGCCGGCCTCGCCAGATCTGGCGAGGGCTCGGCCCTGTCGGCGTCGGGCGAGGCCAGCCTCGCCAGATCTGGCGAGGGCTCGGCCCCGCCAGCGTCGGGCGAGGCCAGCCTCGCCAGATCTGACGAGGGCTCGGCCCCGCCAGCGTCGGGCGAGGCCAGCCTCGCCAGATCTGACGAGGGCTCGGCCCCGCCGGCGTCGAGCGAGGTCGGCCTCACCAATTGCAGGATAGGTCGAGCCTCACCAGATCTGGCGAGGGCTCGGCCCCGCCGGCCGCTGGCGAGGCTCGACCTCGCCTGCAACTGGCGAGGGCGGCTTTGCCTGAGGCCGGCGAGGGCGACCTCACCTAGCCCAGGCGAGGGCGGCCCTCGCCTGACGTCGGCGAGGGCGGCCCTTGCCTGACGTCGGCGAGGGCGGCCCTCGCCCGACGCCAACGACCTCCGCTGGCCCCAGCTATGGCCGACAAAGGAAGAGAAGAAAAAAAAAGAAAAGGAAAAGGAAAAAAAATAGAAAAGGAAAAATATAAAGAAATTAATAAAAAAAATTGAAAAAGTTACTGTTCTGGCTCATCGGCCGGCAGGTATTTTGGCCGTCCGGGGACTCAGGTCCTTATTTGAGACTGATTGGGCACTTCATGCTCTTATTTGACACAATGTTCACTTTGGGTCCTTATTTGAGAATTTGACCCCACTTGGGGTCCTTAATTGGAATTTTCTTCTTTTTTTTGGGGGGGGATGGAATTCTGCCCGTCTCCTTCCCCACTTCTCGCTTCTGCTAGGCTGATGAAAACGTTTACATACAACTGTCCGAGCACCTTACATGTATGCCATGGTGATATTTACTTGCGTGATAATAAGCGGGGAAATTAATTTGTGAGTGTGTTATATGTATTACGCTGCATCTAAACCGTCGAATTTGGCGGAGCCTACATGAGCCCCCAAAAGGAGTAGTCGAAATGTCGATGGACCAATCACTCGATATGGTCTCTCCTAATCAATGTCATATTTGGGGAGGTTGCAAACTCTCACGCTTAAACAATTGACGTTCTCGTTAGTTTTGGGTCGTGCCACCTTGCAAATACTCTCTCTATTTGATGTGTGGTTTGTTCCCTTCTCCTTCGTCATCCTAGAATTTGCATCTTGTCCAGCCCTCTTGCTTCGACAAGCACTCCGTACCCATGTTGGATCGAGTATGGGTCTAGTCGGTCCACACGCCACGTATATACTGGAGAATGTTTTACTTTGATACTCTCTGTAATAATATGGTTTGCGTGGGCCAAGCCTCCAAAAAGAGTACGTAACCACACGAGGTTATGATCATATGAGGGTGAGTGTTGACTTATGCATCATTTAATAAGACCTCTCCCTATTGATACGGGACTTCGAATGTCGCTCAATTACTAATGGAATCAACATGATTGCCAAAATTGGAAATTATATATGCATCGGCACCTAAATCCCGCTTATGTCATAATATTCTTTACACCTCCGGTGTACTCTATGTAAGTCCATCTGATGTATATAGAGGTGGCAAAATGGGTCTAGAAGTCATATTTTAACTCATATTGAATGGTGTGGGTCATAAATGAATTGCTTTAAGTTTTAAAAACAAACTTAAGTGAGTCATAAATGGGTTACCTAACAACTTAATGGCTCTAAAAGGGTTTTAGGTGGGTTAATTAATAAGGTTAAGTAAATCATAAATAGGTTATTTTTATTTTATTATAAATTACAATTTTTGAAATTTAAAATTTTTCTTTATTTCTTTTTTCTACGAAATTTGGCGAGGGCTGGCCAACCCTCACCGACACACCGCGAAGACCTCACCCGTCACTGGTGAGGGCCTTGACCCTCATCCAGTGGCTGGGTGAGGGTCGGGACCCTCGCCGGACATAGAAGAAAAAAATAAAAATATAAAAGAAAAGAAAATATATAAAATTCAATTTTTAATAAAAAAATTTAAATGTTGTCCACTAGATTTGTATTACATAATAATATAATTTTTTTTAAAAATCATAATAAATAAATTTTCCTAGATTTGGTTAAATATGGAAATATTTTCATAATATGGATCGAGTCAGATATGGATTGAGAAATTTGCTTTACGAACAAATGGGTTAATTGGTCGATTTGGGTTGGATTATTTATGACCCGACCCACCATTTGATAGGTCTAAATGTATATAAGTATATAACACACTCCTTGAAAATGCTTGACCAATAACAAGTGCCATTGTATACAACACTTATCGAGGGGATAATTGTCCAATTAGTCTTAAACTTATTGTACGGCAGCCAATTTAGTTTTAAACCTTTCAATTGTGTCAATTTAGTCATAAACACATTGACAATTTCTCAATTTAGTTATAAATATTTTTTTGTGTCAATTTAGTTCTAAACTTTTGAAGATTTGGTCGTTTAGTCATAAATCTATTATTTGAATATTTAGCCGGAATGACTAAATTGGCAAATCGTCATTAGGTTTGGGACTAAATTGGCAAATCATCACTAAATTGGCATAATTAAAAGATTGATGACTGAATTAGCATCCATACAATAAGTTTAGGTCATTTTTGGACAATTTTCCTCTCATTCGGTTGCTTGAGACAACTAGACAATCCGCTGCCTATATGTGGAGCTCGAGAGTAGTGGCATGAAGAAAGCTGTTGTTGGTGCTATTTCGAATTTCAACAGCTTTGTTATAGAAATTCACGAAATACAAAAGGTTTGGTTACCAAAAGAATGTGAAAATATAATGTTTTATAGGAGTAGTAACATGTGACTGGCTAATCGAGGGCGGGGCATGTCCGATAGTTCTCTTCTTTCGACCTTAATTTTGCCACATCCCACATCTTATGTGCTCTCGGTCGATGCGATATCGCTCCAGTTCGTTCCTCTTATTCCCCACACATGTTTTCTGATGTAGATCTTGTTGGCATCTATGTGGCGGCCGCCGCTCGATAAAGATGCCCGTAGCTCTTGTTTATACACACTCCAACAGCTATTCTATTGAAGGACGTGAATTGCAATCCGAATGTTTCGTAGTAGGCATGGGACCCTTATGGTAATACCCATTAGAGATCGCATCTACGCCTCCCTCTTTTAACTTATCAAAAAGCCATAGGACATGAACCCCTCAGCGGAAAATGACAAAACTGCCTTTACGCTCTTTAAGTACTTTTACATACTAATCTTGTAACCTAACTCTGTGTCTTCACCCTTTATGAGTATTTACACCACAAAACCTATAAATCTCTCTCTCTCTCTCTCTCTCTCTCTCTCTCTCCGAAAAGGAAAGTCTATCGCTAAGGTTCTGCACTTTTCTTCGTTTATGGAAGCCCATTCTTATATGAAGCCTGTTCTAACATTTGCTGACATGGGCTGTGTTGAAAATTAAGGCAATCCGAAGATAACTCCGAGGAAAAATTGACCCAGCGTCGCTGTGCCGAACCGCCAAACACATCTCTGCCTTTCGCGGATTGCGTGGCCCCAGAGCGCTGGTCGCCCTTGCTATGAACGATTTCCACGTAATGAATGACATCGTCAGCTCAATCTCTTTCGCTATTGAGTACTTGATTTAATTAATAACGTGGTATTTACATGGGTCTCGTGTTCAGCTTCACGGACGCGACAGGAGGCTTGCCCATCGCCTCGCAGTTTTGCTTGCTCGGAGCATCTTTTATCTTTACCTTTTTTTTTTATTGGCATCTGAATTCGGTTTATATTTATTGATTGAATGTTCGGATGCCAATGTGTTGAGAATGTATCTTTAGCTTGAGCGGATTTCCTAAAAAAAGGGCTTTCCTTTTCTGATAGGAATTATACATATCAAATACACTAGAGCAAATCATAGGAGTATCAGATTTTATCTCTGTGAGGCTAAACACGGTAAGTTTTGGTGTTTTTTTAAGTGTGGAACACTTGAACATGTGAGTGACTATATCTTTGAAATTGTCCGATTTAGCTAGTGGATAATTTGTGGCTATCTCTATCTGTGGAGTAAGTACCGACACTTTGACCAAATCACATAAAACTCTTTCTGCCCAACTCCATTCCTATCCTCTTTGTCAATACCTAACCATGAAGTCTCTGCCATCAGGCAGACCAAGCGGTCTCCTTTTGTATCAAAATATCTCAACTCATTAATGCCCAACATCATCCCTAGTCTCGTTCTCCAAAATATCTCAACTTGAATCTCCATCAATGTCCAACATTATTAAGTTTGCCATCAGACAGATCAAGTGGTATCATTCTGTATCAAGATATTTCAACTTGAATATCCATCAATGCCCAACATCATCACTAGAAACCAAACCATGAAGTCTGCCATCAAGACCCATTAATTTACCATCGGCTCTAATATCATTTATTAAACCGCGCAGCGGAAGACTGAACCATGAAGTTTGCCATCGGGGGCCCACCAATCTACCATAAGCTATGATATCATTTGTTGTGAGCGCGCAATAAAAACCCGATGCCTTCACCCGAGGAAATCACTAAGAGGGTGCCCAAATCCGAACCCATTAGTATATTTGGTTGAACCACCTTCACTCAAAAGCTTAAGCCATTGAGTTATGAGACAACTAAGATATATTCATCTTTCTACGTCATATCAATTCTCCATATGGGTTTTTTTAATGCAACCTACATATGCATCTCAATACTATGCATATGATTATCTATGTTTATACTCATATTAAGTTTTTCGAAATTTATATTTTCAATAGTAGTTAATTTTTGGCAAGAAAATTAATACCTTAGCTTTTGGTGTACAAAGTAAAAGTACAAAAATACTATAAATCAATTTTTATCCCTAGAATTATTCATTTAAAATTCCATTCTTTGCGGTTCTCGCCCACTTTTCTAAGCGGCACAAAAAAATCAAATTACTATAAAATTGTCTTCTTTTGCTCATCCCATAGCTATTGTCATTTCATTTTCAATAGAGTGATTAAAACGGAATAAATAAATGAATCTAGACATAAATAGATGGTAAGTCATGTTTTTCAAGTTAAACATACTCGATCGGTCTCAACATTTGTATCTTTCAATGACATCCAATTACACATAATCCCCAAAACAAAATATCGTCGCTCTCACCGTGAAATGAGGGGAGAAAAACCAAGCAAATTTTCTTTTTGAGTAATAATAAAAGAAATTACTCTATGATACACAAGAGACGTTTTTTTCAAACAAGCCACATTTATCAATGTTGAAATGGCTAGTCATAATTTTGGGAGATTAATCAACAATTCAAATTACAAAACTCGCAGAGGGAGGCCTCTGGAACATTTCACAATGCATGCTCGAATGGCCCGAATGTGAAGTAACAACTCATGGTATCAACCAGAATTTGGGCCAAGGAATGGGCCAACACGGGCCCATCAGACTCGTACTCCCAACACAAATAATGCATTGCTATCTTAACTACGGATTAATAAAGTTTCCATTATAACGGTGATTTGTACTTATCAGAAGCATTAACTTGTGATTATATCGTTGGGTAAGTTTCTATTGGGAACAATAACTTTCGGCCGAGCTTAGCAAATTACCTGTTAATTAGTTCAATCAGTTGTCTTTTTTTTTTTTTTTTGGTAAGGTAGTTCAATCAGTTGTCTAGTTTGATCCGATCCAATAGTGGATATTCTTTCGTTGGAATCTGAAGGGTCAAGACCCTTGTGGATAAACTTGCTTTTTCAAGGTTATTGAACCGCACATGCAACATAAACAGAAGGATGTCTCTGAGTTTTAAGTCCGTTGAAAAGTGAAGAGACGAAATCACAAACACCGCGAGATAATGTTCGCTCCACCATGATCATGCAATCCCAGCCCAACCTCAATCTTGAATCACATCAAGTCCGGGTTCCGATCATCCGATGATATAATGCTTCGCATGGCAAAGGCGATGGTTTTAGACGTGCTGTGTGTGTTTTTACACGGACATATATACTGAAAGAAATGCTGCTGAGCAATGCATTGCGTTTTCTTTTTTGCGGTGCGAGGTTACATGTCTCTTTTGTTAGTGTAGCTCGTAACGTTAAAGGCATTTCGAACAAGTCCTGCGTTGGAAAATTGATGAAAAGATCAGTGTTTGTAGGCTCGCTAATGGGCTCTGCCATGCCAATGTTCATCTTGACTGCGCATGGGGCAGTTGGAGAACTTGGGCTTCTTTTTTGTTTTTGGTCAAAGAGAACTTGGGCTTGAGTTAATGTTGTTTTTGCATTTGCGAACTCGTAAAAACAATTTTCCGACCAAAAAAAAAAAACCGTAAAACAATTTTACGGCATGTCCCCATATTTTTGTACTTAATTTCGACGACTTTTCATTACGTTGGACATCACACTATGAGCAATTTGGACGTCCTCCTCCCTCTTTTCTTCCTGCACTGTTCTCTAGATAAATTTCTCATTTTCATAAAAAATTTCCAACGTTTGTCGATGGCCATATTGATAAATGCAAATCTTACGATTGCCTCGAATCGCCACTATAAAAGCGGGCGGAACCAACTTGACCACATGGATCAAATCGTTCGACTTAAAACGAGGAAGAAAATAACAAAATTAAAGTTGATAGATCAACTCGCACAAGGACCAATCCGCTACTTTTCATGTTGTCCTCTTAATTTTTCCAATTCATCAATCATTTCTCTCTTATGGCCATTGTCTTTTCATCGTTATCATTTCACTGTAGTGATAAATCGTATATCCCTTGTACTATCAAAACTTAGATGAATTGGATCTCCGTCATTCAAGTTAGATTCAAAATAATCATTTTTGCAATGAATTTGATTACACACATTCTTTAAATATTTCTTTGCTATTCAAATTAGAAAATTATCTTAATTTTCCAAGCAAAATGCTTGGAAATATCAATACTTGCATTAATAAGCAAAATGCTTATATTAAAATGTTCGGAAAACAATTTTTTAGGTATTTTTTTAGCAAGCGCACTGCTACCAAGTGTCCATACCAGTGCTATACTCACCAGAACATACTTAACAAAAAAAAATTATTTATTTTCAAAATATGAATTACCCAATAACACAACATATCCAATGCACTGAAATATACAGATTTTTAACCTATTTCAACAAAAATCCAGGGCGTGGCCTATTTTTACTTTTTAACTTATCGTATTTGCGGTACCCACACTTTCATCTCGACATAATTGTATGTAATTTGCATAATTTTTTAAGAGAATTTCAAAAATTAATATAATTACTCATAAATGTTTAGGAGGAAAAATGAATACAAATAGAAAAATCCCTTTTGCGTAAATCCATCTTCATAAGAAACGAACGCCGGTGCTGGTAATATCGGGGGGCAGTTACCGCGTTGCACCCATCGGTGCTACCTGGATCCCACGCGCTCCAGGGCGAGTGCAGCGCACGCGCGAAGCCCCAATCCCCCAGATTCCCAGAAGATAGGCGAAAAAATGAGGAAATTCCCGTCATCATCTTCAAAAGCCGAGTTCGTCCTCAAGTCGCACTCATAAAAATCCGAAATTTCCCCAAAAAAAAAAAAGGAAAAAGAAGAAAAAAACCCAGAACCTCCAAGCTCTCTCTGGTGCTCCGGGCTCTCGAATTCGAGATCTCGCGCTCCATTTCTCGCTCGATCCGTCGCCGAAGCAGGCGCAATCCAGAGGGAGAGAAGCTGCGGCGATCTCGCATCCGTCTTCACCGCACAGGTCGGAGCACACGATTCGCGTCCTCTCGTTTTCCGCTTACGATTTCGCCCGCCCGCTCGCGGTGGAATTTCCCGCCGGAGAATCGCGATTCGAGCCTCCGGCGAGCGCCTTCGCCGCCGCTCGTGCGTCCTCGTCGTTTCTCGGATCGGAAGTCCGCAGTTTCGGTAGTCTGATTCCACTGTGGAGTGAAGTCATGATGCTAGATTGTTGATTGTGTATCGGAAGCGCGAGTCCGAGATTGCTGAGTCCGTCGCGACTCCCGTGTGGTGTCTCGGCTTGTTGTTTGAAGTGATTTTTGATCGGATCGGGAACTTGTTTCTTGGCTTCGACGTGTAGGGATACAATGACGAATCCGGAGGGACACGGTCGCGATGACGAGGCGGACTCGTCCGTGGAAGTTCCGCCGTCCGACAGTTTCGCGTGGTCGAATTTCGCTGACGAGGACATCATGCATCAGAAGAATGAAATCCATGCCGTGGAAGCTGAGAAAACTCCGTATGTGGGCGACAAGGTGTGACCAGCCTTAGCACTTTTGAAATGTCACCTTTGCTATATGTGCATCCTTTGATCGCCGAATTCCTGTATTTAACAGATTGTCTTGTTACTGCTACATAGTAGATTGGCGGTTCTGGTTCTTTATGTCACAACTATGCTCTTGCTCGTGTGAGCTTTGTTTCGATGATGTTCTTGCTTTATCTCGGCCGTGCAATTATTGCCGATTGCTTCCTATTGTTTTGTGCAGCTACTGTATTCCTTAATCGCTGGATTTATCTTTTGTGAGTTCTTTTTATATTGCCGTAACTACATTGGCAATTCATGTTCTCTTATGATCGATTGGTTGTCCTGTTCATGTGGACTTTGTAGCAGTAACATTATTCTTTAATTGAGGCCATGCAGTTATTCGTCGTGGCTTTCCTATTTGTCATGCAATTTTTGCACGCTTGTATCCATCAATTTTTGGTCCTCACACTCTGACGATCTTCTTAACAGTCTTTTGGTGATTCTGTGGCCACCAAATATAATATCAACTGTGCTCAAGCGACCTTTCCTTCAGTAAATATCTCCGTCTTGTCTAGGTCATGGGTCATTTGTTGCTCTTCTCCTGTTGTTTCATGCAAGTCTTGCTATATATGCAGTTGCTACCTTGCTCTTTCCTTTGTGGACTGTGGAGAATTCAACATTTCAATGATTAAGTTAGTTTTGAACTTCATGGCATTGTTGAAATTAACTGCCAACTGCACCTAATAGTCTAGACTGACTCAAGCATTGATGACGCTGCACTAGTCCGCATATGTTGACTAACAGCATATGTTCCACCTAAGTGTGATTGCGATATAAATATCTGCTGTGCTTGGTGACACACTTACACTGTGGACTGCAGACCTAACCCTTCATGGCCCATCATTTCCATGGAGTGTTGGTTGTCTGCTAACCTTTGCGTTGATTTGTCTGGTACTATTCTTGCATGCTCATAAATAAGTTTATTGGTATCAATCTGCAGGAACCACTTTCCGCTTTAGCAGCTGAGTATCAATCAGGGAGCCCTATTTTGCTGGAGAAGATAAAGGTTTCCGTTGTATTCTTGTAGAATCTTGTTCCTTATTTTAATTTTTCCTTGATCTTTTATATCCTTAAATGCAGGTGCTTGATGAACAATATGCTGCCATCAGGAGAACACGAGGAGATGGAAACTGTTTCTTTAGAAGCTTTATGTTCTCGTACCTTGTAAGTCTTAGTATAGCTCTTGAGGATTTTTTGTTTCTGTAATGGCTTTTAATCAATTGATGTTTTAGGAAAGTGTATTGGATTGTGCCTTTTGTTTTATATATTCATTCCTAATTGGATGTTTCAGGAGCATATTTTGGAAACACAAGACAAATCTGAGGTGGATCGTATTAAAGCTAATGTTGAAGAGTGTAGAAGAACTCTTCAAAGCTTGGGTTATGTGGACTTCACTTTTGAGGATTTTTTTGCGGTAATTCAATTGCCCTTGAAATTTGTACATTATGCATGATGTAAGTTCTGGTGATCTCTCCAATTTTCATATACATGCATACCATTGCAAACTGTGAGCCAGCTTTGGACGCTAATAAATCTAGTCTGTGGCTTGAAAATGGTTATGTATTGCTGTTTGGGTTCTGTTGGTCTGCTGATTTTACTAGGCTGTTATAGAATGACAATGAAAGAAAACTTGTAAGTTTTACCTTTTAATTGAGTCCACCTTTCAACAACACGGAGTCAGTATAAGGAGTTGGCTAGTAGCCACAGTAAGGGATGACGTGGAGAAGTTCCAGCAAGTATTCTGTTTGTGGGAAGGTGGAATGACGATTTCTTTGGCAACGTGAAACATGCCTATCAAGAAACCTAGATTCTGTTTATGGACACATATAGTTTGAACTGCAACCGTTTTGCTCTAATTGTGCATTGCTGTTTCCTGAATCACTGTCTGAAAGCCTGTCTTGGAAGTATTGTGATTAGACATTTTTCCATAAGAAACAAGGTTTAGTTAATATTCTGTAGATTTTAAAATCTTTGTTTTGAGATTCTCTATACTTAAACTTAGAGGCAGCAAGATTTGTGATGGACCTTTTTTTATGGGTAAGAATGGACCTATTTCTTAACTCAAGTTTGCTGGTCCCAGGAAAATGGGTAACTCAAATAGTCTTGAAACAGGTTATAATGCGTCTATTGCGTCTTTCGCTGGTTTGTCAATCCATGACATTATGGGCGATATACAAGCATGAGGATAAGCTCAATGAGAAAATAGTGATGGTGTTAGAACATGATGAGTCAACATGATTCTTTTTATTGAGTCAGTTTAAAACATCAGCTGTGGGTCAAAAGCCAAGCATTGATGCCCAATTGTTGGGGTTTTGGCATTTTTGCATCTGCAAAGTGGTTGTTGGGCAGTTATGGAGTGTTGATGGTGGTGGTAGTGATGGAAAGTGGCTGTGGCGTGGTGGCGGCAACAAAGCTTCAAAAGTAATGGAAGTGGTGGTATAGATGATGGATAATTTGGAGTGGCAGTGACGGAGGCATCGTAGTGGTGGTGATTACTGATTACTCTGTACCGGTTGGGCTGGGAAATCTTTTGTTTCTTGCTCTCGGCCAACTACATCGAAAGTTCCATTAAAGGGCATATTTCTAGGTAGCACAATCTCTAATATTTTAGTTTTGTTACCCATTTCTGCTCCAAAGTTTCCCCCTAATAGATCAGATTGTTAGCTCTTAACCAAATTCAGATTCTAAATGTTTACTTCTAGCGCTGAAGGCAAGCCACTGTAACATTTTTAGGGCCTGTCACTACTTCTGAATGAAAACTGAATAGGCGGGTTCTTTTCTCCATTGTAATTGACCAGTAGATGATCCTTTCTTCAGATATATCCTAGCTTAGCAGAAAATTATTGTGTACAGTGCACTTATAATAACGATTTTTTATATTCATTATGCACTTATTGTAGAAATGAAGATAAATATTTTCAGTAGTATTAAGTTACTAACTTTAGACTTGAATTCTGATACTGAGGTTGGTGGATGTCACCTTTTGTGGAAGATGCTTAGTTTTAGTACATGAGAAAGTTGACATCTTTATTCATCTAAATCATGTGTCGAATTGATATCAAGCAGAGTATCTTGGATGTCTCTTTTTTATCTTTAACATGTTGTGGCTGAATGTTTGATATGAAATTGTTTCAGCTATTCTTGGAACAGTTGGAAAGTGTTCTTCAAGGAAATGAAACTTCAATAAGGTGGCCTTATCTTTTTGTTGAACATTTTGATTTCATCTAGGAAGAAAAGAATTTAATGATGGACTTACACATATGTTAAAAAGTATAAGCAAGTGCATGTTGTGCTTTTTGTTTCAGTCATGATGAACTGCTTCTTAGGAGTCGAGATCAGTCGGTATCGGACTATGGTGAGTTTTGAGAAAATTGAGTTATTAAACCAATTGGCAGTTGATTTATCTCTTGATGTATTTGGTTGGCCAGTGGTGATGTTCTTCAGATTTGTTACCTCTGCTGAGATACGCAAGCGGTCGGAGTTCTTTGAACCCTTCATTATGGGATTAGCAAATACAACTGTGGAGCAGGTTTGATTATATTTATTCACTTTTTTCTGAATTGTTCATGGATGCATAAATCTCTGTGTGGGGGAGGGGTAGTTATAGTTGGTCAGTGAGTAATTGTTAAGTTTGATTGTGACAAGTTGAATTTATTCAAAGAATGCTCTTTTTTCCCTTTTTTTCAGATATTTTTTTTTGAGCAGGTTATTAACAAACTTGCCCAGATTCTGATTTGAAATTGCATTATCTTTTTGAATTCATTTCGTCTAAATTGAAACAATTTGGACAGGGCATTCTCTGTGAATATTAATGCTACTTATTTTAGGAAGTCAACATGTGATTGGAAAGGGGTGCCGCACTGTGCTTCTTTAACTCTTAATTCTCTGTGCTGGTTGTGTATGACAAGTTTCACGTAGTTGTATCCCTCATAGACCGCAGTTTCGTGTTGAGTACTGCATCTGATTACGCATATTTGGTCACGGTGGTTGATATATTTTGGTCTTGTATCGCAGTTTTGCAAGTCCTCTGTGGAGCCTATGGGTGAAGAAAGTGATCATGTGCACATTATAGCTATATCCGATGCGCTGGGCGTGCCGATTCGCGTTGTGTATCTAGACCGCAGCTCATGTGATAAGGGTGGTGTCAGCGTAAATCACCACGATTTCATTCCTAACGTCTCTTCCAGCAGTTCTGGTGCTGGTGAGCCTTTCATCACTTTGCTGTATCGCCCGGGTCACTATGATATGCTCTATCCGAAATGACCCACTTAGCTTTCTGGAAAGGTAGATCTGGGAAGTGTCTTCCTCTATGTTCACCGAAATAGACAGTTTGACATGATATTTCTGTCTCATGGGCACGCACACAAACTGTTTCCCTGCTGCGTGAACTTGTAATTCTAACTTTTTCATGCTTCAAAAGATCGGGACTTGGATTGAATGCAGAAATACCCGATCCCCAATCTTCAACCTACTCTCTAGCCAAAAAAAAAAAGAAAGAAATGCAGTCGTACTCTTGTTTCAGCTTCACATTTCACAAGTTTCCTTCTCCTGTCACAGTGACAAGTCACTGAAAATGCAATACCTGAAAGGAAATATTCCAGATACTGTTCACAACGTGTTCATTCTTGTTCGGCCTAACCGTTGTGTTGCACTAAACATTCTAGTGCCTCATGTGCTCTCGTTCGTGTTTGCCTATGTGTCGAATGCAATTAGCATGTTCAGAGTTCTTGACCGACATTATTGTTGAACTATTTATCTGGTCGAACTTAGGGTGCGTCTGTTTCGCGGAAAACATTTTTCAGGAAAACACTTTTCTCATTTTCCGGCGTTTGGTTTGCTTAGGAAAATGAGTCAATGGAAAGTGTTTTCCTAGTCAACTAAAAATGTTTCCTTACTAAAGCTTAAATTCAGGAAAATGATTTTTCCTTTGAAAGAATTGGAAAATGTTTTTCGAAATATGATTAGCTGTCGACACTTGGTCTCAAAACTTTACGCTTGAGCACGAAAACCCCAACATTGGTTCCTGAGTCCTAACATCGAGGACCAGGTCTCGGTAGCCGAGCTCGAGACCTCGGTGTCCAAGGCTTGGGCCCCCAGCACCGATGCTCGAGTCTATCAAGGCTGAGCTCGAACCCCTGGTGCCCATACCCAATGCTCTAACACCCGAACTCAGGTCCATAAAATCCATGCTCAAGTCCCCAATACTCGAGCTCTAATCCCGACCCTTTGGCCCGAATCCACAAAGGTCGTGCGCAAGTCCTCGGCACTCGAGCTCTTGTCCTTAATTAATGAAACGATTTTTTTATAAAAATATTTAATTAAAAAAATCGATTATTTATTTTTTTAAAAATCATTTATTATATATATTTTTTAAATCGAATTGTTTATTATTTATTCTTTTCTTTTCTTTTTTCTTTCTTTTTCTTTTTCTATTTTTTCCTTTTCTTCCTTTTTCTTTTTCTTCTTCCTCAGGCCATTTGTCGGCCACGGCGACAGTCAGCGAGTTCACGGCGGCATCTAGCGATGAGCCCGAGCTCGCCTATGGCCATCGCCGAACGAGCCTCGAGCTCGCCAATGGCCATCGCCGACAGGTCATGGGGGAGGAAGGTGGAAGAAGAAAAGAAAAAAATTAAAAATAATTAAAATTCCAATTTTTTCAATAAAAGAAAAGAAAAAATAAAAAAGAGAAATTAAAAATAATTAAAAATCGATTTTTTTAAAAAAATAATTTTTTTGCCTGAAATAAAGTCATATGATTAAAATCATTTTCTAATGAAATCCAAACATTAGAAAATGATTTCCATCGTATATTACCAAACAAAGGAAAACTACGCGTTTTCCTGAAAAAAAAAATTTCGGAAAATATTTTCTCTTATCATTAAGTTTTTCGCGAAACAAACGCACCCTTAGGGTCTGTCTGTCAATTCTTTGTTTCATGTGCAGGCTAGATTTAGACCATGTATATGGTAGGGAAGGGAGTTGAAATAAATGTTAGATGAATCAAATCTCCATCAAATTGACTACTTGTGCTATGCAACTTCCCCAGCATATGTCGAAAGGCCGAGGCTTCGTGTTGTCTCTAAAAATCAAGTGAAAAAGTGCCCGACCGTCATTGCAAATGGCGGGATCCCAGCCAACTCGAGGAGGATCTGTCGGGAGGCATATGACCCAAAGAAAAGAGAAATATACAAGAGCGCCATATCCACATCCATTGGCCTAGAAAATTTCTATAACTTCACAGGTGAATCGGAAGAAAAGGCAGTCTCGAAAGTCTCGTTATCCACCATTTACAGAAGACGTTGGAAGAAACATTCTGCGAGATCAGGCATTTGCGGGTTCCTGGTATGCGTGCTTTGGAGTCAAAAGGGCACGAAGACACCCACATGTGTAGATAGGACAACAAAGATAAACTTCCACATTCGTAAAGTAGCCGATAGCTTGTGGAAGCAGATCCAAACATCTCTCTACGGTCATTCAGACCAATCATTAGGTCAGTCAAAATCAAATCAAAATTTTTTCACAGGGCCCCCTGTGACCCTTTTATCTCTCAGGAATTACATGTTTCTCTAGCGCCACAAGGCAAGTGCGACTTGAAACTCAAGGAAAAGAAATATTCCAAGAAGGGAGGCATTTAAGTGAAACACAGAAGCCTCCTTAAACCGCCTCAAAATTTTCGCCATCGCTCAGGCAACTCCTGTACATAAAGAAAATGGACCATCACCAAAATTAGGAAGCTCCACAACCTGCTGTTCTCCCTTCTCCCACAGCATTGTAGTTACTAATTATGCCGAAGAAAAGTCAAAACCACCTCATGTCGTCTGGCTTTCTTCATTAAATTTCCAAGGCTTCTAAAACGAACCGATATATTTTTAAACAGTTCAATTCTTCTTCTCCTTCTCCATCTGACCCCAACACATGTAAAAGGTTGCGGGGTGGAAGAGACCATAACTTACTCAGTTATGAGGTTAGCACCTTGAAAAGATAAGTGGCTTTGCTTAATCTGAATCTTTTCCGAGGCTTATAGATGAGTCCCCGTTACCAAAGTCTACTCCATTCGACAATGTGGGTGGACTTCCCTGATGGGTCTCCTCAAGAGTGCTGCTTCGAGCTCTTCCAGGTCTAGTACGGACATTGGAACCCACCGGAAAGGGAACCTGCAAATTTGAGTATTCCCATAGGGAATGAAACTGTTCTCTTGCGTTTCTTTTTCTCTTGTTGTTTATGTTCTTGCGCATTAGTTACTCATTTCCTTTTTAACTTTCGATTGTTGTATATTATCCCAAACCTCATTATCACTGCTGCTCACAGAATCCTCTCCGGGTTTTAGTGTATTAGATAATTCAGGGATGGGATTAAAGGCTGAAATATCGAGTTTGGGTTAAATTTTCAACACCATCGTGAACTGGCAGAGTAATTATTCATGTGTTAGATTATCCTGTCAGTACCTGATCACCAGCATTAGGCCCTTCAGTGTTGAAGAGGATAGGCCGGCATCGTTTATCCTCATTCATCAAGCTTGAATTTTGAAAATGTGCAATGAGAGCAGCTTTGCCTTGTATACGAGCATATGCAAGAGAAGCAACCTTCTCGCTGTTGAACTTTTCCCACTTTTTCCCATTAAACGCCTGGCAGATATAGATACACCTTTAAGGTACATTGTCATTCAGTCTTCTGAAAATTATTAAGCTCACAACAACAAACCTTATAAAAGGTGACGATTTGACCTGGCTCGGTCATATTGATGAAAGCATATCCTACATTGCACTTGTTCTGCAAAAGATGTTTAGACCAAACAATTGTATCATTACCAAACAATGAAGTAAAATGTGCACTATGTCAAATTATTCCTCAAACCAAGGCCTGTGCATGTTATAAGACATGTTCAAGAGCAAAGTGCTTGCCTTGAAGTCGATTGGTAGATAAAGGAAATCATAAGTTCCTCGGTGGCGCTCGTCAATTGCAGCCAAAAGCATCTTTGAGGTATACCTGCCATAGCAACAATAGAAGCATTCAATTACTGCCGAGAGAAAAGATGACACTACAAACAACTAAATACATTTTTCATTGCATTGAAATGTAAATGACGTACAAACTACATTTTTTCCTTAAGATCAGCAAGAAAACATATTGCACAAGAATGGTAACTCCCAAGTAACCTCGACTAATAAGACAGGAAGTGTACTCCTAGATCAGCTCAACCTCTTAAGGTAGAAACAAGTTAAAGCAAGCTGCTCCAAATACTAGAGGGAGCTCGTAGGCAAATAATAACCGTTTTAACCTATCATAATGCCAGCACAAGGGAAGTAATGCTCAAGAATAACCCACAATGCTAGCAGCATTAGATGCACCTTCAAAAGAGAACTCCGTATCACCCATTTGGCGTGCAATTATTTGAAGGACTGAAATCGGACTACGAGAAAATTATGCTAAAGAGAGAATAGCATGGACAGCCAAAACACCAGCGGGCAAATGGGAGAGTAATTTACTAAAGCTATTAATTCACATTTCTCCATTTCCCAATATCTGTGAATGTTTATGATTTATCCTTCTGAAACAAGTACAGGAAGCTTGTGTGGTGGCTAACACGTGTCGCCCCCAGGGTTTACCCCCCGGCTGTCAACCGTGCGGGGGTTCCCTGGGTTACCAAAAAAAAAAAACAAGTACAGGAAGCTGTCAATATATACAAGTCACATGATTTAGCTCGAGCAATTAGCAAACACTTTTGCGAGAACGTGCTTTGAAACACACAAACACACATTGGCAGAGCATCTATTCCAATTACCAGGGTTCTACTATTTGCACCTAACTTTGAGATAGACCTCATTTATTAACAAACCTGGATGGGTTTGGGCCGAGCTCGTGTAGAAACTAGGCTAGGTAAGGCATCAAGCCTAAAAACCTCCACCAAGCTTGCCAATGATTAGAAATATACCTAAAAACTCATCAGGACTAGAAGAGTTGTACAGCACCAAGAGAACTATTTACCCCTGCCTCATAATTCAAAAAATAAATCGGGCCCAGACCATGCCTGTCCATCGAGCCAAAATGCATTGTCCGAGGCCACTTGAATTATGGGCGGGCTGGTCAGGTCACCAGGAACACAATCACCTCTAATTTAAGATGCTACGAATATTAGTGCATGAATTGATACTGTGCGAGAATTAAAACACACAATTCTAACTGTAGGTCCTTGGAGCTGAAATTGGGAGAGACATACTTGTTAGGGATATTCTTGATCATAAGGGTTGTCCTGCTGTCTTCCCCTCGAAGTATGCGGTCAATGTCAAGTTCAAATTGCTTTTTGTTGTCAGCTTGATTAGAAGCAGCTTCATTTCTACGGCTTCTAACCCGTTCATTTGGAAAATCAAATGAATTTAATACTGGCATCATTTGACTTCTGCCTGGAAATATCATGCACCTCTGTTGAGGGGATTGGAATCCAATGATTTTAGGGGGAATTGGCAGGTCCATGCAGCTGCCACTGGGTGGAAAGACATTATTGGGAACAAACTCCATTGAAGTCAGTGAGTTATCAGAAATTCTTGCATTCCCCAAAGATCCCGGATGTAAACTAGAAGACTTGGGGGATTCCCCAGCGTAGGCTTGTTGCCTCTCCCAAATGGTTAAATTGACAGCTGGCGCTGATCCAACATGGTGAATATTTCGAGGTATGCCTGCATTTAGCAACTGAGACGGTCCCCTAGGAAAACCATGCAGCCTTGGCACAGGATGGGCAGCACACATTCCATTAGCAAACGATGACGAGTTTGGCCACACCATGCCTGGAGGTTGAGGGTGATAGGAGTTACCCCAGGTGTAATGACGCCCAGGGATACGGCTGCTTCCATTACCAGCAGGCCCAAAAACTGAGAAAAGAGAGCTCAAATGACTTTGTGTAATAAGAGGAACATGAACGCACTCAAAATTAGATAAACTTGAGATACTATCTGATAGTTAAGACATTCGTTTAAAATGAGTGACAAGCAAGTCTTTCAAAAGTGATTGAGTTCTTATGTTCGTGTGCACCCCTAATTAAGTTGTTCAGCATGGTTTGGTTCTGTGTAGGTACACAACCACTGGCATAACCTTTAACGTAAATATGTTATGTACAAGGGAGAGTGTATTAAATGCAAAAATCAGCTCCATTTGACATAATCATATTCTTTGCACCTTACTTACCGCCTTGATTGCTGTCCAAAGAGTGTCCGTTGGATCCAACCCTGCATAACTGCCAGCTATCAATTGCTTCTAATGGTCTGGAATTGACGCTTGTACCGACCGTATTAGGAGGCACTAAATGAGCTGCACTATAACCATCTTGACAGTCTGGAAGTGAATGGGGATGAATATTTGGGGATGCCCGCATATCAAGATTCAATTGTCCTTGCGATTGAATAGATTGTTTGCCAACTGACCCCACTCCCACCAGAGAAGGCAAGCTACTTGGAACACTAGAAGAAATACCATGGTGAAAAGTGCTTTCAAGAAGTGGGCCCCGTATTACAGGGTGCAGACCGAAGACATTTCCATTACCCATGCCATTGGAAATTAGTGCCCCCACTGGAATAGGTCCTGTAAGTCACACTTATTTAGACAATGTTTGCAGATAAGAAAATAGGCTTTAAACAGAATATCTTTTAAGCAAAAGCTACCAGAAAGTGTAGCAGTTGAGTGATTTTGAGGAGTATCCTGCTGAAGAAAGAGGTCATATTCATCGTGCTCCACCTTCAGAGGGGATTGCACCAAACTGCAGCCAGTTGGAGGAATTTAGTAAGGAGTCCAGGACCAGAAGTCAATCACAACCATTCAGAGTAAACTTCAGACTAGCAATTCAGTCAAATTCAGAGAGCAAACACAGAAGAATAAATTTAAGAGGCAAGAAAAAAACAGTAAAGGACTGGCATGTACTTAGCAAACACTTTATTCCTGGCAACAATTAACCTTTGAATATTTTATAAAAAAAATTTTTTTTTTTTGGTAAATGCTCAGCCAAACAAAAAAACTGAAAAGGAAAGCAATGAACTACTGTCCTTGCCAAATTTGACTTTCTTTTTAGAAAACATGAACAATAAAAGCAGATTGAATATGTAAAATTTTTAAACACAAACAGAGGTTGTTTCGCTAACTTACCCTTTCGTTTCTCCAGGACCACTTGTCTCGACTGTAATCGTCTTTCCAGAAATCTCACTCTTGTTCAAGGCTCGATGAGCTGCCTCTGCCGCTCTAATATCATAAAATTCAATATATTTGTTATGGCCTCCATACCGGGCTTCACGGATCTGGAATCAAGTAAAGCATTAAAACATTAATCGATCTAAAACAAGCATTGAGCAAAGCAGTTTTTCTTTCTTGAAAAAAAAAAAAGGCAAAAGAATCACCTGTTTGATTTCTCCATAGCTGCCAAAAATATGGCAAAGTTCTTCATTTGAAACAGAAGAATCAAGATTCGATACCACAACTGTGCCCTGATTGACATCTTCCTCTGAAGGGTTTTCCTGAGACATAATCAAGAGTCATGCTATAAGACCATGTAGATGCTAATAGAAAATTTTATGACCTAAGAATTGAAAAAGACAGCTAAAAATGATCAGAATCCACAAATGAGGCTGACTATCTGCATGGAAGTTAGAATGAATCAAACGAGATGAAACATGTAAACACCATTGCTAACCTTTGGAACTGAATAATGTATGTCCAGTTTCCTACGCCTTAGTGGTTTGCCTTGGAGTGCTTGCATTGCTTTATGGGCTGCTCTAATGTCATAATATGATATAATTACAAAACCACGGTGCTTGCATGCTGTATAAAGGGTGCGGATATCTCCATATGACTGTCCATTCATCCAGAAGGACAATTACATCAGCTTTTTCAAATAGAAGATACTAAAAAGCATACACAATGATGCAGAAAATACAGAAAAACAAACCTTGAAAATAGATTGGAGCTCAGAATCTTCGACATTACTACTTATATTTCTCACAAACAAGGTTCTAGAAGGATATTCACCATGAGGGTGTTCACCAGCTACCAAGCCATTACCTCCTGACTGGACATTAGAAATTCCACCTGGATATTCAAAATACTTTTGTCCAACAGAGGAAGCCTCGTCTTCTAAATCCATTCCCCCAACATTACTAAAAAAATCCAACTCCTCAACATCCTCACTAGTAGGCTGTGGAATAAAATCCAGCCCATCAGTTACTCCAGAAAGCAACTCATCGTCATCAGGAAGCAGATTTCCTATTGTCTGGGCTTCAACTTCATGCGAAGAAACAAATGGTTCCTCTTCCTCATAGTGGGAGGCAATAGTACCAACAGAATGGCCATATGGTGCATTGTGCGATGACAAAATCACTGGTAATGTGAAAATCACAATCCAACATCAAAAAATTGAGTCCATATATGAAAACATTTAAACAGCCAGCAACATTTTTCCACAAGCAGAATACAGGATCAGCTCAATAAAGCATGTTCTGATATTTAAACAGTTCAAACTCATGGCCAAGTGATGCATATAAGCATAAGTAAACAAACCATCCACAGAGTAACCCAAGTAGAGGGAGTGGAGAGGCTTACTCTTCCGGCTAAATAGCTCAGAGAACGAGCTGGAGAAAAGACTATTCTCATGGTTAGCTCCCATCACATTAATGCAATAACGGTCATGTGTTGCATATGATGCTGGTCGTGCATTCAAATTAGATTGTGATCCTGGAATGTTGTCCATTGGGTCTTGCCAAAGCTGGAAATTGAGTGACAGCTCCTGCCCCTACCGCATGCCTGTCCACCCCGAAATTGATTTTCTGATCATGCACTATGAAAGATTCAAAATGGCCCAGAGACTTGGTTGTCTGAGATTTCCTTGGTTTAACTTCTTCTGAGGCTGATAAAGTAAATGGCTCCCTCATGTCTGTTCCTGAGACCATAAAAGCTTACTTCTTAGTAAAATTTAGAGACAATCATATGATAATGCCATTACTAAGAAATCTTTGACATGACTCAATCTAGGATTGATGAAAATAATCATGGACTTACTCAACATGATCTTTTGCTATAAGGCCACAGAGCCACAAATTCTTTTTTTTCTTTTTTTTTGGTAGAAGTACTATGAAAACAAAGAGAAACGGATTACTTTTCGGAAGTAGCAACTGAGAGTAGTAGTATGAATTAAAAAATTCCCAAAAAGAAAGATGCAATTGTACCAATAATTTTTACAGGGCCAGCATAGGGTCCTAGTATCATGGACTGTCCACATCAAAATGGTGCCATAACTAGTACACCTTGGTTATCTAAGAGTAATTACTTCCAAGGAGCGAAAACTATCCTCGAATAGGCAAGTTCTCGAATAGACTTGTTTCCGTTAAGCCCTTCAATGCTTACCATGGCGTTTCTGAAATTCAACGTGTTTATGCATGTGTCTCGGTCTTGTCTGGTTCTGCTCGCAGAATTCTACTATTATCATTTGCCATATCCTTATTCAATGCACTCCCCATGTCATATTACATCTTTTACATCCCAAATAGTTCTTTGGGAGCTCACTTTTGACTTTTTTTATTTCCAAATATTAATGCAGGCTATCATTGTGAGAGCTACAGCAAATCTTGTCGAATCACTTTTCCATTGGATGAACAGTTAAAGTCAATTGGTGGATTACACGCCAAAAGCAAAAGGAAGATCTGTACCACATCAGAGTTTCTTTCTCATTTATCTTTTTTGTGTCATGTGGGAAGAAACACCAGAAATATCATAAGCTTATCTCAGAAGAAAACCCTTTAGGATAGAAACTGCAACATTGTGGATGGATAGTTAACCATCACCTAAATAACCTAGCTCATACACATTCACCATAGGCCTCAGTGATGTTGCAAGTGCCCCCTAACAAAGTGACCAGCACCTCCTATAAAAAATACTGGATATACATCACTCAGAAAAATACCAGCTGTATAGCCCAGATATGGCAGAATAAACCTGCCGAGTATTCTAAGAAGTTATGGTAATATTAAGTTGCTAAACTAGAAAAGACTAGGTGGTTAATTAGAAGAAGGCATCAATAATAATTCGAACCGAAATACCACTTGCTCCACATTATGGTAAATGATAGCTTTGATACGCACAGTTAGGTTAATAAGATACAAAGCAATCTCTCTAAAGTAGGATGCTCAAATGCATTATCTACAGCATAACGAAAAAGGTAGCGAAAAGGTTTAAAGAGTTTAATTTGTTCGAAAGAAACAACAGCCATCTAGAAAGTTTAAGCCTTCAAAGAATAATATCCAAAGTCCAAACTTTTTCTTTCTATCTAGACTGATCAAACTTACGTGCTGAATCATTCTAAGGCAAGTTAATCTTTTGTAAGAGCAAAAGCAATTGACAGAGTCTAAAGTTTCAAAGAAAAATATCCAAAGACACACTATGCCTCTCCATCTCCCTCTATCCGACCAATCAAACTTCCAAGAAGAATGAAGGCATGTTCATTTCAAAGTCCTGCTCGCTACTAAAATGATCGCAAAAAGACAACACCACTGCTGTCTCAGAGTTGTTGCACATGTATCATAAAGCACAGAAACGAGCACAAGCTTGTAGCTTACTAAATCTATGCACCTGCTTCATTAATTCCGATACCATTAGATTAATTCTGGAAACTGCCAGGAAGTTGATTTACCCTCCTTGCCAAATTTTTCAGTGGACATGATAATATTGCCAAGATTTCCATAAGATACAAGTCTGAAGGGGCTAAAACTAAGAAGGCACAAATTCATAGTTTTGAATTGAATGGCAGACCTGAGTTGACTTCTGCACCGGGGTGCGCAAGCTAATGAGATCTATGGCCCACTGACCAGCTGTGTTTTGGCAAACTGAACCCCTAACTGGCACCGTGTCTTTAATTGTTAAGATGACAATGCAAAGAAAGAATCAGACTCAGAGTGACTGACCATATAGATCAGGCATAGAATGGAATTGCAACAGTTGGCTTGACTCTGCATGTATGTTAATGGGCCCCGGGACTAGAAATAAAACATAGAGATTACCAGTTTTCAACAATCATGTTCATTGAAAGATGTACGTTTCGAACAATGCAGCTATGGCGAAGGAGCGATTCAAGTAAAGGAAAAAAGTTATGATAAAAGCTGCTGTTGACACCTCGTTGGGAAAATTCGAATCTTCAGTGAAGCACGAACATGTTGACAATCCCCCCCTTGAGTCCATCATTGGAGATGGCATGGCAAAAGCTAGAATCTACAGTGCCTCGGGAACTTTACAGGGAGGCCATCCTCAGACCGTATCACCTCGCGCTCGCTCAATAAACTTGGCAGAGAAATTCAAACGCTGAGCATCCACCAAAATCTGTAGAACATATACATAGCATGAATCACTTGAAATCATGTGCAGTGAAACAAACTCTCCTTTCTTCTAACTGCAAAGGTAAAAAAAATAACACGTAATTAAACCCTTGCCATCACTGGAGCCAGAAAGCACAGAATTTGCGGACCTGATGATCGAGCAGGTAAAGCATTCTACAGACAAACGAGCCTAAGATCAATCGTCGGGAAGTAGCGATATCCAAACTACTCTCAACTACAGTAAAGAACGACCCGTCATTTCCTGCTAATCTGTGGCCTCAGCAAGCAATTCAGAAGCAGATCAGCAAGATCAGAGAACAAACCAAGAGAAACAGGGAGAGTGGAGGCATCAGAACATCTCACAAAAGCCTAATCAGCTGACTGTGAGAACCAGCAACTAAACCCCCGAAGCTCCCAAAACAAAAACAGAAAAAAAAAAGCCTAAAATTCAGCTGCCGATAGCACAGTCGCCCACAGGAGCTGCCAAATCGGAGCGAAATCCAAGCTCGCGAGCCCCAAAACGGCACTGATCGAAGAACCAAAAGCGCACCACATATCGCCAAATCAAGCATTCAAGACAGCAAACAGCCGAAGACCAAACATCGACGACGACGACGACGCCGGCCGAGCGAGCACGCACCTTGACTCGAGACCGGAGCCGAATTGCGAGGAGCCAGGGTAGGAGCGAGGGCAATTTAAGCGCAGCAAGAGAAGAGGAGAGAGAGAGGGAGAGATGGAGGTAGACAGCGGATGAGGAAAAGGAATAAATTACGGCATAAGGCAAGGAGAGAGCTGAAGCGAACATCGGATCACCTCAGCATCTTTGCCGTGCGAGATCCTCCAACGCTTAACCCCGCCCCTCCCTCTTCCTCTGCCGAAAATCTCCCCTCCCTTTTCCCCGCATTGCACGTTAACCTCAGCATTTCCTTTCCTTCCAGCACATGATCTCCTCCGACCGAAGGAGGAAATCCGTCGGAAATTCCCCCCCGCGACGGACGGCACCGTCGCCTCCTCCCCTCCTCCCGCCTCGAGTCTTCCCCGCAGCTCAAATTCCGGCCGATCGGAAAGTCTCCGGCGAGCCTCCGAACACTCGCCAGAGAGAGAGAGAGAGAGAGAGAGTGATTGTTTTCCTTTGTTTTTCCTTTTCCCGTGATTTTGAACGAACGGAGAAACTGCAAGACGGTGTTGCTTTGGACCGGACCCGACCCCTATAAACGCGAGAGAGAGAGAGAGAGAGAGAGAGGGAGGGGGGAGGGGTCGCCGTTAACTGTTTAACGGCGTCAAGTCGCGACTGCGTCGAGGGTGGGTCGCAGCTATATTACTGAAGGCGAGAGAGAGAGAGAGAGGGAGGGAGTCTTTTTTGCTTTTTTGCGAATTTTTTTTTCCGGTTGCGTGGATTAACAGATATCTTCCCTGTCCGAACAAAATCCACGCTGGCACGGGCAAAGCAGCGGAGGTTGGAGGTAAGTTAGTTATAATATGGCGTTAGTGGGGTGGGGAGGAGGGGAATTTACCCTCTTGCCCCTGCGACCATGCGGCACGGCTCCCCCCACCCCTCGGTTTAGGTGAAATTGGGGTAGGTAGTTTGGGGAACGGGTTGAAGTTTTTGGTTGCCCCCCACTTTTTGATTTTTTGGTGAAAAGTTCAGTTATCATAGCAACCCACCGCTATGGCCCCCCACTTAAATCATAAGTGCTCGATTAGAAAATTGAACCTGGAATGGGTCCGCCTAATCACACAATCCCAAATACGCCCTAACCAATTGAGCTACCCATGGGTTGGTTCCCGTTAAATATGTTCAGTGGTTGTGATTTGAAGAATTCATTTTCATTGGGGATAACGACACAAACAGTCTCTAAATTTTGACTCAATGTACAATTTGGATCATGAACATTTAATTTGTTCAATATAGTCCCTGAACTTTAACTCAATATTCAATGTGGTCTCCGAACTTTCAATTTATTTAATGTCGTCCCTAAACTTTTAGTACATATTCATTTAACATTTTTATAAAGTTCATGGACTATATTGAACATGTACCCAAAGTTCATGGATTACATTAAACGAATTGAAAGTCCAGATACCACATTGAACATTGGGTTTAAAGTTCGTGGACTAACAAATTAAAAGTTTATAGATCAAATTGTACATTTAGTCAAAATTCAAAAACTGATCGCGTCATTTTTCCTTTTCATTAACAAAACCGTCTTTGCATTGATGAAGTTAGAAACAAAAGTGTAGAGTCTGATACATTGCGCATTATGCCACTATAGTATGATGTGCCTTTGCAGTAAAATAAATTATGGGTTGAAGTGATTAATTATGCATCCGATAATTAAAAAACAGCTGCAGTTATGTTTTTAGATGCAATGATATATTAATAACCTTAAAATCTTCGCGCGATATGTATCTATGTTGGGCCGCTTTCATTTTTATCATATTGTAACTAACCCCACGTTCATAAATTGAAGTAATCCAAAATTCTGGCAGTTGATAACATCGATTCGATGCGTAATTCGTCAGTAATAAAAAATAAAAGTTGCACATTCTTCGTTTGATGGTTGAGAATTGTAGCGAGTTGGGTATTGCTCTAATTGTTTTTACTTATGAGCTTTGATAGAGCAAATTAGGGATAATGGCACAAACAATCCATGAACTTTGGCCCAATGTGCAATGTGGTTCATAAACTTTTAATTTGTTCAATATAGTCACTGAATTTTAGCCTAATGTTTATTCAACGTGGTCCTCGGACTTTTTGTAGATGTTTAATGTAGTTCATAAATTATATGAAATTTTAGTCCTAAAACTTGAATTAACGGAAGGATTACATTGAACATTTTCATATAATTCAATGATTAAATTGAACATATACTAAAAGTTTAGGGATGATATTGAATAAATTAAAAGTTTGGGGATCACATTGCATATTAAGTTATAATTTAGGGATCATATTACACATCGGGTCAAAATTCAGAGACTGTCTGTGTCATTTTCTCAACAAAATAATATCATTGCAACCCAAATTCTAAGAAAAGGAAAAGGAAAAAAGAAAAAAGACTTCACCTGATTAGCGGCGATTTTCAACTGGTCATGTATTTTGACCCAGAAAACCAAAAAACACTGGTTATGTACGGAGAAAAGAGCGGTTTCTTTTTTGTCCGATCAGGTTGGCAAAAATAACGTGGGAATTTTCTCTTTTGATTTTTTACATATGCCTTCACGGCAACAGGGTTAGGTAATCCTACACGCTGGCCTACGGCCCATACGGTGGACTCGATCTGGGGTTGCTGGACACGCGTCTCGCGACCAGTGGCCGGAACAATTTGGCGAAGGGGCTCCGAGATGAGCGCGCGAGCCCCGTCTCGTCGACGTGTCGAGAGATGAGTGGCTGCGCGGTGTCCGGCGTTCCGGATGAGCCAATCATGAAGCATTGTATAGGTAGGGGTAAAGTGGCAGGAGCCAGATCCGAATTTCAGTTCCTCTGCTCTGCTCTTTCTTTTGCTTTTCTAGAGAGAGAAAGCGAGTGTCTCCATCTCATCTACAGAGACTTGCCAGAATGATATTTATTTATTTAATCTAATCTCTCTTTTTTTTTTTGCTAAGATTTTAATTATTTATTCTCGGACATATATAAGTGAACCCGACCGTCTTCGGGTGAGACCTTAGCTAGACAATTGCAACAACTCCAATAATCTTTTTGATTGAGGTTGGGACTTTTGTTAAGATACGAGAAGAGCCGACACATGCTGCAATTGCAAAAAATTTATCGGTTTGTAGTCCTGATGAGTGTTATTCTCAAGATCTTATGAAAGGGTTGTTGATTGATCTAGATTTTTTCTGTTGCTTCTGGGCATTAATAAGATTAAGACACGATGTATATCGAGGGCCTAACATGCATGTTGTTAGGATCGACTTTTTTGAACTTGTGAAAGAGACGAGACGTTCGTGAGAGGACAGCAAGTACATAAAATTAATCACACGAGCAAGCACATAAATGGTAAAGAAACCCTCTTGATTAGTACCCAAATTTGCCTATAAATTTCTTACTCACGTGGGTAAAAAGAAATCCAAAAGAGAGAACACATCCGTGGAAAAAGTAATTTGGCATGGTCACGACAAGCTTATTCATCTCGAGTTTAGGCTTAGATCCATCCCTAATCTAGCTTTTAGGTTCGTGAGCAATTGTTTTGGCTCAAGTTGTGGTTGCCCCTCTTCAACGAAACCTACATTATTTCATTTTATTTAAAAAAAAAAGAAAATCAAGTAATAGAATGTAGGGTTAATACCACGAAAAACTTTAAACTGGTATATCTGTGATAATTTTACCTAAAACTAATTTTTTGACCACAAAAAACTTAAAACCGGTACATCTGTGATAAATTTACCCCGAATTATTTTTTTGACCACCAAAAACCTCACACTGGTACAATTGTGATAATTTTACCCCGAACTAATTTTTTGATCACAAAAAACCCCAAACTGGTACACCTGTGACAATTTTACCCAAAACTAATTTTTTGACTACTAAAAATCCCAAACTGGTACATTTGTAGCAAATTTACTATCCGTTAGCGTTTGTTAAATTTGATTAATATCATGAAAAACTACAAATTGGTAAACTTGTGACAAACATAGAGATAAAACTCCAAACCGGTACGCCCGTCAACTACCACGCGTCATCAAATTTAGCAATTTGACAGTAAAATTTTAACGAAAATTAACGGAGGATAAATTTGTCACAGGTGTACCAGTTTGAGATTTTTTGTGGTCAAAAAAATAGTTTGAGGTAAAATTATCACAAGTGTATAAGTGTAAGGTTTTTGGTGATCAAAAAAATAATTCGGGGTAAAATTATCATAAGTGTATCAATTTTGGATTTTTTGTGGTAAAAAAATAATTTTTGATAAATTTGTCACGCGTATATCTGTTTAGAGTTTTTTGTGGCATTAAGCCTAGAGTGTATATCCACGTACTACACAGCTAGGCTTCGAAGCAGAGGGGAGAAGGGACAAGAAACATGAGAGTTCTTGTTGTCCCAGTCCATAAAAGTGACAACCCATCATTCTTCACATACAAATCACCCACGTACGACTCCACCATTCGAAATTCGAACCAAGAAAGGACGAAAACATCGAATTTTCCTCGAAGATACCTCCTCCGAAACCTTTCCCTGCTGTGTTCTCCTGTCTTTCTTGCCTCTGATCGTGGCCATTTGGAAGCTCGCGCTTCTTTCGAAATCGGCTGTCGTCCTTGTCAATTATCATTCCCAGATCAGACATCAATTCTACCATACATGCGTAAATAGTTCCATTAACGACTGAATTCTCTCCAATTCATTGCATGCATGTCTGAATCAGCGTAAGGTGGCAGAGATCAGGGAAGGCCATCGCATGGCATGTGGACGGCAGGTGGAAGTTCCATCTCTTCCTCCTGTACACCATCTCAGTAACAACTCACTCTCTCTCTTTTTTCTCCCGGACATGGACCGCAAAAGGGTGATGAAACACCTTTGCTTTTCGCGTGATATGCTGCAGGACCAGCTCACGGGGGCGAATATAATGATGAACTATCTCTGAAAGTCGAATTCATTAAACAAAACTGCTACCGAGTCCCGCGTCACCGCATATAAAATTTAACATTTAAGGTTATAGTTGTTCGGATTTTGGTTCCCATCTTTGCTTAATGCGGCGAGGGAAACATTTGGCGTGAGATTAACCTACTTGCGTAAGAATAAGACATGGGTTTCATGTTGATGGACATTGTGGCAGGAGGGGTAAGCAACTTTGCCAGGGCGGTGATGAATTTAAGAGAAAAAGGTGCTTTTTTTATATATCTTGGTACTGGGACAACAAGAGAGAGGGAGCATTGTCTGGACAACAAGGAACATAACTGTCATCCAGTAGAAAGTGATTATCAATCAGTTAAATTATCTATTTTAATCTATCTATTTAGATTTTTAGGGGGAAGGATTAGAGAGCAACATGTGGAAGCAATGATATGTTCTGCTCAGGCTTTTTGTTCCCATATGATGATTAGATTCTCCTCTCCCATCTGCTGCTTTTTTGCCTTGCTTTCTTACATGTTTCCTTAACTCTCGCATCGGGACTAGCGAAGATCTGTTGTTTATTGTTGTCTTTGTTTTTTTTCTTAATTTGACGAGATTTTCTAGGATTTAATCTGCCAATTAATTAGCACCTTCCAAATATCATTGATAAATGTTTTTAAAATGGGTGGTGATATTAATACTCTTGTATTGCCGGCACATCGTGTTATCTTTGTTTGATGGTTTCAAACGAATTGTAATGTTGAATTTTGTGTAAACTAACGAGATAGACCTTTCATCAAAAGAAATTATGTTGCTGCTACCCATGAAAAACAAATTTTTTTAGCAACTCTCTTCTCCTGCATCCAAGGCAAAAACAAGCAAGGAGCCAAATTGGACATAACAATCCCGATTTTAGTGGAACATATTCCCATCCACGGGCAAACTAACCCGCCTCTCTCTAACAAGGTCCATCCTGAGAAGTTGCCCGGCCATCGTAGCTATGTTGCCATCAAGAGGTCCGGCTACTCTATGGATGACTCCAACATCCCTGCCCTTAGGAGGTCTTTGCTTTGGATAAGAGCCTCGAGGGGGTTGAGGGAAATGGAAGTAGCACTCTTAGGAGAGATGGCGTGGCACAACGTTGCTAAATACAATTCTCCATTCGAGTTCGAGAACAGCGTGAATGAGGTCATTTTTTGTTCCACTGATGAGGAGTTGGCAAATAAATTTACGATGATGAATTTTCTGACATTGAAAATATCATTTTAAAGGGTCAAAACTCATTGCTTGTTTTCATTTTATGTGATTATGGACTGGGCTCAGATCTTCGTCTATGAAACATGAGATCGGCACGTTCTTTTACCTAGATCTCCCAATTCAATTACTTCAAAGAGAAGATTACTGAAATTTTTCGGCAAATGAAAATAAAATGACTAAATGTTTAACGGAATTGAAAAATACAAATAGTGACCAAACGGGGTTTATCCGTTGCATTGAAGTGATCTATGTATTTGGTGTATTATGGTTGGTCATGAGGATACAATTTGCCATACTGTTTTGAGTAACAGTTGAGTTAGGGAAGGCTCACGAGGTGTTTCAACTTGTTAGTTGCCATGGAGGCTTGTCCTCGATCATGCAAGAAAAAATGAATATGTTAGATTGATAAACACAGATAGGACGGTTCATATACATACGTCTAGGAGAGCCAAATGTTCAAACTTTTATTAATTGATATGAAGAAAAGAAGGCAAATGATTTTTTGGAAAAGGTTACAAAATCTGTTCGTTTCGCAGAAAATGAACGATTTAGAGAATATCTTCTTGAAAATGATTGTTTATTTTACTTACAGAATTAAACGAATGAAAAATACATCATGTGCGAAAATATTTAGGCATAAATTATTCTTGACAATGAAAATATTTTTTATCGCCTAATTATTCCAAGTCTCTAGAAGTAGAATACGCGCGTACATTTTCCATATCGCCCCCGGGAATATGCTACAGTACCCACGTATCCATTTCCCTTGTTTCCCCAGGAATATTCTAAAGTAGTCAACGAACCTTAAAACTCTAGAAGCTAGGCCCACTTTCTTTCTCGGCCCATTGGGCCTTAAAATGTCTGGCCCGTGACACTAGGCACATTCTTGGGCTTATATAGGAAAAGCTCAGAAGGCGATTCATTATGTAGTGCACATCTTGTTAACACTCCTTTTTATTTAATAGGAAAAGCTTAGAAGGCGGATTTTACGTTTGGGTTAGGGTTATGTATGCCTGCATGGAGCGATTATTGGAGCGGTTCAAATGAAACCGATGTCTAGTCTAGTCGAATCAAACATACCGAGCTGTTTTCTTCATTGCCTATACATACCAATTTTTCTCAAACATGAGTTTAGTTGAATGACTTGAAAGGAATACTAAATTTATGAAGAACTGAACTACTTATTACGTTTTCACGGCAATTTTGATAACCCAAGACACTTCACATCAAATGACCAAAACAAGGTATAAAAAATTAGGCGATACACGAGTTGAGCCACCATTGTTTAGTTGACTTTGTGTTTGCCTCTTACATATGACAAACAATGTCAAGATTCAGAAAGGAGATTTCAAAGTATCATGCTTAAGGGAGCGTGTGAAGCCGCGCTTGGCACCTTGGTGGGTGTAGAGAAAAGCAGAGAATATAGAGGAAGGGAGTCTTCACCGATCACCGTAGGCATAGAAGTCTAGTAATAAAATATCGTGTCATTGCGTGAGTGGCGTGGAGAGTTTGCTTTTATAATAATAAAAGAGTTTTTATTTAGGTTGAGTGTTCATTTCAATTGGGCATCCATTTGAAATCTCGAATGAGTAGTATCGGAGCTTCCCAAAAATCCAATGATTTAAATTTGTCAAATAAACGAAAACTCTATTAGAATATTTTGTTGCAATTAAGGGTGAGCACAGTTCCAGGGTTACCTTGGAACTTGAGAATTAGACTGGTGAGAATTTGTCGGCTCCAGATTCCAAAGTAAGTAAAGTAGGTTTTAGGTTCAAAAAATTGAGGAAACTATATCGACGGGTAGATTCCAGGTTCTAAGTAGCTAGAACCCGTAACAAGTTTTTGTGTTTTTCTAGGTCTATGTCTTCGTGTGATCTTACAGTATTACATGGCGTCCGATGATAAGTGTGCAATCTATAACCATTAGTCTGAGCTTCCATTTTATGACCGAGACTTTAACTTTGCTAATGTTTCCTATTTTTCACGTGTCTAAATAAAAAGTGTGGTCAGTGGATTGTAGAAGCTAGCGGTGGTTATTAAAGGTGATGTTTAACTAAAATCGTTTAATTAATAATATAGGTGAAATTTGGATAGACCCCGAAACCTGTGATAGGGTAGGTTCTAGGTTCCAGCATATACAGGGTAGATTCTAGGTTCTAAAAAATGAGAAACCTGCTACAACGGGTATATTTTAGTTCCAAGCGGAACCTATACGGAAACTGAAACCGTTCATTCCTAGTTGCAATAACGACTTGTGCATTACAAGTTACTTTAGGATGACAGTCTATTACGATGTTTATTTATCTATTAGCTATAACAACGTAATCATTATCGAGAATGACAAATCTAGAACATGTATGTCGGGGGGACCATATGTAGTGTTGATTAGGAGACAATTTATCTAGTGGATATATCATATTGATTGCTAGATAATCTTATTTAGTTAACTTGCGTTAGAGAATTTTATTATAAAATAATAATTTATTCAGATCTATGGTTAAATCTAACTTATGTAAAAAAAATTTTGGCCTGTGATAGAAAGATGCCTTACTAGAAAACGCCTAGAGTTATTACACAGCGCATTGTCGGTGCAATCCAAATTTGACCTTTGGATATGCATGGAAACTCAGATTGGTATCGATATAGTTACCAAAAATTCATATATTGCATCACTTTAATTTTCTCTTTGATTAATTTTGTTCTCACCTTCTAATGAAGTGAGTCATAACTATGTGTAGATATGAAAAGGCACAAATCACAATATATGAGAGATATGACGAGCCTTATTGTGCCTAAATGTCCAAGGAATTGTGACTGAATGATATGTATCCCAATGGGTTTTTGTCTGGCCAATCACAGTGAATTCATATCATTCAGTCAAAATACGCAGGAGGGTCAAAATCCAAGTTCGAATTTATAATGGACGATGACATAAATAGTCCCTAAATTTTGACGCAATATGCAATTTAGTCCCTAAACTTTTTATTTGTTCAATGTAGTTATCAAACTTTAAGTTAATGTTCAATGTCATTCCCGAACTTTTAATTTGTTCAATGTCATCCCTGAACTTTTGGTACATATTCATGAACTATATGAAAATGATCAATATAGTCCCTAAACTTAAATTAGCATTGACCATTTTCATATAGTTTAGGGACTGAATTGAATATGTACAAAAAGTTCAGAGATGACATTAAAAAAATTAAAAGTTCAGGGACAACATTGCACATTAGGTTAAAATTCAAGGACTACATTGAACAAATTAAAAGTTTATGGACCAAATTATACATTAAGTTAAAATTCATGGACTGTTTGCATCATTTTCCCTATTTATAATTTGATATTTCATCGTGAAATTCACGTGATCGGACACAACTAAAGTGAGCACTTGCGAAGGAGATATAAAATGTCGACATTTTGCAAGTTTTATTATAAGATTAACAAGTATATAGAAGTAATATTCATTTCATTTTGACCTGATAATTTTAGCTCAAAAAACTCAAAACCTTTCAAACTATTCAAACATCGACATACGAAATCGTATGTAATTCACTATTTTTTTTTTCGTTTTTAAATGGCATTCCTTTTATAACTCGAAGGGGAAGTCGTCGATAGAAACCAATATTGGCAGGTAAGTGTAGGTAAACAAGTTTTGAACTTTTAATGGTCATACGTATGATTCTTTTCGATGATAAGGAAATTCGTCCTCATAGAGTTTCACGTGAACTCGTTGTTAGTCAAGCCACAAAATGACCTCGTTCACGTGATTCCCGTACTCAAATGGCGAATTATATCCGGCCACGCTGTACCAAGCCGTCACTCGGCGGTGGTTCCTCAGTGTGCCGCCGCCGTTTCCCTTAGCCGCCTTGAGGCTCTTCTCCAAGGCGGAGACTTGGGTGGGGATGTTGGAGTCGTTCGTGAAGCCGCCGAACCTCCTGATGGCGGCATAGCAATGACGGGCCGGACCCGGTCAGAGAGGGGCGGGTTGGGTTGGAACTTCTTGGGCACGTAGAAATGGACCACGAAGGAGGAGTTGCAGAAGGGGCCCGTGGATGGGAATATGTGCACTAGAACCGGGGCTGTCATGTCCAATTTGGCTCCTTGCTTGTTGTTGCCTTGGATGTAGCAGAAGAGGCGCTGGACAAAGGAAAGAGATGAAATTGTAAGTGGTTGCGATCAACTAAAATTGGTGGTGATGCGCTAAATAATTCATTTCGTATTGACAAATGAATTATTTGACTAATCGAACGCATTGTTACTTTGATGGACCAGTTAAGATGTGAGCAGAACTTTTGAAGAGGACCGCTGCTACAAAAAAACATGGATTTTGCCATGGAAATTTGCGACGGGAAATTTTTCGTCGCTAATTTGCGACAAAATAAAAATTCGTCCCAAATTAGCAACTGAAAATAAATCCGTCGCTAATTCCGTGGCAAATTAGTGACGGAAAATTGGTCGTCGCTAATTTGCGATGGAATTAGCGACGACCAATTTTCCGTTGCAAATTGCGACGACCAATTTTCCGTCGCTAATTTGCCACGGAAAACAAAATCCGTCGCAAATTAGTGACGGAAAATTGGTCGTCTCTAATTTGTGATGGAATTAGCGACGGATTTATTTTCCGTCGCTAATTTGCGACGGAGAAAAAATTCATCCCTAATTTGCAACGAAAACGAATTCGTCGCTAATTTGTAATTTATAATAGAAAATAACTTTCGTGATATCCACCCCACCGTCAATTTGTCTCTCTCTGTACCGATTCCTCATATCCCCCCTCGCTTTTTTCCCTCTTTCTCCCTATTTCGTTTCTCTCGATAAACTTATCACCGCGCGCACAAATCAATCTCGGTAAAGCTTTTCTACCGGTAAGTATTATAGCTAACTTTGTGACTAATTGGCGACGAATACGGTTCGTCGCAAAACTATTCATCGCCGGATTCGAATTTTTTTATTTTATTGACTATTTTTTTGTTTTTTTTTCCTAACTTCTTCGCCGGCCATGGGGGGAGGCCGAGCGGCCTCTCCCCATGGTCAGCGAGGTCGCTCGGCCTCCCCCCATGGCCGGCAAGGCCGCTCGGCCTCCCCCAAATCTAGGGGAGGCCGAGCGGCCTCGCCCAGGTGTGGTGGTTGACCTTGCCGTCGCCCAGATTTGGGCGACAGCGAGGTCGACCGGCGGCCATGGCGAGGCCGCTCAGCCTCCCCACGGCAAGGTCGACCGCCACACCTGGGCAAGGCCGCTCGGCCTCACCCATGGCTGACGAGGTCGAACTCGCCGGCCTCAGCCAATTGCCGATCGCGGGACCGACGACCGGAAAAAAATATAGGGGAAAAAATAGAAAAAAATTTAAAAAATTCAAAAAAAATAAAAAATTATTTAAAAATGAATCTTAAGTGATTTTTCTTTTTTTTAGGTACATGTCCATTTGAAGGTCTTGCAATCCAAGTGAACGTTGCAATTCTCATCAAATTGATCACTTTCTACTATAAAGATTTCAGTCAAATATTTGGGTAAGTCTTCTTTACATGGTAATTTTTTCATTTTTTTTCAATTTCAAAGTAATTGTTGCGTCAAAAACAAAATTTTAATTTTCATAATTTTATGATTTTAATTAAGAACAGTAGATATGATATTTTTAATATTTTACGAGATTTTTTTATTTTTATACAGATACAATGCAAAGAGACAGGACTTTGATGTATAATAAGAACTTACTTGGACGTCGAGGATTGATCGATGAGTTTCGTACTGGGTTGAAACTATTTTTAGACTTTGCTAGTGGTGAATATGAGTCCATGGATGAAAATAAGTGAAGGTGTCCGTGTAAAAAGTGCAGTAATGATAAATTTTATGTGTGTGATAAAGTTAGAGAACATCTTAGTAGATTTGGGTTTACTCCGAACTATTATAATTGGACTTGCCATGGTGAACCATTTATATCTGATGAAGGATATCGAAAAAATGATCAATTTTTAGTTAGGCAAGAATGTAACTTTTATGATCAATTGAACCCATACGAGAGTATAGTGATTGATGCAGCTAGTCAGAATTTTATTTCAGAATCGAACCATACAAGTACTAGTTTTACTCCTATACTTGAACGAGTGGGTACTAGTCACGCATCACAATTAGAAGAGATAGGAGTAACTGGTTTTGACGAGAATGTGTGTAATGTAACTTTTCCATCTAATCAATTCTGGAAAGTGTTAAAAGCACCAGATTGAACCTTTATGGGTAGGTTGTGATAACCACACTAAGTTATTAGTGACAGCAAGACTGTTAAATATCAAGGTAGAGTATAATGTATCTGCGGATTGCTTCAACTCTTTTGTTGAAATAATGCGGAAAACAATGTCTCGTGATAACATCATGCCAAGTGATTTTTATGATATGAAAAAGCTAGTGAATAACTTAGGTCTTTCGGTGGTAATGATTGATGTATGTAGTAGGGGTTGTATGTTATATTGGAGAGATAATGAAAATGCAGAATCTTGCAAATTCTGTAGCCAACCTAGGTACAAGATTAACAGGAGGCAGGGTCGTAATCAGAAGCGTAGACCATGCAAGCAAATGTTTTATCTGCCCCTAATCCCCAGATTGCAAAGGCTTTATGCGTCTCAAACTACTGCTGAACACATGACTTGACATACAAATCATGAAACAGAAGAGGGTCTAATATGTCATCCTTCAGATGCAGAGGCATAGAAACATTTTAATAGAACATACCCTGAGTTTGTGATAGAACCTCGAAACATCAGGTTAGGTCTCTGTGTTGATGGATTTGCCCCATTTGAGAAATCAGGAAAAAGTTATTCATGTTGATCAGTTGTCTTAACGCCGTATAATCTTTTACCTGGTATGTGCATGAAGACACCTTACATGTTTTTGACATTGATCGTGACTGGCTTGTAAAATTCGAAAAATTTAATAGATGTTTATATGCAACCATTGATTGAAGAGTTACGACGGCTATGGGATGAAAGTGTCCTTACATATGATGTTTCTACCGATCAAACATTTGTAATGAAGGCTGCTCTTCTTTGGACGATAAATGACTTTCCAACTTACGGAATGTTATCTGGATGGAGTACAGCTGGGATTTTAGGATGTCCGATATGTTTGAAGAGATCAAAGTCATTTAAATTAAAATATGGAAAGAAGCCCAACTATTTTGACTGTCACAGATAATTTTTATCGATAAATCATATATTTAGAAGGAATAAAAAAGAGTTCATCAAGAATAGGACTGAAAGAACACCTCCACCATTGAGGTTGACCGGTGATCAAAATTGGGAGCGGGTGCAGGACTTTCCAACTGTTGTTCAGAACCCTCACGGCACGACTATTGCGTACGGAAGTACACATAAGTGGACTAAACACAGTATATTTTGGGATCTACTATATTGGAAGGCCATCTTATTCATCATAATCTTGATGTCATGAACATAGAAAAGATTATTTTTGACAATATCATAAATACTGTGATGGATGTCACTGGAAAAATAAAAAATAACTTGAATGCAAGAAAAGATATGAGAGATATTTGTGATCGGCCAACACTAGATGTGGATGCAAGCAGCAGGGGACCAAAACCAAAAGCAGTTTATACAATGGATAAGGAGCAGAGACGAGTAGTTTGTCAATGGTTGAAATCTGTATAGTTTCCTAATGGATATGCTTTGAATCTCGGAAGATGTGTTGATTTGAATGAATACAAGTTGACAGGTTTGAAGAGTTATGATTGTCACATATTTATAAAAAGACTAATTTCAATAACTTTCAAGGAAGTTCTATCGAACTTTGTATGGAGTGTCATTACAGAGTTAAGTAATTTCCTGCATAATATTTGCTCGACAGTGTTAAAAGCATCACACATGGAGAAACTAGAGAGAGATATTCCAATTATTCTTGACAACTTAGAAAGGATATTTCTTTCATCGTTTTTTTATTCGATGGAGCATCTCTTAGTTCACTTGCCTTATGAGACCAAAGTTGCAGATTTCATCCAATTTCGATGGATATATCTATTTGAGAGGTAAAATTTTTTTAAAAATAAAGCTCAAATTACTTTATTATATATTATATTCTGACAAACTTCTTTCTATTGCAACTAGATTCTTCTATCATTTGAAGAAAAAAGTGAAGAATAAGACATGTGTTGAAGCTTCAATTTGTAATATATATATTGTGGAAGAAGTGACAATATTTGCATTATACTATTTTGAGCCACACATGCAGTGCAAGAGGTGGAGAGCAGGTAGAAATGATGAGGGCCCCATTGATCCCAATTGCAAATCATTCTCTATTTTTAATTATTTGGGTCGACCAAGTGGCGCATGTAAGTTTCGTTACTTAATAGGCGAAAAATGGCATGCAGCCCGTACATATATTTTACTGAATTACCCAGAAATCGAGCCATACTTTGAGTAAGTGTAAATTTATAAATATATGTATTGTGTGTCAAATATTTGCTAATATATAAATGATATTTATTACTAGGATTTTCCGAATTTTAATGTATGGACTACCACCAAATGAGTTTGATCGTTTGTGCGATGAATAATTTGCAGCATGGTTCAAAACATATGTAAGTTACCTATGGACCAAAACCAAGTTATTAATATTTTATACATCATTTATCAAAATATATATCATTGACTTTGCGTGTGTAACCTTAGGTTCACAGCAATCATGATGAACTTGGAGAGCAAGAATTTCTATATCATCTGTTATGGGGTCCAAAGTTAAGAGTACGAAGTTGCCCAGCATATTTCATTAACGGATATAATTTTCATACTCAATAATATGGAATGGGAAAAGCCATAATGAATAGTGGTGTATGTGTTCAGTCATCCAATGATGGCAGTTTAAAAGGTGATTTTTATGGCTTGTTGGATGAAATCATAGAGATAGAGTACCATGGACCATTAATGCGGGTTGTGTTATTTAAGTGCAAGTGGTTCGACCCCGTTAAAGGAATAAAGGTGCATACGAAGTTTAATTTGGTTGAAATAAATTACAAGAAAAGATATATGAAATATGAACCATTTGTCTTGGTACAACAAGCAATTCAAGTATGTTATGCATCATATCCTAGTTTGAAACGTGACAAAGCTAATTAGTGGGCTGTATGTAAAATCAAAGCACAGAGAAAAATCGAGAAACACTAGAAGGATAAAGCCTATCAACAAAAGGAAGTTTGTAACACGGTTGAAACTGAGGAATATAATATTCCAACCTTACGAGATTCATGTGGAGTAATGATAGATGTGGATCTAACTGAAATTTACGAATTAAATGTAGAAGATGGTACAGAATCTGATTTTGAGACAGATGATGAAGATGATGCTCATGAAGAAGATGAAGATGAAGATCAAGACGAGGACAAAGATGCAGATCAAGACGAAGACGAACATGAAGATTAAAATTTTTGTGACAAAACTAATGATGTGTAATTATTATTACGATAAGTGTTATTTTGGTTGTCATAATAATAATAATTATTATTCTTGTTATTATCATTATTGTTGTTGTTGATTATTCTTATTAGTGTAATTGATCGTTGGAAAATTTATTGCTAAATGACGACAAGTCAAATATTATTCGTGCGATGACTTTTACGATATTCTATTTTTTAATGGATTTTGATCGTTACTCATTTTGCAACAAAAAATTATTCGTGGCTACTGTTCATCGAAGAATTAGCGACGAAAGTGAAATTCGCGGCCATTTTCGAATTCGTTGCAAATTTGCGATAGAATCCAAAAATGGTTGCGAATTTTGAATCCGTCGCAAATTTGCGGCGGATTCGAAAATGGCCTTTATTTTTGGAATCCGTCGCAAATTTGCGACGGAAATGTAAAATGGCCTTTATTTTTAGAATCCGTCGCAAAATTCATCGCAAATTTGAGACGGATTTTGCTACAGAAATGTGAAATGGCCTTTATTTTTCGAATCCATCGCAAAAAGGCCACAAATGTGGAATCCGTCGCAAATTTGCAACGAATTAAAAAATGGCCTTTATTTTTGGAATTTACAACGGATTTTGCAACGGAAATGTAAAATGGCCTTTATTTTTCGAATCCGTCGCAAATTTGTGACAGATTTTGCGACGGAAATGTAAAATGCCTTTATTTTTGGAATCCATCGCAAATTTGCGACGGAAATGTAAAAAGGCCGCAAATTTTTGGAATCCGTCGTAAATTTGCGACGGATTTTGCAACGGAAATGAAAAATGGCCTTTATTTTTGGAATCCGTCACAAATTTGTGACGGATTTTGCAACGGAAATGAAAAATGGCCTTTATTTTTGGAATCCGTCACAAATTTGTGACGGATTTTGCAACGGAAATGTAAAATGGCCTTTATTTTTGGAATCCGTCGCAAATTTGCGACGAATTTGAAAAAAGGCTGCAAATTTTTAAAATCCGTCGCAAATTTGCGATGGAAATGTAAAATAGCCTTTATTTTTGGAATCCGTCGCAAATTTGCGACAGATTCTAAAAAAGGCCGCGAATGTGGAATCTGTCGCAAAATCCAATTTAAATTTGCGATGGAAATGTAAAATGGCCTTTATTTTTTGAATCCATCGCAAATTTGCAAAGGATTCCACATTCGCGCATGTTTGACTTGTTGCACCTCTCTCTCTCTCTCCCCCACCTGACCGCGCATGTTTCCCCCCGGTCACGTCCACTCAGCCTCTCTGCATGGCAAACCTTTCCCCATTCTCTCTCTCTCTTCCTTTTTCTCTTCTTCTTCTTATTCTTCCCTTTCTCTTCATCGGCCGCTTGCCTCCCTCTCACTGCCCAGCCACCACACGCCGTTTGACTCGCCGCCGCACGCCGCCTTCTTGCGGACGAGCAACCACCATCTCGGCTCCACCCCAATCAAGCTGCGTAACCGCCCGTCACTGGTTCGCCCGAGCTACACGCGAGTGTAGCCCTCCGCCATCACCGTGCGTCGCCGCTTGTCTGGTCGTTGCCCCAGCTCAAAGGTGCCAACGAGCTACTGCTTGCTGCCGTTCGCCGTTCGCTATCCGCCTTGCGTCGCCGTTTGTTCGGCCGTCACGTTGCCGTCCACCTCCGCCCAGCTGCGGCGCCCGTTCGCTGCCGTGCCCCCCTCTGCCGACTGCCTTCCCCCTCCCCTCCGCGAGCAAGCAATAGCTCGCTCACCGCCATGTCCACCGTGACCCGGCGCTGCCCAAACGCTGTGTGTTGTCCCCACCGCCAGCCCACCGTCGCTGTCGTCACCTGCACGCCCGGCAGCTCGCGGTCGCGAGTGTCGCGGCTCCGCCCGCGTGCTCGCCGCAGCCCAGCTCCTCTGCACGCCTCGCCGGAGCTCGTAGCCGACGCCGTCGCCGCCCAATTCCACTGTCATTCGCCGTCGCCGTTGAGTTCCCCTGTTTTGGCCGAGCCTCCGTCACCTGCTCGCCCGTCACCTGTGCACCCGACAGCTCGCTCGTGGCCTAGCCTCTTGCCCAGCCGCTCGCCCGTCCGTCGCCCAGCTCGCCTAGTCGTGGCCGAGCACCATGCCAAGCGCCTGGCCGACTAGCCGCCACTTGCGCCAGCGCCGAGCCTGCCACTGGCCGATCGGCCATTTTGCCCCATTGTTTGGTTTTTCTTGGCCTTGAACCAAGTAATTGATTCCCTAAATCCTATCTACTATAATGGATATTAATTGGACTTGTTTAGGGATTATTTAGTGTCAGATTGGTTGGCTAAGTTAGGGGTCGATTTTAGCATCGCATGTGGCTTTGATCGATGTTCGCCTAATTAATTTGTCGATCATGTGGCCGATTAAGCGTTCAATGATGATCGTGTGGTTGATTAGGGTGCGCATGGAATGCATTTCAGAACAGAATAACGATCGTTTGGTTGATTAAACATTTTTTTAGAAAATGCATAAAAATTGAAAAATTCTAAAAAAATTCATAAAAATTTCCAGAAAATAAAAAAAAGTCAGATTTCGGGAAAATATGAAATTTGGTGAATTATTTTTTTAAAAAATAAAAAATTCAAAAATTTCAAAACTTCACAGAGTGGCTTAGAACAAGTGGCCACTCACTTTGAGTGAAATTTAAATTTTTTTAGGTGCCCAAAAAAAATAAAAATTTTAAAATTTTACAAAATGACTTAAAATAACTATGACCACTCACTTTGAGTGAAATTTAAAGTTTTTGAGGTGCCCAAAAAAAATAAAAATTAAAAATTTCAAAACTTCACAAAATGGTTTAGAATATACGTGGCCACCCACTTTGAGTGAAATTTAAATTTTTTTGTGGCAAAAAAAATTAAAAAAATAAAAAACTTCAAAACTTCACATAATGACTTATAATACCTGTGGCCACCCACTTTGAGTAAAATTTAAATTTTTTGAGGAGCCCAAAAAAAATTTAAAAATTTTAAAAATAAAAAATTTCAAAACTTCACAAAATGGCTTAGAATACATGTAGCCACCCGCTTTGAGTGAAATTTAAACTTTTTTAGGTGCCCAAAAAAAATTTAAAAAATAAAAAATTTCAAAACTTTACAAAATGGCTTTTAATACATGTGGTCACCCACTTTGAGTAAAATTTTAATTTTTTTAGTTGCAAAAAAAATCAACAAATCGAAACAGATATAATTCTAGAAATCAATTTCTAGAGCAGAATTAGTCATGTTTTACCAAACAAATTTCTTCTCCAAAAATCAATTTTTGGCAAGAATTTGATTTCTGGAGCAGAATGGTTACCATTCACACCCTTAGTTATTTAATGCCAATTGTATGGTTAATTAGTTTAATCGTGTGGTTGATTTGCTTAATTGTAGCTGATTGGTTAACTATGGTCCGATCGTGTGGGTTGATTGATAATGGTATGGCTGAGAACGAAGATCATGTGGCTGAAATTGATGTTTCATGATTGATCTTGTACTTGATGAATGATCGTGTGGTTTGAAAGTGGATCGTGTGGTTAATTATGGCTATTGTTGGCTTAGCATGGCATATCGTGATTATATATTGATATTTGATATCAAAATGAGTGCGATTCATAGTATATTTGTTTATAGGAAATTATACATCATAAACACTCGGCATTGGCTAATTAAGAGGATACATTTTCTGCTTCTGAAACAAAATGGTAAGCTTCGTCATGTACGTTATTATGTGTCCATAATACATGTTCATATTGTTTTACATATTTGTCTAACCTTCCTATTTGTCAGTATAAGGTACGTAATGCTAGTGGTGGAAACTACTGGCCATCGAGCAAAAGCTATTAAGGTACGTAAGGTTATACTTTGGACTTTATGGAAACTAGAATGAAAATCGTGAATGCTTTTAATATTTATGGTAGTTATACATATGAAGTTATTTTATTTTCATCTATATTGTTAATGTAGGAAAAATATGATGAACTTTTAATGAGCAATGCTAGTGGTGGTGATGGTGTTGCTGCGTCTGAGCCATCAGTTGACAATATGACATTATGGATGGAGGCAACGGATGGAATGAAAAAAGAAAAAATATTTGGGATGAGATCCTTGTCTAGGGTATACACGACGAATCATGCTGCAACTTCATCCTCCAATGCGGCCGTTGCAAGAAGGACACGACTTGAGGAGCAAATGACCCAAGAATTGAATCAACTTAAAAATATACTTGTAGAGAAGGACGAAAAAATAAATGACTTGAAACAACAAATACAAATCATTATGCGACACCTCAACCTCGATCACTATAAGGTTCCTCTTGTACCTCTCGCCAATCCAATAGGTAATAGGCACAATGATGCTGAGATTGCTGATGATGATGATGATTTTCTTGGTCATTTCTAGTTAAAATTCCTAAAATCGGTGGTAAGCTTGCTTCACAATCTTTTGTGCCATAAGTGTAGTTTGCCTGATATGTTCCTGCCCTACAATTACTTTCTGTGCACAACTTTCTTACAATTAGGTTCTTTGCTTGCGAAAAACTGAAAATTTAGAAATCCCAGGATGACATGCTTATTACAAAAAATCATGATATTTGAACATTGTAAAAATACATGCCTTAATTGACTTTGAGTCCTCTCTTCCTGGGAATTGGTGTTGGTAATTCACCTCTCTAAGTCATTAAACTGTTAAATGCTATTTGGAGAAGGATCTAATTTTTCGTAGGTGATAGAAATACGGTTTATAAGGGTGAAAAAACTACAGTGGATGTCAAAATTGACTCATATTCATAATGAGGGGATCTATACTGAGAGCCAGGGAAAACCAGGTCAGTTTACAGCAGGTATGCTATTTCACATGGGCGAACCTCTTGTTCATGCCCTTCAGGAACTGCCTTTTAGCTGTAAAACTACTTGGAGATTTAGCTCAGAGCATAAAGACGCTCAGAGTGACCAGGATGATGTTATGCCTAACTGGCCGAGCTACCTTTCTTAGAGGATCATGCCAGGCTTTGAAGAAAAGGATTTTTAGAGAGGCATGGAAAGTGAGAGAATTGAGATTTCACAACTTTCCCTCTTATTTCAAACCGAAGGATTACATGGCCTTATATAGGCGTTGGGGAATACATGCTGGACGAAGGTCCAGGTAAGACAAAACACACTTAGAACGGGGTACATTATTGGACTTCTATCCACATAAAACAAAACTCACCTAACAAAGTACATTATTTGACACACTTACTCGTAGAACACTTAAAACCTATTCATAGGTGGAACAGGACCCAGCTATGCTATGCTAGAACAATGCCGGCTAGGTGGAATAGTATAAGCTTATCTCTATCTGGAGTTATAGTCATACTCCGAGCTGTCTGAACTATTTGCACGTTCGTATTTTGCTATCTGTCTCTGTGTTAGAATGTGTTCGAAATTATCTTCAATGATAACTGGCACTGGGTTCGAGGAAGAGGATGCATGTGTCAAAAGGTCTGGAAAAGCAGTATTTGGAGTGTTTTGTGGTAACAGGAGGTCATTAAACATTCTGATGCCAAGGCTTGATTGTGGATTTGGTTCAGGTAAGACTGGCTGAGGCAAAACTGGCTGGGGCCAATTTCCTAGTTGTGTGTAGTGAGAGGAAGAGCTGGCGTTAAGTCCAACGGATAAGGACAATGGTCCATAGTCATAGGGATTTTGAGAGAGTGGTCCACCCCATGGATCCTGAGATGACTGTACTGGATCTTGAGATGACTGTGTTGGATCTCCTATATTTGACATTTCGTGATCTTGCGATAATCCGAGCTGTGCCTGTGCTTGTTCGTGCTCGTATTCTCTGAGTGCTTGTCTTGTTGTAGAGGAAGATCCTTCGTGATCCCATGAGACGGGTGTGAAGTAATCCCATACTTCTTCTGGAATAATGCGATTTTCTCGGCATAGGATCATTTGGAGTTCCCTATAATTATATTCAACAGAACCAATGTGACTGGGGAACGATTTATAGACACGTGTAACCTAGAGTTGTGACTGAGGCTTATAGGTAGTAGTACCTACTGCGGCGGGAGTATTAGAAATGGTACCATTATTATGCACAAAAGTCCAAGGACGATGGAAGAGTACAACAGTGTGTGTTTCTAGATCATCTCGGACTTTTTTCACTTCTTCGAGAAAGAGTCGTTTCCAATAAACAGGAGGGTAAAACCATTTGAGCACAGTTAAAAGGTTTTTCTCGTGTTTATTTAGTTAAACGTAATCCGCCAGAAGCAAGTTGGTCAATTGGAGAATAAATTTTCTGATGGGAAACTCAATAGCTATTACGTACTTGTTGGTTAGATACCATAATAGCCATTTAAGTTTGTCAAGAAAATCATTTTTTCTCCAAAATAATGGGTGGATGAAAGGGTACCTCGAGTGTAATCCAGAAGAGTCAAGAATAGATCCTCTATGGTGGCGAAAAAGGTCTATGTGGCATTGCCATATGAGATTGTCATGATTTTCAATGAGCTTATCCTTTTGAATTTGCTCAATTATTTCTTGAGGATATTCCAGGCTTGGCCAATCTCGAAACAGTTCAATCTTGTACTTGTTTGCCCGAAACGGGAAGGAATGCCTGAGAATATATATGTTGATTTCTGCCGATACTTTTGGTCTGGAGAGAAAATCTGCAAGCACATTTTTCTTTCCTGCAATGTATTTGGTTTCGAAAGAGTATTTCGAAAACCATTCAGCCCATCTAAGTAGCTGAGGATGAGGGATCTGCTTCTGCTTGAATTTGGTCATTTGGGAAAAAGAAGCCATATCTAATTCTACCAAAAAATGGTGGCCAATAAGATGGAATTCAAACTTTTTTATTCCATTCTTTTCTATCAAAATTTCCTTGAAGGTATAATGATAATGCATTTCTGCATGAGAAAACTTGCCACTTTTGTAAACGCAAAGATGTCGCTTACCATGGAGTTCTTCGAATAATCTGGCCGCCCAATATTCATCACTGGCATCAGTCTGCAAAATTCTCTTCCCTGTGGATGGAATTTGCAGAGGGGGAAGATCTTGCATAATTTCTTTGAGTTCCGCAACTGCTTTGGTTTGTGCCTTTCCCCATGGCGTTTGATGCTTTTTTAACATCATTTGTAAAGGAATTAACAACCTTGCAATGTTCGAAACAAAGTCTCTAAGATAATTGATTATCCCGAGAAATTGTTGAACTTGCTGGGTTGTAAAATTCTTTTTAGGAAATTTTAGCAATTCCCTGACAATGTGCGGTCCTGGATAATATGTACCTTTGTTAAGGTGCATGCCAAGAAATTCAACTTCTGTCTGGGCAATGGTCATCTTTTTATGAGAAAGCATGATGCCATGTTTTTTTACAATTTCTACAAACTGCTCAAGAAGTCGACAGTGAGATTCTTCGTCTGGGCTGTAGAGCAATATGTCGTCAATATAGACAACTACACTGGATAAGATCGGCTAGAATATGCGACACATAGCCTTTTAGAATAAGGAAGGAGTAACCTTGAGACCAAACGGAAGAACTCGCCATTGAAAGTGTTGGTTGGGGCTACAGAATCCTGTCTTTGGTCTGTCATCAGGATGAATGCCCAATTGCCAAAATCCGGCTTTAAGATCAAACTTTGAATAAATATGGGCTTTAGTGATTCCCGCAAAAGGGGAATTTCGAGAAGGCAAAGAGAATTTGTCATCTTGGAGGAAAAGATTGAGAGGTTGGTAGTTGATCATCAATCTCATTTTTCCTCTATTTTGCTCAGCACGTTTATTGATATAGAAAGTTTCACAAGTCCATTGAGAATTTGAAGTTTCAATAAGGCCTTGTTGTAACAATTCTGAGCATTCTTTTTGAGCAAGAGCCAAATGCTCTGGATTCATTCCCGAATGACTTGCCTTTGTAGGATTTATATCCTCATTTTTCTTAAAGGGGAGTCGAACATAGAATTCTGGATTTTTCCACAAAAGATGAGAACATTTTTGGGAGAACTCAAAATGATTTTCTGAGCATGATTCCAACAGTTTCTGCATGATTGGATCTAACAGACTCATTTGAATGGAAAAGAGTCTTTGGATATTGACAAATTCAGAGAATTGGTCCTTATACCTAAGTCCTTTTCTAGGAACGATTCTCAAGTCTGGAAGTTGGGTCATGATGTCCCACCCAATAATCAAGTCTTTATTGGGAAGACTAGATCTAAGAATTTTAGTGGTAATTGAGCACCGAGGGAAAAACTGAATGGACATAGGTGTGATGCGAACATTTGTAAAAAAAGTGTCTCCTAAAGCAGAGTTGAAATATCGAACACAGGAAGTCCAGTATTCTTCGGGAAGAACTTTAGTATCTAAGATTGAAGCACTAGCACCAGTATCTATGAGGGCAATGACTGAAATTGGTTTGGCAAACTTTGAGAGATAGATTTTGACTCGGAAGTGGGGACAATGTAGTTGACCGGAATGTATACTGGGGTCTAGATTTTCTAGTTGTGATGATAGATGAAAAGGTTCTTCAGGTTCTGAATCAGAGTCTGTTTCACTGGGGGTGAGATAATAAGGAATGATGCAGAGTGTTTGGTCAGTGGGATTTTCATCGACAGAGAACAGAGATTCGATATCATCATTGTCAAGAAAGATTTCTGTCTCGAGTTCGATATTATGAATGAGATGATTCTGATCTTTTTTTGCCTGGGGGTAATTTTTGGTAAAGTGGCCCTTCTTGTTACAAATGAAGCAACGATTTGATTTCTTGCGTCCTGTGAAGTTTCTCCGTTTCCGCAGGAATCGCCATTTCTTCCTTCTTCTGAAGTGCTTGGATCTTTTCACTCGATACTTTTTGAAGTACTTGTTTTTCTTCGAATATTCTCGCAGGAACTATCACAATCTTTCTTTGAACATTTGATCTTCAAATATTGTCTGGAGCAAGCACCATCGAGTTCGCGATTGTCTCTGATGTAGTTTTTCATCATTTGTCTTCGGAGGCATAGTTTATCAAGGCAAAGATGAATTTCTTGTTGCAGTTCTCCAAAGGGAATATTAACAATTCTTCTTTGCTTGTTGAGGAAAGATCTCTCAACCTGTTGGAAGAGTTCTTTAGGGATGGAAGCTAAGAAGACTTGTTTCAAATTTGGATGAGCTCTTAGGCCATAAAAGAGTTTAAGCATTTCTCTGTAATGGCGATCTAGGTGCATTTTTTTGAAGAGAATAACATTTTCTTTCAAAATATTCTCTTCGTTTGAGCTCAAGAAGATCAGCAGGTTTTTCTATGAAATATAGGTAAATGATTCCAATGGCTTGAGAAAAGTCTTGCAGAAGAAGAAAAGTCATCTGATCTGTTTCAGAAGTTGATTGCCACCGGTGTTTAAGGCTTTCAGTAAACCTTGTGGCAAATTCTAGAAAAACATCATATTTACTTTCAACAGCAAGAGCTTTGGTGTTCAACCAAGCATGGAATTCATCTAATCTTTTTGGCCATTTGGAATAAGGAGTGTCATCAAGAGTGAAAAACTGTTTGGATGGGGAAACAAAAATATAAGATGGGTTATTGATTTGGATAACCTCTGGTTCAGATGGATTTGGTTCCATTTCTTGTTCTGGTGGTTCAGCCATGAAAATCGGAGGAGTAGTTGGTGGTACTTGGAAGGATTCAGTAGACGAAGAGGAATAGGATAGGGAGTCAGATTTTGAATCTGGGTTTAGCAAATTTGATACTTTTGCTATTTGAGAAGTGCACTCTGGTAGATATTGATCTGAATCAGCTTTTAGATTTTGTTGTTGATCTTTGCTTAAATCCCTCAGAAAGGATTCCAAGGGGTTTGAGATCATCATCTGCTGGTCAGAACTCTTTTCAGGTTCTCTAGAGGACTCAGCAACAGGTTTTTCTTTCATTCTTTCCTTTGGAGCTTCTCCATTTCCCGAATGCGATTGCGCATTTCTATCATATCACTTCTGTCTCGTTGAGTAGAAATTTCGACTGCAAGAGCAGCTGCAGCAAAAACTAGAGAGTTTTGCGGCGATGAAAGAGAGTATCCGATTCTCGGAATAGAGAAAAAATCAGTAAGCTTAAATTTTCCTTCTTCAAGGAGACTGATTTGCCTTCTGAGTTTCTCTATTTCATTCTTCAGACTTTCAAGATATTGGTAGCCAAGATGCTGGCCTGATTCCAGAGCATGAAGTCTTTTCTGAAAATCCACAAGCATCTTTTTTATGGACTCGTCGTACCTTCGGATGTCTTGTTGCACATCAATAATTTTGGAGTCAAGTGTCTTGAAAGCCTGATTTTGTGCTAAGAGAGTTTCCAACTGCCAATTTAGAACAGCCTCAGCAGCAGGCGTTCTTTTTGGCCTTCCACGTTCATCAACATCAGTGGGAGAAGGAATTTTTGGAGCATAAAGGTATCGTCGTTGTGGATCGGTAAATTCTTCAGTAGCAGGAAAAGAAAGCTGAGAATTTTCAACAGGATTTAAAGGAGGGAAATCAGCTTCATTAAAAATGGAGATAGATGGAAGTTGCCTGGTAGTTGGCTTTTCAGGAAAGACTGGAATTTTAAGTGGATAAGAATTTTTCTTTACCCACTTATAGATGGGTTTATAGAAAGGGAAAACGACAGATTTTTTATACGGGGGTGAGACCGAAGGTGATGGTGGAGATAATGGAAATGATGGGGATGATGAGGTTGATGAAGGTGATGATGGTCCGTATGATACCATAAACTGGTATCCACTATTTTCTCCAAGAGTATCAATGGTAGGGTCTCCATCCAAATATCTTTGGTAGAAGCTGTCCTTGGCCTTCCTAACTTTTCGCTTAGACCTGGTAGTTGGATCTACTTCATCTGGGGAGTTTGTGCATGAAGAACACTGGCAAAAAGGATCCCAGAAGCAATGACCATAAGGATCTTTGTAGTGATGAACAAGATGCCTGTCACTTTTGAAGTATTGGACTAGCTTTTTTGGGTCTGGTTCCTCAGGAACTGGATTAGGAACACATGGTTCTATCATAAAGATAGTAGGAAAGATGGAAGGAGTTTCTTTCTTCTCTTTGCGGAATTTGATGGTTACAGTACCATCTCTTTGTCTGACAAATTCATAGTCCGAGGACTGGAGAGGTTGGCTAATTTGGTGGAGCTTTTCATAATTTATTATCCAAGATTCAGGAAGAAGCATGGCTAACTTTTCTTTTGGGATCTGCCGAGGAACATGAATGCAAGAGGCCTGATCATTTTGCATGGAGATGAACAATGCATCTTCATTTCTATGTTGGAAATTCAGGTCTAGAGCATGATTTTGGACTCTATATATCATTTGGTAATGAAGAGTTGCAGCAATAGAATCGGCAGTTTGAGGAGCTCTAGTATTCTGAAGTTGTACTTTCAAGAAAGAAAGTAGCTGGGGATCGGAAAGGGCAATATTAAAATTTAGATAAAGGGTTACAAAGACTGTCCCAGCATTTAAAGTAGTTTGGATAGTACCAGTACAGGCATGCTGGTATTCTAGGAACCTAGTATCCAAAAGAGTCATTCTTACTACGACAGGCAAACCTTTTCTCCCATGAAAGGTAAGAGCAAGACGGACTGCGCCATAGTGAATATGGGAATACCCATGTTGGATCAACTGTTTGGGAAATTCAGGAGGAATTTGAAGAGTAACAAAATACTCCTTTTCAGAGGCAGGAATTGGGTGTTGGTCAAATTTGGAAGACTGGACGTATTCCTTAACCTCATTGGTATCAGAGCGTGGTTTTATGTCTAGCTTGGTTCGTTCCATGCGCTTAGTTGGTGATTGTTCAGTGCTGCGACGAATCCTTTTTCCTCATCATGACCAATCCAGATACAACTCCAATCGCTCTTACCGCTTCTCTCACTCCATCGTCTTCTTCTTCATCTTTAACCGAGTTTCGTACTTCACAAGCTTCTAAGATAGACTATCTCTATGAAGTCTCTCTTAGTGATGAAACCAAGATTTCCGAAACGCAGCTTCCTCTCATGAATCCATACTCAGCCTTTGCCAAACTTGCTACATCTTTTTCCCCCATCAGGTCTATACGACATCTCATCCGTCGGATAGGGATCTTGAAAGAGTGGTCCACCCCATGGATCCTGAGATGACTGCACTGGATCTTGAGATGACTGTGCTGGATCTCCTATATATGATCCTGAAACGTTTTTTTATTAACCCTCCTACTTGTTTTTTTATACCTAGTTCCACATCCATGCATAAACGCTTCTTTTATATTCTGGACTGATTGAATATCTTTATTTATGTATCCATATTTCATCAAGTGTCGATAAAAGTGATTGCTTCTGGTGTTCTGCCGAGTACCAAAGCTGCCCAATTTTGTGTTTGGTTTGTCGATTTTTCGTTTTTGAAGCAGAATCTATGGTTATCATGCCTCCCTTAAATGTTTTGAATGTATTATAAGATTGGATATTAAATAGCATCATGTCAGACTTTGCAACTTTGCATATATCATTATTTTTTGCGGACTAGCACCTTTCCTTTAGTTATATTTTTCAATTATATGGCATTGTGTCTAGTTTGTTCGTTTTCTGTTTCTGAAGCGGAATCTATGGTTGTCTCGTGTCCTTTGATTGTTTTGAATGTATTACATGATGTTCATTAATGCATAGCTATTGCTATGGACAAGATTTGATGGCCCAAATGGTGTATAATTTGCGACGAATAAATAGCGACCAATTTTCCGACGAATTTTGCTACGAATAAAGTTCGTGGCTAATTTGCGATGAATAAAATTCGTGGCTAATTGACGACGAATTTTGCGACGGATAAAGTTCGTGGCTAATTTGCGACGAATAAAGTTTGTGACTAATTTGCGACAAATTTTGCGACGGATAAAGTTCGTGGCTAATTTGCGATGAATTATTTGCGACGAATTTTGCGACAGATAAAGTTCGTGGCTAATTTGCGACGAATAAAGTTCATGGCTAATTTGCGACGAATAAAGTTTGTGGCTAATTTGCGACGAATTTTTCCGTCGCAATTTAGCGACGGAAATTGAAATTTTCCGTCACAAAATTTTGCGATGCCGAATTAGCAACGGAATTTTTTCCGTCGCTAATTTCGTCGCAAATTCGATTAGCGACAGATTTTGCCAAATTTTTCATCGCAAAATTCGTCGCTAATCCCTTGTTTTTTTGTAGTGCACAGTGCGAAATCATTACGTACCCTCAACTCCGAAATGTCGTGTTCGAAACATACTTGCCAAGTCCGTTCTTGAGATTACTAGCTAAGTCAATTATGCTGGATTTAGTGTAAAGAATTTCCCTCATTTAAACACCCATTTGAAGTTTCCATCCCTAAATTACTTATTGTGTAGACTTTTTGGACCATCCAACCGTGACCCATAATTTTTATGTGGAGATCGTTTCGAGCAATAATGAGACTAAAAACATTTTCAACGTCCTTAAAAAATTAGTCAAGTCAAGTAATAACGATGAATGAATAAACGTCAAATTTCAAACGCAAAGAATTTAAGAAGTGAAAGTCAGAATTTCAACTAAAAGTCCGAACCATACAAGTCACAAGTTTAATTGGTCACTTTTTCCATACAACGAATGAATCCCTTTGTAGGCTCTAAATTAATCTAACGACCGTATTTACCACCATCTTGATTGCCAGATATCCGATTGATGCGGGACAAGTCACGAACATCGTCTATAGACAAGCTTATATCCGTGTTTGCGATCCGCTCATAAGGGTTCATGAAAAACACAATTCTCAATCATATATTGAGAAGTTGCATGATTTACATGGTGTCCTATCAAAAACAGCACAAGTTCAAGCTTTGTCCAGCTGATGAGAGAGAGGGCTTACATGTCGAAGCCTCTGCGGACGGCGTCGTCGCAAGAGCTAGAGTTGATAGGAGGTGTGGAGATCCACGAAGCACTCTACCTCCAGATCTCGAACTTGGGCCGGGCGAGAACGACCCGATTTGGGGCGCACTCGAGCCGCTGACAGTTGGCTGGCTCCCCATATCCGCTTGCCTTCTTCCCTTCGCATCCGGCCTTCTCTTCCGATGCGAGCAGTGATCCGACCGTGAGAATCAGCAGAACCGAGTTCCTCATCCCTCTTCTTCGGACCAACGACAAACCCATTCGATTCTGGCCAAAACTTTGTGGCTGTGTGTGAACTTGCCCTTTCCAAACTCAAGCTTACAAGTTAAAAGCATTGTGTGGCGCTCGTTGTGTTGCACTCTTTCTTTTTCTTTATTCCTCTACCACTACTAGTGGCTATAAGCACAGCGACGTTGCATGTACATGGAAAGCAAAAGTGAGTTCTGATTTTGAATTAACCATGCCATGGGCTGAGTTTGCAAGGTCAAGGGATCTAAAATCTCAATCTTGCAATGCCTATAATCTTAACCCTATTCGGATATTCCTACATCAATTAATAATATGTAGGATATAAAGATGGTAAATGCACGGGTGAAAATTTCCATTGGATTATGAATTTTGTAGTGTGCGGGAAATCCAAAAGGCCTTTTCGTGTCCGTGACTTCTGGAATTCAATTCCGTTAGGATTTAATTGAGGTTTGTGCATAGAATGAGTGCATAGGGTGGCGGCGAAAGGCGTATCGCTGTAGTAATTGTTGTCGAAACTGATATGTTCCAAGGCATGTGTACGATAATTTTCAAGATTTGGAATTTACTGAGGTAAGATTCCCACATCATCCAGTATTTTTCGCTAAACTTTTCGGGGGATTCAAAATATTTTTCCATATTATTAATGTTAGAACGGATACTAATTTCTATATTTATATATTAGACATCTCAGTAACTTATCAAAACATCAATTTTAAATTCGTATAATTAAGCCATGTGTCATTTTTTAATTTGAGCACCTCTCCGGTCATTCTCCACTTAGCATTTTTACCTCGAGTCATCGTTATTTTAACCTTGATTAGTCATCCGCATCCTTTTGTAGCCTCGTATAGTTTCCGAATACATTCCTTTCTGGATCGACCAAATCACTACAAATACTCGAGCTTTAAAAAGGAATTCCAACTTGATCTTGCGGAAAGAGAAAAGAAATCTCATGTCACCTTTCTATTCAATTCTCACTTTCTGACCTTCCGAATAAGAATGAAGGTCCCACACTTGTGATTGCTAAGGTAGCGCATGATAACCATTCTGTTCCGGAATGAGTTCCTGAACCAGAAATAGAAAAATCTATTTCTGGTTCCTGGATGAGTTTCTGAGAAAAAAAACCTGTTTGATAACGACAAAAAATTTCTATTTCTGAAACAGAAACCCGTTTGATAACAGCACAAAATTTCTATTTCCTGAAACAAAAACCCGTTTGATAAACAACACAAAATTCTATTTCTAGGAACAAAAATCCATTTTTTTAGAAATGGAATAAAAATAAATAGAAAATCCAAAAAATTCCTAAAAATCTCAAAAAAATTCAAAAAATCCAAAAAAAAATTGAAAATTTCTAGAAAAATTCATCACAATATCCAAAAAATAAAAAAATTCAGATTTCGGGAAAATAGGAAATTTGTTGAATTTTTTCAAAAAAAATCAAAAATTTCAAAACTTCATAGAATGGCTTAAAATACATGTGGCCACCCACTTTTAGGGAAATTTAAATTTTTTTAAGTGCCCAAAAAAATCAAAAAATCAAAAATTTCAAAACTTCATAGAATAGTTTAGAATACATATGGCCACCCATTTTGAGTGAAATTTAAATTTTTTAAGTTGCAAAAAAAATTCAATTGCCAATTGATTGGCAATTGAATTGCCATATTATTATCAATTGCCAATTGATTGGCAATTCTTTTCTTAAGCATGTTGATCTCGATATCCTCCTCGGTCGATGTATCGTCGATAACCTTATCTTGTGCACTTCCAAAAGGGTACTCCAAATCACCACATTGGGAAAAATTCTTATCCATCTTGTCTGGATCACAGATGTAATTATGAATTAAACAACATGCAATTACAATACATGACTGCTTTTGAATTCAAAATGAAGACATGTGTCTCAAAATGAAGAAGCGATTCTTTAAAATCGCAAATGATCTCTTAATAACATTCCGTAATGAAGAATGCTTACGGTTGAATAATTCTCTTGCTATTGTTGTCTGCCTCACTCTACCCCTAAAATCATTAATATGATACTGTTCCCCTTTGATAGGAGTCAAAAATCCAGAAACACGTGATTTTCCTGCCTTTGCTTGCACTTATAGTTAGCCCATTACGTGAGAAGAAAGGAAAACAAGGTAATACCATCAGAAAACAATCCGATACAGAGGATCAAATGCATTGAGGCATCCTTAAAGGGCAATAAAATTCCTGATAATAGATAGACAAGTAAAGGTATACTCAGGGTTATCAACAGTAATGTATATCGACTGATCTATCAGGGAAGAACTTAATTAGAAGCAACTTGTGACCATAACAATGAGGTCCATCCACAAACAAATAGAACATCTACATCTTCTGACTAATTAGAAATCTTGTTCCATATAACCTACGCAACAGTGACTGCAACACTGGGATGAGAACATATGCCAACAGCCCCTGCTATAAACATTCGGAATCCGCTTCATCCAACCTAAGCTCCACTGGATTAGAGACCTACTGAGTCACCAATGGGCATAACATTTCGACAGCGATCACCAGTGTTTCTATTTCAAAAAAAATTTCAAGATCCTGCCGCAAACCATCTGCAATGATTTTGATAAAAGTCGGTAAAAGTGGTGCGTCTTTTCATTGCTGGAGGAGAACTTCTAGCTGCCCATGCTTGCATAGCTATAAGTCCTCAAACAACATCAACTGATCTCCTCTTCGGCTGAAAAGAACAAGAACATAAGTTAAGAACTTCATCTTTAAAATGCCAAGTTTCACGTTGTTGACACCTATAAAGGAAAAAGATAATAAAAGCTAAAGACATCACAATACTTTTCCCGGCCTCCATAAGTTGTCATGAATGAATGGAACATCGGCACTCAAACAACAGAATTAGGTCATAAATCCCAAGAATTTATCTTAAGCAACTATCAATGAAAAGAGGGAATACTTTCTACTATAAATGTAGAACATGCATGGAAGCAAAATAGCTCTCAAAAGAAAGCGAAGAACAAATCAGACCACTAACCAGAAAGCACTACTACTCCTACTTGAACAAGCCAAGAGTATAAAGCTCTAGTTTGTGCTGCATCAAACATTTTTTTTAGCAATGATGACTGGCGTTAAAGGAAATTCATCTCTAGGTAACATCCAAGATACAAGAGCATTTATATCAAAAGATAATCCCAAAGCTGCCAAAGACAGGAAGGATCAAAGAGAAGCCCATGCAGAAAGATAGACATATAGAGATCGTAATGCTAGAATGAGTATGGAAGAGCGAATCCCTACATATTTTCTGTCGACTTCTTCCAGGAACTTTTTAGGAGAATCCAAATATTCAACACAGTCTCTCTTCACGAACTCTACCAGATCCTTTTCTCCAGCCTTCTCTAGATTTCTTATGAGAATCATCATGGTAAATTCATTTGGGGCGTGACCAGCCGCTTTCATGTTCTCGTAAGTCTGCATTGCCTTTTCAATCATGTCCGCTCTTAGATATGCTCCAAGCATCTCGGCATAAGCCCTTGTGTCAGGTTCAATCCCTTCTTTCAGAAGTCCGGAGAAAACAACTTCGGCAAGAGCAACCATTTTGTTCTTTCCCAATAGTTGGATCATGTCGCAACGCACTGCAAGATCAGTGTCGTACCATTCCTCCTCACACATGTACTCAAAGACCTCTAGCTGGAATCTTTTAGATAGAATAAGAACAGTAAACAGGAAAATATTGAAATAGTGCATCCAGAATTCACACCACCAATGTGCATACAGGGAGGGTATTACTTTGTTTCTCTTTTTACTCAAAATACTAATGAGAACAGTATTTTGAATATGCCCAATGTTGTTTCCCTTGATGAAACATGGAAACCAGCATTTCTGCCCAATGTTTATCTTTCAATTTAATATCTTCACAGTGATTCTCCTTTCTTTGTGAATGCCTAATGTAGAAGATTAAAAAAAGTACCCAAACCCAAACTTGGAAATCCTAAACATGGATAAAATTCCTAAGGCCAAACAAGCCTACAAGAGTCATTGTTGCAAGGTAAACCAATCTCATCAGTCAACATCAATCCGTTTTCTAAAAATCACCCATACCACTCACTAGCTCGATGCACTGGCTGAATCACCGATAACCAATACGAAAAACGAATTCACCAAACTTCAGAGCAGCACTCAATTACCATTTAGAGCATCCACTATTAAAGAATGTAACTTACACAGACACCAAGAATGGCCTTCTATACTTCCAATTCCTATCTAGAAGGGCACAGATTTTTCACATCATATACAAAAGTTACAAAGAGAGAATTCGGAAACCACCAAGAAAAGCAAAGAAAACAAAGACCCAGAACCAGGGGCTGGAAAAAGGCGATACCTTGAGGGCCAAATCGACCTCGTTCTGTCTCTTGAGCTCGGCCAAGGCATTCAAGAGATCGGACTTCTAGATCTGGAATTGAATCGAAAAGCGGGAAACCCAGCGTGGGATCGGAGCTTAGGCGGAGGAGGAGACGGAAGAGAACCGAAGTCGACCTCCCCGATCATGGCGGCCCTGACTTCCTCTCGGCCGGAGCGAGTGAGCAAGACGGCGGCGGCCATGGCGAGGCCGCTCGGTCTCCCCCAAATCTGGGGGAGGCCAAGCGGCCTCGCCCAGGTCTGGCGGTCGACCTCGCCGTCGCCCAGATCTGGGTGACGGCGAGGTCGACCGGCGGCCATGGCGAGGCCGAGTAAAGAGAGAGATGAACAGATTGCGACTTCCAAATCCAGAAAAGCGAGAGATGAGAGGAGATCCAGCGCGAGATTGGAGCTTACATGGAGCAGGAGACGGAGGAGAACCGAAGCTAACCCTCCCTCTCGATCACGGCGGCCCTGGCTTCCTCTCGGCCGGAGAAAGCGAGCAAGACGGCGACGGAGAGAGAGTAGAGAGAGAGCGAGCGAGCGAGCAAAGACGAACGGCTTCTGATCAGAGAGATGAGAGGAGACGAGACAGATGTGTTTTTTGAAGAGACGAGCAAGACGAACGGCTTCTCTCAGAAATGATTCTGAGTTTTGTTCAAGAAACAGAGAACCTACTTTTTTTTTGTTCTGATTTCTGGTTCAAAATCGGTTCTTGAATAAAAACTTGTCCCAGAAATAGAAAAATGAAATTACGTTACCAAACGAGTTTCTGGTCTAAAATTGATTCCGGGAGCAAAAAACAAGTTCTGGAGTGAATGAGAAAGGTTATCATGCACTACCTAAAGCCTCTAAATCCCTTTTTCGCGTGTTTATCAGGTGGATTATTGGATTTCGCTACCTTAGTACCAAACGGGTATTTTGTTATAAAGACCGAGAATCATTAATTCATGTTCTTGTCTTCTTCTTTTTTTATTGAAGGTGATTAAAGTTTTGAGTTGTTCAAGCCATTTTTAAAGTAAGTGAAAACTCTAGGAGTTAAGCTCAATTAATCCTCTATAGTATTCTTGACTTGGTTGATCGGATGGTTGTGTTTTTTATTTAAATTTGAATGTTAAGTATGATTGAACTTCATTATTGGCATATGGAACTTTTATGAATTTTGGGTGAGCTAGGAAGCGATATGCATGCTTAGGATGTGCTTGGTTGATCTTCTCAAATCTAGATATGTATATATGATTCTGTTCCCCATGAGTTGATGGAGACAATGCCTCGTTAGTTGAGATGCCTCTCGATCCACATGCTTAGGATGTGCTTGGTTGATCTTCTCAAATCTAGATATGTATATATGATTCCATTCCCCATGAGTTGATGGAGATGATGCCTCGTTAGTCAAGATGTCTCGTGAGTCGAGATGGGTCATGGCCAGTGACAAGTAGAAATTAGAAACTTACCTGCGTATATGAATGAGCTACAATGTGGTATCTGCGCATCATAAATTAATATGCCATCTCCTTACATTTGGGTGAACAATCTAATATGACATTGCTTAGTAGTCTCCATATGTATACCGTCATAGGAAAAACGGTGCATTTACTTCTCCATTCATCATACATAATTAAATTGCACTTATCTTGAACTCATGCTGTTTTTGTCGGTGCCAAATTAAACGGTAAGAGGATATTCTATTTTAGGCTTAGAGATTTCATTCACTAAACTTTGGCTCACTCCTTAATTTTTCCAAAATGGTAGGATGGATCATCCATCGACTTCTCTTTGGAGTTCCAGTGTATTTTGGCTGTGAATATCTAGATGTGCTCGTACTCGATTCAACAGTATTTAATACTAAGTACTGTTTTATTGTATGGATTGACCTGACTTTTGTGTAAGCAAGTTTTTGGTGCAGGAGCAGGGGCGCAGTATCCACAAATGACCTAACCTTCTTCTCAGGATTAATGCGGCATATTCTATTTCTTTTGGTGCTCATATTAATACTTGGAAGAGGGAAGATAAAATGAAGATGCATATGTAAGTTATTCAAACTTGTCAAGTCTCCATTCTCGAATGATGTGATTTTTCTATTGTGTTTTAGCGTGCTTAAAAGAAAAAGAAAAATAACAATTTTATGAAAAGATTTAGCGTCACTTGTGACGTTTTGAAGTGTCACAGATTTCATTTTTTGTCACTTACAAATCAACTTTTTACTAAACGGGTGAGTCCATCCTACCCATTCACAACACAAAATGAACTTTTTAGCAAAAAAAGAAAACACAAAATTAACTTAGGTTGATCCGAACAACCATGTATGATCTGAACACTTAACGTGATGGAAGATTATCGTCATTATTATGGAAGAATTGAACCCCACGTGCCCGACGTTGAAATCTCCGTGTCGGTGGATCAAAAAGTCAAAGATTGTTTGTTAGGGGCCGTGGCGTGTATGTATCATATTGATTTGTGGTTAATTTTTTACTTAGTTGATGTAGTTGGAGAGTTCCATTATAAAATAATGATTTATTCAAAATTACGATTAAAATCTAACTCATGCAATAAATATAACATTTTTTTGTTGCGATAGAAAGATATCTTGGTTATAAATTGTATTTTTTTTAAATTCATTTTATTCTCAGTTATTAATCAGGTGAATTTAACTATATATTTAAAATAAATAAATTGAAAATGGCTGCTGCTATTTCCATAGTGGTCACCTCTACCGTCACGGCACAATCATCCCTCGTCTCCCTCGAATACGATCAGCTGCATCTGCATATCTGCTCCATCGTCGCATTGCTGCCTTGGCCCTTGACCACTGCTCCTCCTCGCCTCTAGCTCCGAGCCTGTGCCATTGCAACCTCGGCTCTAGAGCTCATTCGAAGCCCTAATCTAATTAAGGCAATTTGTGGGCTCGTACCGATGCCCGTTTGAGATCATGGCCATTGCCAAGCAAAAGACAGAGAGGGCAATTAGCAAGAGATATAGAGGGGAGAGCCTGTGCCATTGCAACCTCGGCTCTAGAGCTCATTCGAAGCCCTAATCTAATTAAGGCAATTTGTGGGCTCGTACCGATGCCCGTTTGAGATCATGGCCATTGCCAAGCAAAAGACAGAGAGGGCAATTAGCAAGAGATATAGAGGGGAGAGCAAGAGAGAGAGAGAGAGAGAGACCGGGCTGACAGAGAGAAAGAGGCCTGCGCATAAGGGCAAGGGAAAGAAAAGTGAAGAGCGGTGGTGGTTGAATCTAGTGGTAGTCTTTGCGCAATGGCCAATGATGGTTTCATTGGAGGCGGCATCGACAGCAAGTGAATTTTCTCTTATGCACTTCTTTGCCGATCTTCGTCGAGAAAAACAGAACTTCGAGTTACAGTAAAAGCATCATCTTAATGAGAGTGGGAGAGTGAAATCCCGTCTCGAGAGGATAAAAGGAGACCAGTGAAAAGGTTGAATTTTTAATTTGAAGAGTGTTTTGGTCAACTATTTACAAAGGGTTGATTTTAAATTGCGTAGAAATAGCGGTTGCCATTCAAAATATACGAGAGATAAATTCACTGAGGAGCACTTTTGTAAGGGAGTTAGATCTGAAGTGAATAAAACAACAAGACTGAATAAAACAAAAATTCCAAACTTGTATCAGTACAACATATTTACTCTTCGCTAAAGTTTTGTCAATGAGAACCGTTAAAAATCTGCCTACATTGTAGCGAGAAAGCAAACGATATTGACATGGCACTCACGTAATTTAAGTGAAATAAAAACGACATTATTTTGACTGAAAAGTCATCTAAAGGAATCTTGACGAAAGATAAATATGTCATATAGATACAAGTTTAGGTTATTTTTATAAATTATGGTAAATGTTCTTCAGTGGACAATATTTGAGATTTTTTGTGGCTTTTTCCCTATTATTTATAATTTAAGTTTTATAATTATATTATATCAATAAAATTTAAATCGAGTTAATTTTTTTCTAATATTACCGCCTATTTAATTATATAAGTAGTACATTTTTAAATTTATTTTATTCTCGTCTTTAAATAGAATGAGTTTCACTTCATATGATAGTCTCGAAAAAAAGAATAACATACAACGAACATATGACGAATCTCACTTGACAAATAAATGAGCATAAATTAGCTTGCTGCCCTTTAATTAGTCACAAAGGCATATTCTAACTCCTTGGCTATAAAAAGAAGTAATTATCGTAGCCTTTCTATAATATTTCTATGCTATTAATGTTTTTGGTATCTAAATCCAGTAGCTATATTTTCCATGTATGGGCAATATATTTTATCTTATGTTTTTGGTAATTCCACTAATATCATAGTGAGTTTCCATATATAGCGCTTCAAAGGTGGAATTTGGATTTTACAGGCGGTGGACCGTAGAATAAATAAAAAAATACATAGTAAAAGATACTCATTATCATTTTCGATAGAGTTGTGGCTCACTTCACAATCCTTTTATGACCCGCTTAATATTCTCGATAATCTTTGAATTTGAATGAATTTTATTTGTCATGCTCTCAAAGTTGATTCACCTCCTAGCTAGGGTATTCCGGCACAAAGGGCTAGACAGGTCCATCCTTAATAATTTTCGAAATTCGAGACTTTAGACTAAAGTTACTGCTTTCATGGTCCTATGTATGATTTTTGTTTGGTCAATCACAGCGAATTCATATCATTCATTCAAAATACGTAAGAGGATCGAAACTCAAGGTCGTATTCACTTTGAAATATCCGATTATAAAATTCACGTCATCGGATACAACTAAAGCGTGCATACACTATTGAAGATATGAAATTTAAACAATATATCGCATCTCCGAATTACGTTTAGACAAGGCCACCTCAAAATATGTTGTCCCTTTTAAAAAAATCCTTCCCAAGACTTACTCCTGACCTTCTAAATTACGCTTCAAAACCAATTAGCGTCGGAAAATTACTCGGAAACAAGTACCATCGAGTCCTCAATCATCCTGGATTAAAAATTTCGAAATTGATCGCTAATGTTGCAACTGTCTCTCAACTATGAAGAAAAATCATGTCCATGCATAAAACCGATAAATGAAACAAAACCGCTTCACTGAATTTAATTTCCGGAGGGAGGCGCAAGCCATAGGGATGTAAAGCGGCTTTTCCCCCAGATCGCGAGCATTTAAAAACGACATAATGGGTGCGTAATGTCCCTAAGCAAAATGATGAAGGGCGTTATGATCGATTTAGCACGAGGGCAAGGGCAGGAGATGGTCAATTTGGCTATTATTATAATGGAAGGTCAGTGACCCATTTCGCCATGCCATTAAAGCAAGCCGTGGAGATGTTGCAGTTCCGCAAGTTACCTCGCGCGAGCTTAAGACCAATCGAACGTCGATTGTCAAAGGCGACAAAGCCATTTGGAGGAAGATCCTCCCCATAAGGCAACCACTAGTGCAAAATCTCATAGAGAGGCAGAGAGAGAGAGAGAGGACCTGAGCATGTTCTTCATAGGGCTTCATCCGAACTTTTGGGATGCTTAGTTCGGAAGGGAATTCCCTCCTTTATGGGAAAACGAATAGAAGGGTGTGGCCACCGGAACGTAAAACAAGTCGTGTAGCTGAGAACTCCGAAAGGAGGAGTTTTACTGGGCACCTCCGAGAGCAATGAACTCTGCAGCTATGACCGATTTAGCACTAGGGCAAGAGAGGGTCAAATTCGCGATTATCATAATGGAAGGTCAATGACCCATTTCACCATGCCACTAAAGGTGTTGCAGTTGCACAAGTTACCTCGCGCGAGGTTAGACCAATCGAACGTCGATTGTCAAAGGGGACAAAGTCATTTGGAGGAAGATCCTCCCCATAGGGCAACTGCTAATGCAAAATCTCTGAGAGAGAGAGAGAGAGAGAGAGAGAGAGAGAGAGGAAGGCATGTGACACGTGGCACGGATACTGGCCCCACAGGATCACAGGCAGAATGTGACTCCCTACTAACCCCCCCCCTCCCTCAAATCACATTGGTGTACCCAAATGGGGACATGCGCGTCCAAATCCTCCCTTGTCCAAAGCTTTGTTTTGATTAATAATGGCTTAATATAATGATAATCCCGGGCTTGGAGATTAGGGCAAGAAAAAATGATTTTTTAAAGTAAGATAGAGATAGAGAGAGAGAGAGAGAGAGAGGGGAAGGAGCAAGGGCAAGGAAGGGAATTGAGATGGCGAGAGATTTAGAGGGGCAGTGGGTACCCCCCTCCCTCCTCCATCAAACATAATTCTTGTCCAAACTCCAAACAAACAAACAAACAAACAAAGGAAAAGTGGCTTTAAAATGGAGGGGCCAACCCCCCCTCCATGAGGATTAGCCATTAAGCGAGGATTAGTGCGAATGATTCGGATAAGAGTAGTGGAGAAGGAAAAAGAGAAAAAGAGAAATTCCCCTAATTAGTATCGCATAGGGTTGATGTGCCCATATCAGCTAATACAGATTGATTATCATCATTATTGCAATTTTATTTAGCTAACTATTCTAAAGAAAACCCTAACATCCTTGGGAAGAAGTCAAAAGACGGGGGAAAGAAAATGTAACCCATCTTATCTGAATTACATGGCTCCAAGGTTTGAAGTGGCTTGGTCAAACGAAAGGGATGAGCAGGAGAATTGGTGGACCGATTTAAATGCCAATATATTCCTCTCATGGGAAAGTGACCTTTTCCTATATTAAGTGCATTTTTTCCCTTCCCCCTTTCTCGGTTTTAAGTTTTTTCTTTCCCGTGGCCAATGGGAAGGAGGGAGGGGAGGGCGGAGAAGATGCTGCTGAACGGGGGGGTCTGCGGGGGATGTGCCCTTGGAAAAGAGATCTTGGTGGTGTTCTAAAACAGAGGAGATCTCGCTTGTTTAGAAGGGAAAAGCTCGGCCAATTAATGGCGACATTGAAAGTCCATGACCCCTCCATTGAAATCATGGCAAATTAAGACAGAGAGGGAGAGGAGCGCCCTTATTAAGCCTCGAAGGGTCAAGTTGCACTAGAATCTCCCCCACCCCCTAAAGGAAAAAAACAGAGAGAGAGAGATTAAGGAACAGAGGGCGCCACCCACTGACAAGATTAAGTCCCAAAACCCACCATAATCTCTCTCTCTCTCTCTCTCTCTCTCTCTCTTCCTCTGTTTCTATCTCTCTGTCTCGCCCATTTGTCTACGCCGTTACGGAGGCCCGTGGAACGCCGTTATCCACCTCAGCAGCGTCAACCCGCGCGCCGTTCGACGCCCCCAACCCCCCTCCCCTGTTTCCCGCCGCCGCCGCCGCCGCCGCCGCCATGGCCGCGGAGCAACTGAGCCTGGGGCCGGCCGACGCGGCCAACGGCGCCGAGGGCCGGGCGGCGTCGGCGGGGGACGGCGGGGACGACGGCGGAGGCGGCGGAGGGGGGGGAAGGGCGCCGAGGCTGCCGCGGTGGACGAGGCAGGAGATCCTGGTACTGATACAGGGGAAGAGGGTGGCGGAGACGCGGGTCAGGAGGGGGCGGGTCGGCGGGTCGGCGTTTGGGGCGGGGCAGTTGGAGCCCAAGTGGGCGTCGGTGTCGTCGTACTGCAAGCGGCACGGGGTGAACCGGGGGCCGGTCCAGTGCCGGAAGCGGTGGAGCAACCTCGCCGGCGATTACAAGAAGATCAAGGAGTGGGAGGCCAGGACCAGGGACGAGACGGAGTCGTTCTGGGTCATGAGGAACGACCTCCGGCGGGAGAGGAAGTTGCCCGGGTTCTTCGACAGGGAGGTCTACGATATCCTCGACCACCAGGGGTCGTCCTCGTCGGCGGCTGCGGCGGCGGCGGCGGCGGCGGCGGTGGCGGAGGGTCCTCCGGAGGCGGAACTGGCCCTCGCTCTGGCCCCGGCTTCCGCGGCGGCGGCGGACGACGAGGAGGCGGAGGAGGAGAGGGACGTGGTGTTCGACAGCGGCCGGAGCGCCGCCGCAGAGGACGGGCTATTTTCGGATTTTGAGCAGGACGACGGGGGCGGGGGTGGCGAAACCCCCGAGAAGGAGGTGGAGACACCGGTCCGGATGCCCGATGCGGCGCCGGCGGCCGCGGTGCCAATCTCAGGTAATTGGAGTTGAATGATTCATAATTCAGATTATTCTTTCTTTGCTTTCCATGCTCTATGATCTTGCTGGTTTCAAAGGGGGCTGAACGAATTGTTTTTCACCTCTCTTTGTGTTTCTTGGGTGTTCTGATTTTGAAATGTTCGAGTGGAGTGCGGGGCTGGGTTTAGTTTTCTCTCTCTCTCTCTCTGGGCCTCTCGGGGTGACAGAGTTCCATTGATTGGAGGGCTTTCGCGAGCTAAAAATTAAAACTTGGAAATCGAGTGTCATAGTCGAAGATGATTGGGGGGGGGGGGGGGTGGGGTGGTGGTGTGCAAGTTTGAATGGAACTCTGTTTCGTCGTTAAGAGGCGGAAATTGAGATTAGATGTGATGAAAGTGTCTGTGTTTTAGGACCAGTCTCTTGCTGTTGGAACTTCTTTTCCAGAAACCATTCTCTTGTCCATTTGTCTTTCCTTATCCTTCTCGTCCTCTTGCCCATTGGATTGAATTTTATCACTTTGATTATGGAGCGATTGACCTTGGCATTCATATCTTTTGCATTTGCCTTGGCACCAGAATCTGAATCACAGGGGTCCTATTTCATCGTCTGTTTCTTGGTTTTCTGACATCATCTCTGTTTTCGCCACGAAATTTGTGATTGCAGAGAAGCAGTACGAGCCAGTCCTCCTCCGAGGAACTCTAGGGCCAGGTACTGCTGTTTCTTTCTATCCCCCCAGATCTCTCTGGTCGATACCAACACATGCGGCATATTCAGATCTTGCATCCGATTTCCTCGGCTTTTCCTCTTTCGCGATCAATTGCAGATTTTCCTCCGTGGGAAGTTCCAATAGAATCTGTTGCTTTCCATTTGGTAGCGTTGAATTATCTTCTTTGAACCTTGACTTTTTCGTTTCACCCGATTGAGTCTCAAGATGGGATGATTCCTCACCTCAATTTCACTTCTGGGACAGACACTACGACGACGACGACGATCTGTCCATTTTTTTTTTCCTAATCTGTTTAAAGGCGCATCGCATGTTTAACATGATTACATATGTTGCTGACTTTAGCATGTCATCAGCCTAGACATGCGGTATATGCTCTACCGGAACACGGGATCCGCGACCATGAGCCCTCGAGCCTCCTGAACCTTGTGAATTCTCCCGTGTGGTTGTTTTTTTCTCCAGGACCCGTTGTTCCTCTGTTGACTGGTACATCATAGTGCGCGCGTGAATTCATCGTCGTTTGCTTGTCATCTTGGGTTTGGAAATTGACCTGGTAAAATATGCAGAAGGGATATATATGATGCAACTGAGAACATTCCATCACGTTAACTGGTTTGAATTTTGAACCGAGTGATTGAGAAAATCACGCGACTAGGAAACTCCAGCATCTCGATACCTCGGAAATTACTTAAAAGCTCCTCCGACTACTCGCGGATTCAAATTTAAAGTAGAGCATCCTTGTCATTTAGCCAAAGCTGAACTGCCCGTTTTCTCGTCGTTGTGGCGTGATGTCTCGCTCAACTTCCGTGTAGACAAATCACGTCATTGAGGAAATTTGAGTGTTACTATGATTGTACTGCCTTTCCGTTTTAGACTCTTGTTTTGCTCTCCAGGTGCAGGACACGAGAAACACCTGCCGCCGTCGAATCCGGAGATAGGCTCCACGTCCGCGGACGCACGGAAGCGGAAACGACCAATATCAGAAGCGGACGAGGAGCCCGGGGGGATGCAATACCGCCTAATCGACGTCCTGGAGAGAAATGGCAAGTTGCTAACGGCCCAACTCGAGGCACAGAACAACAATCTGCAGCTGGACAGAGACCAGAGGCAAGACCACGCCAACGGCTTGCTCGCCGTCCTCAACAAGCTCGCCGACGCCATGGGAAGGATCGCCGACAAGTTATAGCAGAAGGGTCGGGGATCGGCACGCTCGGTTGGGTGTACATAGGGAGCAGTTGTTCTCCGAGAGAGAGTCTTTGGGAGCTCGTTAGGAGAAGGATCGAAAGGAAGCGATGGGTAGCGATTGAATCTAGCGATAGGTAGTGATTATTTACCTGAATTCTCATGCTTTCTTATTCATCAAAACTTGTTCTTTTTCTATATATCTGCGTATAGGGCAATGGCATGCAGTTTTTGACATACTATTGTTACGTCCTTTTCCACAGAGATGATGATGATAATAATGATAATGAATAGGGGGAGATTAGCAAATTTCAAGATGGGTTTTGCGTTTTCTGCATCTTTTTTAATGTTGTTTGACCTTGTACAGTACATGGGACGGACAAACACGTGTAAGAAGATATATTGTTACTCCTCTGTTGTGATCTTTCTAATTGATGATGGCTTTTTTCGTGATACTTATGATCTTTCCTTTTCTTGGCAAAGCGTGGTTCTAATTACGACAAGCTTTAGTGTTTGACACTCTCAGCTAACGGTCAATTTGCGTTAGAGATCCCAACTAGAATTTCATGGCAGCACGTCTCTCTCTGTCTCAAAAATGTAAAAACACGGAGATATTATATTTTAGGGATAATGACATAATTGATTAATAAATTTTGATTCGATACACAGTGTAGTTTCTGAATTTTTATTTTGTTTAACATGGTTCATGAATTTTAGCCTAATGTTCAATATAATTCTTGGACTTTTTATACATATTCAACGTGACCCTTGAATTATATGAAAATGGTAAATGTTGTCTTTTCATTAATTTAAGATTAGGGATAATATTGAACATTTTTTACGGAAAAATATCATAAAAGTCATAAATCTATTACATTTGTGTCGATTTAGCCTTTCTAGCTAATGTTGCCCAAATATTACTGACGTGAACGTCAGTCGGCCTACGTGGCACTGATGTTGACTATTTTTAATAATATTTTTTCAATTTTATTTTTTCTTTCTTCCTCCTTTTGCTGATGACAGGCCATCGTCCATGGCCGAGTGAGCTGGCCTCGCCTGGGCAAGGGTCGCTGTTGACCACAACAAGTGAGGCCCAACCAGGTGAGGGCAACTCTGACGAGAGTCAGCCTCACTAGATCTGGCCTAGGCAAGGAGAGCCCTCATTGAGCTCACCCTAGCCTAGTCGAGCCTCACTTGTGGCGGTCGATGGCAACCCTCGTCTAGGCGAGGCCAACCCATCGGGCCATGGCCAATGGCTAGTCATTGGCAAAAGGAGGAAAAAGGAGAAAAAGAAATAAATAATTAAAAATTATCCATGTCAATGTCGATAGTGCCACGTAAGCAAACTGACATTCATATCAGCAATATCTAGTTAAAATTAGCCAGAAGGACTGAATTGCACTTTATCAAAAGGTTTAGGACTAAATTGGCAAGAAAAAAAGTTTAGCCTCAAATTGGCAATAGGTTTATGACATTTCTGACACTTTTCCAATATCTTTATATAGTACATGGACTAAATTGAACATATATTAAAAGTTCAGGGACTATATTGAACAAATTAAATGTTCGGGAACCACATTGCATATTGGACTAAAGTTTAAGGACCATATTAAACAAATTAAAAGTTCATGGGCCACATTACATATTAAACCAAAGTTCAAAAATCAATTGTTTCATTTTCCCTATAATTTAAGTTCTTGGTTTTATGGGATTTTTTCCTTTAAGGAACCCAAGCAATTTTTTGTTTAGGGCAACTTAAAATAAGCTCTTCAATCAATTTCCTTGAGTAGGAGTTTGTATGTTTCTACTGAAAATTTCTAAAAAATTCATAAACTTATTATACTTGTGTTTAGTCATAAACCTTTCAATTTGTCCGATTTAGTTATTCTGACCAATTTTAGCCAAACAATTGATGCGATGGACACCTATCATCTTACGTGGCACGATCAATGCTAACGTTAACAATTTTTATAATTTTTTAAATAATTTATGAATTTTTTTATAACTTTTCTTGTTTTCTTTTCTTTTTTTATGAACTTTAAAGATTCTTGCATTCCAATGTAAATATCTTAATTATAGAGGGTCAATCTGAATTCCAGAGAGTTCAGGTGTGTGTGAACATGAAGACAAAGAAGATGAGCATGCGTTTGTTTCTCGAAAATTTAACAATTTAAAAAATATATTTTTAAAAATGATCGCTTGTATCTCTTATAAAAAATAATGTACAAAATATATTTTTATTGTCAAAAGAAAATATTTAGATATAAATTATCATCGATAATCAAAAAAATTCATTGAATAATTATATCAAATAATACAAATGATTAGTTTTGGAAAAACTATTTACAAATCATTTATTTTTTGCCAAAAAAATTGGAGCATAAGCCATCGTTACGAACTTTATCAAATGCTGGGCTTGAGTAATGTTAGCTAGTAGAATGAGACACGTGGAAGGCCCAGATCGAGGAGGTGAGCTCACGTTCAGGATCAGATTGAAGCCACCTTTTTTCTTTTTCTTTTGGTCGAGGAAGTCACATGGGTTGACTAACAAATATTCACCGGATTTTTCTTCATTTAGAATTAGACAAATTGATTTGGTTCATCCTTTATAATCACGATAAGATGAGTACTTTATTCTTCTTCTTCTTTTCGCCAAATTGAAACGTACATTATACAAGATGCCGTGACTCGTTTTGTCAAACTCAACCGATGGTGATTGGACCTATAAGCATAATGTAATCAATGTGATTCATTTTAGTTTGGGTAAAATTATCCAAAGAGTCATAAATTTATTGCATTTTCGCTAATTCAGTTATAAACCTTTCAATTTTACCAATTAAGTTCTGAACCATTTCACTTATTGTCAATTAAGTCTATCCGGTCAATTTTGGCCGAAAATTGCTAACGCGGCACGGCTGACGTTGATGTTGACATTTTAAATAATTTTATGGTTTTTTTTTCTCTTTTCGTTGCTTTTTTTTTCCTTTTTTGGAGTTAGGGCCGACAAAGGTAGTTGGCCAACCCTCGTTGGCCAAAGTGAGGGCGCATGGGTCAGTGAGGGCGTTATGACCCTCGCAGGAATAGGGAGAGTGCTTGCACACCCTCGCCCGCCCGACCTTAACTCCAAACCCCCCCCCCTCCCAAAAAAAAAAAACAAAGAAAAGGAAAAAAACCATAAAAATTCAAAAAAAAAATAAAGATATTATTTAAAAATGTCAACGTCAGCGTCAGCCATGCGACGTAGGACGGCCGGTGTCTAAGTCAGCAATTTCCGATAAGCGTAACGCCATTAACATAATTCATCTCAATTTGTCTGGGATAAATTGAAAAGGTTCAAATCAAGTCTCGAATCTCTCGGTTTTCTTCTTCTTTGGCGAGATTTCGAATCTTGGTTCCATTTAGGATCTTGCGCTCTAAGCTCGTGTTCGAGGATCACGCTCGTGGTCTTGTATCTTCGGATACTTGACTTTCCAAAATTTCAGCGAAGCTGCTCAATCAGCGACGCTCATTCTCGTCGCATCCGGGAATCGGTCCTTGGTTGCACGATCTATGCACTCAACAATCATATTAAAACCCCATTCTAATACCGAAGCGACTAGCAAATTCGTCGCCATTCCCGCGGAATTCACTCGCAGGATGGATCGATCGAGGTACACGCCAACCGCCCGGGGCCAGCGTCCGATCTCAAAAGGGCAATGAAAGGTTCGGAAAAAAGATGGGATGCGAGCAATCATGCGAAAGCGGTGGCGCAACCGCCAGGATGTTCATTAATGCAAATTTGGGCTTTTGCAAAAGCAGCAAAATTTGCATACGATGGGTAACTATCTACTCGTGCCGGCCTTCTTTGATGCCTCTCGCGCGTCCCGGAGCAAATCGTAATCGCAGATTAATCTATAAATAAAAAAAAGCTAGAAAAATAGAGGAGAGAGATCAAAAAACGAGACGGAAAAAAGTTTAAAGGCAGTAGGGTCGGTGTAAAAAGAAATTATTCGGTCGGGAAATTTATAAAATAAAAGAAGAAGAAGAAGGAAGCGGGAAACTAATATTAATTAATGCCTAATCCATCCCCTCTGATGAGACCGCTCCCCCTCCGTAATTAGCACGAATTCCTGCTGTCTTCGTCCTCATCGACGGCGCGGATATCACACCCGGAACCCATCCGACGGTTCAGATCTCGCCACCCTCCTCCCCCTCTCTCTCTCTCTCTCTCTCTCTCTCTCTCTGTCTGTGTCTTTTCTCACACCTCCTCGGGGACAGCGAACTGACTGAAGCTTGCGCGACTACCGACGTGGCTCCGGTCCCACCAAAGAGGAAAGCACGGTGGGTCCCGCGGGGGGAGGGCGGGAAAAAATGGCAAAATAAGAGGAAAGGAAAGGAAAAAAAAACAAAACAAATTAATATCACGAAAAAATTTAAATTTACATATTTACATAAATTTATGCTTTATTCCGATCAAAAAAAATTTATGCTTTATTAGTGTCCGTTAAATTTTATTATTAAATTATAAAATCAAATGGTACGTGATAATTGATAGATGTATTAATTCGAGGTTTTAGCTTTCGTTTATCATAAATGTATGAATTTATGATTTTTTTTGTATTAATTTAATTTAATAAAAAGTAAATTTATTATAAATATATCTATTTGGGGATTTTTTGATTTAGAGTAAATTTATATCAGATTTTTGGTGTTATTATCGCGAAAAGAAAAGAGCCCCGGTGGTTTTTATTTATTCTTTTTGGGTTATACGGGTCATTCCAATGATGGACCAGACAAGAACGGGACGAAGACCACCACCCCCCATAACATTACAAAAACGCACAGCGCAAATTTTCCTTCTTTTCCATGTTTGCTGTTCTTGGTCTCCGCAGTTTCACCGGGGTTTTTCCTTTATCTCCGTTGTCGTTCCGCTTCTTCCTTCGCGGCGGCGAGCTCTCCCCTTCGTTTCCTCCTTCCTTCCTTCCTTCCTTCTTCTTCCTTGACCCCTTCGTTCCGAACCCTGTGAAGCTGAAACGTATCGTTCGTTTTTTCCTCGGGCGGGGTGACGTCTCGGAGGAGCGTTTTGGTGGAGAGAACGGACTCGTTCCCATTTTTACCAAACCCCATGGCTTGAATCCGAAGTAGTGCGAATTTGGTGAGGACTTTCTTGGGTCGCAGCGGGAGGGGGAGAAAGATAAAAGAAAGGAGAAGATTCGCGGCGAATCCCACCTGCGCGACACTGTGCATTGCACGAACCTCGTCCCTCCGTACGTGCGGAGTGTGGATTCCCGTTTCCGGTTGGGTGGAGGAAGGGGAGGAATCGATTCTCTGCGCCTTGCTCTTGAAGACGTTGAGGCCGTGCTTTAAGGCGAGGAAGCACTTGGAAGCTTGTCTCTCTCTCTCTCACTGGTTCTTGGTGCTCTTTTTTGGCTATTAAAGAAACTGGAGTCTCAGAAGCGTTTCTGAGGTGTCGACAGTTGCTCGGTCCACTCTCGGCCTGTTCAAGAACGTAAAAGTTTGGTCTTTCGGAGCTCTTCGGGCTATTATGTTGGTTTGAACTCTTTCTGAAGTCCGTCGTTTCACATGTTTTTGTATTTTTCGGAAAGCTCCATTGTCTTCTGGTGTGGATGGTGCCTGTTGCTTTAGTTTCTTTCTCGGAGGATGGGCAATGAAAGTCTCGTGTTCATGGGTCTGCGAAACTGAAGCATGGAACGCGCTTTAGCACTTTGTCCTTTTTTGCCAGTTTCAGACACAAATGAGCAAGTGTTGAGCAAGCAAAGACGTTTGTTGGTCTAAAGTTTTTGTTTTTTCCTTTTTCCCGTCTGCAAAAATGGCTTTGAATTGTGTGGTTCCTCTGGAAAGCAGAAGAGCCGTGAGCTTGTTGTTGCTTCTGATGCTTTGCTTACAGAGTTCAACTGTGGAGTGCCAAAACAGGACGTTCAGGCACTTATCGACTGAGCCTCCATCTTCATCTAAAGCACCTGAGTTCAAGACTGGGTTTAGGAGAGTAATCCTCAGTGTCGTGTTGGGAGTGTTGACTGGATTAATCTCAGCCCTTCTCGTGGCTTGCCTGGTTAAATCCTTTATTCTGTACATCCACAGAACCCCAATCCTCAAAGGGCCGGTTGTGTTTTCCCCAAAAGTCTCACCCAAAACCCTCCAGACGGCCCTCGAGAACGAAAGCCAGTTGCTCGGATCTAGTCCGAATGGGCAGTATCATAGGACCGCCCTCGATAATGGGCTTGTAATCGCGGTCAAGCGGCTTGACCAGGTCGAGGGCAATTCGCCAGGGATGCAAAGCAAATTGGCCAAGAGACGGATCCAGAAGGAGCTGGAGGTCCTAGCGGGGTTGAGGCACGTGAATTTGATGAGCTTGAGGGCTTATGTTTGCGAGCCAAATGGTTTGTCGCTCATTTATGATTATGTGCCGAAAGGAAGCCTCAAGGACTTGATGAAGAGGGTTCGGGAGGATCAGCTGCAGCTCGAGTGGGAAGCTAGGCTCGGGATTGCTGTTGGGGTGATTAAAGCGCTTCAGTATCTTCACTTTGCGTGCAGCCCTCAGGTCCTGCACTGCGACCTGAAGCCTGCGAATGTGTTGTTGGATGCTGAGTTTAGTCCGAGGCTGGCGGACTGTGGATTGGCGAGGCTCGTGCCGGGTTTGCATCGGACGTCCGAATATAGCGCTCCAGAGTGCTTGCGGGATTCCAGGTATTATGGGCAGCGTAGGCTGAAAATTACTGAAATTGGGGGCTGTGTTTTCAAGCTCTTGTTCTGTTGGGATGTCAGTTTTTGGACAAGGAAAAAAAGATCTTGTGTGCTCTATATAGGTTATCAGTTCCATTTGGTTTGAAAGATTGTACTTTTTGTTCCGAGTAACAAGTGAGAAATTCTCTCTTTAATTGAATGTCATCACAATGGCGACTCTCATTTACATTCACATACTAACATGAAAAGCAATTGGCAATATATGGCGTTCTTTGACCCAGAGGCGCTGTGTCATGGTTTGAATCATTTTTTTTGGTTATTTCTGTTTTTGAGACTGTTAGTGGTACTCTTCGATGGTGTTGCATAAAATCCTTTTGTCGACATTGAGATTGTCTTCTACCAATGCCTGTAATCTTCTGGAGGCCCCTTTATAGAATTCGGGGCATTTGGGATTTCAATGTGATTATCATAATTGAAACTGTTCTTCTTCTCGTGTAGGTACACAGACAAGAGCGACATTTTCAGCTTCGGCATGATACTGGGGGTTCTCTTGACAGGTAGAGACCCCACGGACCCATTCTTCAGTGAAGCGGCCAGCCGAGGAAGCCTGGGGCGCTGGCTCCGCCAGTTGCAACAGGCTGGGGAGGCGAGAGAAGCTCTGGATAAGAGCCTTCTCGGGGAAGAAGCGGAGGAGGATGATATGCTGATGGCGGTTAGGATTGCTGTCATTTGCCTCTCCGACTTCCCTGCCGATAGGCCTTCTAGCGACGAGCTCGTCCCAATGCTGACCCAACTGCACAGCTTTTGACTTCGAAAAAAAAAAGAAAATTAATGGAAAATGTAAGTATTGGATTTTTGGTTTCCTTGGAGCTTGACAAAATTGAAAGACATGAAAAATCTGCTTGCCCTTCGGATAAATGGCTTAAGGTTCATGTTGAGTTATACTCTTAAATAACTAAAACAGAGCTGATGATATTTTTGTTCCATCCTTATGGGATGTGTTCTTTTTTCTGGTATTTTGGTTTAGTAGTTCACTGTATGTGATGTTCTGATCGTTGTCTGTGCTAGTGGTGGTCAACTCTTGTTACTTCTCCGGGCTTCTCTAATTCTTTAATTGAGATTTCAACGAAATGTCTATATATAATTTTTCCATATTTTGGCATTCGACGTCAACTTTGTCATGTAGCTTTGGTTAGTATCCTATCTTGCCCACTTCTGTACCTGTGCCTTTAGAAGAAACAGCATGTGGAAAAATGAGATTACAGGTGCTGTGATTTTGACTGGACTGATGTCAGCAGGCATTGACTTTTTGACATTTTTTGTGAACCAATCTGGCACTAAAGTCTCGGTTTTGTTGTTTATTGATGGGGCTTCTCATTGTCTCTGGGTTCGTAACATCATACCCATTTGCTCAGGGGTCAAAGCTTAGCCCAACAGAAACAGAAATATCCGCATGGAACCTGCAAATTGATCCCTGTGAACGAGTTTCTGAGACCCTAATGGCGAAGTATATCGTTCATTTTGGGGTCGTCTCACGAGTTATAGGAGCATTTCGGCTTTCATCGCTGTCGGTGCTGCCGATGTACTGGTCATGTGGCCGTGAAAGGTAATCCATCACGAAGGAGGGGATGTAACGAGCTTTTTTTCTCAAATGTACCCAGCAGTGGACATCATCCTAATTCCTGGAAGCGTGAGACGTGCTTTCTGGGATATGCCCAATCATGCATGTTTTGCTGGGGTTTTGGGTGTTTGTCCTGGTGGAAAAGTTCAAAAGCAATTAATGTGGTATTTGTCCTTCCTAAAGCGAAGGACAAAAGTCATCCTCATGAGTTGTATAGTTGCTTAGAAAGGGAGGGTGGGGTTAAAGCGTCGAAGAAGCATTATTGTCCCGTGAAGGTCTCGAGACCTTCACCCACATGTCCCCCCTGAAAGACCCCGCCTTTGTTCCTGAAACGTTGAAAAGAGAGGCATCCGAAGCAAAAGGGCTCGACGGAAAAAGCGTTCGGTCAGTCGTCTTCCGGCAGCCCTTTTCACCGGAAGACATGATAGCTGATGATAGCCGGTCTCTCGCTATACGTGCTTCAGGATCGAGGTTTGAGCCTTCGATTATCCAAATGATGTGCTTGAGCTGTCTTTGCTATACATCTCCGCATTTCGCGCAATGGCACCAAGACCGCCGTGTTTTGAATCACGCGAAAAGAGCAAGAAGTAATCCGGGCTAGATGAACGATCCTTTTGCACCAATTTGCTCGATCAATACTTTTTGGGAGGCCTTGTAGGGGCCTCAAGAATGGACCTTGAGATGGCTAATGCATCTTCTCGTTACAATCCCCAGCCAACTCAGCACGGGCCTTCAAGTCGCGAGACACTTTAAATGCCGTATTTTCGACCAAGCGTAGCCGAAGAAGAGTTACGGAGCGTAAAAAATTAGTTCACAAAATCGAAGAGATAAATCTGAAGAAAAATACCTAATAGCCTCTCCAATTCTGTCATCAGACTTCAGATCGTAAGTTGGTACAAAATCCAAATTGGGGGTTCTTAAATTGATGATGGGTTGCTCACACTCTAGGAAAAACCTGCAGAAGTGAAAACAGGGCCTTTCTATAGCGAAGTGAAAATAACTCGACAGCCCCGCGGGGCCATGCACCGTCATGTTACTCGTCGCTCCATTCGCCGGAGGATCAATGCCAGGAGATTCGTGAAGGAATAGCTCACGTTTACACCGCCGGACCGCGACCATTTCAATCGGTTTTCGGGTTAAAAACCGAAGAAAGAGTTCTATTAATTCACCCGGACCAGGCCGGCACGGGTCAAAGACTTATGCTCAAAGGACGTGTTTCAAGCCTTAAGCAATCCAAAGCCCAGAGCAATTTCTCTTCCTCCTTGGAGTTTTTTCTACGTCCGAAACATTTAAAACCTTCACAATATTTAAATGCCGACATATAACTTCACATGTAAACTTTTCATAATGTGTCGAGTTTGAATGATATTATTTATTTTGGCGGGAAATTAAAAAAAATCGCGTTTTTACTTTTCTTGGATCATCAAACGACGGGGCAATCAATATGAAACCGGGAAAACCACGAGAGACGCTCACGCGACACTGCTCACGTGATTGAATGTCTTTGACGAGTTCAATTACAGACGAATGCAACTGTGAACCTCTCATCGATATTTTGTGGTGAAGAAGAAGATACGAGTTCTTACACATAAGAGATCCGCATATGTCTTTGTTTAGTAATTTAAGTTTTTTCATTCAAACGTTATTTTTAGGGATAATGACACAAATGGTCAATGAACTCTGGTCCAATGTGCAATGTGGTCCTTGAATTTTTTATTTGTTCGGTGTGATCCCTAAACTTTAGCTCAGTATGCAATGTGGTCCCCAAACTTTTAATTTGTTCGATGTGGTCTATGAACTTTTAGGACATATTCAATTTAGTCCTTGAACTATATGAAAATATTCGATGCGGTCCATTATCCCTCGTTTTATTACATCAGTTACCATCCAAGTGGTATTTTTGTATGAAAAATTATTATTTTTTCTTTTTTTTGCTTTTCAAAACAGAGAAATTCGTGCTTTTAAACGTAACCAATGCGTTTCAGATGTCAAACACTAAACATTCGCAGTATTTTGTGTCGACAAAAAGAAGGAAAAATGCGATGAATTGAACGGCTCTTATTTTCACTTGGCCATGGTTTTGGCGTAGAGTGATTTGTATAAGTAAAAACTTAGCAGCCCATGTTTTCGACTGTATGAAACTAGGTAGCGCGCAAAACACGTTTCCACGATTTGGTAAGTGAATCCGGTTCGGGATTGCTCGGCCTACCTCTTAACCTTTTCTGGTGGACCTAGTACGGGCCCGCGCTACCGTGACACGTGATGACCCGCTGTTGCCTCATGTCCTCGCGACCGTTCACTGGCCCCGGACGCACGCGGCATGGCGCTCTTTGCGAACGACTCGTGTTCCCGCCCATGCACGGCGACCTATTAATAATGACTTTTCTTCGCTTGGATTGCCACATGAAAAAAAGCACATCTCATCGTAAATTTCGCTCTTGACTCTATCTCCTATCATTTTAATTATTCCAAAATTTATCGGAATGCCCCCCACAATGATCGAGTCCAAGGTCGACCAGTGTGTCCTTAGGAGGCTACAAGGATAATGACGTGACGAATCAATCGAAATAGATAAAACACATGCAATGGTTGGGTGGGTGGTTCTCGCCATGGAATTGGAAACTGCCCACTAAAGACCGATTTTGAAAAATTGAAACTGGGAACTACCCATTGGTTCCATGAAACCGACCCCACCAAGCTTCAGGCAAATGGAGGTGATTAAGAGAGAGAGAGGCAAGTGATGAACGGTCGGAGGTGTGGCCGTAAGTTGATAGGAGTTGAGAGGGCCTATGGGTATTGACCTTGAGAGTCGAGACCACGAGTAAGAGATAGAGAGACGACTCGGACAAAGTAAGAAAGACGAAACTCAGTTGATGGACGTTGAGTTTCGGATTATGGATTTTTAAGTTTTCATTTTTCTTTAATTTTTTTTGTTGGGTTGGAAAATTTTCTTATATATATATCACCGGTCCGGTCTTGATGAGGCGATTCCATGCCTAAAACTGGGAACTAGGGAATCGGGCCGGTATTCACTAGTTCTAGTAAATTAAAACCGGGAATCAGACTTGTTCCTACGGGAATCGATGGTTCTAGGCTAGTTCGGTCCAATTCTGGGCGATTCCCGATTCTTTTACATACCCCTATCGAAAAGTAGAGAAATAACGGAATCTAAGGATCGGATCGATACAATGTCAACCTCAATGGCAATTTAACAAGCTTAAACGGAATTATGTGCATCGACACTTACGTGGATGGCGACGGATCGAGTAATTCTTAAGAAACCAGTGCCTCTTATGGGATTGGCAACACGCGTGAAAATAATGGAGAAACCTCGAATATACGTCGAACTGAGTACTAAAATTCGAACAGTTCGAGCGAAACCAAATGAATTGACATTGACTCCTCCCCCAATCGGGCTCGAGTCGTTTGTCTCGTGTCGAGTCCCGCGTGACCCCGAGCCGTCGCAGTCCGTCGCGCCCGGCGCACTCAGGCACGCGAAACGCACCATCCTCGGCACGTCATCCCCGCACCTCCCCCCCCCCCACTCGAAGTCACGCAACGCCGTTAATTTTCGCGGGTATCCAGGCTTTTCTATTTTTCTTTTTTACATTTTTTTTTTCTGCCCGATCCTGCGGGCGGCGATAGTATCACCCGCTCCTGACCCCGTTCCCCGACACACCCGGGGCACCTGGTTGGCTGTCGCTTCCCGTCGGGGTGGAGGTGAGGTTATCAACTCCCCCTTTTCCCCAAAAACCGGTTTTTTTTTCACTCCGTCCATTCTATCCTGCCCGGTAATAACAGGACAAAAATCCTCTTCCCAGAACCGGAGCAGCTTTCCGTCCGGGATGGACAAACGGCCGTGACGTGTCCGCCAATGGGAAGCCGAAACGTCCCCCCCCAGGGGCCTAACGGCGTCGGGTGGGACCGCCGCCGTCGGACCGGCGCAAAAAAATATCCCCCCGTTTGCCGGTTAACTAGCGGACAAACAGCGCGGGGGTGGGGAGGCGTCGTCCGGTAACCGCCGCCCCCGGTGTCCCAACCGTGGCAAATTGCGATTGCTAAAAAAAATGAAGCTGAATTAAAATCCGAGAAGCTCTTTTATCTTCGTTTTCCTTTCAATTACGCTTTCTCTTTCCCCAAAGAATTTCCTAAAAAAACAAATCGGTGCACCATTCTACGCGCGCCATGCGTGCGCAGAATTCCAACTTAATTTTCAAATAAATGGTCGGCCATATTAAATATCAGCGCCTAATGATCTTCTAAAATATCTAACGGCATGAAATATCTACTTACATAAAAAAAAAAGAGGAAAAGATTATTTTTACCCGTGGTTTTTTAGTTATTATAATTTTTCCTAATTGACCCCGAGGGATCACCTCGCGAGGGGGAGGGGCGGGGGCCCACAGCACCAAAATAGTAAATGGCTGCTGTCCCTCGCGGGAGGTTGTACTGTACTGTGCGCGTGCGTGTGGGGTTTGGGGGGGGGGGGGGAATGGCGCCTCGGTAAAATCCACGTGGTCCTCATCGGCGCACTCGACAATTTTCCTCTCTCCATCTCCGTCCTCATGGTCGCGGGAGGAAGAAAGATCAGTGACGCGACCGGACCAGCGGGAACGAGGAAGGGAGGGAGGAGGAGGAGGAGGAGGGAGGAGCCGATTGCTTTGCGATGTAGCTTGGTCGCGATGGTCCTGAAAGCCGCCCCCCAGGGGTTGATCCTTAGCATGTTCTAGCTGCTGCTGTTGCTGTTGCTGTTGCTGCGGCGATTGGTGGTTCTTCTTCTTCTTCTTCTTCTTCTTCTTCTGCTAGTTTCTGTGGCGGAGGTAGCTCGTCGGCACGTCCTGCTGTTCCTCCTCCTCCGCTCCTGATCGGGGGGTTTGCGGGAGTTCCCGGCGTCGTTCGTGTGCACCGATCGGGCGGAGGCGCTTCGGATTCGGCGCGGGATTATGGCTGCTCACGAGGTGTCGGCCGCGGGGAGCGACCGGAGGGAGAGGAAGAGTGAGTGGAATTCGGTGAAATCGTGGCGAAATCTCCGGGTTCATGTGGAGGATTTCGGGATTGTGGTTTATGATTGTTGGGTTTTTGTTTTTTTTGGCTTTGGCTTCGGCTCCGACTGACTATTGTGCGGTGGGTGTGGGTGTGGGTGTGGGCTTCTTTTTTTTTTGTGTGTAGGCTGCGAGGATGCGTTGTACAAGGAGCTGTGGCACGCTTGCGCCGGCCCTCTGGTGACGGTTCCTCGCGAGGGGGACCTGGTTTATTACTTCCCGCAGGGGCATATTGAGCAGGTGAGCTTGTTTGTCGAATTCGTTTCTCGGATACTTTCGAATCGAAGCACATGGTCGGAGTTAGAGGCGCTTTTTTGTCTAGTTTGCACGGCCTTTTCTGAGGTGGTTGTGCAGTGGTGATTGTAGTCGAGGAGGGAAGTGGTGGGGTTTTGGTTTAGAAGGACTTTGGTTGATCGTGTCGTAATTCTCGGTGCAGATTGAGGCATCGATGAATCAAGTCGCCGATCGGCAAATGCCGGCTTACAATCTTCCCTCGAAGATTCTGTGCCGCGTCATAAATGTTCAATTGAGGGTACTCCTCACTTAAACCCATCCTGTATGCTTTGCTCATTTTGCAACTTCTTGAAGTGCTGAGTTTCCCAAAATGGCGGGGTGGCATTTCCACTGCAGGCTGAACCAGACACTGATGAGCTGTTTGCTCAAGTGACTTTGCTCCCGCAGCCTAAGGCATGTTCTAAATTTTAACTGGAAGAATGTTATGTTGCGGGGCATATGCTTTGATTTGTGATGCGACTGTTTTGTTGTGTACATGCAATGCTAGCAAGATGAGACTGCTGTGGAGAAGGAAACTGGGCCTCCCCCACCTCCACGACCCCGTGTCCATTCCTTTTGTAAGACACTTACAGCCTCTGATACGAGCACTCATGGTGGGTTCTCTGTATTGAGACGTCATGCAGATGACTGCCTACCCCCATTGGTAAGATTTTGTTTTGTCTGCTGTATCTGCTCGAATGAATCGGTATGCGGGGTTTGTAATATCTCAAATATTCTCCCTTCGATATTGAGCAGGATATGTCTATGCAACCTCCAACTCAGGAATTGGTGGCAAAGGATTTGCATGGAAATGAGTGGCGTTTCCGCCACATTTTTCGAGGCAATAACCTTGTTATTCGATCTACGTGCATCCTGATGTTCTGCCCTGGTGATATTTACGCATTCACGGGGGTCCTCCCTTAGTTTCAAGCATTAACATTCTCAAGTTAAAGATCATTCCAATGTGCTATTGTTGTTGCTTATTGACCCGCTCACTTATTTTATCTGGTTTCTCAAACACAATCCACGTCTGATTCCCTGGAAAATCGAATAATGAAGTGGCTCTTTTCTTTTCCATGAAAGAGCAGCCTTAGTCTTCATTTCTCAGCGGAGGATGTAGATATGAGAAAGAGAGGGTAACCTGCTGGGCCGATAGCATCCTTTTGCATTTCGCATCTTTGTCTGAATGCTTAAGTTACTGATCATCCTAGTGTGCTGTTGCTTATTGAATGCTCAACTCATCAAGCCTGTATAATTTCCTTAGAAAATTATATTATGAAGTGGCTCTTTTCTTTTCCACAAGGATTCTTGATAAAACTGAAAATAAGTACCAAAAATCTAAGCATTGAATTGAAGTGCTGACAAATTTAAGGGCCGAAAATAGAAATAAAAAAAGTTGTTTAAAGATTATCGAATATTCATTACTGATTATTATTTATTTCTTACCAGACAAGGAGTTATATCCTGACCGGTTGAATTTGGCAATGCAATTATTATTATTCTAATTACTATGAATTTCTTTTTCTATCAAACGAATTAAGTAACTCATTCCTTACCTATTGTTTAAAGTACATTTATTTCTAAATTGAGCTCTTTAAATGGATGCTAATTAGTATAGTCAAACGTTCTTAATCTCATTTGGTGCTAATAGTTTTTAGCTCTCAACGGGTCATAAAGCAGGTTCCCAGTCTTTGTTTCTTAGTGGAGGATACAGACATCAGTTAAAAAAAAAAAAAAAGATAACCACCTGGTCTGATGGTATGCTTTTGCATGTATGGGTAATGACAGTTGAATCTCTCTGTGAGTGCTCGAGTTACAAATCATCCTATTGTGCTGTTAGTGTTGCTTGTTGAACTACTTGCTTCCTCTATTTGGTTTCTTTAACTCATTTTACATGCATGATGGACGGGAAAAGTGCCTTTACCACAAAATATCAAGTTTTGATGAAGTCATTCATGTATTTAGGAGAAAAAACATTGTATGTTTGCAAGTTAATGGATGTTAACTTCTAACTGCTGATGACTTTGCCCATTTGCTGCCATCTGTAGGCATGATACCTTCTAGCTTCATAGATGTCTCCAATTTCCTGGGAGCGATCCAGTGTTAGTTTTGTTAATGGTGTCCTTTTTGATGTCATCTGATTGCATTGGGGGGAATAAAATACTGAGAATTGCCATCTTACTCCAGTCTTTTTGCGTGCTGATATCACATTGACAATTATGGGTGAAGGCTGTACATTTGCTCGATGATTGTTATTTTTCAACTCATTTACTTATTCAAGAGCAATATATGGATCCGGATGGACAGGTCAACCAAGGCGACACCTACTCCAAAGTGGTTGGTCACTGTTTGTCAGCTCTAAAAAGCTTGTCGCTGGTGATGCTTTTATATTTCTCAGGTACACTAGTTCTCTGTTCATATGCTTTTAAGTTATACAAATTGGATGGAAACTCCCCAGTTGATTGTTATACTGCATAAAAAGGCTAAATTTAGAATGGAAGTTCTGCACGAGTGTAATGCTCATAACATTCTGCTGCACCTAGCTGCTGAAACCATGTAAACCACTACCTAGAACACCTACTAATTGCAAAATGGAGCATCCAAAAACTAGGCTGATCTCAGTTGGTTGATATTGTGAGTGCTCCTGTTTATTCCTTCTGAAATTCCTTATGCAGAGGTGAAAATGGTGAACTACGTGTTGGAGTTAGACGAGCGATGAGGCAACTGAACAATGTTCCATCTTCGATTATGCCAAGTCACAGTATGCATATTGGTGTCCTTGCAACAGCATGGCATGCCATTTCAACTGGTACAATGTTCACTGTGTATTACAAACCGAGGTGCGTGGTTCTGCTCTTGTAAACTCTTTTCATGAGAGAGAGAGAGAGAGAGAGAGAGAGAGAGAGAGAGAGAGCGCCACAAAAGTCTTTGCATTTGGATTCCTTGTATTTATATAATTGCTTGTTTGTTTCCCATTACACACCCGTTTATATTTTTGGTCTTTCATCAAGGCATGCATGTCGGTACTTTCAACTATCTAGTAGTTGGAACCCAATTGCCTGTATTGTGAACAGTGTAGCGAGGATAAAGCTCTCTTTCTCTCTCTGTTAGATGTTTTAGGGCCATCCTCAATCCTCAACTAGTGGAGTTGAGTTAATTTGCAGCATGCTTCTAATGCTATCGGAGTTATTCATATATGATATGCACAGGACTAGCCCTGCTGAATTCATCATTCCTCTTGATAAATACACTGAATCTACCAAAATCGATTGCTCCATCGGCATGAGGTTCAGAATGACATTTGAAGGTGAAGAAGCTCCAGAGCAGAGGTTAGAACTTTCTCACTTGCAAATTGCCATTGCAGTGAAATTAGACTATGTAACCAGGCAGAAAAGTGTGTCAGTCAACTGATTTACATCTTTGGCCTAAAAAAGAAACAAGGAAAAAAAAACCTGATTATGTCTTGCCTTAATGAACTAGGTTCTCCGGCACTGTAATTGGATCTGAGGATGTTGATCCTCCAAGGTGGCCTGGATCAAAATGGAGATGCCTTAAGGTAGTAACAAGAGCATTGTAGTGCGTGCATTTTGTGGACCTCTCTAATTTGTCAATACTCTATTCTGTTTTTTCAGGTGCGGTGGGATGAAATCACTTCCACTCACCGCCCGGACAGAGTTTCTCCCTGGAACATAGAGCCTGCCATGACCGCACCAGATAACCTGCCAGCATCCCGGCCGAAAAGGCCTCGAGCAAGCATGTCAACATGTAATGATTCTTCTGTACGGATGAGGGAAGGTATGACATAACGAATTCTCGAGCTTCTGGAATCTAATTGGGAGTTTTTCTTTTTGACATGTTATACTGAGTATCCCATTCATACATTCAGGTCCTTTGGGAATCAGTACAGACCATCCAGCAGATATAGGGTTTTCAAAGGCCTTGCAAGGTCAAGAATTTTCAGCCTTGAAGGGCAGCTTAGCACTAAATAATGACATGGAGAATACTGAGATGCCAGATGCATGGTGTGAATTTCCAGCTGATAACCCAAAGGGCATGCATTTTGGCCAGAGGAAATGTAGACCAAACACTTGGGTGGCTCCAACGATGCAGGAAGCAACACTTATTGATCCGGTGTCAGATTCCGGGTCTTTTCACCACCGCCGTGGATTCTTCTCATCCTTTTTACGCCGGGACAGTGAAATTGGCAACCAAGTTAAGAAGCAAAATTCAACGGAGGAAACGAAAACTGATTTGCTTCCTTCTCCAGGATCTGTGAGGCAAGGTCCCTCACTGAACATGCTGGGATCTGGAATTGTAGCTTCTCTAGAAATTGAGAGTCGACAACAGCAGTGTCTCAGTAATGTTAAAGGCGACACAAGAAGGGACATGCATTTGGGAAACTTTTTCTTTCCTATGCTTTCTCCGTCATTTGTTGAGGATCCAAATCATATCATGGTTGGAAAATCAGATTTTCCATTTTCCCAACAAGAGTTGATAAAATCTAATGGAAATGGCAGTTGTAAGCTTTTTGGGATTTCCCTCACGAGTGGTCCTGTGGCAACAGAATTGGGTAATGGGCATGGCTCACAAAAACAAGTCCTACAATCAAATCCGGCGGATGATTCAGAACCTAATGTACTTGTGAGTCCGATCAAGTGTTCAAAGATTGCACCTAATACAATTGCATATGGTGAACAGGGAAGGGCATTTCCATCTTCAGAGCAACCAGTTAGAGATGTAGAGGGCAAGCACCAGGCTGCTTCTACCAGAAGTTGCATCAAGGTTCTTCTCTCTTCCATCAAGTTTTTGATATGTCGGTTCTTTCGATTTGAAGTACTTTCTCTACAGATGATATTAGAGTCTAACTTGGATACCCACATTAATTGGGTCGCCTACTGGTTGTCTAGGTTCACAAGCAAGGCATTCCTGTTGGTAGATCCGTGGACTTGAGCAAGTACCATGGTTACAGTGAGTTGATAACTGAACTGGACAAAATTTTTGAGTTCAATGGTGAATTAGTTGCCCCTACTAAAGAATGGCTAGTTGTTTTCACCGACGATGAGGGCGACATGATGCTTGTTGGAGATGATCCATGGGAGTAAGCACTTGTTTCTCTACCTCTTTATCTGAAAGTTTGTCCTTATACTTGTCTCTGCAACTTTTCCTAGATCTTAAGTTTGTCTCTCTGTTACAGGGAATTCTGTGGCATGGTCCGTAAGATCTTTATCTACACTAGGGAAGAGGTAAAGAGGATGGCTCCAAAACCCTTGATTCCTAGAAGTGAGGAGATTTCGCCGAAAGCAGGCCATAAAAAGGATTCTGGAGGAATCTGAAGTTTGCAATAGCATATGACTGTAGACCAGTAGCAAACTTTTGTATTTTGTGAAAAGCCGGAGCCTCCGAATACACCAGCTACGCCTAACATGTGAAATGGGTGCATAAGGATGTGTGCGCGGCCGCTGCTTATAATGGTTGCTTAGGAAGTTAATTTTTGATAGTTAATACGATCGGTCCTTTATGCTTACTATTCCTTTGCCCGGTGTAAGCTGTAATTATAAGTGTTTATGTAGCCTTTGGCGTCTCCCAGACCAGCATTTTCCTTTTTGCTTGGTATACTATCGTGCCATTTTTATTGATTATATGAGCCAGTCAGTGGAAAGCCATTGTAAATATCCTAAACAGCACCTACTGTACGGCCTGTTATATAATATTGAGTTGGTATTGGAAAAAGCTTTTCATGCCTTTTGAGTTTTGGGCATCGTTTGCTGGACCATCGACGGGTTATTCAATTTTTTTGTTAACAGCGTGCCTTGTATAAATACGAGAGGCTGGTAAATGAAGTGTTTTGACGATATTGTTTAGCGTCCCTACAGCGGGAACTCGCACACATTCTGTAGCAATTCTGGAAGAAAAATTTGCATTGAACGATGAACCTACGCTTTGATTAAGAAAAGCAAAATGCAAGCCCCGGTGAGAAGCGAGTTCTGATGTCTAGCCAGTTGATTGGTTAGTCGAACGAGCCCAGAAAGCTGGTCTTGCTCCGAGCATGCATTCGCTTTCGGGAGCTTTTACTGGGAAGATGCGAGCCCAGATCTCTTGCGCAACTGCTACGCTGGTTGCCCTTGTCAAGTGGCCCCATTGTCCAAAGTGGAATCCAAAGCGTCGAAGATTAGCTCGAGATTATCTAGATCCACGTACTAAACACATTATGGATTTTGGGTCTTTTGTTTCCTGGGCAGCGGTGTCAGTTGCTGAGGGATTCGTTCTTGGATGTAGAAGATATCCTTGGACGGGTTGGATCAGTGTTCCTCCAAGATCTCCATTCAATCTAATGAGCAGTAATATTGGCTTATGCTTTATTTTGTTCCGTTGCTCCTTCGGAGTCTCGTGTTACTATCTCTGTGGCGTCCGAACAGAAGATGCCAATGCATAACGTTGGAAGAGGCGAACAAATTTGCAGTCCTTTGGTCCCCATGTTTGCACGGGCTTTCGTCATCGACGTTGTTGTGTAAGAACGTGGACTGACTCTGCTCAGGCCTCTGTCATGTCAAGTCCATTGGCTCGTGGCTTCAGATTCCACGCATCTTTTGTCGTTGATCTGAACCCATCTAAATTTGACGGAATCTTATCCTCTTCTGTCCGCCTTTCGGCTAGAGAAATGGCTCCATTCATTCAGAACCGAAAGTCCATTACATGGTGAAGACGACCCATTGGCGGAACTGAAACGATGACACGGTCAGAGCGCAAAATTGATTGCTATGACGGGGTCCCCCGAAAATGTCCTCGATAGGCAACGTTTAGGACCACATGAATTGCGATTGCTAAGCGGGTGAAAAAAGATGCGCATCTCTTACGGAACTAATGATCATGAATCTGGCGCAACATTGTTTTTCCAGATGAAACAGAAATGAAGAACTTTGTTACAATTTTCAATGTGAGCTGTCGTGTGTGGAGGCTCCACAAGGGATGCATCCAATTCATTGGCTAAGATTACATCGCCCCCGCGCGATTGACTCCCAACAAGACCATTCAAGGTATTGCCTGAAAAGAATCCCCCTCGAAAGTCATTTTGTTTAATAGCAGCATTGGCATCCGTATCTTTCGGCACGATCAATCCCTGTCGATGCATGTAAATGACCTGGTCCACATCTACTGAGAGTAGGACTCCGTCGGTACGATAAAAATCATGACTAGTCCCATGCTTTGTTTACCCTTCTTCGCTTGCACATTCCACTGCAAAATCATCGCTTGAGCTTCTACTTATCGAGAAGCACGTTCGAGAATCACGCTTGTTTTTTTTTTTTTGGTAAGGAAAGAGAATCACGCTTGTTTATGGCTTTAAGTTTCAATAATTATTCAGTTGGCTATCTCAAAGCTAAAACTGCCAAAGAGAGAGGGCGTGTATTGTTATTTGCAAGTAGAGAGCAGCCCTTACATTCAAATTATATCAAGTGATTGCACTTACAATGTCTCTTTTGCGGCTTGGCCCTTGTGAATTAGGCTATGTAATGGCATCAAACACGATCATTTCCAATAAATGGGCGACTGAGGAGATCGATTGGGGTCCAACCCGCTGATCAAGGCGCGGAGTGATCATTGGAAAAAACGACTTGGGCCAGGATGCGGCTCAAACCTCAAGGATGAACAGAGGGGCATAAATGGACGATTGCCCAAGCGATATGGCTGACGCTAACCAGAACGTTGGTTCGAGTAGGGGAGTTTGGGACGCTCCAAATCCCACATCCATTGAGGGAGCATTTGTCGTGTCATTCATAATTAAAGACCTGTCTTTGAAATGGTCATTGCTTTGAGCGGTCACACATGGGTGCTCGTTTTGAGATTTGATCTATACGATTGGGATAAGCCCGTTGCAATAATAACATATCAAGATTTATTGGTGATCTTAATTAACCTTCTTTTTGGCGATTTTTTTTTTGATAACCCAGGGAACCCCCGTACGGCCGATAACCGGAAGGTAAATCCTGGGGGCGACACTTGCTAGCCACCACACACGTGCACCGATTAAGTCACCCTGCGGCGCTCGGAATTCGAACACTCAACCTTTTACGAGCGCCACCCAGGCGGGTGGTTCTTGGCGATTTTTCATCTGTTATTTATTCATAAAACTACTTGGTACCAATTTCGACTTTAAATTTTGTTCATGAAATTGTCCTTTAAAAATTCTACATATTCGAATGAATCGTTAAGTAAAAACGATTAACGGAACATTTCTCATTTAATTACATTATTTTTATCATTCTCATGATATGATGATTCGCTTCGACACAGGATCAATGAATGATTGCATTTCGTCGGCTGAGTTGCTTATAACTCGGGATGAAAGTGTCATCTATCACATCAAAACCAAACACGATATCCTAATCATTTCATCATCTCCTCCCAACAAGTCCCAGTCGTGGTAACCATCGCATGGTTCATGCCCTTTTCGAGTTGCAAAAACCCTAATAGGCTCAACTGTAAATGCGCCAGAAAGCGACCCCCCCAATCATGCACCGACAAAGCTCCATGGTGCTATCTGTCCTTTTGTTTAATAAAACCCCAGAAGTCCACTAAGAAAGAAGCCGGATTATCTTAGTGGATGCTGCTTAATCTTTTGCTCTTCTTTTTGTCATGATAAGAGAGAGAGAGCGAGGGCAGTTGGATAGGAAGGCACAGAGTTTGAAGTGGTACTCGTACTGTGACAAACTCGTTGGGTTGATGAGCTGACACGTTGCGAAACACTCGTGGACGGCTGAGAATCTGGGGGATTGTGTTAGTGGCGAAGACAGAAGCGTTTAGGTTCAGGGCCACCGGGTCAAACTCTCTCTCTCTCTCTCTCTCTCTCTCCATGGTATTGGAAGAGGAAGGTTCCTAGAGATTTTCTTTTGGCAGAGAGACCCGATTAGAACATCTTGGTTTGGCGGCCGAAGTTAGCTCCTCTTTCCTCACTCTTTTCAATTAAAATTGCTGCGACGGAAAGTTTTCGGTGAGAGAATGGTGGCTGCCTCTCTCTCGTTTTGGGAAGGTTTATATTATAATCTAGTCTAAATTTAGGGATTTTTGCGGGTATGATATCGGGGTTTCGCTCTTTTCGAGTTTTGTTGGTGTGCAAATCGAATTTCAAAGGCGATCGGGGGAGCTTTATAAAGGTTTCACTCTTACAAGTGTTAGATTCGTGCTCGTTCAACATTATTGTTCTGCATAGCGATATGTTTGGGATTCCGAACCTAGGTAAAGGCATAGCCATAGTTACAAATAGAGATCTCAGTATGTGATCATTACTGAAGACGAATTCGGTGCCACCAATTTTGATTTGAAAAAGTCACAAATTTGTTGTTTGAGCGGGTGGCTGCTAAATTTATTTTGATGATTCATCTTGTTATTTGGAACTTGTTTTATTTTGAAGTTATTTGAAATTTGTTTTAGTTTATAGTTGTATTGTGTTGTTTTTTTCTTATATTTACGTGGAAATGAATGAAATATTATTTTGACCCCCCCCAAAAAAAAAGAAATTATGGTGCATGCATGTCGAAGAATATTCAAAGAAACCCTCCGAATTTGGTTGAAAGTTCTAAACTAGTTTCGCGTGCGCACACAATCAACATTTTAAGGATGAGATAGCGAACCGTTGAGTATAAAAATATAGGTTGAAAACTCTTGTTAACAATCACAGCGATTTTTTCATTGTGGTACAAAAGTGGTGGCAAGTATATTTGGCTTCTATAGTAAAAGATATGATATTCGAGAATAAAGGGGAAGAAAGGGAAAGAACTTTATCTCGTAGATGGAGCCCTAACAAAAAGATAATTTATAACCTATTTAAGTTAAGAATCCAAAGGGATCCTACACGGAAACCTTTAACGTGACTTTTTTAGTCCATTTAGCGGTTTTATACAGGGCCAGCTACTTTTTTTTTTATCTCGCTTGCCATTAGTCCGTCTAGCGCCTTCCGGTTGGCGTCGGCCTCGGGAATTAGGCCGCTTGGGTTATATTGATTTTATAGTCTCTAAGGCAGTCAAGCGTGAAAAATGAGACAAAACGATGGTTGTGCCGAGAAAAAAAGTAGCTGTGACAGTTGTAGGGATAACTTCGAAAAGTCAAAAGTAAGACAAACGACATTCGTAACTTAAATGTGTCGATATTTCGCTACCTCGCTATGCTCGGGAGGAGAGAGAGATTACCTTTTATTCAGGTTTTGCTCAAAACTGAAGTGTGAAATTCAAGTGGTAATTTTCAATAATGGATTTGAAATGAAAAATTTCCAACATAAAGCCGTGCCTCCTATTTTATTATCACGAGGAATTTCATGGGATCTCGGCAAGCTAATTCCAAGAGCGTACGCTCCGACTGAACTTTACTTTCTGTAAATCTTTATGGCAAGCGAAATCGATCACGAAAAGGCCAATAGATACGTAGAATACCATTTTCCAGAGCGAACTGTTGCGCTCGCTTGATAAGAATGCATCGATTTCTTAAATCGGGATAAAGAAAAAAGAAAAAGAAAAGGATAATGGTGGAGCTGCAATGAGGGGGCGTGTGCGTGAAACCGATTGGCTGTCCGATAAAGGTCTTTCGTTTGGGGTTTCACTTTGCCCAAAAAGAGACAACCTTTTCGTTTGTCTTCTAGTGGATGGAGCACGCAAACGCGTCGGGTCGAGAAGTGGCCTGAAGCCCTAATCACAGTCTTTGAACCATAGTCCTATTTTATCCAACGCTTAGAATTTGATTACGTCATTGGCGACTACTTAGTGTAATTTAAAACAAGAATAGGGAGCATTGTCGTGTTTTTTGATTGGCGAAGTTGCCGGGTCCCACCCTCTTGAATTTCGTGGCTGGTAATTGTTGTGGGGGAAGAGCCATCAACTTTCACGCCTTATATATAATTTTGCCCCTCAAATTTTTAAATGCGGACTTTTTACGCGAAAGGTAATTTTAATTCAAATTACTGACTTTGTTTTTGTTAGAATTTCCGTCGAAATGTATCCGGTGTCCAAAATGGCAAAAGGACGCCGACATGGTTAAAGCAAGTGTAAGTACCGTGTCAATAGACATGACTTTTAGAAGCACTCAAGATGATATTATCTGCCACACATAATAAAAATAACGTCGTTTTCAATTGAATCGAGAATAATTTGAAGTCCCATCAACAACATTACTCCCATTGAGTAAGCAGACTATGTTGCTTTTGAGCTGATTAATGGAATTTCAAATGTGTGGGGAGGGGGGGGGGGATTTGTTGAATTTGCTATGAATTTGTGGAGAACCCCAAGCCTGGATTTGTGTAGCCTTCGTTCTGAATCTGATTTAATCTCAATATTTCGCTCGGAAATGACGTTGCTTTGATTATTTACGAAAGTCACATCCGCTGATATGACACTCATCATTTGTCATGCTACCATCTTCTTGCCACTTTAGATGCCACGTACACGTTTGGACAAAAGTACCAATGATGGACAAAATTGTGCTGCGGGTGAAAATTTATATTTCTTTTTTGTGTGATACTTGAAAGTCGAGACCAAATGAAGTTGGTGCCCCTTAAAAATTGGGTTCAAAGTATTCCTCCCTGGTGCCTTTGTTTGGGGAAAATCCTTGGCCAGTAGTTTGATGCATTGAATTGGCAGTTGCTATCTTATCCTATTTGAGCATATCTTCGTAAGGATCGTTGATGGAAACTCTCACAATAGCCCACATGACGGCGAGTTCAGACTAAGATTACTCCGAACGAAAAACATAGAATAGAGTAGGAATCCTATAACTCGTACTTGAGTCCTAAAACTTATAACAACTGTCCACTTTAATCCTACCGTTAACTCCGTTATATTATAGTGGACAGAAGTGGAGGTGACATTTGTTTATTAGTGATCCCATATTTTCACGTGACATTTTCCATTTACTTAAAATTAAGGGAGATGCTCAGTTACACCGAACGTGCAAGTTTTAGGATTTAAATATGAAAGTTTAAAGACTCCTCCAGAGCACAGTTGTGACAAGTTGTATGATCCGTTACCTAATTGTCCCTTCTTCAAACACGCGATTTACGGTAATCATGCTAAGCATCGACAACTCGGCCAAAAAAAAGGTTGTCCCGCGTACTTTTGAGTTAACTAATAAATGGAGTATCTTTTTAGTATAATATGATCAAATTGCCTTCCAGCGGAAGCAATCGTCCAAGTACTATGAAAGTGAGGGAGAGACTGTTCAAAGTCTGCAATCCTATCGATGTTTGCGTCATCAATCTTAAAGTTCGCCTAATGGGGTCCTGAACTGAACAAGGGAAGTTGAGGGGGAATAAACAGGTATAAACCAGGGAGACAGAGCAAACAAGTGGCCTTCTGTTTTGAGCTTTTTTAAGTTTTTCCTGAAGCGGTTTTACTTTCTCTGTCGATGGTATTTGCTACTTGCGCTAGTAGTTCTTTCGGTTGGCGCCAAATGAGTAACCCGTGGTATGCCACCCGGATAAGAGATGAACACTCCCCCATTCACCTCTCCTCTGCCTGCTCTCGGTTTTTACATACCCTTCTTCCAACTCGCTCTCCCCACCTTAAAGCTCTCGCCTTTAGCGTCAAAGGCACAATTTTTACTTAAATTCCTCTTCTGGGCTTTCGTCATTTGAAGGTATGAACTTAGTACTCTTCTTCTTCTTCGAAGGCAACAACTTGGGTCTTCATCCCTCAGACCTGGGGTTTCGTCAATTCAGGGATTCTTTTAATGTTTGTATCCTTTGGCACTTGATTTGTTGGTTCTTTAATAGGCTGCGCAATCAATCATGTCTTGCTCTTTTCGGGTGTGTTCTTCCTTGTCGCACCTCTTCGTTTTGAATGCTTCTGCTCGTGTTCGTTGCTGTATTTCCTTGCTTTTTATGCAATGTGGAAACCAATTCGTTGAGAAAATATTGAGATTTGGGCAGGAACTTGTTGCTTGAGCCCATGCAGCTTTTAAATAGCCCCCAAAGTTGACTTCTTGATAAATCAATCTCGGTTAAAATTTTTCTTGTTTTTTTTTTTTTGAAAATTTCCTTCTGCTAAGTTCTTCAATTGCGTTTGTTGATTGGCGCAGCGTGAAGAGAAATGGCAAGTACTGGCATTATCTTGTGCCTAATGATTCAGAAGAAGTATTTCTGCGCATGGAGCTGTTTAGGGAATTGTTTTTTTATGACAACTTGCGCATGTGTGCCCGTATAGTTGAAAATTCTTATTTTGCTTTTAGAACAGCAGAAATCACTTTCATAGTGGTGGTCACACATGTTCATGGAATGCTACCATCTTACTATTAGGATTAGGCGCACAAACACAACGAAATAGAGAGTAAAGGCAAGAAAGAGAAATCGAGACACAAGATTTTATCCCAGTTCACTATTAAATTGGGGCTACATCCAACAAAAGATTCCACTATAATTAGCACCTTCTACCACTTTGTTATAACTCTCAATTGTAAGAGAAATAGATTATATACAGGTAGCACAATAGCTATTAATGGGCCCAAACTCAAACTACTAATAAAATACATGCCAAACTATAAGAGCTCTTTGGTGGCTTGGGAGCACTGCCCCTGCGACCCCCGACGGGGCAGCCCCTCAGACCTCCATCCGCTCACCGGATGTGGGACCCCCGAGCATTCCTGTCGATGGAGAGTATGAACCACACCCCAAGAATCTCATGTCAAATTGCTAACTTGCTATCTTTAGCCAATTTATAACTCCAATATTTTGTCCTCCATGATTTGTTCTTTTGCATTTACTGGGCGATCTCACCAGCATCTTTGTAGAGAATTGTTCTTCCTTTTTCTGGGGAAGGATACTATATGAATCAGATAGTTCTAGTCACTTAAAATTTGGCATTGTCTTTTTAAGAGAGGTCCCCCTTCATATTTTCTTGTCACATTAAACATAGCCCCTTGTTATCTTTCTTGAAGCTAGTTTCATCAAGCCTGTAACAAATAAATGGAACTTAGTGATCCAAGAAGATCACGAGGCTATGGCAAGCCCCCGTGGAAATTCACAGGCAGGTAAGTTCAGTGCACTTTCTTTTTGGTTTGTTGTAATTTGACGTTCAAATTTGATCTTCTTGAAGCATATCTTTTTTTACAATCAGTGCCCTGTATCAGCTTCACCTTGTGAAAGCAGAAACAGCTCGAGCATTCATTCCGAAAGAGTTCAGATTAGTTGAAGCTTTTGGGTATTCATCAGTTCCCCTACTTTTCTGAATCAAGAAGTGACAAGTGTGCACTTATAGCACCGTCTTCTTCTTTGCATGTTAATGTGAGTTTGTTACTTTTGTAGATATACACTGGGTGGATTCTTTTTGGCCAGTTATGATGAGAGTCCAGCTGGGGTCTTTGATGAGGTTGCGTAGTTGATAATTGCTTTGTGAAGTCTTAATATTGTGCCTTTCATCAATGAAGGCGGCAACTTCGTGCCGAGAACGTACCATCTCGAAGCTCAAACTGCAAAAGTTTGTCTTAAAAAATTTAAAGGGAAAAAAGGAAAAAAAGTTCCGAAGATAAAGTGATATTTTCGGAGTTTTGATGTTCCATTAGCAATTTTTTCGGAGTTTAAATGTTCCATTAACATTTAAACTGTATATTCTCCCAGCTTGTGGTGATTGCAGGAATTGTATGGAACCCACCAACATCTTGCGCGTAAGTTTCCTGCTATCTCTTTTGCGTTGTGTGCATTAGGCTGTTGATTTCTCCATGAGACTGTCCAATGCTTTCCTCATGCAATAGTTGGGAACACGCCATTTGGAAACGCTTTAAAAGCTGGGGGCCATCCTGGTTTGCACAATAGAAGTCTACAATAGCAACTAAGGACTTGAAACTATGTTCTTTTGAAGCCAGAATTGGTACTATAGCCAGTGTCAAATTGTCACTTGTTTTCAGTATAATTGGAAAGAACCACTTACTAACTGCACAAAATCACATGAGCTAGTCTATATTTTTCTGCAAGTGGACTAGACAACATGTCAATTTTTAACATTTTGCTTTGAGTTCATGTAATGAGAATGACCAGTGGGCTACTCTTTATTTTTCTGCAAGTGGACTGACCAACATGTCAATTTTTTACATCTTGTTTGGAGTTCATGTGATGAGAATAACCAGCCTGTCAATTAGCCAAAAGAAACTGCAATTTTTAGTGTGGTTTTATTTGTTCCATCATGTTGGTGACTGAGCCATTTTGTGACTATTTTGTGATAATAAACTCTTTTAATGAATGCTGCATCATTTTGTTATTTGCACTTGTTTGATAACTGCCTTCATAATTCAAGGTTTTCTTTTAGCATTTAGGTTGTCAATAATGTAATGGAGGTTTAAAATTCTTAAACAGGTGGGCTGCTAAAGTGCTTGTTAACAGTGATGAGGCTTGTGATCATGGACGGAAGGTGGAAACTTGAGCTGGACTGCCTACCAATGTGGAATTATATATGTTTTGACCTGTAAATCTTTTTTGGGATAGCTTTTCCACTCTATAGATGTTTAATTTAAGTTGCTTTCCTTTCTCTAAGTAGGAGTTTCTCATGTTGAAAGCTTTCAGATAATCATATCTTGTTTGCTGATAGCCAAATTAGAAAAAATCATAATCAATATTAGCATTGCTATAGCTCTACTTTAGTGATTCTTCGTGAGTTTCCAGCACACCGCTAGCAGAAAGCCATACCTGTGTGCATGGTATTGGCTTTGAAGAGCTTTCGCACCTCATTGTGGAAATGTTGCTGAAGTGTTTGTTGTGATTGTGAACTAGTAACGCTATTTTAACTCTATGGAGAAGTTGATATCAAGCTTACCTTCTCTTTGTCAGGATGTTGGGCTTCCAAGTCAGGTTGCCAGCTTTTCAAAAGTAAGCTCAGGTTATTTTTTTTGTTTGCTACTGTTTAGTATCAACATATGATTAACGTGTTGCATTTCCATGTATATAGAATTTCAAACTCTATATTCTATGCACATAAATGCTATAATCTATACAGATCTGTTGGTTTGCCATGTATTCGTGTTGAGAAACACAATGTATTCCGAATTTATTGAGCTGCTGAGATTGACATATCTCACCACATGGCCACAGTGGCTGGCTGCTGGTCGAAACACTTCAAATGAGGAAATATTCTCATGGAACGTGAGCATTGAATGTGACCTATTTACTTTGAAGGTGTGAAATAAGATTAAGATTGTGCGGCCCTAGGAGTATCCTATAAAACCCAAGATTGTCCAAGAATTTGTTTTGCCATGACCGTTTAGTACTTAAATTTCGCCGTTTTCTTTCCTTCTCTATTTACTTAATTAGTTCTCTCATCCATATTATTGTTGGCTTGCTTATTTTGCTGCTGTAAGTGTTATTTATGTTGTGAAGTACTTGATGTTTACTTGAAAAACTATGAACATGTCTGATGTACGTGAGGTTTTTCAGAGGATTACTCCAGTCTTAAGGCGACCGGAGAACCGAAGGAATGGGTTTCTAAATATGCTCGGTGTTGGTGCTTATAGTCCGAAGGACCAGATGGATGTTCAAGTGTCTGAAATTAAGGATCATTCAGCATTGGATGCTTGTAGGATCAGTCTCACAACTATAGGTACATTTTGGCGAGTGAATTCTTTAATTCTTTTTGATACAATCGAAATCGATTTTGGGGACTTTCCAGCCATTTGGTACTCTAAATGTATCAGCGTCAAGTAGTTGATTCAGCCAACTTTCTTTGTTCACTTCAGTGAATTTTTTCAATTCTAGCTTTTCTTATCTTGCATTGAATGGACACTCCTGCTGATTTATATAAGCCTTAGGCAGACATCTTGGTGGAAACAAATAGTGGAAGCCTAACCATCTACCTTTGTTTCTCTAATGATTATTGCAAAATCTTTCACATATTACTTCTAGCTTGGAAAAATTTTTGTGTGGAGTGGGTGCGTGCACCTTGGATCCATATGATCTGAATCGATGAATCAGTGCGTTCACATTTGAAGAAGCAGGTGGACCCCACTGGATTGAATGGCTCGGATGTGTATAGGGTGCACGCACTCTGTCCACCCAGTTATAGCATATCGCATACCAACTGTTTGCAGCCTCTCTGCTTTTAAAGGGATGTTTCTGTAATGACTTACCTTAGCTACTGTGTAATGCTCCAGAATAGAACGGCAGCTATACTAAAAGGTGAAATCATCACTCTCGTCTTATTACATGGGGTTATTGAGGAATTTAATCTTTGTCCGATTTTTTGGCACCTGTATTATATTTGACGATAGTTCCTTCCTAGTCCATGAGCTAGTGAGCTAAGCGAACTTGCTTGGATTCTGTTTTTAATTTGACGCAGTGATAGTTCCTCTTTCCATCATCCTCATAACTGACATGCATATCTTGCTCAGCATAACCTTTTCCATCAAATACTACCGAGTTATATTCTTGTAAGATTTATGCTTTCATGTAGCAATACGCAATGGGTTTGAGCCCTTCACGTTCTGTTGGTACTGGGGTAAATTGCTCTGCCTCTCAGCATTGAACTCGGTCCCTTTTAGAGAATAGGTTCATGATTTAGTACCTCGAGAAATTATCTATTCTGTGTGGCATTACCTGTATATATTTTATCTTTGTTCTTCTATCTCGTTTAAATGCCATCTGAACTGTGAGATTTGTAATGAAGCGCCTGCGTTGAAGGTGGACAAGTGGAGCAGCCCAGTAATCAGAATGTCGCTTCCTAGTTTCAGGTGATGCCTTTCAACGAGAGTGATCCCTAATCCAACTTCATGCTGCTGATCATCAGATTGTCTTGTGAATTGCAGTGGTCGCACAGAGTACAATCCCAACCTCCTCAAATATTCCTGCCAGATCGAATGCAGGTTGTTCTTTTCATTGCTTTAGTGTGTTTTGGCTACTCGCTATAGCTCCAATATAAGGGAAATTACGTGAGGGCTTGAAACTTGAGAAGGGCTTAAAACTTGAGATTGTGATAGTTTGCGTCTGCTACTGAATTACTTCCTGAGGTTTAGAAGCAGAGCCATGCTTTTAGGTTTCTCTTCAATATCCTATTGTATCAGAGGGCACGAAAGATTTATGAAAACGGTGTTAGAATCTTTGCCTGCTTACCTTTTGTGGGAATACATGTCTATGGCTGTCCCAAAACATCAGAAAGTTGTTTTTTCCCCTCCCCTCCCCTCCCCTTTCTCTTTTGGGGGGGGCGGGGGTGCGGGGGTTGGTTCTCCCCTTTATCTTCAAACATGGAGATTTTACTAATAAATTCCAGTTTGGGAAATAGTTTGTGTGATTGAAGGACTTGCTGCTTTTACTTCTAACAGTGGCATACCATTGTCAGATATGGTCTCTGATTCATATGTTCTGGTTTTAGGGTGCGACTGGTATGTCCAGCTCAAGTGTCAAGGCTGTCTCATGCTTTAAGAGACGACAACGACCAAAATTCACGATCCCGAGGTTCTGATCCACTGGACTTGACAAGTGAGGAATTCATGGCTAATGGGCAAGATCCCAGTGTATCGGTTATGTTATCGAAGCCCATACTAGCTTTGGAGTTCAGAAGCCTGAAAATGCAGGTGGAAGCTCCCATTCTAGTGGTCCAGTGAGCTGAGAAGATTGTTTAGGCTATGCTTGAGTTTTGTTCTCTGTAGACAGTTCATATATGGTTCGGCTAAAATGTCTTGTACAGCGTCTTGCTCATAATTTTCTTCCTGTTGCTGATAAGAGCTATAGCACTCGAATTGTCTTCACCCGTTTGGACCTGCATGTTAAAAATGAATATATAAACGCTATTTTTGTGTGAAACTTCGAGACCTCATCTGACTCTGTATATAGGTCATATGAACACTCATCTAAACATTTCCATTCGAGTCAAGTTCGCCGTTCAATCCGAGATTTTATCTCTGGAATTGTCTTCACCTGTTTTGGAACTACATTTGCCGTGTGGAAAAATGAAAGAAGGCATTTGCGTATGAATTTTCGAGACCTCATTGTACTCTTATACAGGTCATTTGAACACTCATTTAGACTTTTCATTCAAATCAAGTTTGCCATTCATTCTGAGAATTCATCAGTCTTCTACTCTTAAATGATTTGGTCAGCTTCCTGTGTTATCGAGTCTGAGGAACAGAGACAAGTGTCTGGTTCTTAAGTAAATTTTATTGCAATTCTATGTACATGAAAGCATGTACCCATGAGTCTAATCTGATCATTACCAGTTCCATACCAAAGTACATCTCAGTTGGTACTTCAATAATCTTATCATCAATCGCATAAGTTCCGCACTTGAATAAATTATGCACAACGGATTGTCTTCATCAGCAGAGGATATCTTGATTTGCTCAGTTCTCATCCTCCTTTATTCTTGCAGTTACTAACGTACAGAATGAGAGAACAAATTTTCTTTCATTTCGATTCTCACATATCTTCTATTTCTTTCCTTCTCAAAAGATTTACAGACTTTTACAATTCATGGGGTGGACAAGCCAGAGCTACAAACAAAAAACCAATTAAATTTTCCATTCTCATGCGGCAAACAACAGCAATTTCTTGCATTCAAACTTTGTTCACACTCTCAGGTTCATTTTCTAAATCTGATCACTAGATCAGAACGCTTCCGGTAGAGGCTGCCCTTCCAAGAAGGATTTGAAGAGGACAAGCGATCTCTCAGGCTGTGAGAATGGCGCTTCGTGCGATGCTCCTCTGATGGTGGCAAAGGAAAGGATATTGCCATAAACTTGAGTCCACCCACCAACCTAAAGTTCATCAGATGATTTAATATTCATCGATCACTTCCTGATTCTTTAGGCGAAATAAAAGAGGTTTTCATAAGTTCCTCAATCACAGAAATGAAAGGAAAATTCACCTGCTGGCCCTCGAACCACACTCTGTAAGGAATGGTGGTGTTCAGGCTTAATTCCTCTGCCAACCCATGGATGAGTCTTCGACTTCCAGTTAGCGGTACTACAGAATCTTGGTCTCCACTGTATCATGAGCATGAAAATTATTAGAGTTGCTTATTTCTGAAGAGCACACAAAGTATGTATCCAATAGTGTTGGTCAGTAATTTTGACAAATAATAAGAAATTTTACCTGTAAACTAGAACAGGAATTCCGGCCTTTATTAGTTTGCCTAGGATAGTGATTGTTGGTATTTCCATGTTTGTCCAATCATAATCAAGAACACTGCATTTTGAGAAATTAGAAAAAGCAAGAATTAATAGAGAGTAGTTAAAAAGTTATGATCAGTTAGAAGACAAGAAAAACTATATTCAGCATCTGAGAAGAACATTACTCGCTGCAAACAGCCCATTTGCGAACTCCTACAAGCCGTGCATGGAGGGCTTTCTGCACGTCTCGTCTATTGAGATAATTAACCGTCTCATCTTCCACGCACACATCTACAGTTTCAGTAACGCGCTGCGAAACGAAGATGTTGTAACTCGAGTGAGAGTTTTAGACAAATTGAAGCCAAGATACAGGGACAGTTTTTAAACGGGGCAAATCTGTGTTTAATATACTAACTCACCTGAGGACTAAGACGTCTAGATTGTGACATTACAGATGCTATACAAACATCGAGTATAACATCGTAGTTGTCGACGAACTTGCTTGTTTCTTTGCTAACTTGGCTCATCACCCGCGAGCAAATGGGTGAAACGGAACCTTGGGCATATTCACTCACATACCTCGAGTAATTGCAGATGGAAGTGAACATTTTATATGTCGTATCTGAAATCAATCCGTGTGACCAAAAGAACTCGGCCCTCGAGTTGAAGTCCGTAGCAAATTCAAGAACCGGATTACCTAGCTGTGATAGAATTTTGAAAACCATAAATTTTTGGGGAGATCAGCGATGCCTCAAGCATCATGCTCAAACCTCCAATTAGGCTGAAAACTGAAAAGTATTTGATGAGCGATACTCACAGCAATGCCTTTTAGATTGAACATCTTCTCATTCCTGTTGATTTGAAGCATGAGTTCTGCCAGTTGGGGAACATAGTGACCTAATTTTCATATAGCAAATAGATGCTTAGGCTCGGTGTCAACTCATTGGGTCATGTCTGAATGACCTTAGGATAGTCACACTGGAAAAACGATCTACCTGCGTAGCTCTCCCCAGTAATGAACAAGTTACTGTATTTGTATTGTGGGAATTTGACAAACCATCTTTGCAAGAACGCCAGATTGTCCCTCGCTATAGACAAAGATTGAACAAGTTTCAGAAAAGAAAGAAAGTCTCTGAAAAAGTTTCAAGCTTGTGTCAACTCAAAAAGAAGAGACAAAAGGAGAACAGTGAAACTTTAAACATCGTATAAGAGTAAAGGTTAGACACTATACATAGTGCTGCGCCATCAAGAAAGATTCTTTGGAACTCTCGGGTGCAAAAAGAACCCAAGAAGGATTTTACACGAAGAACAACACCCCGTGAATTGTAAGATGAAAAAGTGGGAAAGAACCAGAGACACCCAGTTCACTTTCTCTTTTTTTCCAGATCACCAACTGTTCTGTTCAAAATGTCGAATTTTCTCAGCCTACGTGGAATTCGATAAGGTTTGAACGTTTTGCAGATCAAGAAAGAAGACATTCTAGTCTTTTGCTTAGTTTTCCTTTTTTCTTTTCTATGACAAGGGATAGAGGTATAAAGCAAGTGAACATGCCAGTGATCTTGTCATTGACAGCTTCATAAGAGGAGGTATCGGTTGAATAAGAGAACCCAACTCCAATCGGCGCTTCCAAGTACAGCATGTTCGCTTCTGCATTTCAAGAACAAGCAAATATGCGAATTTTTTGAGCTCCCCGCAAGGCGAAAAAGAAAGCCGAGAAAACTGTTCCATCTTTGCAGCTTGCGTGAACTATTTCGTACCTCTGTTCCAGCTGTACTCATTCCTGACAAGCACATCTCCACTAGGCCTAAACGGTCCATTCTCAGAAAACGCTCCAACTCCAAGAGACGAGCAACCGGGCCCTGAAAATTGCACAAAGAACGCACTAATCCAGATCAGAGAACGCGGGTGGTGATTTTACTAACATCATAATCGTGCACTACTCGTCGGGAATGAGTTCGAGGAGACCTCCATTGAGCCAAAGGACAAGAGGCTTCGAAGCTGGGTCCAGCTCTGCTTCGGCGAAGTAGTAGAACAGAGCCCTCTGTTTCTGCTCGTCAACGGTCACATAGCCCGAGTACTGCCGGAACCCGACAGGAGGCTGACCCGGCAACTGGGCGATGCTGTCCAACATAGCGAGAGATGATTCCACCGCCGGGGCACGAGACAGGAGGTGGAGCAACGAAACAGCCATTGACATGGCGACCCATTTCGACGATGGAGGCATTGTGCAATGTTCTTGCTTGAGCACTACTCACTGAGACAGAGAGAGTGAGGGAGAGAGATGAGACCCAGTGCGAGACAAAGCAGAGAGGCAGCTTATAAAGATGGTGTCTGTTTTTTGCTGTCAAAAGAAATGAACTTTTTGATGGGAAGGGAGAAAAACAAAAGATAATTTGAGCTTTTGTTTGAAGGAGAGAGAGAGAGAGAGAGAGAGAGAGAGAGAGAGCAGAAGGCTTGGAGCTGAAAGTGATGCGGGAGGCCCACGTGACCAGTGGACCATGCCTTGCTCGAGTCTTGAGAGTTGTGTTTTTCCCTTCTCAGTAAATATTAATTCACAAAAAGACTATTTTCACTCTTATTAATTATTAAAAATAACGGGCGATTGCTTCCACTTCCTCACGTCACTTTATAAATCAATTTTGTATATAAACAGTATATACCTAGGATCGGTCTACATCCACTATCATCAATCATGTTGAGATATTATACATTTGGCTAAACGAAATTGTATTCTACAATTAAACAACTGTTGTATAAATAAAATACAATCTTCGTCGTAACATTATTGATTCAACATATTATGTAAAATGTGATGTAGCTAGTAAGGATCATTTAGAGGGGGGTGAATAGGTGATCTTAAACAATTTTGATCAATTTATAGCGGAAATGAAAGATCACAGTAGAGTCTGAATAAAGTTCGGATTCAAAACAGTTTATATAGACAGTGCTCTTGATGTGTTGTATGTGAAGTAAGAGATAAAGGGGTAGAAAAACTGCACACAAGTTTATAGTGATTTGGCTTATAGCAAACCTACGTCCACTCTCCCACGCCGATAGCTTACTGGCTGGATTTCGCTATGTAATCAAGATGAATTACAGATTCTAAGTGACGGTACTCTTGTGTACGATAGGACTCTCTATTTCACACAATCACTCTTACAAGGTATCTCTCAAGATCTTAATGTTTAGCTAAAAAAAGACAAGAGAAAGGATCGGATTATGCTCAGATTTTGGACTCGTTGATTCTCGATTTCGTTTATTGCCTTCTGCTCCTCATAGGTCTCCTTTTATACTCCTCCACTACCAAACTAGCCGTTGGACAGTCTTCAGAAGATCATCTTCCAATCTTCATCTTGGACAGGTTTGTATAAAATGGATTGAGTAGCCGTTGGTTGACAAAATCTGAATCCCGCTGATTCTGGTCACCCATATAATCAGAATCTTGGTTTCCATAAGTAGAGATTTATCCGTTGTAATGCATACTTGTCATAATGTTTGATTGTCAATAAATTAGGCTGAGATTGAGTTAATCAAAACTTTCCTTTTGTGAAATTCATGCCAGATCACTAGCTATTGTGTTTCAATCCGAATGAGTTTTACTTCTGCGTTTGAAAAACTTCAGCGTATGCATCTCCATAATTTCTGCGTCTGAAGAATTTTTGATTCTTGCTTTACATTCAGAACCTGAGTCAACGTAGATCTTCAGTAAAATTTGAGTTCTTCAAAATTAGAGTCCGAATGACTTTTATGGTAAAGTCTGAACTTCTTATTTCTGAGTCAAAATTTTAGTTTTGAAAACTTGTAAAGTCTGATATTTCCTTTTGAATTTTCAGAATATATTAATCTGGAATGGAATGCACGTCAGATTCACAAGATAAACATAGAAAATTTCGTCAGCTTCTAAATTCATTAGGAGTTTTCTTCAACAAATTGTACGACCAATCATATGGGATTTACACATTGGATGATATCCTCTCCTCTAGTTTGTATGGTCGTGCCACTGTTATAACAACTAATCCAGCAAATGTTGAATTTGTACACTTATTTATGTAAGTTGATCTCTCGTCATGGAAGGTCATGGTAGGGGTGATCGGTTCTCGGTCTGGTCCGGTCCCATCCAAGAACCGGGAATCGGACCGAGAGGACCGGTTCCCAATTTTTGGGACCGTGGACCGGACCACTAGTCTTGGAATCGGGGACCGGACGTCGGGGACTGGACCGGACCGACCGGTCCGGTCCGATTCAAATGAATCAAATACTTTTTCGATTGAGAAAGGGCTGTTCGTTTGAGATTGAGGGTCAAGTGAGGTAATGATGAATCTCGTGAAATATACAAGATTTGTTCCTCGCTTTGTGATTGACAGACAATCTAAGAAGCTTGATATTTTGTTAGCCTACTTGAACAAACTCATCCAGAAAGAATTTCCCTGAAAATCACAGGTGGTTCAGACTCTTGAACGCATTAAAAGAGATGACCAAACTATGCATAAATCATCAGGAGCCCCCCACCGCACAAATTAATTCCACAACAACCAAGTCAGCTAGAAAGAAAGGTACAACACTAGAGAGAGAGAGAGAGCTCACCGACGTAATCTTCTAGGTTTAACGTCAAGTAAAAACCCTTGAAGGCCTTCAAAAATCCATCATCTTCCACCGTAGTCTCTTCACCTCCAACTTGTTCTCCATCAAGTAAGCTGCCAAAAAGCACAACAATTTGAAGACGATCATTTATACTCTGGAGGGACATAGAAAAAACAAAAATGGAAGCTCACGTGTGACTGCATCATCATAGTGAATTTGGCGGAACTTTGAGGCGAGGCTGCGAGGAGTGAGGCGAGGCCGTGAGGCATGAGGCGAGGCCACGAGGCGGAAGGCGAGGCCGCGAGGCGGAAAGGGAGACCTAAGGTGAGGCCGCAAGAGGACGTCGAGCAAGGCGAGAGGCGAGGCTGCAAGAGGAAAAGGCGATCGACGTCGAGCGACTCGCTCATAGCAAGGTGTGAGGTGAGGCCGCGAGGCGTGAGGCGAGGCGCGAGAGGACGTCGAGCGAGGCGAGAGGCGAGGCTACAAGAGGGAAAGGCGTCCGACGTCGAGCGACTCGCTCGGAGCAAGGCGTGAGGCGAGGCGGCAAAAGGGAAACTGGGAAGGCTTGGACGCGGGAAGGCTTGGCTTTGCTCAAGTTACTGTGGTTAGGGTTACCGAGAGGAAGAATTGGGAAAGTAAGTAGAAGGCAGAAAATTGGGAAAGTAAAGTAACTGTTTAGAAATTTTAAAAAAAATAAAAAAGTCAACCCATTCGCAGCAGCTTGATGGCTCACAAAATTGGCAAGTCAGTAATAACAAATAAATTCTTTGAAAAGATAAAAAAATAACTAGCTAATTTTTAAAAAATATGCATAAATGATCGGTCCGGTCGGTCCGGTTCTCACCATGGAACCGGGAACCGAACCGACCGTCCACCGGTTCCAAAAATGGGAACCGGGGACCGGACCAACACCCCCTAGGCCCGCCCAGAACCGACCGGTCTGGTCCGGTCCCGATCCGGGTGGTTCCCGTTGCACACCCCTAGGTCATGGACCTGTTGAGCGTTGCATGCTACTCGACTTCTACACCGAAGTATGGTGTAATATCATGTATTATGATCTAGATCCAAAACGAAGTAAAGGAACATCATGATCGTGACTATACAACTCACTAATCAATGCGTGTTACTTCAAACAAAACGGGATTTCTCTGTTAAAGTACTGGAGCTCTGTAATTTTTAAAATCAGCTTCAATCATGATGTGACAAATTATAATCCAAAACTCCTATATGAGTTATATATTAAAGTACCTATCTACGATTTATAACGTCATTCAAGGGGGCAATTATCTGAATCATATTCTATATCTCTATAATGATACACCGCCATTGCTAAAGAAGTAGCTGACGCCACATCATGTTCCCGCGAATTTGTTCCGATCGAGTCTATTATCAAGAGGAGATAACATACATGCAAATCAACATGTCAAGTTCAAACATTGGAGCAGTCCAGCACCCTCAAGATCGTTCCTAGCCGAGAGGGAAGAAGTAGAAGAGTGCAAGAAAGCGAAAGGAGAGGATGAGTTTCAAAATGCTGACCTGGTCACGGAAGCTGCAGACCTTTTATTACTTTCTTGTTTGTTTTAGAAAAAGCATTTGAGCCAAAAACCCAAAAAAGAAAAAGAAAAGAAAGGCAAATGTGAAAGGATAGAACACTTTGACCGAAAAAAAAAAAAGAGGATAGAACACGAATGTGAAGCCAAGTCTCGAATTTCGATGGAAAAGAAAGGGACTTTACAGGATTTCAACTTTGTTTTTTTTAACACCATTTGGTCTTGTGAAATCCTGAAACTCAGAACCGGTGACATTATGTGCGCCAAGAAAAATTTTCAATCTGATCATAAAACAGTGAAAAGTCGTGGTGGAATGATGATCCCCTGCGAGCACCATGTCGGCTTCAAGAATAAAAATGTTTATATGCTCTCTTTTTGGTTTTCCCATGAAAATGCTCGAGTACGTGCCATTCCAAGTACAAACCCACATCCCATTGATCCCATTCTTCAGCATTCTCTTCAGGGTTTTGTACAGATCGGGTTCCATTTGATCGTTGACTATGATTGTATCCCATGATATTCCATGGTAATCGAATGATGTGAACCATCCCAATTAGGGTTTATATTGCTCACATTGCACGAGATGTATTTGGTTTTTGTGGAGCGGGTTTTCGACGTGTCAATGCGGAATGATTTATTCAATCAAGTATCTTTACATGCTGCGGTTTTCTTATAGATTATAAAAGGGGGAATGTTTAGTTGAGCAAGCAAAGCAATTGGTGCATCGAGTGATTTACGTATGTTATACACGAGTTTCTCATTTGCTGTTCTTTTTTCAATAAAGATTGTTCTTTCTACCTTCTCGATAAGTCGATTTGGGAGCTGCTTGTCTCTTCTTTTGTTACTGTATCATGATCTCCTATGGCTAGAGTCCGAAAGACCAGTCTTCAACTGGCGTCCCTGAAGCTCCGGATCTAATCCATGCCTTAACAATTGATTTCAATCTTCATCTGGTCCACGCTTCTGATCTGGCTGAATCATTCCCTGTGAAGTTCTATCATTGTACGAGTGCTCATCCTTAGGACATTGGAGAGGGGTAGTAGTGCTGACCCCATTGACCAAGGCAATGAAAGGGCAAGAAGTTCACGTGAAGCTTTCTCCCGAATCTTGGCATGGAAGTAAAGCTTGCCTTTTCATTTTCCGTGAAGATATGTATCTTGACCAAATTACTCCTTTGTTATACTATAGTTTATTTTATTAGTGCACAAATTCAGAAGCAAGACAACTTTCTTTGCTGATAATGCCATTTTTTCTCATTGCACTTTGTCTGCCCTGAAAAGTGTAATGCGCGTTTATACCCCACAAGGCCACAACATGCCTTTGTTTGACTCTCAATATCAATCCACTAACATCACTTTCCCACCGTAATTAATCTGATAAGATGAAAGTAACATCAGAATGCCATAGAGTCTTGCTCCGTCATTCAAAAAGAAGAAGGCACAAAGAATGTGCAAAGTCAAGTATCTAGAGATGTTTGCTCATTCTTGTCGGAGTATTTTAGGGTTGGTTATTGACCAACATGAAAGATTGAAGCCAAATCAATCTCTGATGCCTTCGCCACAAGATATTGTTCTTTGACAAAGGACACAAGCGAAACATAAGGGCTTTGACTAAAGAAAATGGAGGAGCCAAGGGATGTTGCACGTTATACAAAATATTCGAAAGAAAACGATCACCGTGCGGTGTAGCTGAATAGGGCAGACAGAGAGGGAGTCTCAAGGATTTAGCAGCTCGGGAATTTTTGGGATTGGAAGAGTGCTTGAGGCAATGTGAATGGAATACATAACCGAAAGCAATATTACAAGAAGGCATTTTGGACGCTCACATGATAGAGACATGTGAAGAAGCTGCTTACTTATATAGATTTCGGGTTTTTGAAATCTAAACACAAAATTGATTAGGATGTGTTTCAAGCGAAAGATGAAATTAAATGAAATATATCATGTCAATTGTGTAAATTATGCATAACATTTTTATTCGAGTTACAAAAAATAAGGTCCGCAGTGGAAGCTCACATGATAGAAACTACTAGAGCTATACGCAGATTCCAAACCTTCCCGAGAGTCCAATCTGTCTCTCTCTTTCACCGAGTGTGCGTTAAAGGTGACGACGGGGTCAAGAGGGCAATGATATCCACTCGAGCATGTTGGGGAAAACAAGAGTTTTTTTCAATGCCAGGCCTGTGCAGACATGCTCAATAGCGACATTATTTATTAGCCAACCCTTGGACCAGCCATCGTGACAGAGACAAAAGGCTACAGTACAAACCAAAGAAGCATAGACCTCTCTACAACAAAAAGCACACTGCGTTTTTTTCTCTAACTTTGAAGTTTGGGTAATAGATCAAATGATTTCCTTTCTCTTTCTCCTTCTGATGGAGGCCCACCTCCTCTAACTCCCATACAAACTTTCACAACTGGGTGGGGATGAATGATGATGAGATGGTCTCCTGGGAGTTTAAAATAAAGATCAGCGAGACATTTGATTTGCAGGATTGGCCTTCACTCAAGCACACATAATCCACGCTAATTATGATCTTTTGCAAGAGGGCAACTTTTAAAGAACACCCTCAAAATGCACCGTCTTCTGCTTCCCCTCTTTCAGGGTGATGTGCCTTTTCCATTGCTTTGAATTCATTCAGTGCCGATCAGTAGAAAGCAAATCCCGCGATCCTCGTCAAGAAGCACGAAACCCTCTTGTAAGTTGGTCGCGTCATGGGTAACTAATATATCATTCCGTGAATCCCTCTGGTAAGCGTCGATGGCCTCTTCTTGACTAAACCCACAAGCACTGAATTAACTTAAGACGGAATTAGTTTGACATGAGTGGTGACATACAACAGAAAGCATCAAGAACGTGGGACTGGATGAGGATTAGGTCAAAATCAACTTTTCGAAATGGTTAGAACATGAGGAGTGTCCTCCCTCCCCTTTGCCTCCATGCCCACACCTTTTCACCAGAAGATGTCATTTTTCCATTTGTTTCCGGTGGCGAACCCGAGGAGGCCCCATGCCACCTCTATAATAATGCTTTCTTTCGGACCACATGCCCAACAACGGGCACGGATTAGCCTTTCTGTTCCTGTGCTTTTTGGTGAGTTTTGCCGTTAGATGGTACACCGTAACATAAACTGATATATATTAATGGATTGATTAATGCATAAACATTGATTAGTGCTTAGTTGGATGGACAAAGACAGAGAGGAAAGAAACCTGCAGCGCGTGCTAGCGAGAGAGAAAGAGACCAGTGATGAGAAAATTTAGGAGGGACCTCAGAGAGGCCCACTTACAGGATTCCTGGCCTTTTAATGGTCATTTTACAAGCTTCCACCAAGGAAAATGACAAACCCTATTGTCTATGATATATATATATATATATGTATATATTTGCTCTTTTTTAATTTTTTGCCTCCATATAAATTCGGTTTAGCTAACTATCTGTACTGTTGTGCTGTGTCCTCTCCACATTTACAGCTGCTTTTTCATAAAAAGAGGGGCTCCGCAGGAAAGATATCAATGCTCGATATGGTGGTGCCTTTTTTGAACCTAGAGATAATCGACTGCTTAACTCAAACCTAAAGATGGAGGAATATACTACTAAAAATTCACTAAAATATTTTACTACGCGATCCGTCAATTTTTTGTTGGATGTTAAAATGAGTGGGATCTGTGATTGAGTGATCAATGCCCAATAGAAAATCGAAATATCACTTAGCAACAAAGTTTTTGTAAGATTTTTAGCATGCCTAAGCATTACCCCAACGATGAATTTCAGCTGACTAATCCAATCATTTTATATAGGAGTGATATGTGAAAGTTCATCACAAGACAGATTCACCTTGCGTTACATAGCTTGCGAACTCCTTCGATGAACTAACGAATACTAATTGAAGATAAACAACTATTGAGCCAAAGTCCGCTCACCTTATCGAGTCACGGATCTCATTGGCACGGTATAATCTCAAAATAGCGGTTATTACATGGTCTTATAAATCATTTGGACCACGATCATCTGGACCTTTAATCATTTTAGTTCCCTCATTGGCCCACATGGTTACTGTTCAAATGGGTTTCGTCCACGTGTACTAAAGATAATGCAATATTGTTTCCCTGAGGGAGACCTTGCTGCTTAAAGCAAGCTTCAAAGTTATGTAAGGAGAATCTGTCAAAAGAATTTAATTTGGGCCTGAGTCGTGCAATGGAGGCCACTGGAGATTTTGGGCCAATCTATGAATTAAATTTCAGTTCATGCCCATCCACTCTTATTCTAAAAAAAAAGCAGTGGAGGAGTAATTGAGCATCTTAGGCTGCGCATGACAACCATTTTGTATTTGAGAATAAATTTTGCTTAGAAATATTTCTTTTTAATTCCGTGGCCGAGAATAATTTCTAAGCATTTGAAAGCGTTTGATGACTATCCAAAATTTCTATTCTTAAAATAGAAAAAAAAATATAAATGCGTTTAGTAACTACATAAAATTTCTTTTTATTGATAATGTTTTGAATTTTTTTAATATTTCTCTCTTTTTTTTTACCTTTTTTTTCCTTGACCATGGCCGATTACCAGGGCCGGTGACCGGCCATAGGCCAGGGCCGACGAGGGCATCGTGGTCCTCGCCGGTTGTGACGGCGAGGTTGACCTCGCTAGATCACGGTGAAGTTGAGCCTCGCTCGACCAAGGCTAGGTCGACCTCGCTGTCGCCACGCCCCACGATGGTGAGGTCGGCCTCGCCATGGTCGGGCAAGGCTTGACCTCGCCTAGATTTGGCGAGGCTGACCTTGCCGTTGCCACAGATCACGGCGACATCGAGCCTTGCCTAGCCAAGGCGAGGCCGACCTTGCTGTTGCCACCCCCCGCGACGGTGAGGTTGGCCTCGCCATGGCTAGGCGAGGCTTGACCTTGCCTAGATCTGGCGAGGCCGACCTCGCTGTCGTCAGATCACGGCGAGGTCGAGCCTCGCTCGGCCAAGGCGAGGCCGACCTTGCTGTTGCCACCCCCCGCGACAGAGAGGTCGGCCTTGCCTTGGTCGGGCAAGGCTCGACCTCACCCAGATCTGGTGAGGTCGCCCTCGCTAGTGCCGGCCTCCAACGACCGGCTGGAGAAAGGAGGGAGGGGAGGAGGAAAAAAAAAAGAAAAGAAAAGAAGAAAAAAATAAATAATAATTCAAAAAAAATTAAAATATTATTAAAGTTATCCACGTCAGCAAAATCTGATTAAAATTGGCCGGAAGGACTGAATTTGTACAAAAACAAAAGGTTTAGGATTGAGTTGTCACAAATACAAAAGTTTAGGATTGAATTGGCACAATAAAAAGGTTTATGATTGAATTGGCACCAATGCAAAAGGTTTAGGACTGAATTGACACCAAAAAAAGGTTTAAGACTAAATTGACATCAATGCAAAAGATTTAGGATTTTTTTAGCACTTTTCCCCGTGTTTGCGTGATCTGGATAAGAAGACCCAAATAATTTTTTTAACTTAATTTGCAGGTTAAATGATTTGACAACTAGTCACAGGTTTGGAAATTCTGAAACTCATTTGAGGAAGAATCCAATCAATTTTCAATCATTCGATGACAAGGATTATTTTTTAACATAAGCGACTCTATTCATGGAAGCAACAAGATTACTAGAAGATTTGATTATATAGGTGACCAGATCTCCAGTTGATTTGATTGCTTATCTTCAACAATTGATCCTCTTGAAGATTATTCAACGGCTAGTTTGGAGATTGAAGACTATTTGAGATGATCAATATACACTGAAGAAAGATAACCTGTGAAATAGAGAAAGTGTTGTACGCTAATAATCTTGTTGAGTTGTTGAGCAAGAGTTCATTTAATCTCTACTGAAATGTACGAGTCTTGTGGTAGTGCCTGGGATTAGATAGTGTGTTCTACTAGTTATGGGTAGCAGCAGCACGGGCTACATTTGTATCTATACAAGGATTACTATGCGGATTCTAGCCTTGTTGGTGGCTGTTAGTCTAGGAGAGCGTACTTAATATTGGTTTAAGCCGAGCCAATGTAAAGATTTGTGTGCATCTATCTCTATCCATCTGCTTAATAATTTAACTATTTGATAGAAGCACCACACTTGATATTAGCAGGTCATTCTTGCATATATCAAATTGTCATTGCACATATCAACTTGATTCTGTTTATTCAGCCAAAATATATTAGGTTTTGATAATCAACCTATCCACCTCATCTAGGTTGTATATATAGCCATATCAGGTATCAATGGGATGGCTATACTAAGTTTCCTCATTATGGTTAGAATGAGACTTCCAAGTGCCTGTTGCAATGAAGAAGCTGAGAGTTGAGAAGGTGAAGATGGAAGATATGTTGAAGAAGAGGGACAAAATGCTTAGACATTAGGACAAGGAGCTCAAGGAAAAAGAAGAGAGCTTGAGAAGTTCCGATGTGAATTCAAGAAGATGCAGAAGTGTAAGGAATTAAAGCCCATTATGATGTTCCCAATTGGTCATACTAAGAGAGATAAGGAAAACATAAAGGAGAAAAAGGATGGTTCCCCAAAGAAAAAGAGACCATCTCCACCTTACATCCTAAGGTGCAAGGATCAATGGAAAATTGTGGCGAAGAAGGCCAATGAGAAGACGGACTAAGCTGTGACATCAAAATATTGTAGATGAAGTTAAATTAACTTAAGCATGATAAATGAAAATCATGAATGAGAAACTTGACCACGAGTATGGAGACAAAGACAAAGTAAAAGAGGCATTACTAAAATCCAAGCTTCACAAAATGTCTATGAAAGTCACAGCTAGAAAGCCCAGTAAAGTTAGAGCAAATAATGTCAAAGCAAGTCCTTATTTCGTAGGGAAAAGTGTTAGAAAAGTCATAAACCTATTGTATTGGTACCAACTTAGTTCTAAACCTTTTTTTGATGCTAATTCATTCCCAAACCTTTTGTCTTTGTGCCAATTTAGTCATTCCGGCTAATTTTAGCTGGATTATGCTGATATAGATGTTGGCCGGGTTATGTGGCACTGCCGGCGATGACGTGGATAACTTTTAATAATATTTTAATATTTTTCAAATTTTGTTTTTTTTTAAAATTTTCTTTCTTTTTTCTTTTCTTTTCTTTCTTCTCCTTTCTTCTTCCTCTTGCCGATCGCCGGTCCGGCAGGAGGCCAGGGCCAGCGATAGTGACAGCGACGGCAAGCCTCACCTAGCCACTGGCAAGGCTCGCCCGCAACCTCACGGCCACTGGCGAAGACTCGTGTGACATCCGAAACTTTCTTCGTAGTTTATGATATTTAAGATATTAAGTAGTGCGAGTTATTAAGGTAATAAAATTAGTCCAATAATTGCCAATGGGGACCGATACGCTCCAAAATACGTATCGAATGATTTTCAAACATTAAAAATTTTATTGGGTTAAGGTGTCACTTTTATTCTTACTTTTATTAATGATTTTAGTGGTTTCAAAATAATTTTCTGATTTACTGACATTTCAAACGAATACTGATTTTTCTGTTTATTTACAGCAATGTATAGTATCTAACCAAAATAATCTAATATCTCCCTCTTTTCAATTAAACCATGCCATTTGTCACTATATTAGCTTCGATAAATGTCCTAATTCTCACCTTATCTTTACCACATGCCTTAATTGAAATGCATTGAACCTAAGACTATGACCTCATGCATGACATATTATATTTTTTTAACTCTAGTAACTTATTATCTAAATGTAACTCTAGTTATTTGATATTATTTTTTTTAACCCAAGCCATTTAATGTGACCCCAAAATACTCTTCATTGCGGCAAAATTTTGGAAGACAAGAGGCTAAAAAGTATCTCTTCTTTTTCTTGGGCGTGAAACTTCCTTCCACTTTTTCAAGTAGCAAGTTTTTCTTTTTTCCACTCTCTTTCAACAAAAAAAATCAAAGTTCAAGCTCACTGTCAATCTAGTTTCTTGACAAGGTATATTGATAGACTTCCCTTTCCTTTTTCTTTATCAAATAAGCTTTGTTGTCTTTTAAGGAATAAGACTTGTTAAATTTTTTTAGTATGTATTTTGATTTCAAGGGGGTTAGAGGCTTGCTTTGTTGAATATTTCACTTTGGGTAAGTGAAAACTCTAAGGACTAAGCTAGAATGATTTATTTAGTACTCTTGATCTTGGTTGATCGATCGTTTGTTATTTAGTTTGGATCTTATTCTATGTGTGAGTAAGTTTCAATAGTTGTATGTTAAGCTATGATGATTGTTGAGCTTGAAGTAAAAAGCTTTCACATGCTTGGGTGGTCCTTGAGAGATTACTAAAAGGTTTTGTTGCATTTTGACTAGGAAAAGTGTGAAAATGGTAAAACTAAGTATAAAAGGGTATTTTGGTAATTTTTCTTGTCAAGGTAAGGGATAATTTCGAATTTACAGAAATTAAGAGGGGCTGTGAACAGTGTTATTTTATGATTTTTAGTGTTAATTAGGGGGTTATTAAGTAATATTAATTAAAGGAAATCAATCAGTTGAAAAAAAATGAGTTTATAAGCTTTAGGGGCAAATTTTTAATTTCACCAAGTTGAATCTGTAAAAACTGGAAGTTCTAGGGACTGTTCACAGCACGTGGAACCTCATTTTGATAAGTGGTTAAGTTATTTTTTTAGAGATAATTGCTTAATTAGGATATATGTCTAACTATGCAAATTGGATCAATTTGTAATAATTAATTAAAAATGGCAGTTTTGAAAATTTCGTAAAGTATGTGGTGTCTATAGTGTAAATAAAATGTTTGTGTGTTTTAAAGAACAAAATAATATCCTTTAGTTTTTAATTTAATTATTATGGCTTGGTTGCTTGAAAATCATTAGTTAGGGGTAAAATTACAAAAATTTTACTACTAATTCTAAGAATTTGGAATTATAGAAATAATCTCTATTATATGTGGTAAAAGTGAGCTTAATCAAGGGGATTAAAAAATAAATAAATAAATAAAAATTAGATGAGTTACTAAATTATGGAGTAGTAGTGTTTTTTTTTTGGTAAGGTAAAATGGAGTAGTAGTGTTTAATGTCATTAAACTTGCAAAAGTTCTCTTCTAAATGATATTGGCTTGGTGAACAGAAAAAGAAAGTTTTTATGTTGAAAAGTGCATAATTAATCAATTAAGTTTTTATGTTGAAAAGTGCATAATTAATCAATTGTCTTATACATTATGTGAAATGCCAAGATATTAACGTGTAGTTGTTTGCATTCGTAATTATGAAAATATGTGGCATTTATAGTGATGTAATTAATTGTGTATATCTTTAATGCTATATGATTAAGACTTTTGCCACGGCCTATTCGTCACCAAGCGAATTCCCTTGTACGAGTATGTATATGAGATCTGGAGTTAGTCAGATGTTCTATCATATGAGACGGTTTTCTACAAGGTTGAGATAACATGAAATTATATGAAGACATGACTCGTGTAGTCATAATATGACATGACTTGTGTAGCCATGGTATGATGCTAAGAAATGGTCCACATCATGCGGATGTACGGTAGCGTATTTATTCTCGCTAATGTAGAGGACACCTGTGATGGATAGGCTAAGAGGCGTGGCAAATGGGTATGTAGGTTTCCATTCCCCATGAGTTGATGGTGACGATGCCTTGTTAATCGAGATGATCCTGATCGCTGACGAATATAAATTCAAATGTATAAATCAATGAGATGTTATGTGATATTTGTGATATATAATATACCATCTGCTTGCATATGAGTGATTGATTTTATGCAATGTATTGTTGTTCCATCGACATTTTATGATTAGAAGGATGGTACCTTTATTCATGTATTCATCATGTATGATTGTTTTGTACTACCTTGAACTCACAATTATTGTTACTACCAAGTTGAATGGTGAGTGAATCTTTTACTTTAGACTTAAAGATTTCAATTATTGGGCCTCGGCTCACTCCTTATTTTTCAGATATATAGGATGGATCCCTCACCGCCGCCGCACTTTGGAGCTCCCATGTTTTTCAATTATAGTTATAAAGATATAATTATACCTGGATCACTAGTAGTTTGTACAAAGTGTACTTCCGTCATATGGGTCGATGTGGGGTTACCATAGTATATACTTCATCGTTATGTCGCTTGGTATGTTAACATTGAGGGCGAGTTGGTTGGACTACTTAGAGACTTTGTTGGTCCTCTAGGTTTTGGTGATGATGACTTGTCGTCAGGTGAAGTTGTCGACCCTTAGTTGATGGTTTGACAGTGTACAGGCAGGCTTTTGGGCGTAGGAGTATAATATTGAAGTTAGGTGACCCTGACCCTTCCCAGCAATTATGTATTTTGTTTTTTTTATTTGAATATTGTATTGTAAAACTAGTGTTAATCTATATAAAAAGATGCATGTGTATTTTATTAAACTTGTATGGAAATTTTGTGAATGCTTTAATATGCTTCCGCGTTAATAATTATAAGTAATAATTGGAAAATACACATGTTGCTCATGATATTCTAGGACGTCATAGCTCGAGCCCTCGCTAGCGGCTGGATGAGGCACGACCTCGCCTGATCTGGCGAGGTCGGGCCTCACCAATGGCTGGCGAGGCTCGACTCTTGCCAGATTTGACGAGGGCGAGCCCCACCAGCCCAGCGCAAGGCCGCCCTCGCGACCATTCGACCTTGCCAGCAAGGTTGTGCCTCACCCAACTGTTGGCGAGGTCGAAGATTGTGACCTCACGGCCACTGGTGAGCCTTGCCAGTGGCTACGCGAGGCTCGTTGTTGCCGTCATTGGCGACAGCGAGTCTTGCCAGTGGCCGACAAGGGACCTAGATGGCCCTAGCCTCCAGCTGATTGCCGGTCTGGTGACTGGCTGGAGGAAGAAAAAAGGGAAAAAAATAAAAAGAAAGAAAAGAAAAAAAAGAAATTAAAAAAATTAAAATAAAAATAAAAAATATTATTAAATTTTTTCCACGTCATCGCCAGCAGTGCCACGTAAGCCGTCTGGTGTCTATGTTAGCAAAATCTAGCCAAAATTAGCCAGAAAGCTAAATTGGCACAAAGACAAAATATTTAGGTTTGAATTGACATAAAAAAAGATTTATGATTAAATTGACACTGATATAATAAGTTTAGGATTTCTCTAACACTTTTTCCTTATCTTGTAGCATGGCAGCTAGCGTTGGAATCAAGCGAAGCATGCTAAGAGAATTGTGAAAATTAATAAAGGGGAATGCTGAAGTTCACTTTCTCTAGAAAATTTTAGGGCCCAAAAGTTTCCAGACCTATAGTGAGTAGGTAAAGTACGTGGTTCTAGCTTAATAGGTGGTTGGTAAAAACTATCGTCAATGATGGTTGGTAAAAACTGTCGTCAGTGAAATGGCCAAAATGCAATGTTTAGTGGAGTTAACGAAGAAGATTTTCTTGGAGAATGTCGATGGTGAAGGCTATAAAGGACCGTTTGATTCAACTTTGCAAATGAGCCTTTGTGGAATGCAAATACTCTAGGTCAAAGCCCTTTGGGGAAATGCAAACGGCGTTTGGTAAAATATTCTTTGTGAAGCCACTTTGGCTCAGGTAGTGTTTGGCTATTTTTTTTTTGCAAATGGCTTTGGGATTTTCTTTTTTATTAAAAAAAGATTACCCTTCGTCGGAGCCAGCAAAGGGCTACAGTCGCCGGCGGCCGTTGCCTGAGGTTAGGCGACCCCTGGTGAGGGTTACGCGACCTAGGCGGCCCTCGCCGGGGGTCTCTTGACCTCAGGCGACGAGGCCTGAGGTCATGCGACCCAAGCGCCATTGCCTAGACTCGTGTGACCGCAGGTGGCCATCGCCTGGGTCACTCGAGCCAGGCCGTCATCGCCTGGGGTAGCGCGACCTAGGCAGCCGTCGCCTGAGGTTGCGCGACCCCAGGCGACGGCCGCCTGGGTCGTGGCCAACGGCACCTGGACGATCAAAAGACCCCAGGCGGTAGTCGCCTAGGTCAGGCGACCTGACCGACCCTTCGCTGTCCAGATTTGGTGTCGTCAACCACCCTTTCGCGAAGAAGATGAACAACAACAACAAGGGGCAAAACCGGAACATTAAAGAATAAGTAAGAATAGTTTGGGAATAAAAAAATTTGTTTCTGCATTTGGCAAATACTGAAAGCCTAAAATTGGTCCGAACCAGCTTTGAGCATTCCCAATGCTGGCTTTCGAACGGAAGCCCACTGTGAATATTAGCCAAACGCCCTAGCATTTTCTCAAGGGGCTGTCGACCCCCTTGGGAATGTTGAACCAAGCGGGGCCTAAATAGCCTAGCCCTCTTCATGTGTATATACAGCCAAAAAGTGTGTGCAGAGCTGTAGAGAATAGAGAGAAGAAAGAGTGAAGGAGAGTGAATCTCCATTGGTGAGAAAGGGAGCTGCGTGTGGGAGTGGTGTGAGGAACTTGTGAGTGAGTGTAGAAAAAGTGTGTGTTTGGAATAAGTATTTTATAAAAAGTGAAGGTATTTTGCTATTTTGAGAAATTGCAATACAAGTGGTATCAAAACACACTGCGTGACTCAACAGTAACACTTTACGAAGAGTCAACAAATAAAGTAATAACGGTAAGGGATTCATAAAAGATAATTCCCATGTGCCACAATCTCATCTGCATGGTTGTCATTATGCTTGATTGATGATTTACCAAATAGCTTGGCACTCATCATGGAAAGTATGGATGCTTAAATTAAGTTAGCTTATTCTAAGTAATTCACATAAGAGTTGTATAAACTCAGCGCTAGTTGATAATTTAAATTGGAGAAAATTTGATGATCTACTCTAGTTAAGACTTCTAGTTTCTCGAAAAGTTGGTAAAAAATTCAAAACATCAATAGGAAAAAGCAACTCAAATAAATGCTAGTAAATGATACGAAAAATCGACAAATTAAAAAAAAAACTAAATGTTGATAAGTAATTCAAATAAGAGTTGATTAGTCAATACTGTGTGGTAATTTAAGGGAAGAAAAATTGATGACTCGTGCTAATTTAGGTTAGTAATCTTTAAAAAGAGTTAGTAAATGTAAGAAATAATTAACCAAGGCAAACAAATGTTGATAACTCAATAGAGAAGCTGATAAAATATAAGAAGAATAATTAAACGTCGGTGGTAAGTAATTCAAATGATGAGAATTGATAGTTTAATATGACAAAAGTCGGTAAGTCACTTTAAATTAGGTTAGTAGATACATCGAAGGGTTAGTAAATTTAGCAAGTTATGACAAGTTAGTAAAAATTGCTAATTTGCAAACTATGAAAAATTGGTAATTTCATAAAAGTCTAAGTCCACCAATATTTCTGTCTTCTTTTTTCAGTATCTGTTGGTTCTTCTTTTGGACTCTGACAATGGAAAGCAGATAATTCTTTCCCACCGTTCTAGTGAATGACATTCATTCTTTAACCAAGAAGATAAAGCGCGAAAAATTCATTCAAAAAGCATATAAATACCTAGCTAATTCCCGCTCCACCTTTTTAACAGATCATAGGTTAGTTTACACATGACCCAAAAATGAAAAGCAAGAACCAATAATGTCGCAGAAGACAGTATATGTATGATCAGGAAACTAAATAACCCTCTGGGGGTTTAATTAATAAATTAGATCGCATCGCTTGAGAATAAATACAAAGTCGGGACTTGTGAGTAGAAGCTACATTTTTTTTCAGGCGACCCTACCGTAGTGAAGTACCATGATGTGATCCGATGTTGTTGCGGACTCAGGAAGCAAAGTCACCACATCACTTGGACTCCAAATGTTATCTCTTACTTGCTGCAACGTCAAGAAAGGCAGCAGCTTTTGGCCTCTACATGTTATCTCGACCTGCTGATTTTCATCACCCAAAACAACATTGACAATGGTTAATCGCACATATACTAAACATAAAGCGTGCACATTATCATAGAAGCAGCTAGCATAATCTAAATATGTGCATGTGTCTAAGTGATTAGACTCACCGATGTTTTTTTTTTTGATAACCGAGGTGTCCGCGCGACCGGCGAGCTAGGGCTCAAACCAGCAGTGAATTAGATTCACTGATGTTTATCATAAGAAAGTTAAGAATCCATGTAGTTTTCGCGGTTATTGGAGTAAAAAAGTAGAAGTATCCTTAAAAGAAAGAGACTTTTATTAGGTCCATATCCACTGTCGATGTAAGAAATAAATTATATACTAACCACTAGATTGGTGACAAGTGAAAGTTCAGTTAAAAAACTAACCCAAAACACACACCACTCATCCAATAATGAAATGTGAGTATTCTTTTTTTACACAACCGGCGAACTTTAGAATCATGTGCTCCTTGAGTAGAATGAAGATATTGACACGTGCACAATAGTCTTAATATGCACATTCAGGCAAATATGTTAGATGAATCTTTTCATTAGGTCCACCAATTCTTTAGCTCGTAAAATTCACAACCCCTTAGACATGCATTACATTAGAATCAATGTATCCCCTCGTCTCCACGAGAAAATAATATGAACAAGCATGCCACACCAGCAACTTGAAAAAGAAACGTCATTTGAATGATTCATAAACAGATAGAAATACCCACGATATATTAGGTAGCTACCCAAAAGTCATCATATTCTAAGTCTATCCCAGAAAAAGAACAATAAAATCACCACCATTCTAGTCCTACATGTCAGCCTCGTTCCATGCACGTCTTCCTTCATGTTGCTCTCAAAACCCTAGCTTGAAGGATCATACAAGTTCCTCCGCCAACTACCCACCGCACCATGAATTTAATATATTCTCTTGGAGTATGATATAATCATTAAGAAGCTGGGAAGGTGGTACTTCATAGGAATCGTTGATGGTATCGTTTAATGTTCGAACCTATTTCACCTACCAACTACGTGTAAAAAGAATTAAGAAAAAGAAAAGAAAAAGGAACAAGATAAGTATAGGCATCAAAGTCAAATGGTTCGACTATGGAATGTGTCTTGTGCATGCTTTTCCTTAGATGTCCCTTTCAGCAACTTGGGTGTCGAATGATTCTGTTGTACGAATCATCCCCCCACGAATTGCTTTTCTTCGACGTAAATCATGCGGTGTGTTTGCGTGGCTTCATTTCGTCCAAAATCATTGTAGGATTATGTGGATTTTCCGGTTGGTCGTGGAGAGAATCTCATGGGGTTACATTGATATCATGTGTGCACATACATATGTCCACACCAAAGGGCCCCGCTTGAAGTTCTTGATGGGCCCTTTTTTAGCACCATCGGTTGAAAATTTTTAAAAGGGTTTTAAGGGTCCTACTCGAGCTGTCCAAGATGAGGTCAAGGAGGCGAGAGGCGTGACGAGAGGATTGGGAAACAAAGATTGTTGGGCAAAATTTAGGGTTTACAGAGATTATTCCAAGGATAGAGAGAACACATAATTTGGGAAAGTTTACGCTCCGCCACTGCTGGACAAGTGAAGAGCATCTAAGAGTCATCTTAGCCTATGAATCAGCCGCATGTCAACTTACACCAAATACACCAAAATTCCGCACTAGTCTAATTTTCGGATTCTCTCCCCTCAGCCCAAAAACCCACCGTCGAAGGTGCCTGTCACATGGACTCAATCGCCGCTCCTTACCCTGTGATGCCGCCATCAGCACCTCTGAAGACACCGTCATCGCTTCAAGATTTGAGCCATCGCCTCTGCCGCCACATTGTGCCTGGGTTCGTTCGCCTCTCTCTTCTCTTGCATCTGCCACATTTGGGTGGGTCGACATGGAGATAGAGAGATACGCGAGCCACAGTCTAGGCAGCGGAGGTGGCGGTGCGATGGCAGTGTGGTTTCAGAGTCATTCGGCGGGGCTATGAGCGGTGGCGACTGGTGGGGCAGTAGGGCAGCAACGAAAGACTAGGGCTATTGCGACTAAGGCACTGGGAGAGTAAAGAGAGAGAGATGGGATAAGGTGGAATTTTTTCTTGTTCTAGGTTAAGTTTTTTTTTTTGGTCGAAATCTAGGTTAAGTTCACTTTAACCTTTCCCTAAGACAAGAAGATAAGTTTAAGGCACGTTTATATATGCCAAGTCTAAAAACTATAACATGATATATTCAGGTCTTTCAAGTCAATAATGAACTCTTCTTAAATGTGCAGACGGACATATCGAAATTCAATCTAGGGGCTAGATGAAGTAAGAGCGGAAAGCTTTTTGTCTTTAATAACCAGAGATACCTGAATCTTTCAGCTGAACAATTATAATAATGGATACAAACAAATTGCTCCATCCATATACATTCGATAAGATTTCATCTACAAGGTGATGGACGTGGCACTTAACGTGATTTTAAGTGAGAATTTTATCATTTAAGTATGGTATATGATGTATATATTTAAATCAAACACTAAATCATTTAGGAAATCAGTGGAAGCTTAAGAATCAATACATAGCATGGTCTCCTGGTAGAGTACATGAATGACATGCAACGCATGTATTAATTTTTAAATTTCCAGGGGAAATTAGTTCCACAATTTTAAATTCAGAAGAAATTGCCAAACCATCGCCAGCCATGGTTGACCCAATTCAATAAAGAACACGACAACTTCATAAGGAATCAAAAGGCAAAGAGAACTTTGAGTGCAATATACTCCAACGCCACTTTCGCATGAATAATCAATCAATAAAGTACATGAACGTGTAGTAGGTTTTGGCAGTTTAACACAACTGTACTTTGACATTGGTTGGTGAAATACACATGGATTGTTTATGGCGTCATGTCCTAACTTCACGGCATGAAAGCATAAGAGAAACAAAAAAGGCGGCATTAGGGCGTTGACGCATATATGCAAGTTTTCATTGAACTAACGAGAACCGGATATAGTTCATATCAGCGAGCTAAAAAAAGTCATCTTCTTGTCACAGAAGAAACAACCAACACAAAGCTAAGGGTATCTGTAGTATCGCTGTCAGGGGTTGTTCAACTGATTTTTATATTGTTTTTGTGAATTTTTGGATCTAATACTTATTAAGGAGACTTGATTATCGCCTTACCTCCATTAAGTTCATGATCCACACCTTTTTATTGCTTGGCGACTGAGCTAAAATCTCTTCATGAAATACTCGTCAATGCATGTTCTAGCATTAACTGAGATGAGATGGATGAACAAGTATTTTCAGTACTAATTATTTCAATTCACGCTAATTGGAAGCGTGAAAACCCTAGAATATTGCCCTTGTGATCCCTGAAGAAACATTTTAGTGGTTCTTTGGAAGTCATGGCGAACAGGAAACACATACGCTACTATAAAGTTCCCATGTCCTTTGTACATTGACTCGAGGTTTTTTAAATCCAGAGTGAATGCAGCATGTAGTGTAGTTAATATCCCCATTCAATCATCCATTCAATCTTTGAATACAATTAAGCTTAATTCTTTCCATTAACTAAGTGGACTCTTAAATATTGCTTTCTATTAGGGGTACGTGAGCGGTTCCCGGTTCGGTCCGGTCCAACCCAAGAACCGAGAACCGGACCGGAAGGGACGGTTCTCAGTTTCTAGGATTGGGGATTGAACCGGACCGACTAGTCTTGGGACCGTGGACCAAACCAGACCGATGGTCTGGTCCAATTTCAATAGGACCAATATTAAATATTATTTATGAATCGGAAATCGATGGTTCCGTTCTTTCCTTTGTAATTTTGATTTGATCCCACAAGGCCATGGAAAAAGTTGGAAAAATATATATAATATATGAAAAAATTGAACAATAAGTTTCAATGGGATCAATATTAAATATTATATATATTTAAAAAAATTAGAAAAATATATATTTATCAGTCCGGTCCGGTCCGATCCGGTTCCCACCCTAGAACTAGGAACCAAACCACCCTTAATTAAACCGATTCTACTTTTAGGAACCGGGAACTGGACCGATATTCTCAAGAACCGGACCAAACTGGTCGGTCCGGTTCGATCCCTGTTTGGGCAGTCCATCTTGCTCACTCCTATCTGTGTGCTGTTTAGCTTGTGAATTACCATGGAAAAGGAATTGACCTTATCAGTGTGATGTATTGCAGCGCCAATTTTATTCTCTAGATAATCAGAGCTAAGGTATACGGGCAGAGCAGCACTTTTCGAATCAACTATCCGAGACTAAAAGAGAACATCTAAAACACTTGCTGAAACATCAAACATCATATTTAAGCTTCATTAAATATCATCAAGTTTTCGGGTTGAAATTCTACCAAGTGGAAATGCAAGGGCTATCAACCTACAATCCAATGCAAAATCAGTTTAAGACCAGCACAGGTATGAACCTTATTATTTCTCTATAAAAACACCCTAGGAACTGTTGGGGAGGAAAGGCCTAGCAACATGGCCATTTTCTGTCAAAGACGTATGAACTTTTCTCAAAATTGATCGTTTCTAAAATACTCTTTTCATATTTTTCCAACTATATCAATGGAAGATGGTGTTATTTCTGTCTGCTTTTGTTACCGTACAATGTGAGGGTTTTAATTATTGCTTTTAATGGCAGTACCAATCTCTTCCTTTTCCCTCGGTTCATTCCCCATTTCTTATGTGTAATATTTTTCTTTTCGAGTCATGAGAGAGGTGGTAGGTAAGTGGTATATATTACGATATGATATCTCTCCTCAAGCACTTTACTATGATCATTTTACAGAAAGACCTATAACAATAGAAAATGAAACTGATCAAATTATGACAATTTGTTTTCCCGATAAGACAAAGATCTTGTCTTATTTCCCTAAGGAAAAAGATGGAACGTAAACTGAAGTGAAGGCAAGCTCTATCTAAAGAGACGAAGACTGCAGCGACATATACCATCTACCTAAATATGATGATTTCACAAGGAATATGCCAGACTAGAAAACAATTTCCAGATCTGCTGTTTCTATCATGCTTGCAAATGCCGACCATGTCCATGCATGAACATAACCGATCATTCAAGAAATAGGTTGTTCACTTATGAAGCTGCTTAATCTTGGTCAAATGCAAATTCGCTTATTATTCTATCATACTGAGGGGAAATTAGCAAACTTAATTAGCTAGCTACTCTCTTTATCCTCGTTAAAACGGGGGCTAAATACAAAACGCAACGATTGTTGTACGTACCTCTGATTCACTATCCAGTCTCAACTTCTTGACCAAGTACTTCATTAAAAGTCGGACTGTCATCCTTCCGTCCCTGAAGGTTATGACAAATGAGAGAAAAAATCTCAGAAAACCTAAAAAATCTATATCGCTATGAAGACAGCCACTGAAAGCACAAAAACCCAAATAGAAGCTTATGTGTATGTATTACTTGACTCTGAGGTAAATCTTGGGTATTTGGGGCAAGAATGGTTCTTTATCTCTGCATTTAAGAAACAAATAGAAGAAAAAACATTAGGAGCATGATAAAAGTGTGATGTAAAGTGGCTTTAGAAAATAATGATGGGGAAAAGAAACGAGCGGGGACTAATGATCTTTGTTCATGAGTTGCCTCTTTTTCACTTACTGATTTTGTGATGCTCGTAACACGAACCAAACTCCAGGGTAAGGTCTCTTCGGAGCGTCGATTACCCTAAAATCCATGCTCGACCCCGATGCTCCATCTACTTGTAGTTGAAGTTGAAAGGGCGGGGGAAGATTCGACCGCGGAGGCATTAGGGAAGAAGATGAGGAACACTGCAGTGATGACGATGAGAAATTGGGCCAATCGAACCCATGAGTGGGAAAAGTCGAACTACGTGTAGGGTGTTGAAAGAGATATGATGAGCTATGATTAGTACTTCTATCACTAGCAAAATTGGTAATTGGCCTAGAAGCTCTAAGATTAGGCACATCAAAGACGGGGGTTAAGGGCGGTGTCGGGTGCCAGGAACATCCGCTTGGTAATAGATTGAGCTCGACCGATACTCCGTGGCTAATTCCTTGACCAGTTGGCTCAATCTGATCACACCTTTTGTCACCGTTGTTCGCTCTAGTATGGCTACATATGCTTAGTTGCAGCCACGCCTCATCCTTCTCTTCTTGATCTCCAACATCCTTTGAGCTTGATGAGGCCTCCTCATTGAGACTGTTAGTTCTTGATTCATCTTCAGCCATCTGACCAAGATCAAGAATAACTGCTAGATCAGACACAACACATGCAGGACCAAGCGGATTATGACGACGTTTGCCAGGAAGCTGATCTCGAGCTAGAACCATGATCGTGCGGCAGAACCCTGAGACCCGACCTGCCCCTCTCGACGGCGGATACCGATAACAATATCTCCCTCAAGCTTGTTCTTTATCTGGGCTCGAGCCATGGATTGAGATAAGTTGCGGGATCTGAGCTCTTATCTGGGGATCCTGGCTTCGACTGACGCATGGTGTTTGAGAATCGTGTGATCAAGAGAGATGGGAGGGATGGATGCTGTGTCCAGAAGGAACTTTGCTGGCTTGTTCATGGTGGGCGAAGTGATTCAATTCACGGAAGGAGGATACAATGAGAATGGATCTCGCAAAAGCAAAATCTCACTTTCCATCAAGTCTCTTTGTTTGGACGGTTGTGGAGAAGAAATTGTTCTGACACAGAGAGAGAGAGAGAGAGAGAGAGAGAGAGAGAGAGAGAGAGAGAGAGAGGCAGCGACATGATATGCGCGTCTTCGTTCTTATATTTTCAAAAGAGGCCCAAACAATTATTCCTTTTTAGGTTTCCCAGAATACGTCACGCAATGGAAGGAGGTTTTTCACATTCCCGAGATTCAAAGAACGGATCAACGAGTTTTGACTATTATTTTGCGACTAAATCGATTCCCTTTTTTAATATAATTTCACTATTATTGTAAGTGCAACTTACGTTTCCGCTTCCAAGGATTTTAAAATTTTTTTTTGGGTCAAAGGATTTTAAAATTATTTTAATCGGGTCATTTCTCACCTATGTATAGATAAATTAAAATCCAATATTATACTCGAAGAAATATACGGAAATTAGTATAGATTGTCTTGATTATTGAGAATGACATTAATTTATTTAAAGTTGCAGCGCAACACCATTTTTAATTCTCTAACCGTGTAAATTATAGCAAAATTATTTTAGAGAATAATATTGCTTTAAAGGAATAGGACCGTAATCTAAACGTATAGCGGTGAATTTCAATATTTACATTTTTGTTAGTACCCATTTGTATCACATTTTATGGGAGAGAGAATTGGACCTAAAGGAAACAATTTTACCCAATGCACATGTAAGGTGCAAATGTGAGTACCCATTTTGGTACGTGCTTAATGTTAGCACCTAATTTTTCAACTTTTCATTTTACGAAGTGTCTGATGTAAATGCCGGAGCTTCTATAGAAAGTGTCAGTATGCACGTTTTTATGTTGTGAATAGCAAGAAATAAAATTTGTGTCCATCTCGATCCAGCATTCAATGTGTTTAATGTAAACGTGAGTAACATTTAATAAATTTACACATATAAACTCATGATTTCATGTTAAAGGAAAATAAATCAACCGTCTCCTTTTTTCTCCCTCCGGCACGTAGTAAGAGAGAGATGCCAACTGAGAGCATCGCAGTAAGAGACAGAGAGAGGGCTCGCGGCGGCGATGGCAGTGCACATGTTATCGAGGGAAAGAGGACGAGAGAATGGACAACAATAAGAATGGCACAAAGGGGGAAAAAAGAGGAGCAATAGATTTCAGCCATTAAATAATGAATATGCCAGTGTCTTCTTTTTTAAAGGATGGTGAATTAGTTTCCTAAATTTTGTCTTCTTGCTTTATATACGGTATTTAGATTTAGATATATTACTAAATCCGTGTAATTTTTGTGCCATCTCAAAAAGATTAATCTATCTCATACAGAGATAGAATTTAAACAGCCATGTTCTAACCTTTTAAGAAGAAGTAATTCTTAATCTCAAATCAAATTTCATTAACCATAAATTCTAGCTCATTACAATATACTACAGTAAAATTGGGAAAAAATGCAATTGACTTAAAGCTCCTATGTGATCATGCCACGTGGTGTAACCACGTAAAAACATTAATTAACTTTCATATTTGCAAATGCGACGACATACCTTCCACTGAAAGCCGTTTTTCGATTTTTAATTTAAGGAGACAAATTCTATGATGACTCAGGATATGGAATATCACATGTAAATGAGGAAATCAACCACTTCGATTCAAACAGAACTATAAAAGTGTAAACCGTGTCAGAATCTAATCAATGACAATGCTTGTAAAGTACAGTCACCACAACATAATCAAGCATCAACAAACTGTGCCAGAATTCAATCGACGACAATGCCTAAAAACGCAAAGATATTACGCCTGAATTTAATCAACGATGCAACACCCAGGATAGAGATGCATGCCGAAATTTAATCAATAACGTGAATCTGGAAGTTAAAAGTGTAACGTATCAAAGTAAAAATAACTAAAAAATAGTAAATTTGTTTAATTTGTGGGAAGGGAGGGTCTCCAAAGAGTATGGTGTGACTATTTAAAGCCTATAATCGACTATTATCAATAGAAGTTATAAAGGTTGGTTACAAATAGAGGTTACAAATGGTTACATCGACGGTTACGTTGTTTTCATTACCTTGACAGTTTATTCGACTCTACTATCTTGGCTGTTGTTTTATTCTACCACGTTGACGGTTACTTTTTTGACAGTCGTATCTAAGATTGTTGACTTTACTTTTTGTCTATTCCTTTAAGCTGTCAATTTATCAAGTTGTCAATTCTTCAAATTGTTGATAATTTTGTTCATAAATGATCAAATTCTGCTCTCATCAACTATTGGTACCGAAAGTACACATACGAGACTAAATTACTAAGCAAAGATAAAGCAAACGACCTTCACTAACTTCCGGTCATCGACATATGATAATTGTTAGTAGAATATGATGATATTACATATTTCTACATGGTTTTACTATCCAGAAAATACGTGACAACAAGTCAAATCAACTATAGATTTTAATAAAATATCATTTACATATCACTATTTTTTTAAATGCAACTAACATATATCTAAATCCTAATTGTCCCTCCTCACAAACTCATTCTAGCGTCTTGCTTAAGGGTTAGGTTGTTCTATTGATTCGATTATTAGTTGGTTTTGAGGTTTTTTGGTGGGTTTAAGAATTTAGGTTTTGGGAATAGGCATTTTTGGAAGAAAATAACATTTTTGTAAATAGGGGACAAGGATAATTGATGTGAGCATGCAAAGTTGTCTTCAAAGGTAAATCTCGGGTATTTATTTGGTATTTTCAAAAGTAAAGATATGTAAGTAGTCATTGGGGTGAAATATGAATATGTTGTTCGATATTTACCCAAAAAAATATATTTATCATAAATCTTATATCTAAAATAAGAAAAGGGGATTTACTTAATCACTGTTGTTTAGAGATTCAAATATGACGCATGCGCATGATACAAGTGTTACCAAGGTTCAAGATATTGCAGCTTTATTTTTCTCATGATTATATATTATAAGAAATCCGCCTTTAAAGAGTTTCTTATATAATTAGTATTCACTACTCTCCTGTTGCAGCATTCTTTGTTCCCATTCGACAAAAAATGAGTTCTTCCTGCCTTGCTTTGGGCACTACATGGTTGAAGGCGTATCCTAAGATGAGATTGGAGAGGAAATTTCTCTGATCTTGTCATCAATACGTCATCAATATCATCATCATTAATCTCCTCCATAACAAAATTACAATTAATTGTTTTATGTCTTGTTGAGAGAGAGAGAGAGAGAGAGAGAGAGAGAGAGAGAGAGAGAGAGAGAGAGAGAGTTGCATGTGCATGAGACATAATGAGTTCCGCAGGCAGGCCATGTGAATGTGGGGATACACTGCAATTAGCAAGTGGGGTTTATTCACCATTTGAGACTTGTGCATTCTCGCCAGTCGAACATGCACTTTCTTCTGTCAAGAAAAAACCCTAGACTTCTCTTTCCCTCGGCTTATTCAATTCTTTCCTGCACCAATGTTTTCTGTCGTTCCAGTCTACTTATCAGACTAGCGAGTTCCTGATAATCATTTCTTTTGTTTTTCTTTACCGGATTGAACGTCAGTTGCTTGAGCTGTTCTGTTCATAGTGGAAAAGAACAAAGAAATCGAGCGGTATCTGATTACGCAGTGAATAGCAGTCACCCGGGATTGCAAATGAAGCAACCACTCAAAAAGCTTTTGTCACCTTTGGCTTTTTGCGCCCGGAGTGGAGGTACCCGATGATTGATAGATCTATGGACGAACTTCACGTGTGACGGAAACCTTCTGCAAATTATCATCACGATGAATCATTAACAATTAAAATTCGAGGCTTTCGACATATTCGCACCACAAAATTTCGTACGCATGCAGATGAAAATAATTATAAAAAAAAAGAAAAGAAACTGGAGCAACTTAGGATGCAAACGACAACTATTCTGTTTTAGAAATCAATTTATGGCTAGAAATAGATTTTTCTATTTCTGTTCCTAGATGAATTTCTAAGCAAAAAAACATATTTGATAATAATACAAAATTTCCGTTTCTGAAACACAATTGTTTCATAAAAATACAAAATTTCTCCCTCTCGAGTGACCAGCAAGTGCACAGTGAGCGGATGGTGGCAGCGGACAGCAAGCGGTGGATGGTAGGGGGAGGCGGCGAATGGCAATGCGGCCAGTGTGAAGGACGGCGGCTGGCGTCGAGCAATGGTGAGAGGCAAGCGACGGCCGGCAGCAGGAGGGGGAGGTGATGGTTGGAGGAAGGCAGACGATGGCAACGAACAGCGGGCGACGGACGGTGGGGGGAGGCGGCGGTGGATGGCAGCTGGCGTCGGGCTGCAGCAGGAGACAAGTGACGACCAATGGTGGGAGTGGGGTGGCGGTGGGAGGAGGGTAGTAGGAGGCCAATGGTTGATGGTAGGAGACATTGGCCGGCGGATGGTGGCCCACAGTAGGCGACGATGGGCGGTGGCGGGAGGCCAGCGGCCGATGGCTGGAGACGGTGGTTGGTGGACGGTGGCCCACAGCGGGCAGCGACAGGTGGTGGAGGGATGAGGGTGGCGGGAGGAGAGCAACCGGCAAATGGTGGCTGGAGACGGCAAGTCGTCGGCGATGGGCAGTAGGTGGGCGACCGACTAGTAGCGAGGGCGAAGAATGAAAAGAATTTCTCATTTTTATTCTAGAAATAGAAATGCAAAAAATTTTTATTTCTCATTTATGTTTTAAACCTATTTCTAAAATCAAAATTTGTTCTAGAAATTGAAAAATGAAATTACGTTACTGAACGGATTTCTGTTCCAAACTTGTTTCTAAAACAGAAAAATAAAAATATAATGGTTATCATTTGAAGCCTTACCGGTAGTATCAAAAGCTGCTAAAATGGTCTCCTGGCAAGAATGGAAAACCATAGGTCTAATGTCAAAGTCATTGAAGATGACCTAAGCTATGTTTATCCAATTGATTGGTGAGTTGCCTTACGCGTTTCTGTATGAGCCATTCCCGAGCATAGACTTGGCAATTGGTGCTAGTGATTGCTCCCCTTGGTAGAAATTAGACAGCATCAAGAATCACCTCTCCTGCGAGCTTTGGCATTTTCTAGGGTCTTCATCTTTGATTACATGCGAAAGCGAGTCATTGAGGGCATTCGAATGATGCCTCTACATAGGCCACTATTAGCATGCGCACGTATTTCGTTACTTCATATAAGGGAACATGTTCTTTTTGGCCCAAGAATGGTGGAATGCGACGAAACGTACGCAGCACTGTTAATTTGTTGCCCGTTAGCTTAGGTTAAAGGAAAAAGTGAATAGGCACTAGGGCACAACGATGCTCTTTAGATGTGGATAAACTTGAACTTCCCTTCAAGATTCATGGACTGGATAAGACATGAACAGAAATTCGATCAAGTGGTTAAATTTGAAATTAATCGTTTGCACTTGACAGTACGACAGATACCGTATTTAAATTTATGACTTCCATTACTAATCTGATATAGTAACTTCCACTACTAATTGATTGAGGAGAACCTCAACGTTTTTGGCTTGATAGAGTCTAATTAGGCGTCGAACATGACAAATCCGCTTAGATGTCTACTCAATCTGTGGCCCCACTTAATACAAAACCTTCACTAATCAACACTTTAATATATACCTAGCACGATCACCTATATATGCGGCTTGGACAAAGGAAAAAAGGACTTGCCCATATCCCTATCTCTTACCCGACACCATCCATTGGCAAAGCTCATCAGCTAGAACAGGCACGCTTCCTGCATAGGAATCGAAAAACCCTTCTCTTGCACGTCCCCAGAAAAAACCCTAAAAAATTTATTCCTCAATATTCTTCAACTCCTTTCCTCATTCTTCACTGTTTCCCACTCGCCATGATTATTACCAAAACCTCATCATTTCCAATCTCCTTCCATGTTTGTTTTTTCAACTGTTGTTCCATGTTTTGCGATGTCCTCCTCTGCTTCTTTTTCCCTTTTTTATTCTTTGGGGAAGGGCAGGCGGGGCTATCATCGATTATCATCAGGATTTTGCTCTTTTACAAGACCCACCGCCCACTTTCTTTCCTTTTTGATATCATTGTTGACATTTACGTGTTAATTATTCCTTTTATCATCAACCGGCGGTACTATTGCCATCAGTCCAATGTTGACTTTTGCAAAATTTTACCTTTTTGCATTAGGGTGTTTGCGGGGCTGTAAGGTGCGTGAGATGCCTCAATCATACACTAAATTTGTTGTTAGTGCACGTGGTTATGGATGTAATTACAATTCTGAAATAACTTAAGAACAGACACGATTATTATAAGGAAATATGAATATAATTCTCTCATAGGATGCAATGCTGCGTTGGGGACATGACGAACCGCCTTCAATTAATTTCTTGCTTTTGTAATTTTTCAAGCGCAAAAAAAAAGAATTTTCCGTTTTTTCTTAAATAAATAACCTACGCCTTCGTAATCCCGACCGGCCACCGGGATTGAGGCATGAAATTCCTTGCTTTTGTTTTTCATTTTATTTAACTTATTTTGCATGGGACGTGCTGAGGAAATGCTTATTTTGTGGGTTGAGACCTAGCAAAAGAAAACAATAAAGGAAAAATAAACTGGTTGGGGGACACATCCTGCCGCCGCACGTGTGAAAAATTCTTGCATGCACCAGCAACATGTGAGCCCGCCTCATCTCGGTCACATGAAGCCCGCACGATGCAATGGTTGAGATGAAGTGAGCTCATTTGTGCGGATGCGTGCAAGACTTGCTCTGCAGGTGCGCAGGGCCGAACCTTGTGGAAGCTCTACTTTTCCGGGGGCCGACTCTGCCTTTTTCCACACGTATCTTTCATTTTCTTAATGGCCATCATCATGCATCGTCGTTTATATTTTAATTGCATACCCAAATCACTGTCGCATTACTTCATGTGTCCTTTGAATGAAATTCTTACCGTAATACTGCAATTAGAGCTTTGATTATGGAACACTTGTTTCCTAGAAAAGAATTTTTCCTTTCTTATCATCAGCAGTACACTGTGCATGTCAACTTGTCTGTCCGAAATCTCATACGAAGCCCAGCTACCGAGCCCCGAAGTCAAATTGATGATAATGAGACTCGAAAGAACTCTGAACGCTTGGAGAGGATCGAGTGTCAACGTGCCCTCCTTTTAAAGTGAAGTTGTGACGATATATATTCAGACAATCGTCAATGTTGATTAGTTCTGCCGAGAAGATCAAGTCGCGAGCCCTGTTCTTGGTATCTTGTCGTCCTTTCGAAGTAAAGTCCAAATGAAGCAATTTCCAACTATTTTAGAAAACGTCAACGACTTTCCTTAGATGAGAACTGCAGACTATATTAAATCTTGTTGCTGCTATCGTGACTCGTAAGAAGATCCCTAGTTCTCAGCTTGAACATGACACCGTTGGCGGGAGGAACACATTCTATGTGGCAAGTGGTGTTACTTGGTTCAGATTGCGAGCTTGAACCATATCTCATACCTTAATTGGTGATGAACTGGAACACGCAGACTATGTTACACCAGCAGAGATTCTTCTATCGTCATGTCAAGTATATCTTTGCATCTTCATCAGATTCTGGTCTCAGGATATGACAGGGTAGTGTCTCTCCAGGGCAACAAACCCTAACACGAACGGAATGGAAACCCTGGCACATTCCTGTTGAAAAGGTCACCTTCCTGACTGCAAGGAAAGTGGTTGGTCCAGACATGCACACACAAGGAAAGACGTATAGTAAGAACAATTTTTACAGAGTATTTTGTCTCCCAAGTTTCCCTTCTGGGCCTGTGCAATTAAGTTAGAAGGAAAATTGCCAGAAAAGTCCTAAATCTTTTTTTGATGCCAATTCAGTCATAAATATTTTTGTCTTTGTGCCAATTCAGTCCTAGTCAATTTTGGCCGAATTTTGCTGACGTGAACGCCGGCCGGCCGATCACCGGCGTTGACGTAGACAACTTTTTAATAATATTTTAATATTTTATTTATTTATTTTCTTTTTTATTCCCTCCCCCCTCCTTCCTTCGTCCAGCCAGTTGCCGGCCACTGGCGAGGTCGTGCGTCACCCAGCCGCCGGCGAGGTCGAACTCACCAGATCAAGTGAGGTCGGGCCTCGCCGACGGCCGGGCGAGGCTCAACCTTGCCGGTTGCTAGGCAAGGCACAACCTCGCTAGATCTGACAAGGTCCAGCCTTGCCCAACCATGGCGAGGCTCGCTTTCGCCAACGCTGGTGAGGGCGAGCCTCACCGGCCTTTGGCTGGTCTATGGATCGGCAACCGGCTAGAGGAAGGAGCGAGGGAAGAAAAGAATAAATAAATTAAAAAAATATTAAAATATTATTAAAAGTTGTGCACGTCAGCGCCGGTGATCGGCCGGCGTCCATGTCAGCAAAATCTAACCAAAATTGACAGGAATGACTGAATTGACATAAAAACAAAAAGTTTTAGAATTGAATTGGCATCAATGCAAAAGGTTTAAGACTTTTTTGGTACTTTTCCCGTAAGTTAGAAGCTGTACAAAGCCCTACAACAGCATATTGAAGTGAGAATTGCGAATTCGAATACATGTTAGGACATTCTTGCACATTCTCAAGCACCGGTGGCAGTGAGGCTGCTTGACCCACTTTCACGACGTCAGTAGAAGGACAAGACAGACATTTCCAAATACACGCTTATTAATCTTCTATAAGCTGTTGCTCCATATATGGACTGATGAAGCTAAAATTTCCTCTCAGAGAGACAAAAATTGGTGTGGTCAACTGCATTGGGAATGTTGGGATGACCATGGAGGCACAAATTTAGTTGGTTATCCACTGTCATGAGGCATAATCTTACCAATAGAAAAAACTTGAAAGATGAACTGTAGCTTTCTCAGAACTGAAAAGGTAATCCAAATGATCTAAGCAACTGATAGGGGCTAATATTTCTCCTTTTACTCCCCAAGGATTTATTCGCTCCTCTTTTTTCCAGAGAATTTGACAATTACAAACATGAAAACCACAAGAAACAATAAAAATTGTCTTGAGTTGAACATATCCAATGGGTAATCCAAGTAAATGCAGACCCCTGAAGATCATACATTCTGCAGACCATCAATCCCAAGGAAATTGAAAATTTAATAGATTTCACCAAGCAGTACCAAAATTTTCTGAACTAGTAAGACATCGGTGAACCTACTGCTCAATCGTTTTCAGCCTCCACTTCCCATCCTTTTTATCTTATCTCATATACGTCAAAATCAAACCTAAAACAGACTTGAAGTATCCATTATCAGAAGATAATTCTTAGCTTTCACTTAAGGCCACGATACCAAGCGGATAAGAAAAGCAAACCAAACATCTTAGTCACATGGTCGAGGAAAATCCGACCATAATGGGCAAGAAAATCAATTTTCTTTCTCATCATCTACTGCAGCTACCATTGACTTCAGATATGATAAATTTACCAACACAGACTATATGGGAAAAGTGCCAAAAAAGTCCTAAACTTTTTGCATTTGTGCCAATTTAGTCCTAAACCTTTTTTTGGTATCAATTCAGTCCTAAACCTTTTGCATTGGTGTCAATTTAGTCCAAAACCTTTTTTTTGTGTCAATTCAATCCTAAACCTTTTAAATTGGTGTCAATTCAGTCCTAAACCTTTTGTTTTTGTGCCAATTTAGTCCTTCCGGCCAATTTTAACCGGAATTTGCCGACGTTGATGCCTGCCGGCCAGCAGCCGGTCACCAGCGCCGACCTGGCGCTGACGTGGACAACTTAAATAATATTTTAATATTTTTTGAATTTTTCTTTTTTTTCTTTTTTTTTCCACTTTTTTTTTGTCTCTCCCCCTTCCTCTGGCCGGTCGCCGATCCGGCAACCAGCAAGCTCGCCCTTGCCAGCCACTGGCGAGGGTGAGCCTCGCCTTGGTCGGGCAAGGCCCGACCTTGCCGGATCCGGCAGTGAGGATCCGGCGAGATCGGGCCTCGTCAGGCGAGGCCACCCTCGCCGGTGGCTGGTGAGGGCGAGCTTGCCCTCACCAGTGGCCGACGAGGTCGAGCTCGCTGGCCTCTGGCCTCTGGCCGGTCACCGGACTGGCGACCAGCCAGAGAAAGGGGGAGAGACAAAAAAAAAGTGGAAAAAAAAGGAAAAAAAAGAAAAATTCAAAAAATATTAAAATATTATTTAAGTTGTCCACGTCAGCGCTGATGATCGGCCGCCGGCCAGCAGGCGTCCACGTCAGCAAATTCCGGTTAAAATTGGCCGGAAGAACTAAATTGACACAAAAACAAAAGGTTTAGGACTGAATTGGCACTAATTTAAAAGATTTAAGACTGAATTGGCACCAAAAAAAGGTTTAGGACTAGGATTGAATTGGCACCAAAAAAAGGTTTAGGACTAAATTGGCACTAATGCAAAAGGTTTAGGACTTTTTTGGCACTTTTCCCCAGACTATATAATATGATTACTCAATTACAATGTCAATCCAATTTCCATAATTATGCTTTCAGAGTACTTGATTTATGAAAATTGCCGGATCTCTCATAATTTGCAGAGGTATTTAATATGCGGCCCATGAGAGGGAATACAGAGCTCTGCCTGTTTTAGTCAAAAGTGGCACCCAATATTGCCACACACTGAAAGAATTGGTTATCTTCAGCTACACACTGAAGGAATTGGTTATCTTCAGCTATTTAGTATACTGTTTTTGGTAATGCATACTTCAAATACAAGATATATTCACAAAATTTAGCAAAGTTATCAGGGCAATCTATTTGTTTCCCTCAAAGTGTCCTTTTCTAACCACTATAAGCCATTCGCAGCAATCTACATGATATGTCCAAATTAAAAAGCCAAATGCTCAACTTGGAACATGAGAAAGATGAACTGCCCCATCTAACTTAGGTAATTAGTTAACAATCACAACAAATGTTTCAAATGGATCATGATTTCCACAGCTCGTGTCACCTTCAATAGAAAAGAGTAACAAGTAATATCAGCCAAATACATAGCAGAACAGATTTCCCACCGGTGATTCCCAAATTTCGATTATTTTGCAATTTGGGTCACTGAACTTTGATTGCAACAACCCAAAGCACAAAACTCTTAACTTTTTGTAGTTGAACTGATGCACTTTGACCATGGTAACTGTGGCATCCTCTGTGCCTTGATGGAGATGACACGGTGTATCAGCCACCACATCAGCCCTAACTTAAGGAAGAAAATAAATATGGAAATATTAAGAAAGAGAGAAGAAGAAACAGAGGGTCGCAGTTTGTTTTTCTCTTTTTTAAAATTTTCATGCTGTCTACATGGCACCACGTCAACGATATGCGTCAGCTGTCAGCCAACGCAGTAAAATTGCCACATAACAGGCCACGTCAGTTTTTTGCTGGACATTTGGTTGGAAAATGGACAGAGTGCATCGATTGCAAAGAAATTCAGTGATCCAGTTGCAAGATTCATCAAAGTTTAAAGACCACCTGTGAAAATTATCCTAGAAACAATGCCACAACTCACCCAACTGACGTCAAAAGATGCATGACTTTCATAACCAAGATGAGGACAGTACAGAAATATGCAAAAGAGTAGAACTTATATACGACAAATAACGTCCCCTAGCTACTTCCATCCCAAATGGTGGTGTTTACAAAGTGTTGAAGATAAGAATTATGACTCATGAATGCATCACAATACCGACAGTTGTGAGTGCTAAAAGGTGTATTATGCTGGAAAAGACGTTACACGGGAATCAAAAGAAGTTGACAACCACAAAAGGCGTTCTACAGCCTACAAAGAAAAGGATCAGCACTCTGGATTTTCTGTCCAACAATTCACAATCTCTTGTCACAATCTATCATGACCTAACTTGAATATGAAAAATCAAATACTTGACTAGCTTTTGGAACAAACATTCTAAAAGTAAAGAATTGCTATCGCCCCCTTCATCATTAAGTAGTATTGACTTAGCACTACTCTACAACCTAATATTTCAAGAGGCATAATCACCTTATGCCATGGACTTTAACCCATCCATTCACTTTCAGGATCATATCAAATGCAGGAATAACACGCACATAAATTTAAAGTTGCATCTGCAACTTGTATTTTGTTTAGGCACTAAATAAATTTAGTGGCCAAAGAAATAGTATTATGAATCATTAAAAAGTAGAAATCTTCCACATAAATCAACCATCAATCAGGTTGCTTACACAGCAAACTACTACGAAAGCACATCCTCAGAAATTTCGAAATCATAAAACTGAAGAAACACAGAAAATAATTGAAAAAAAATGCAATAATGATTGCTACCTTATGGCACAATATATCTGACTTTGCTTTTTCCGTTTCCACCTTCTCCATCCACAATCAATTAAGCAAATTAGATAACAAAGATGATCTGTGGGCTTTTCATATGCATATAGCTTCCAAAGAAACTCATCTCTCCAGGATTGCCCTGCAATCTTGCATGGATTAATCCACCTTAAGTATGGGCCTTGATTTGTGAGTTGGATTTTGGGTAGGTTTTGGGGTTTGGAGTTTCATGTGTAGGTAACATTTATTCCTCTCACAATGATTGAACAATTGAACAAATCTTAATGAGACAGTACTTATCTCAATTCGCAGAAAATTTCCCACATGATGTATGCATGATCAGTTTATAAATTATGGAAAAAGTTCCCGGTCTATGCTTTCCCTAGATATCATAGCTTTGCTTGTTTTTGATAAACACTGTCTCAATGCCTGTAATTTACCTTCTCTCGAAAAAAGAAAGAGCAAGAATTGTACAAATCCATGTGGAGAAAGATAGTTGAGCACGTCAAGAATATTGGATCCTATAAAGATCATCCATCATCAATACAGTAAAGTTACGCAGGTACGTGATCAGTAGTTGCTCATGTATTGAACCGCTTCACCGCACAGCACGGCAAGACTGATATCAACACACTGAAGGTCTCCAACATAGCGACGATTGAAACAGGAAGGTATTGGAAGGAACAAAAATCTTGAATTAGCAAACAGAATGGTGACATTACTGACTCCCCTTACGTGTTCCAGACAATGCTCAGTGTTTGAAGTAATCACAGATATCTCCATCTAAGCAAAAATCCCGAAGTATATGGTACCGCTATCAGAAATCCCATTTCCTTCAAGCAAAGAAAAAGATTCGTGCTACAAGTAATTTAGGAGAAAACAAATTTACTAGCTTTTCTCAGCTGTACGTCACCGGGAACAAAGTGACACATCAAGAAATTGTTTTCAGGAAACTCTAACACAAAAACCACCGTGTGTAGTCAACTGTGGCCAACCTGAGCTATCATAAAAGTCTTTTTACATGCACCCATCAATGCAACATCAACAACAGAAAAAGGAATTCGCGATCACGCAACTATTCCCGTTCGGTGGAAGAGGTCTCATCTCAATGCGTTTCCAACTGCATTTCACTCTCTGTTTCGCTAACCCCATTAATAGCATCCTGTTTCAGCTAGAGAGGCCAGGCCACCACCTCAGTATTAGATTCACTTCCACCCAGTCAAACGCCAAGACTAGGCATCATCATCCATTGGCTACAGACAATTCAAAATACCAACAAACACCCATCGCAAGCATGGATGCACCGGTTTCAAACATGACCGACGCAAAAGAACCAACTAAAGTATTTCTTTTCGCGAATTACATCAAACAGCTCAGCTGCATCAGATAGATTCGACTAGTCTTTTCATGAAAACAAGTTCGACGAACGGAACTAAAACGAGGAACCTGATCTTTCGCTGGTTGCTGAGACCGCAGTGATTGCCGACCTCAGGCGGCCGAATGCGCGAGAATCAACTGCTCCGATGAGCAGCTCGGTCGGAGCGCCTCCATGCTCGTTCCATTTGATCGTTGCTTGGGGACAAATGCCTTTCCGTTCTTTATTGTGAAACAAGGTTTTTCTTGTAAATTTCCTAGAAGAAAAATATTTGGGAAAAAAAAAAGGAAAACATAGTTTAAGTTTTCAAGGGCAAAAAAAAATAAAGTTGAGAGAACCCACATGAGATTTCGCATGGGTTATCTCTGTTAAAATAAAAACACCAAAATGTAAAATTCAATAAAACTCTGTCAAACAACTCAAAAAATAAAAGTCGAAATCAAGAAAGTGGGACTTTATGTCACTAATCTGGTCTTCTCTATGGTAAGAAACATGTGATTAATTGAAGAGAGAAGAACAAGCGGGCCGAAGCTGCTATTTAACGAGAGAAATGATTAAGTGACTGTCTTTGATAAATTGTGAGTTTAATCGTCTATTTTGGGCCCAAAAAAATAATAAATAAGTAGAAATTATTGTGAGGTATACTATTTCAAGAATTTATGGCTCACGATATATTGTTACTCTCACAATGACCCAAAGACCGTAATGCTAGCAAATTCCAAGTCCGCGTCTATTTCAACATGTAAATGGAGTTACTCTTTCACAAACCGCGATTCATCTCTAACAGCTCGGACTTGCGCAATATCACGGTCCCTGACTTCGGCACTAGGCAACCGGTCGTCTGCCAGGTCATAGGCCGAACGAGGGCAACGGGCCCTCGAACCCGAACCGAACCAAATGGGACCTCAGTGTTTTCGTCGCATACTGTCTTTCCTCCTCTAAGGATGGTCGAGAGAATTTTAGAGGGAGCATACTATGCAGAGAGCATCAATGGATTGCGAGAAAACCGTGCAGGAATCTAGCCATAAATCGTTCGCATGTAAGTGGCACACGAAAAAAAAAACGCAGCTCCAATCAGAACAAGTTGCTGTTCCTAAAAGTTTGTCAAAGCACAGAGGGAGTCGACCCGGTCACGAGGAGGACCAGATGGTCGCACCGGTAGTGTGAAAAGGACCCGCCCCCACCACTCCCCACCATTTCTTCGACACCCCCTTCTCCTTCTTCGCCTCATCTTCAAGATCGAAACCAACCTCGTGGAATCCGTGATGAGCTCTAGTGTTTACACCTGCCTATAGGTATATATAGAACACATACCTATGGGCTCCTCCCCCCCTTCACGTAAGCCGTGTAAATCCCTCCGGCTCTGAACATTCTCATATACTCCACGCCACTATCACCACCACCACCACCCGAAGGTCTCTCTGGATATTCCCCGGGGCTGCGACGAGATCATGCCACGGGCAGCGATGGTCGAGCTCGATTTCTTCGCTTTGGAGAAGCAGACGATGGCCTCCGGCCCTCCTGAGCACCAGTGGACTAGCTCTCCCGGCATGGTCGCCGGAGCTCGAAGCGGATATGTTCATGACCGCATCAGGAGTGGTAAAATCTCCATCCTTGTTCTCACGTGGAACCCAAGTTCTATTCATCATAGTCCTGTAGCTAGTTAATATGCATCGGTTGTGCTTCCCTTTTTTGCTGGCGAAGATCGCTGATCTCTACTGAATTTAACATTGATAGGCATCCGAAGCGCCGCCAACCCCACGATCCCGAGTGTTGAAAATGGCGTTCAGTTCGCTCCCTGCGATCCCTTCTTTGTTTCTCCGCCGGCGTCGTCTTTCAAAAGAGATCGTCCAAATGGGTTTCCTGCCCCAACACCAGCGCACAGTCCTCTTCTCAGGTTCGGCAAATCGCATCAACATATACGGACTAGTCGATCCAAAGAGTCCTTTGTATCGATCACCCTTGTAACTTTTTGTTTTTGTTTGGCTAGAACATCACCCGTGAAACTTGCGTATCTATATTCTATTGCTTGTACGGTTTAAAGTTCTGCTGATATACGTATATTTCTTGTATTAAGCTTCTTATTTGTGCAGGCCTACCTCAGACAAAAATGGCAGGATTGCTCCGATGACAATATTCTACAATGGAAAGATGACCGTCGTCGACGTCCCTCGCATTATGGTACGTTGCCTGCTTTTTCCCCTTAGCAATCCTATTTTCATGGCGATAATCAAATAGAGGCGACTTCCACGTTAGATCTTTCCGGTTTAGGACACAAGAAAATCATTCCTCGTTAATCCGACAGCTTCAGAATATATTATCCAGCCAAAATTGGAAACACATGGATTAAGAAAGGAAAAGATTAATCCTGATCGTGTTTCGTTGTCGCTTGAATATGTACAGGCCGAGAACATACTGAAGCTTGCCATGGAAGAATGCTCCAAGAGCCCTGAATCAGAGAAACCAGAGACTGCAATGCCTGCTCCATCACACCAGCATCAGTGGTTTGAATCTCTTAATAAATGTTAGTGCCATTCATCTAATTTTCTTTCATATCTGGTTTCTTTAGACGGTTCATGTAAAGTTTTCCTTGCACCGACGGGTTATGCACTAATTTTCCTTATTCATTTCCCCTTGTTGAACAAGAAAATACTTTGCGATCGTGCAGATCTGCCAATGGCCAGGAGAAAATCCCTGCAGAGATTTCTGGAGAAGCGTAAAGAGCGGTAAAATATCAAACTACTTTTACCACGCTACATCCCTTGAAACTCTCTGATCAAACTTCATTTAATCCCTGTGCGATCCCATGTCATAATTGAAACGAAATGTCAAGTTTGACGCATATAACAATGCCACACTTTTCAATAAAGATACCTAAAAGCTTCTCCACTGCTTTTGTCGCGCCTACTCGCACTAGGACTAATACACGCACATGATCACAGTGCACATCCGTGAACACATCCCTCCCATATTCACACGTTCCATGCAGGACCCCTTTCGATCGTAGCCATCGAAGAACGATGGAGCCCTTAATTTTTTTCGAAAAGATTATGCCTCTAACGCTACGTTCCTGATCGACCCGTCAAACAGGTTGACTTCGGCTTCGCCGTACCATGACCCGGCGCACCTACCACCACGCGTTTCCGGGTTCAAAAATTGAAGAAGATGACCACCACGCGTAGGCTGGCTCGAGGCAATTTCCACACGACTATCTCATGTTAGTTTAGTGAGAATGGGGAAAAAGAAGAAGACGAAAAAGGCCCGGTCAAGGAAGGATTGTCACCATTATTTAATTGCTGTACTATGTCTATGTTAGCAGATAGTGCGCAAACGTGCTAGCTTAATGGGATGTTTGTTCAAGGTGCGGTTTTTTAAGGCGCTGTCGTCTTGGACCGACACCAACGTCCGCTGTCTCCTTTGGAATTTTTTTTTGGGTCGTCATGGTCCGACGTGCCAACTAATTTAGCAAACAATTTTTCATTTTTATTGCGAAGTTCACACATTGCACGCGAGTGTGAACTCGACTTGCATGACTATATATATTCAAGTACCATTTGTTCAAGTGTTTCTTTTTGTCTTAACTATTCCTCCAACCAATTTTTGATCTTGATAGCCTTGTTACTGTACACTTGTCAACGAATCTTTATATTTATGTACATATGTGTGTGTTGTGGGTCATGATGGTGAATTGCACATACTTTCTAAAGGGAAAAGTACCGAAAAAGACTTAAACCCATTACACTTGTACCAATTAAATCCTAAACTTTCAATTGTACCAATTTAGTCATAAATCTTTTTCCGCAATTTGCCAATTGAGTTCTTTCGGCCATGATTGAGGGCGCAAAGGCCCTCGCCCAGATCTGGTGCGGGCTTGGGCGAGGGGCACGACCCTCACCAGCGGCTGGCAACCCAATTGAAAGGAAAAAAGAAAAATGAAAAAATAATAATAAAAGAAAAGAACAAAAAATTCAAAATTTGTTAAAATATTATTAAAAAATATTCACATCAGTGTCGGTCGTGTAACGTAAGATGATCAACGTTCATGTCGGCGATTTTCGGCTAAAATTGACAGAGTTAACTTAATTGGTAAAATGTAAAAATGTGTAAAAGTAAATAAATATAATTTAAAAGCTTATGACTAAATTGACATAATTATAATTGATTTAGGACTTTTTTTTTGTATTTTTCCCCACTTCGTTAGCCTTTTACTCAAATCGAGGAAGCATTATATGTAAACTAGAGATGTCGTGCAGAAGTTGGTTTCCTATGACAATAGAAAATCACCTTTGCTTTTGAATTTAAAAAGAAAAGGAAAAGTTGTCTTGAGAAAGCGGGGGGAAAGGCTGGATTTTCCGTGCAAAATTGGAGATGAACCTCCAGGGATTTTTTTTTATCAAAAAAACATTTTATTCGTTTCCATATATATACAATAGAGATACGCAGTCTAACTATAAATCAAAACAACAAAACAAGTTCCAGTAAGAAGATGAATCATCTTAACGAGTTTATTGGTCATACGCTCAAGGAGCAGATCTGGGACTTTTTCAGATCAAATCGACGGCTGATCACCGAACTCATCTTTGGTAATAAACACACATTAGGATCTTCATCTGTTGCTAAGGTTTTGCCTTTCAATCGCCGAGGAAATTGATCCGGTCAAGATCTTCTAATTGTATCCCGCCTCAATATGTGTATAAGCAATGATGTATAAGCTGAACTTTAAGGTGAGTCATGACTCCACGCATGTAAACTCGAAATATGATGACATGGGACGGATTTTTCAACCCTAGATTCACACAATCAAACTTTTGAATGTTTGTCGACCTTCCGACTTAGTTAGGCAAGAACACCAACTCTTGTGACTGCACGAAGCGTGAGGACCTTGTCTTCTGCATAAAAAGTCTCGCTCATACAGATCCATACCGAAGCGACGTGCCGCTGTAGTTCATAAAGCAAGTGACTAGTTTCATTGTTAGCGTTGCATGAGAAGCAATGCGATTCAATCTAAGGAAAAAGATTGGGTAAATGGGGCCCCGTTGGGTGCATGTTATGGGAATATTGCATGTTTATGGTTCCTACAAGTCACATTGTTCTTCTTATTGTGAAAAATTCAAGACCCCGAGTACAAGTCCGATACCTCAAGCGGTCGCCGTCACTAAGGTGGCGGGAGGCATGGTGGCAAAGGGGCTAAGGGCAATGGTTCAGTTTGGGTTAGGTTGAGTTGAGTTAGGGCTTGGATTTGGTAGGAAAATTATCCGGTTGGACACGTGTTAGAATACGATGAAAGGGGGAACATATTTGGTAGGAAAATTATCCAGTTGGACACGTGTCAAAATACGATGAAAGGGGGAGCATATGGTTTCATAATAGGTGACCGCTGATATGCATTCGAGCGCAATTAGAGGACAACTTAGTCCTTATATTTCCAGATGACGCGATAGAACTAGACCCGTCAAAATGGGTCATAAACCTATTTTTTAACCTATATATGATGTTTGACCCAAAAAAAAATCTATATATGATAAGCTGATTTGTTACATGCGTTAGCTATATTCAATCAATAGGTTATAAATAGGTTTAAACATAATATAAGTGTTAAATAAGTCATAAATGGATCGTAAATAGGTCACAAATAGTTTACAACTTACTTAAACCTAACCCACCTTTATGACTCTTTGTTCATTTCTCTCGCCCTCATTCGATCTTACCCTCACTCATTTCGAATTTTCACCTCAGTTTGGATATAGGTTTTCTTAGGTTAAATATAAAAGTATTTTAACAAAATAAGTCAAGTTGGGTACGGGTCATTAGATTTATATTGCATGAAAATTAATCAAAACGGGTTAAATGAATTTATTTGGATTGGACCTGTAACAACCCGGTCCGACGAGGGCGGGGAGTGGTCGCCGGGGCCAGAGGGCCTGGACAAGGAGCGGCTCCTGGCAGGCTTCTAGGATGGCAAGGGGGGCATGTCTCTGTCCCACATCGCTTAGGGGGGAGTCCTGGAATTGCTTATAAGGCTTGGCCCCTAATTCTTGTGTAACGCGTTTTAAAACCGTGAGAACTTAGTGTCTAAAGCGGACAATATTACACAAGGAGTGGCGCAGCGGAAGCGTGGTGGGGCCGAGGTCCTTACAGGACCATTTTCGATCTGACTCATCCATTTGATGAGTCTAGATTGACTGGAGCACTTTGTTTGGAGAGAGGCAACTTCGAAGTACTTGCAAAAACATGGGCAAATTTTTCAAAAGACCTAAACTACGAGGAGGGCGCGTGCATGCAACTCCAAATCTGTTCAAGCACGGAACGCAACGTGATGCAGAATCTTTGTTTTTCTTTATTCGTTTCGAGGTTTACCGAGAAAGTCGAACGTGTCGGCAAATGGAGAACAGTCTTCGGTAGGACGTGGTTTTGGGGATTGGTTTTAGGTTGGGGGAAGTAAGTGGGAAAACCAATAATTCAAGCAGGCTCCGGCGTCGCTTTGCTGTCAAAGTCAACACACAGGAACGGCAGATTCCAAGTCGTCCCGCGTCGCACCGAAGCGTACACACAACAGCAGCAGCAGCAGCAGCAGCCGCGAGAAACGTGAACGGCAACGGACGAAACTCGAGAAGCACGTGATTGAATTTTCTTCTTCTTCGTTTCTGCTCTCTCTGTGTTCTTTTCTTCCCCTGGTGGGATCCTCCATCACTGTAGTCAGAGTCGGACATTATTTATTCTTCTGGATTCGGATCATTGACGCGACAGCGATTGTCTACTGCAAGTGGAACTCACCTTGTCCCGATTTCACGCGATGGGTTTTGCCCCGAAAGCGCGAAGGAAGCTTCCGACGCAGGTATGACCATCTCGAGTCGACTGGTCTTTCATTATAGATTAGGGAGGAGGTTCTTCAATTCAAAGATTTGAACCGACATTTCCAAAGATATCGGTTTGTATATCTGTATCCCACGTTGCGGGTACGTCCAGGTCAAAATGAATGAACCGGCGTGTTTGAATGTTAGGTGCGCTTAAAAGATGCAATTTATGTGACAGCTATTTCGCTTTTTGCCCTGATCTTTAACTTCATTTCTTTTATCATTCGGGCTATGTATGTGGAGATCGGTTATTTGTAAATCCACTAAACACTTTACAGGCTGCATGAACCGGGTAAGCATGAGCCTGTGTTTTGTGTAGGCGGCATCGGTCCATAGCAGCTTGCATGTGATTGGTGAAAAAATTATCTAAAAAGTGATAAATCTATTGCACTTTTGTCAATTCAGTCATAAAAATTTTAATTATACCAATTAAGTCATTAATATTTTCACGTGTTGTCAATTGAGTCCATCCGGCTATCCTATGTGGCACAACCGATACTGACGTGGACAATTTTTAATGAAATTTTAATATTTATCTTTTTCTTTTCTTTCTTTTTCTTTTTCATTCTTTACTTTTTTTTTATTATTAAGAGCCGCCACTAATGTGGACAATAGGTGTATGTCTTTTTGAACAATTTTCCCCGTGATTGGTTGGATTTGAAAGAATGACTCAAGTTCCCGAGTTGAAAATCCTCTAACATCCTGTAACTGTTTAGCTTCATTTCCAACCATGGGATCAAATAGGGTTTTACACTAATTAGTTAAGCAAGTTTTAAGCCAAATCAAACCCACGAAGTTAAACCTATAAAGCAAATCAAACTATCTCAAGCCTTTTTTTCTAAGCAATAAAGGGTTGATTTGTGAATTGTGAATTCAGTTTTCAATTGCCCATATAGGAGGTGATGACGCTATTAATCTTGAGAAGATGCATATTCTTTAATATAGTTTAGACGATGTTTTTTGAAGGTGAAATGTTTACATGATACATGCATAGCTAAACTTCTTGGCGTGCAAACAAAAACAACATGAGTTCGCTTATGCCAATATATGCTTCTTGGTCGTTTCGTTGCCCTTCTAGATGAAATGTACATTGTTGACAATATATTAACCCGAATTGTATGAAATTCGCCGTACTCATCAGTCCTCACCACATGCCCGAAAATTTTCTCAACTAGTTCGGTTCGGGTCCAAAAGGAAAACGGGCGTACGAAAGGAATTCAAATGTTAGATCATCGATCTTTCTGGACGCGAAAAATCCAAGTTTGACCGGTTATAACTCCCTAGCGGCAAATTGGGTGCAACATGTCTTGGAAAAGTGAGGCAATTGCCACTTCAAGTAAGGTATATTCGGATCCCATCAAAAAATAAAGTCATGATCTTCTTTAGCTGGCCGGTCGTACGAGACTTCTATCTTTTTTATCTAATTTCTCGGGCGGAATCAAAGTCAAACAACTATACTAGTTTTGGGGACCAGCGTCCACTATTCTTTGCACGAGTTTGATTTTTTGGGGGAGCATATGATATGACACTCCTTGAATTAGAACGAGTCATTTGGAAGGTGACGTCATAATGTATGTGTGTATGTATGTATGTATGTATGTAGAATTTAATCCATGTACTTTTTCGCATTTGGAGAACAGAAGCTCGCAAAACTGACTTTCATTAAGGTTGGTCTACGATGTGACGTCCAAGTTATGTCGCTCTTGCCACCAGGCATAAAATTTGGACTCAAACGTAGCTTATAACGGCCGAAATTAGGTTACGACAATACAATTCTCGCCTATAGGGCCCATCGATAGAATGATTGATGAGCTTATCATTGGTGAGCTTCCAATGGTCAGAATCGAGGGAAGTACATGACATGTGTTGACGGTCGATTGAGTCGAAGCAAGTCAATCGATCTGAATTTTTGCGGACGAAGATCAAAATGCATAACGAAATGGTCCATTTAAAGACACAAGAAGAATTTCGACCCAAAAAAGACACAAATAGAATCAATGGTGGGCATAAAAAAAATGACAACATCACATTAGAAAAATAACAATCATCAACGAAGATGAGAGTATAATTCGTAATAGCAAATCGGATTAGATTGGATTTTTCCTAAACTTTTATTTGAATTTCAAATTAGATTAGGTTTCCTAACTCTGATATTTATCTTTATTTACCAAAATATCCGTGTCGTATTTTATAAGTTTTTTACTTTGTCTGTGCATTCTAGTCATTTCAGTTAACAATTCATAGCATATCAAATTAGATTAGATATTTTCATGAGTTTGAATTTGAATTTTGGATTGGATTAGGTTTCCTAATTCCATTATTTACCTCTATTTTTTACAACATCCTAGTCAAATTTTCTAAGTTTTTTTACAACATCCAAGAACTTGATGCCCGTGTCTAGCTCCCTAGCCCCGATCTATAGAGGCCAAGCCCATGCCTCGGCGCTCGAGACTCAATCCTCTGCGCTTGGACTTAGGTCCATCGAGGTCTGGTCATGCTCGGATCCATCGAGGCCAAGCTCCAGTCCCCAGCGCTTAGGCCTGGGCCCAACATCTATGGACCGAGGGCATGGCCACAAGGGACCCAGGCACGGGCACGGGCACGAGAGTCTCAGGCTCAAAACTTGGGGACCCATGCATGAGCGTTGGGGTTCAAGGCCTAGCCTCGATGGACCTGGGCACGAGTGTCGAGGACTTGAGCTCGGCCTCGATATTTTCAAGCCTAGCGTCTCGAGCACGGGTATCAGTGTCCTGGGTGCGACCTTCATGGATCCGGGCCAGGGCAGATCAGTCCCGGGTTCGGCCTCACTACCAAAGGCCTGGGAACGAGCATTGGGGTTCCTATGCCAAAGCACAGAGTTTTTAGTCCAAAAAAACAGCAATACTTAGTTATATATTTGTAAAATGATTTCCGATTTTCTAAAGAAAAAATCATTTCCCAAATTTAAGTTTTGGTAGATCCGTTCACAAGGAAAACATTTTTTGCTAACTCATTTCCTAAACGATCCAAATGCCAAAAAATAAAAAATATAAATATTTTTCGCAAAACAATCGAAACCTTAGAAAATATTCGTTTCCTTCGTGCTCCTTCAAAAAGCTGCTCTGTCCCTGTTGTTTCCGAGAATGACATCTCATTTTGGAGCAAGCATTTGCACCTCTCTTGTTTGGGCCGGAGAAGAGCCTGTCTCAGCCTATTTTAGGCTCAACGAGCAGACGGACAAGGTCAAAACAAAAGGCAATATGCATGGTTTCCTTTTGGGCAAGCCCACCCAACTAGCTTCTTCCATCCTTCAATATATATATTCCATCTCTCATGCGTATTTCAATTTTAATTTCTATCTCACAAACAATCTTATCCTGCAAAGTTCATATTTGGAAATACTTTTCTTTTCTACATATATCCTCACAATTTCTTCATCTCATCTTGATAAATTCTTTTCACCAATTCATAATTTATTTATTATTTTAAACAATTCGATCTTGCAGAATCTTTAAACATACACATAATGCACAAGCGTTTTTTCTAACTCATTATAAAATCGAGGCCCATGTTGGAAAATTTCCTTGCCAGTAGCTTAATCGTCAATCATGTGTTTATTTTGGGGGGAAATGACATAAATGGTTTTTGAACATTGGTTCGATGTGCAATTTGATCATTGGAGTTCTAATTTGTTCAATATGGTCACTGTAGTGAAATTGTTCGATATTATCCTTCTATTAATTCAAATTCAATGGAATATGTTGATGTGGCTTCAAATCCATTAAGTTTGAGTGATGGACAAAAATAAAAGTTACAACGGATTATCTACATAAGAAATTCATCTCGATTCAAGATATAATAATCCACGTTATAAAATAACAATAGACATGTTAATGCCCTAATTTTTTTTTCCTTTTCTAAAGTAGACGAATAAGAAGATAGATATGCTGACTTATCATTTGTACAAATCCAACTTAACACGTAATAGTTCACGTCATTAAATAATGTCCGATTTTTTGTTTAAGCAACGAAATGACTATATTTAACGTTTATCAATGCTCCAGGGACCACATTAAATAAATTAAAAATCTAAAAACCACATTACACATTGCTTGGGCCAAAATTCAAGAATCATTGGTGCCAATTTCCTTTCATTAATCAACTTATAAAACCGCGATCAAAGCTCCATACGTACACCACCTCGGCAGTTGGCACTTGGGGTTGAAGCTCGAGGTATATCCGATGTGGCTCCGTACCTATTACTTTACATTCAAGCATTTCTAGAAAATTATGCATGAGCTACTTTTAGATGAAGAAAGCACATCATAGGCTATTGCTATCACGAAGGCTCTTGCGCACCGATAATATGACTAATCAATGTGAACTTCCTTCCTCGAAACGGCCATTAGTCGATGCTTATGAAATTATTACACATCGACATAACTCCGGTGCATATCCAGGCTCGTGTCCGACGTTTACAAACTTCTAAAACATCGGTCGTGAACGGCGCACCACCCTCAGCTAATTGTGATCAGAGTCCGATGATCTACACAAGCTCCTGCGATTGATACCAGGGACTTTTACCAATACCCTCCAAAAGTCGGTGTAAATCTCCTCTTCACCTACTTATTAAAGAAAGCAAACGACGGCGTCGCTGCCATTCCAATGGTGGCACGCTCGCGCTCTCTCTCTCTCTCTCTCTCTCTCTCTCTCTCTCTCTCTCTCTAGTGGGAATGAATTGGCAAATAAGAATAGCTAAGGACATGTGACTCCGTGGTCGGTACGATGCGATTGATATGCAACAATGCTGTGGCAAAGGATAGGAACGGTGGCTGATACGTCATGGGCCTTGCTCAAGAGAGCACGATGGGCTGGAACTTGGCCCAAAATTCTAATGGGCTTAAGTTGGGCCCGAATTAGGCCGGGGTAAACCGCTCCCTCAATTGCCCATCGTCGCGACGGGCTCAAAAGCAAAGAAGACTAGAACAGTCCGTGGTGCATTAGCCCGCAGGAACGTGACCCATACCCCAACGCTGCGCTAAGTCAAATTCGAAATTTGATGCGCAAGAGAGATGGGATAAATTATTATACGTTTATGGAAATTATGCTGAGTGATAATATCACACACGGTACAAATGGCATCGAACTTTGATCCAACGTACAGCGTCGTCATGAATTTTTAATTTGTATAATATAGTCCTTGAATTTTGACCCGATGAACAATATCATCTCTAGGCTTTTAGTTTGTTTATAGTGGCCCGTGAATTATTAATAAATGTTTGGTGTAATTCCTAAACTACATAAATACGTTTAAAAATCCAAGGATGACATTACATATTGGATCAAAATTAAGGGACCATACCGAATAAATTAAAAGTTTAAAAATGACATTACACATTCGATCGATATTGAATAAATTAAAGATTCATAGACGAGTCAAACACCATTTGCGTAATTTTTCCTCCTATGCTTAAATCATGTCGCTTTGTCCCTTCGTAGCCTTCATGGAAATTGTGGCGCGCCAAGGTCTGATTTTGGGAGGGGACCATTCGGGCGTGAAGCTAACGACGAGCTTTCTAGAAAAATGGGAAAAATCTAAGGAAAGGGGAGGAAGAAACGCGGCGATGAAACGTTCCTAGTTTTCGACCAAAAAAAAAGAAAAAAAGATGTTCCTAGTTTTCTAGGCGTGCGACCGCTGACCAATCACCATCACCTCTCGGGAAGGAAAGTCTACGGGGAGGACCTTTCGGTCATTTCCAGCCCTCCCCCCAATCGTTTGGTCCGTCGTCCCCCCGCGTCTAAATCCATGGCGGGTCAAGCCTTCTTCGGGAGCGAACTGACGCCATCGTCGTAACGAAGAAGAAGAAGAGGAGTCGAACCGAAGCGATCGGAAGCGAAGCTCTCTTCGATTCGATCCCCCGCGGCGCATCGCCGGCGATCGCGATGGAGAAGAAGGAGGAGCCGGTCATCGGAGTGCCGTACTACCCGGCGGCGCAGAACCCCTACCAGGCCGGGATGATACCGCCCCACGCCATCTTCGGGGATCCGAAGGGGATCCCGATCCAGCAGACGATCTACCGGGACACCCCCGCTCCGTTCAGCTGCGTCTACTGTGGCGGTTCCGGGATCACCACCGTCAAGTAACTCACCCGCTTCCCTCTCTCTCTCTCTCTCTCTCTCTCTCGCCCCCTTTCTCGCCCCCTTATTGCTCGCGCTTCTGGCTAGGGCTTCTTTCTGATGGTTTTGAGAGGCGAGGTTTGGGTATCTTGTTCATAGTTTGCGTGTCGAGTGATTCCCGCGTCGTCGCAACGCGAGCTTTCGTTGACTTTTTCCTCCGTGGTTTCTCTTCTGTTTACGATTGGTTGTATTGGAGTTGGATTCCTCGAATTGCAGTCGAGAATCGCGTGTTCTTGCTATTGGAATTTGCAAATTTTATTTTTTGACACTTTGTAATTCTGCGAATTGGAGTTGAGTAGTTTGGGCATTACCAAAAAACGACGAAGGTAATTGGGCGGTCTCGTACTAACCCGTGACAATGGATTGCACCCTATAATGGTCAAATTTGGTCGATTGATGGCCTTGGAGGTGAAGGTCCGATATTGTAAAAGATGACGGTGATGGCAGGCTGTTGGTGGTGGGAGGGTATTGGTAGTATCGACAAACGGAGGTGGTGGTTGGTGGTGGTCGTGCGGAGGTTGTGACGATGATGATGGCAGAAACCTATGCTTGAACGAGCTGAATTGGAGGACTCCAAATTTTCCCCTTCTCTTGTGGTATGATTTAGTCGCGGTTTCGGCCCTGCAGCCCTTCTGCTCTTTCTTAAGTGGCGAAGAGTCATACTCTTGCATTTCTTTGGTTGCTTTTTTTATTTGTTTGGTCGAAACTTTGGTTGCTTGAAAGTGTAGGTTTCTTATAACCGGTATTGTTAATACTTTTTCAGGTTCTGTCTTTTGTTCTTATCTTTGCCACTGCAATGCATGCCCTCTGAGTGAATAGCATGGGGTTTTCGGCTGAAACTGTTGGCCCGTGTAGCAGAGCTGTGTTTTCATACATATAGCATGTGACGTTCGGAATCTAATATTGTCTCTTATGGGACATTCAATCTAATGTTTACAGTTGAAGTTTATTACTGGAAAGCCCATTTAAATCGTCTTGATTCTCGAGGAGAACAAGAAATTGCATATTTAGATTTTAGATGACGCAAATAGCCTGTCTTCTTTGAATGCTTATTGGTTAGGTGTTTTAAGAGAGATCAATTCCTCTCCTTTATAAAAAGGCATAGTTAGTTGGTTCTCTATTAACCGGAGATTTCATATGCCGGATGCACTCTTTAGATTAGTTGCGAGTGGCAGTTCATTTTCCCAAATTTCCAACTGATTGTTTACCTAGAAATCACATGTTTGCAGATAACTTCTGTAGTAACTTTTGAAAAACTCCACTAAGCTGGAAAACCTCTGTCGAATTGTCAGTGTTCAGGAAGACTTTTCTGGATACTGGATAGTGGTGTGTGTAGTGACTTCTTATGTTTCGTTTTGTTTTCCAGATCAAAGCCTAGTCTGGCAGCCGTTGTTGGTTGCATGATGCCAATGATGCTTGGAATTTGCTTTCTTTGTCCTTCAATGGACTGCCTCTGGCATAAATATCACTACTGTCCAAGCTGCAAAGAAAAGGTTGGACTTTAATTATCTGTATGATTTCACTTTATTTGCTAATCTACCGTGTGACAGGTTCGCGGACGTAAAAATCTGTCGGGCATTTTAATTGATCTTTCATGTCGACAAATCAACCTTTGTAGGTTGCGGATTTCGAAAAGTCGGACGCTTGTGCTGTGGTGGATCCTTCACAGTGGAATCAAGAGAGCTTTGCATTGCCAGCATGATATGGCGCATCGTTGATATACCTTCTGCCAATATATTACTGTTCATGTCTATTGCAGTACTTTTTTCGGACGATGTTCTTCATATGCTTCTGCTACATGTATGTTATAGGAATCCCTGGGGACACATACTCGCATCTATGGTTCTCTATAAATATCCATGTTGTGAGAAGGTAAAGACTTGATCTTTTGTTTATATAGAGGATTGCAATTCCCAAATAACCATCTATCTCTTCAAACTAGCATCGCAGATAGCAGAGATCACGCCTCAATTTCCAGTGATCATTTCCTGGTTTTGAGTTTCTCCTGCTAATCCTCACGATTCGTGGTTTCCTTGTAATGTGCTCTCTGCATCTTTCTTTTTCCAGACAGAACATGCAAGTTACCGAGGCAAACGATTAAGAGTTATTTAGTCGCTGAATCACTTGACAGATTCTAATTTTCTAATCAGTTGAGCTAAGTGATCAACTAATTCTCAAATCCTTTGTGGAGGGTAAGTTGATATATCAGGGTTGGAGATCGATCTGTTTAGTTATCTTGCAATTTAGGAGATTTTACTTTGCCGAAAGTTGATTAAGTCATTTGGGTTTCGGGAACTTGAGAATCTTTGATCCTCCAGAATATCCACACCTCTTCCGTGACTCAATCTTCTCTTAAACTCCCAAATGGATGTTCATGTATAAAGAGAGCAGATTAGGTCTCTTTGCTGCAGTCTTTCCGATCTTTAACCCGTATACTGGTAAATCGGTCTCTTCTTGCTATCTTTTATATTATCAGTCAGCCTAATTCCATTAAGGCCTCGTTTGGTTCAGGTTTGGGAATGGGTTTTCAGCCTCGAAAGCCCCTTCCTAGAATGCTGAATAGTTGGCCTAGCATTGGCCAAATGCTAGCATTTGAAATGCTGAACCCAAATTTTTTGTCCCTAAACTACCCTCATTTATTTTGGCTTGTTCCGGTTTTGCCCCTCTTGATACTGTTCATCTTTTTCGTGGCCGGCGAGGGCGATCGACACCGGATCGTGCCGGAGAGAGGCCGGCGAGGTCGCAAGACCACCCAGGCGCCGGCCACTTAAGTTGCGTGACCCAGGCAGCAGATAGCCTTGCGCGACCCAAGCCAGCGGCGCCTGGGCGGTCGTGCGACCTCGCCGACACGATCCGGTGTCGGCCGCCCTCACCGGCCACGAAGAAGATGAACAGTATCAAGAGGGGCAAAACCGGAACAAGCCAAAATAAGTGAGGGTAGTTTGGGAACAAAAAATTTGGGTTCAGTATTCCAAATGCTAGCATTTGGCCAATGCTAAGCCGAATGCCAGCATTTGGGGAAGGTGCTTTCGAGGCCGAAAGGTCATTCTCAAAGCTGAACCAAACGGGGCCTTTAATCTAAAGGTATTTGCATTTCTTCAAGTAGCATTTTCAAAGTTGAACCAAACGGGCTCTAAGTCTCCTCGTGCATTTCCAAAATCCGATATTTCCTTTCGCCATGAAATTAAAGAACCAGTACGTAATCATTCATGATCGCAGACGCACTTTGCAAACAGTGGATGCTTTGAACTAGCTTGAGAAGTCATATCTTATATTTTAGGGGGAATCCAGCTAGAGGCACGAGTATCTTTGTATACATGCAATTCCGAAAGGTCAGTGGACTACTCAGGCGAAATGCATGGCAGTCGTCGCATGCTCCCATGCAACGTAAGGCATACTGCCTATGGGAACGTGCTGAATGCGCATATCTACGTGTTTTTGCAAGATGATTTGGCAAGCACATTGTACAATCAAGATATGTTTATTAGTATGAACGGAAGGGTCTATCAAAACCAGCTAGCTCACGTCGGGAAGAGTAGCGTCGAGAGCCATAACGGACCTTTTGCTTTGCTCCTGTGTTGATGATGACCCGCGCGACTACCACCGCCGGTGCACTTGGAGAGAAAGCTCATTGGATTGGACGGACAGCTAATACGAGGGATGAATTGGAACTGGCAAAGTCGCAGAATCAGTAGCTGATTTTCACGAGACTCTGACGTTAGAAAGAGGAAAGTCCCGGCCGACAGAAAAGAACCCTGCGCTTGTCAACCGCCCTCTATTTGGTATGTGTTCTACTTTTATCAGTTGCCTCTTTCATCACTTTCATACGTGTGATCCGTTTGAGTCGCCCCCATTGGAGTCCCCATGATCCAATGGATTGTATGCACCGCGTGTAACTAACAGTTTTCTCTCGTTTGTTCTCTCCGAAATAATTGTCCCCCGATGATCAACTCGACAAGTAGCCACGTGTCCACCAACAAGGGAAAACTTCCATTGGTGTCAATTTCGTTTTATACATTTTAATAATGTCAATTTAGTCTTAAATATTTTGACCTAAAACCATTTAAGTCCTTTTGATTAATTTTAGCCGAATATTGCTGACGTAGATGTCGGCAGGCTTGCGTGGCATAGCCAACTCTGACCTTACATTTTTTAATAATATTTTAATAGTTTTCTTTTTTGTTCTTCTTTTTTTTTCCTTTCTTCTTTTTTGTCTTTTTTTTTCCTTTCCTTTCTTTTTTTTTTGCTCTCTTTTTTTCCTTTCTTTTTTTTTCCCCCTCTTTCCTTCGATGGCCAACTCGGCGGGAAAAGTGCCAAAAAAGTCATAAACCTTTTGCATTAGTGCCAATTTAGTCCTAAACCTTTTTTTGGTGCCAATTCAGTCCTAAACCTTTTGCATTTATGTCAATTTAGTCCTAAATCTTTTTTTATGCTAATTCAGTCCTAAACCTTTTGTTTTTATGTCAATTTAGTCCTTCCGGTCAATTTTGACCGGAATTTGCCGACGTGGACACTTATCGGCCGGTCACCGGTACCGACGTGGACAAATTAAATAATATTTTAATATTTTTTGAATTTTTATTTTTTCCTTTTTTTTCCAATTTTTTTTTGTTTTCTCCTTCCTCTAGCCGATCACCAGTCCGGCGACCGGCCAGAGGCTAGAGGCCAGCGAGCTCGACCTCACCGGCCACTGGAGAGGACGGCCTCGCTCGGCGAGGGCGAGCCTCGCCTTGGTCGGGCCTCGCCAGTGGCTGGGCGAGGCTCGACCTCGCTAGATGCGACGAGGTCGGGCCTCGCCCAACCATGGCGAGGCTCGGCCTCGCCGGGCGAGGCCGCCCTCCCCAATGGCCGGCGTGGTCGAGCTCGCCGGCCAAAGGAAGGAGAAACCCAAAAAAAAAGAGGAAAAAAAAGAAAAAAAGGAAAAAAAATAAAAATTCAAAAAAATATTAAAATATTATTTAATTTGTCCACGTCAGCGCCACGTCGGCGTCGGTGACCGATTGCCGGTCAACAGGCGTCCACGTCGGTAAATTCCGATCAAAATTGGTCAGAAGGACTAAATTGGCACAAAAATAAAAGGTTTATGACTGAATTGGCACCAATTTAAAAGGTTTAGGACTGAATTGACACCAAAAAAAGATTTAGGACTAAATTGGCACCAATGCAAAAGGTTTAGGACTGAATTGGCACCAAAAAAAGGTTTAGGACTAAATTGGCACTAATGCAAAAGGTTTAGAACTTTTTTGGCACTTTTCCCCCAACTCGGCCATGGCTGGCGAAGGTAAGAACCAGCGAGGCCGCCCTCCCCAAATCTGGTGAGCCCAAGCATCACTCTACCGTCCTCACTCAAGCCTGGCTGAGGGTCGGCCTCGCATGGGCCAAGGCGAGGCCAACCCTCGCCCAGGCAATGCTTGGGCTCTCCAAATCTGGCAAGAATGGCCTCGTCGGCCACCGGAGGAAAGAGGAGCAAAAAAAGAGAGAAAAAAAAGAAAATATTATTAAGACTGTCCACATCAACGCCAGTTAGTCGGCGTTCACATCAGCAATATCCAGCTAAAATTAGTTGGAAAGACTAAATTGGCTTCACGTCAAAAAAGTTTAGGATTAAATTGGTACCATAAAATGATTTAGGATTAGATTGGCGCCAATGCAATAGGTTTAGGACTTTTTTGACACTTTTTCCGAAAGTAGAAGGTCAAAACCTCTGTCACAAACATGTCCCTATTGGATGAATTTGATGATGGAGTGCCTCGACGTGTCGTTTTTGCACCAGGTTGAGGCTTGCAATGCTCCTCTTGATAAACGATTCTCACTCCATCTCAACCATTGAATAACGTGTGTCCCACGTGAGGGCCTAACACCCTAAAAAAATCTCTACTTTAAGTCTAGTCACAATTCTATTCTAAACTTTTTTTAACCTCCAACTTTAATTCCTATCCCAATTTTACCATAAACTTTATTTTTGTCCCATAAAAAGACTCCAACTTTAGGTACAATATCAATCTACCCTAAAAAATTGTCTCATAAAAACCACAAACTTTTACTTGAGTCTCAAAATTGCCCCCATTAACCCTCCTTCCAAATTTTCTTTTGACAATCAACATATGCAAAAAAACTCCTGAACGCAAGCTGTACGAGCGTCCTCAGCTCAACCTTTTATTCCATGAATTCCTTCATCAACCTGTGAATTGCAATCGTACGTACTTGGCAATAGTTAGAAAGTAGTCATTACATGACATCATGTTTTCCTTTCACAGGAGCATCGGACATGTATTTTGTTGTGCCTATTAGATATCAATATTTGAAGCTATCATATGGTCAGAACATGTGTACATACGTATAAAGGGAATGTGCATATTGTTCAGACTAGTTTCAATACGTCGTGTATAGTGTAAACCCTAGAAGAAAATACGCTCCCGAAGAGTGCTCGTCAGGGTTGTGGTGGTAGTGAAGGCAACACTGATGGCGGATGATTGAGAGAGAGATCAGTGAGTTGTGTGATTAAGAGGAGGGAAAGAGTTTTTCGGATCTACGGATGTCTTTAGGTTATGTTCATATGTATATAACTAGGGTAGGCATGAATTTTAGGTTTTTTTTTGTAAGGAACACCGCGATTTGAAAGAAAAGCTCTCGACATAAAGATGGGCCAACGAGATAAAGAATGCCAGATCCACCATAATCACCGGCGACATGGCTTATCTTCATCGCAGCTCGCAGGACAAAAATGACGATATCGCGTGCATGTGACAGTGATGCAGTGCTATCATTTCCAAACTTTTTCCTCCACTTATGGCTCCATTCACTGATCATGTCTACTATATTCCTCTCGTGATTGACGAGACAGGAGATCTGCGTAATATGCAGGGTCATAAACCGATATTCTGAGGCCTTTGTTGCTTTCTTATCAGACTTAAACCCCTGTCTAATGCAAAACTGTGGGCGCCTAGTTCGTCTCTTCTTTAGAGAGAGAGTTGCTGATTTAAGTAATAGTTTGGAGCTAATCGATATACAAGGTGGCTAGTGGGATGTGATTAATAAATTAAGAAAACATCTCGAGTACGGTGGAAACTGAAGCTTGAGGGAGCAGAAATTAACGTTGTAGCACCTAGAATATACAATATATAAACGAATGTAGGTACCTCGGCATTTAGCTCGCGTTGTCCTTTTGTCAAGAAAAGCAACTTCACGGCGCAAACCTGAACCTCAGTTTTTCCAATATTTAAAGACTAAACTCGCGGGTTTACCACTAAACGATCCGCCATAATGATGCCGTGATATCGGTCGAGTCGCTTTCGATTTCTTTTCATTGATTAGTCGCCGCCCCAACACTTGCGGTTTAGTTTAATGGATAAGAACCCCTATGGACTTGCAGTTTAATATTGAGTTCCAGACATTTCGTCCACCAGTGCAGGCTTGGGTGTTCCAATTAAGTTTGAATCAAGATATTCATAGTTTATCAAGTCCCATAATTTTGTTTTCACTCAGCCTCCTCTACCTACGAGGATAGGAAGGATTCTGCAGATTCTCCCACATGCGTTTGGCTGCTCGTTCTAAGTGTTGCGATTCTTGGCTATGGCTATATTGGGCAAGAGCTAGGGCACGACAACAAGAGAAATATGAAAACTTACCCACAAAGGAAAGAGGAACAACAGGACATGACCTAATCTTCTCTTCGGATAAATTGTAAGGGAAATCATTCAAGAAGTACATCAAGTATACATATAAAAGGGCCATGAATGCCACCCTTGATTTGGGGATAAAAGAGAAGCCCTCTAAATACAAGGGAGAAGCGTACTATTTGTGCGCTATTAATTAGATGTCTAGCTCGAAATTTGGAATGACTAAATGGAGGTGGCCAAATGTACATATAAGGTGGACAGAAACCACATGGACGTGTTAAGGCGAGCGTGCAAGCATTTCATTGAGACCAAACATCACCTCTGGATGGTTTGTAGGGAAACCTATCATGGGTTTAAGGGCTCGTTACACCCCTCCGAGCCAATAAACTCCAAAACACAATTCGAGCAAGTCTAGACAAATAATTCCTAATGTGGATCGGGCTCGCCCATATAGGCCCCGCATGGACCTGCCTAAGGCCCGATCATTCCGTGTCGAAATTTTTAAATTTTTAAATTGGTGGGCAGAAACTTTTAGGCTACCTGACTCGGCCAGCTCAAATCAAATTTACTTGCAAGTAACCACTTTCAAGACCACGGGGATATTGTATCTACATAACGACAAATGCTTATTCAAAGATAACGATTAATATTGCGATTAACTGTTCGCTCAATTGGTTGACAGCCATGCCACAAATTTTTGTGCTTAACCAATAATTTGATAGTACAAGAATTCGTTTCAAACAATAATTCGATAGTACAATAATTTGTGGCATGGATTCATCATCATCCCCGCTATGGAAGGGACAAAACCCCTCGTGCTAATGCATCAAAGTATTCTTTAAACCGAATCGCAACGATACCTCTCTCTCCCTATATCTCTCAAGAATCAACCCGAACTTGCTTCGAGCTTCCCTTTGCTCGATCCCATCAAACACTTTCAGAAACACATCCTCATTGGACCATCCAATACAACCATGTAAGTAAATACAAAAACAAACGAGAAAGCTAAACCCTAAGCAACAACAAGAAGATCGACGACAAGAGCCGAACATAATCCTAGGATGATGGCGATGGGGGTGAAGAGTACAGAAAGATGCCTCCTAGGACGGGAGGACGGTGGGCAGAGAGCCCCAGAGGAAGAGAGAGGAAGACTGGTGCGCTTTTCGTGCATGCGTCATGCATGACGCCATCGCCATCTTATTATTTTTTTAACCTAGGTAGCCATGATGTGTATCTCCCCACTCTCCATGATTTGAGGTATAATATAAAGTTTTCTGCTTTTGGTTTTTGATTTGTGCGTCTCGGCCTCTCATCGATGCGTCATGTCTCCACGTGATTTGCATTCCCCCTCCTCCCCCGTCGTGGTCCCCCCGCCCCCCCACCGCCCACCATGATCACGACGATGATCTTCGTAATCTCGTCTTTTATTAACTATAATATAGTCTTAATCTCGCGACAAAGCCCTCCTTCTCTCAGCTAATCGCTCTTTATGCTGTGCTAATCACTGCTGCAGCCTTTTTTCCCCGATGGCTCGATGATGGAACGCTAGTGGCAGGCTTGGAGACAGATTTTGATTTGGGCATTGATGTGAAACTTAGTGTTGCGAAATATCTCGAGACGGGATCCTGAATTTAGGGGATTTATTTGGGGGTGATGCGTTTTCGAGAGAAAGGAAGAGGGAAATGAGAAGAAATGAGAGGATGAAAGCTAACAATCAATTTGTGGTATACAATCACGTGACTAATAATTGAGAAGTACGTAGATTTTGATCGTCAAATGGACCGAGTTGATTCGTCACCGACTCTATGGCGGATTTTTCATTGTACTTAGTGGAGATTCGATCGACGGGAAGAATGGTAGAGATCAAAGGGTCGAGACTAGCGCTGGAAGTAGAAACGAATGCGTTGTGATCTAAATAAAGTTTTAAGTGTTCAAAAATGAAGATAAAAAATAAGGTTACAAATGAGAATGGGGAGATTTTTTCTTCTAGCTACATCAACAGGAAAAGTGTCAGAAAAGTCTTAGACCTTTTGCATTTATGTCAATTTAGTCTTAAACCGTTTTTTTGTGTCAATTCAGTATTAAACATTTTGCATTGATGTCAATTCAGTCTTAAACTTTTTGTTTTTGTGCCAATTCAATCCTTCTGACTAATTTTAGCCAGATTTTACTGACGTGAACACCGATCGGCCACTAGTGCTGATGTGGATAACTTTTAATAATATTTTAATATTTGTTGAATTTTTATTTATTTTTTTCTTTTTTTTTCCTCTCCTCCCTCCTTCCTCTAGCCGGTCATCGGACCGGCGACCGGCCAGAGGCCAGAGGCCCGACCTCGCCGAAGGCCACGAGGTCGAAGGCCATTGGCAAGGCTCGCCCTCGCCGAATGGCTGCGAGGACGGCCTCGCGCTAGGTGGGCCAGGCTCGACCCTCACCAAAGGCCTTCGACCTCGTGGCCTCCGGCGAGGTCGTGCCTTGCCCCGCCGTAGACGAGGCTCGAGCCCTTGTCGGAGGCCACGAGGTCAAAGGCCTTTGGGGAGGGCTCGAGCCTCGCCGACGGCAAAGCAAAGCACGACCTCCCTAGATCTGGCGAGGTCCAGTCTCATCCAACCATGGTGAGATTCGCCTTCGCCATCGCTGGCAAGGGCAAGCCTCGCCAATGGCCAGCAAGGTCTCCAGCCTCTGGTCGGTCGCCAGATCGACGATTGACTGGAGGAAGGAGGGAGGGGAGGGAAAATAAATAAATAAAATTTTAAAAAAATATTAACATATTATTAAAAGTTGTCCATGTCAGCGTCGATGGCCAATCAACGTCCACATCAGCAAAATCCTCCCAAAATTGGCCGGAAGAACTGAATTAACATAAAGACAAAAGGTTTAGGGCTGAATTGACACAAATACAAAAGGTTTAGCACTGAATTGGCACCAAAAAAAGCTTTAAGATTAAATTGGCACTAATACCAAAGGTTTATGACTTTTTTGATACTTTTCCCCTACATTGACCTGCGGCCTTCGACCTAATAAAATTTTATCTCAATAAATAAAAATTCCCCACCCCCCCCCCTTTCGACCTAATAAAATTTTATCTCAATAAATAAAAATTCCCCCCGCCCCCCCAAATGAGCAATTTTCATATGTTATTAGGGAATCTTCTTTGCAAATTACGACAACTGTTTTGTCAAATTGCCAGATAAGCACAAGCATGAAGCACGTGATAAATTAAAAAATAAAAAAGTAAAAGGAAGCAACTAAGCTTCGCGCTTATTGATCATAAGGGGGTATAGCCAAAAGATCACAAGAACTCCTCGTATGTGAGCAAAAAAAACCAAAATAGTGATTATGCAAAAGCCAATATTTTAAACCTAGCTTGAATTTTCTTAATTTAATGTGGCTTTTCCAATTTATTGGATGGGCCAATATTAAAAAAATCCAAATCTTCCTCCCATCAAACTAGGCTCATCGGTAGAGCTTTCCCCTATCTGTAATGGTAGCAAACCCTAATTCTTAAGCCTGCTGTCCATCTCTCTCGCTGGTAGAGCTTTCCCCTACCTTTAATGGTAACAAACCCTAATTCTCAAGCCCTTTTCCAGATTTTCTATCTCTAACCTATTCCATCGTCATCGTCTTGATGCTTAGCACACACATGTCCCACAACATCTTCATGGGACCTTTGCCCTTCGTCAGCTCAAACCCAATAATGGAATTTCCACTATAAAACCCATAAATCGTTTCCTTACCCGCAATACTTGTTTACACCCTTTTTTTCTGTTCGAGCTTGACCTTTTATTCTACTCGCATCTAAGCATACATCCATCTACTTCAAGAATGTGAGTTTTTCATAAACCATAATATATTAGTTACTGTTCCATTGAAAGCCTTCTCTTCTTCACCACCATTAGTCTTCTACAGTTCCTTCCTTTTAGATCCCATCTTTCCTAAATAGTGCAGTTTGGGGCTTCTGTCGTGCTGTGCCCTGTTAACCCTCGCCAGTGTAAGACCTTCTCCCTGCAAAACATGGCTGAGAATGTAAATCCTGAGGCAAGACTAGCGCTGTTATGCAGACGCCTGGGTAATCTACGGACTGAAATAGAAACTCCACGGAAAGATTTAATGGTGTCAAAGGAAAAGCTGACTGAATGCAGCCTCTCAGTTTTTGGTAAGCTTTACACAAGCTCCAATATCAACTATCAGGCGTTCCTTACAACAATGAAGAAAGCGTGGAAGGTAGATTCAGCTTATCTTACTCAATATGAATCGGGTATCCTGTCCTTTACTTTCAGTAATGACTTGGACAAAAACAGAGTTCTAGAAAATAGTCCGTGGTCCTTTGCAAGCAACCTCTTGATTCTCACCTCCTGGGTACCCAACAAACCCCCTCACTGTTATAAATTTACTTCGTGTGCGTTCTGGGTTCAAGTTCATGGACTTCCAATGGAATGGTGTTCGATGGAGATGGTCTCTTATATTACCCATATTCTGTGTGTTGTTCAAGAGGTGAAAATAGAGAAGAAAGGAGCTGTATTTCATAGAGTGTGCAGAGCAAAGGTGGTCTTGAACTTGGACTCGCCATTAAGTCCAGGGACTTTTATTACGCTAGAATAGAAGAAAATCTGGCTGGACTTTAAATACGAGCAGCTGCCTCGATTTTGTTACTCTTGTGGTAAAATAGGGCATTAGACAACTAATTGTCCTGTTATTCCCTACGATGAAGCAAAGAATGGTGACCATTGCTCAAGTAAATTTGGGCATTGGCTCAAAGCAGAAGCATGAGAATCGAGCCCTTTCTGGAACATCTTCTATGATGAGGCCGGGGATGTCTTTGAGGGCATGGAGGAGGATGAAATACTACCAGAAACCCCACTGCAAAGCACCCAAAATGTCTGTCCTGAGAAAGAAAAGAATGTTGAGATTGAACAAGGGGCTAGAAGTGGCCAGGAACCTCCTTTTGCTGTGGCAACAACAAGTGCTTGGGGAAAGCAGCTGGCTTTACGAAGCAAGGAGGTGAGGACTGATGAGTGTGATTCTTTTGGGCAAACTACAGATTGGTCCAAACTGAAAAATCCTTTGAATCTGAACAAGAACCTCAAAGGACCTTTGACTAAGAAGTTAAAGAGGAACAACCCCTATAGCTCACTTCCTTAGGAGCCCAATTTGTTGGAAGAAACTCAGCTACAAGATACCCCAATTAGGATTTCTGATGAATCTGTTGAATGGGCTTTGGTGGTTAGCTCGAACAAGCCACCGGGGTACAAATGAATATCATGTGCTGGAACTGTCAGGGGTTGGGCACACCCTTGACAGTTCAAGCTCTACGAGCCTGCGTGGCTCAAGATAGGCCCAATTTGGTACTCTTAATGGAAACAAAGAACCAAGAATCTGTTATTTATCGAGTTAGGAGGCGGCTGAATTATCAAAATAGTTTTGTGGTGAATCCAGTAGGGATTGCAGGGGGACTAGCTGTAATGTGGAATGACTCGATTACTATGCACATTGAGGAAGCTTCTCAAGAGTATATCAATATGATTTGTATGGGGGCAAATGGAATGAATAGAATGAGAATCACACTAATACATGCGCCGAATGTATATCAAGGGAGATTGCAGCTTTGGGATAAGTTGAGACAGATTAGCTTGATAGACACCCTTTCTTGGTTGTGTTTGAGGGATTTTAATGAAGTATTATATAATTGGGAGAAAGTGGGTAGACGAATGACTGAACACTACCGTTTTAATGCATTTCGAGAATGTTTGAAGGATTGCTCTTTGATGGAAATTGAAAGTAAGGGTTGCGCTTACACTTGGGCAAATAATAGAGAAGGGGAAAATCTTGTTAAGGAGAAATTAGATAGGATATTATGTAACATAGAATGCAGATTTTCATTCCCGAAAGCTGTAGCCTTAGCTCTACCTGCCATTGGCTCAGACCATAGCCCTTTGTTGCTGGTATGTTTGCCAGCCCCAGTTAAAAGGAGAAAGGAATTTAAATTCTAGGCCTATTGGATTGAAGATGCTGAATGTAAAGAGATTGTCCATCATGCATGGCAATCTGTCCTTCCGGAAAATGCCAGTTTACTAAAGAAACTTCAGGAGGTTATTAAGGCCTTGATTTCTTGGAGTAAAAGGAACTTTTCAAACAACCATCGAAAAATTGAAGCCCTTAAAAAGGAACTGTTGGTTTTAACAAATAGTAATAGTCTCACTCATGACAAATCTAGGTCTCAAAGTATAAAAGAGGATATTGAGTTTTTATGGAGACGGGAAGAAATGTATTGGAGTATGAGGTCGAGAATAAATTGGTTAAAGTGGGGGGACAAAAATACTAAATATTTTCATGCGACCAATATCCAAAGGAGACAGAGGAATAGAATTTACATGCTGAAATCTTCAGAAGATGAGTGGATTAGGGAGAGAAACCAGATTCAGCTGATGATAGAAAATTTTTTCCGAGACCTTTACACATCGATGAGCCAAAGAAACATAACCTCGGTTCTGAATTTATGCCCCAAAAATGTTGGAGTTGAAATGAATGAGTTGTTAATGGCTGATGTGACAATGGAGGAGGTTAAAGCAGCAGTTTTCCAGCTAGGTGTAGCAAAGGCCCTGGGACCAAATGGTTTAAATGGAATGTTTTTCCAACATTATTAGGATATTATTAAACAAGATGTTCTTATGGCTGTTAAAGAGTTCTTCCTGCCGGGTGTCATGGAACCAGCTTTAAAGAGAACATATATCTCACTGGTCCCAAAAATACACAATCTAGAAAAACTGGAACAGTTTCGCTCCATTAGCCTGTGCAACTTCATTTATAAAATTATCTCAAAGACAATGGCTAATAGATTAAAGCCCTGGTTGCCAGAACTGATTTCTGAGGAGCAAAGCGCATTTGTTAGTGGTAGACAAATTCAGGACACCATTCTGATTGTGCAGGAGGTCCTACATCAATTGAGGATTCGAAATAGAAAGAAAAAGTTCCAGGCTGTTCTTAAACTTGATATGCAAAAGGCATATGATAGAGTGGAATGGGATTTTCCTAAAGCATGCATGCTCAAAATGGGTTTTTGTGAAAAATGGGTTAATTTGGTGATGCAGTGTGTTGCCACAGTAACGTTCAGTATAAAATTAAATGGAGAACCACTTCCTTGCTTCATACCGACGAGAGGCATCAGACAGGGAGACCCATTATCACCCTATCTATTCATATTAGTGGCGTGTTGCTTGTCATCGTTGATAGATACAACAGTGGAGAATCGGAGCATTAAGGGGATTACATTAAACAGATTTTGCCCAACCCTTTCCCACTTACTATTTGCGGATGATTCACTATTTTTTCTAGATGGATATCTTATTGAATGCCAGAATTTCTCAGCTATCCTCAATCAATACTGCTTTGCCTCAGGACAAGCTGTCAACCTGAACAAGTCAGGTATATTTTTCAGTAAAGGATGCCCTTAATCATTGAGGGATAACATGGCTAGGGAGTTAAGGATCCCGAAGATTAGTCACACAGAAAAATATCTAGGAATTCCTTCAGACTGGGGTGCCTCAAAGAAGCATATGTTCTCTTGGATCTTAGGGAGAGTAAACATGAAACTAGAAGGGTGGAAAAAACAACTGATATCGAGGGCGGGGAAAGAAATTTTGTTGAAAATAGTGGTTCAAGCTTTACCACAATATGCAATGTCCATCTTCAAAATCCCAGTCACTATTTGTAAAGCTATTGAGCGGAAAATAGCCAATTTTTGGTGGAAAAATAGTGATTCAAAGGTTGGATTACATTGGAAAAAGTGGGAAACTTTGAAAACCAGGAAAGACAAAGGAGGCATGGGTTTTAAGGACTTAGTCACTGTTAACAAAGCTATGCTAGGCAAATAGGCATGGCGTTTAATCAAATTCCCAAAATCTTTATGGAGTAGAATATTCAAAGGCATCTATTTTCATAGAAAGGAATTCTGGCATGCTGAGAAAGGATTTAGGCCATCTTGGGGTTGGCAAAGCCTACTTATGGGACGGGAAGCAATATCCAACTCAACAATGTGGTCAATAGGAAATGGGGAAAAAGTAGATATAAGGACAGATAGGTGGCTGAAAAGAGGTCTTATTGGGGGACCTGCAAACTTGAATGATCCAAGGAAAGTAGCTGAATTGATTCTTCCTGAAGTAAATCAATGGGATGTGCAAAAACTCGATGCCCTTTTTGATGAACAGATCAAGCAGGAAATCCTTTCCATTCCAATCAAACCTAGTGAGGAAAACGATGAACTAATGTGGACAGGTACAAAGTCTGGCTGCTACACGGTGAAAAATGCCTATAACCTACTCAGACAAGGTACTGCAAGCAAACCAAACACAGAGCAACCCTCCTCCTCATTTCAGCCACCCAAAGCATTATGGACTTCTATATGGAACTTAAAAACTCACTCTAAAGTGAAGATTTTTTTATGGAGCATATGCCAAAATGCAATTCCTACAAGAGAGAATCTGTGGAAGAGGAAAATCTTACTGGACCTTGTCTGTTGTCTTTGTCGATGCGAAGTGGAAACGGTTGAACACATCTTCATGCTCTATCCCTGGACCCAGAAAATATGGTCAGCCCCTAATCTGCTATTGCAAAATATGTTACAGGGGATCACCCGTTTTGATGCCTGGATAGCCAATATAAAAGAAAATCAGAACATAGTTCCTTCCCTTGAAGAGGTGGCTTCGATACTGTGGTGCATTTGGGTTGCTCGCAACAACGCAATATTCAGAGGCTAAGACCCGAATGCAGAGGTTACTGTTGAATCAGCACATATCTTGCAAGAAAACTTCAAAAAATGGGATTTTCAGGCTTCGCAAGATGGAAAAAACAAGGAACCATCGGCTTCTCTTACCTGGGTTGCGCCGGAGAAAGGCGAATTGAAAATTAATGTTGACGGCGCTCTTGGGGAGGGAACGACTAACAGTGCCGTTGCGTGCATATGTCGGGATTTCACTGGGAGCCTCGTCACCGGTCACACTAGATCGGTAAAGGCTTGTAAGGACCTCGGCCCCACCACGCTTCCGCTGCGCTACTCCTTGTGTAATATTGTCCGCTTTGGACACTAAGTTCTCACGGTTTTAAAACGCGTTGCACAGGAATTAGAGACCAAGCCTTATAAGCAATCCCAGGACTCCCCCCTAAGCGATGTGGGATAGAGATATACCCCCCTTGCCATCCTAGAAGCCTGCCAGAAGCCGCTCCTTGTCCAGGCCCTCTGGCCCCGGCGACCACTCCTCGCCCTCGTCGTTACATTCTCCCCTCCTTCGAGCACAACGTCCTCGCTGTGGCCCCACACGCTGTCGGGAGTCGGCTCTGATACCATTTGTAAGGACCTTGGCCCCACCACGCTTCCGCTGCGCCACTCCTTGTGTAATATTGTTCGCTTTGGATACTAAGTCTTCATGGTTTTAAAACGCGTTACACAAGAATTAGGGGCCAAGCCTTATAAGCAATCCCAGGACTCCCCCCCTAAGCGATGTGGGACAGAGATATGCCCCCTTGCCATCCTAGAAGCCTGCCAGAAGCCGCTCCTTGTCCAGGCCCTCTGGCCCCAGCAACCACTCCCCGCCCTCGTCGGACCGGAATGGTTACAAGGCCTCCACTCCGGCGCAAGTTGAAACCCTAGTTTTGCTTGATGGTCTTCAGTTCATATAGAGAAGGAGTTTGGGTAGAGTTTGTCTTCAGTCAGACCGACTAGATTTGATACGTGCTCTTACCTCCGCAGATTAGTTCCCTTGGGACACGCATTTGCTTATCAAGGAATGCACTTCCCTTCTCGCGGGCCTTCCGTCTGTTAGGCTTGAATTCGGCCCAAGAAGTTCAAATATGGTGGCTGATTGGGTTGCGAAATCTCATAAGAATCGGTGTCTTTCTAGTAATTGGATTTCTTTTCCCCCACAAGCCCTTTGGGCTTTGCTACGTAAGGATGCCCCCTCTGCGGGCCCCATTGGTTAAAACTTATATGATATAAATAAAAGTCTCGTTTTCGACCAAAAAAAAAAACCTAGGCTCATCGACCCACTAAAAATTGGAAAGTATGCACTTGACAGCACCCGATTCTTCCCTTTCCTTTTCCCTCCTGTCCCTTTTCATCAATTATCGCGATTAAATTAACCTCGTAATCTAATAATTATTCATCTTAATTATTGATTACGATACCTCAAAACACCTACCACCACCAGCACCACCACCACGATGGCTGACCCAAAAGAGGAAGAATAATACAAATTGACCCGGACGGTCAAAAGGATCGAACGAACCCCAAAGCTGTCCAAATTCAATCTCCCCACCCCCATTTGGCCTTTAATCAAATCCGAGGTTGGGCTTGTGGGGGTGAATTTGGGATTTAAAAATGGACTTAGATCCCAATAAAATAACATTTCCGGGGGCTGATTTTTAAATTCGGAATAATTGGTGGGCCGGGGGGAGGGGCGTGGGGGCGCCGTTTGGAAAAGGTCGCCGAAATTTTTTGTTTTGGGGAAAATTGCCGAATTGAGGTAACAACCAGGATCCGGAAAAAGAAAAAATAGGAGGGTCAGAAAGACTTTCCTTTCCCCGAAAGGGCTTCCACTTTTGATATTTCCAAATCCGTCCTCGAGCTCCTGTTGTTTTGCCTGAACGTTAACCGACCTCGGAGCATCGGTCCATTGAATATCTACTTTTATAAGACTCCAAACGATGAAGAGATCGATCGCGTGCTCTCCACAAGAAGCACTTTTCTTGCGCTTTCCATTTGTTTTGCTTCCGACCAGGATCCGTGCTTGTCTCGTTCGATACCGTGAAATTCTATTCGATGGAAAAAAAAATAATATCAATTTTAATGAGTTTGAATGTTGCAAATCGGCAATTGCGTAGGAAAATTCTACCATCGTGCGTGGCTCTTCCTATTGACTATTCCTTTGGAATGTTTCCACTATCTTCCCTCGATATTATAAATAATGTGATCGCATACAATATGAAATTTTCTCACATCATATAACGGCGGCAATTCGAAATTATCTAAGTATCATCGAGTCCCTATGTTTTACTTTGCTCTATGATATGTACAAAGATTTCTGCTTTCATTCTATTCAAAAGGTGAAGATTCATATGGAACCGAATATAGTTTAACGAGTAATTTATGCTAAAATACATGTTCCGGTATTACACAAATTAAAAAAAAATTAACGACAATTAATAATTTGTTACTAGTTGTAGTCAACTAATGAATGTCATAGCTAGATGCTTAAAAATGGCAGACGCGAGATGAACATCTGTCTGCCTCGTTTTGCAATTTGTATTACTTGAATGAAAACTTCCAACACTAGTTTAGTGTTGACACAAGGATGATCTAGCGAAGTCAAGTTAGGGTTTGGATATAGTAGTTAAGCATCGCATGAGATTGTGAGCTCAAGCATTGAAGCCAACCGATAACATGAAAGGCTCGAGCACTCCAAATTGACACGGTGCATCAAGCCATTTCTACTCACATGGCATGATCAGAAATCTAATTACTTTCGACACTCCTGCCGAAAATCGAAGTACTTTGATCATCGGGATGGTTGGTTGAGTTGACAAAGACTTACATTCATATCATATGTAATTTTCTTCGTCGCCGTTTAAAGTTTTTCAATTATCTTTCGATTTTATAAAATCCTGCTTTCTCTAACGCGTTGGTTGAGGTTCGGCAATGAAGGACTCTACTCAAAATAGGATTAGTTATGCTCCAAATGAACATTTGGGTAGCGAGTACGGAACTCCTTTAATGTTATGTAAGAAAGCTGCTCGGAAAATGATGGGGCTGTCACTATGGGTGAGCAATGGGAATTGTCTGGATCAAATCGGACTGATCAATTCTAAGTGGTTTCCAAACGCGTCAATTCAGTTCCTAGTTCCATAAAATTGGAACCGATGTTTTTCAGTCCCATTCCCGGTTCCAAAGGGTGGACCCACTCACTCGGATTGCCCGAATCGGATCGAATATTTTTTTTTCTAAAAAATCTTTAAAGAAACCCTAATCACATATTCACACTTGCTCTTTCCTTGTTCTCTCTCACGCTCGCTCTTTCCCTCTCGGCTCTCGTGCCTCTTTCACAATCATAAACCCTAATCGCTCTTTCTCTCTCACTCCTTTCTTTGCTCGACTATCACTTACGACTCACGACTCTCTCAATCACACTCCCTTGCTTGACTCTCAAACGGTGCCATCCTCTCTTGCTTGACTCTCAGACAGCATCACCTTCTCTCACTTGAGTCGCGTCCGTCTCGCCCGAGCTCGACATCTTCCTCTCTCGATCTCATCTCGAGTCTTGACTCTCGCCCCTCTCTCTTGCTCTATTTTTTGCATCTCACCAAGGTAATATCCAATTCCCTGTTTTTTGCCCTTTTTCATACAAAATACGAATTATAAGCTAACAGGAATGTGAGGTTGTGAGATCTTGCAGTTTAGGATTTTGCTTATAATGGTGGAAGTTTTTATGGTTTTCAACACTCGTGAGGTTGCAACCGGTTCCATTGGACCAACCGAAAACTGGACCGGACCGACTGGTCCAATCCGGTCCGATTCCAAAATCAGGTGATTTGATTTTCGGTTCTTGGGTGAGAACCAGATCACCCAGAGACTAATCACCCCTAATTGCCATGACATGCTTGTTACTCCTCGTTATTGCGAGCGCACACGAAAGAGCTTCGAAAGGGAATGGCCGACCTCACGATCTCATTCAAAAATGCCATCGGGCATCGATAAATTAACCAAAAAACAAATCTCAACAAGATGAAAGAAAAAAGAGTAAGTATACCGATTGCTCTCGTGATGTACACGAAAACTATTTCGAAAGTCCAATATTTGCATGACTAAGCAAATTTAACAAAGTGTTTCGTAAGTACTCCTAACCAAAGATGGGATTGAGTGTCGATGGAAACGTAAAAGGCTCCGACAGATAGAGAGAAAGAGAGGTCATATGCTCATATGTTTCGTGTTTCTCATGTGCCTTTTTGAAACAAATCCCAGCAATCCCTTCGCCCCATAAGAAGGAACTTCTCTCTCTGTCTCTCTCTCCTCTTCCTTCCTTCCTTCCTTTGCTGCTCATATACTTACACCACAGTCGTAGGTAGGTGTCTGCGCGTGCGCGTGCGTCTGTGTCTGCCCGACCGAGAGAAGAAGGGCACGAAAATGGCGAGCCGCGATTCGAGGACCGCCGGCGAGAAGAGGGTCCCCTGCGACTTCTGCACCGACCGGTTCGCCGTCCTCTACTGCCGGAGCGACGCGGCCAAGCTGTGCCTCCTGTGCGACCACCACGTCCACTCCGCGAACCTCCTCTCCCGCAAGCACCCCCGCTCCCAGATCTGCGACAACTGCGCCTCCGCCCCGGCCTCCGCCCGCTGCTCCACCGACAACCTCGTCCTCTGCCAGGACTGCGACTGGGACGCCCACGCCGCCTCCCCCGTCCCTTCCTCCCACCTACGCTCCCGGGTCGACGGCTTCTCCGGCTGCCCCTCCGCCCTCGAGCTCGCCTCCCTCTTGGGCCTCGATTTGGCCGCCGACGAGGACAAGAAGTCGGGCCACTCGGGCCTACCCCGGAACGACGGCCAGCTGATGCAAGAGGTGATTTCGAGCATGGAGGGTTGGTTGTACGGGGCCAGCGGAAAAGGGTTCGGGTTTCAGGACCTGATGGTGCCCAACGACACGGCTTTGTCCGCTCGCTACCCCGGCGTCGTCAAGCAGGGATCGACGGGTCGGACGAACTGCGGGAGGCGCAAGCAGGAGATGCATAAGCAGTTGGTGGAGTTGCTCAAGAGGGATTTCGAGGATAATTCCGACGGCGGAGGCGGAGGCGGAGGAGGAGGTGGAGGGGGAGGAGATAATTTGGTGCCGAGGACGCCGAACAGGACGACGGCCGCGTGGCCGGAGGATGGGGAAGGGATCTGTGGGGAGCATCAACACGGGAGTGATGGGGTTGATGCGGTGGTGATGGATCATCATCAGCCATTTCAACAGCAGCCCACTTTTACTTCTTTGCTGATGTTCCCGACGCAGCGAGATTTGGAGGAGAGCGGACGGAGTGCCGTGGGAGTGGGGACTAGTAATGTGTGCGGCCAGAGTACTCAGGTTTGGATTTTGATTGCGTTTTCACTTTGGTTTACTTGATTTCTAGCCTTTTAGTTGGTCAGTTAGCTACGTCTGGTGCTTATAGTTCGTCATATGATCTGGGGATGGCTTCTTGCAATGATAGATTTCATGCTTTATTGTTAGCGTGTGTTGATTACGAGCTCTAGGGATGGTTCGCTCGTGGTTGGGGCTGGTGACTGATTTTCCCGACTGTCGTGCTCTCGGAAAACGGCCTAGTTTTCATGTCATAAGCTCTCCAGAGGTTGTGTTGGGTTTAGGGCTGGATCACTTTTTGGCTTTCTTCATGTGATGATTTCTGTTTCTGGGAAAGCCCTTGGCTTCTTGCAGTGGTAGTGCTTCCTCTCGTTTTCACTGGTTTTGTAATCAATTTGGAATCGAAGATCAAGAACTCTCTCTCATGCAACTTTTAGGCGACGGGCTTTTATCATTCTAAGAGTGCAGCATTCTCGCGTTGATTAGGGTTATGAGCCTATAATTGATTTCTGAGGACTTGCTTAGTCTTTCGCTTACATTGTTCGGTCATTTCTGGCACACACCCCTAGGCCGAGCTTCTCTTGGACTTTGAGGACTTAAGTTCCCTGCGCTTTGATGCTGTTTCTCATTTTAATCCCGTTCTATGATAGTATGTTTACTCATGTGATTCTTAAAGGGTCAAACTGTTGTTTTGTGTAGTTTGTAGTGAAGCTAACCGTTGGTATGTTTGCTTCCTCTCAGATCTGGGATTTCAACTTGGGACGGTTGGGGAGCCAAGAAGAAGCTAATGCAGTGGAAGTTGGATATGGCAAAAGTAACGAAGGTTTTATGATCAAGAGTTACAATGAACTAATGAAAGAGACATCAATCACGACTACAAAAATGTTGGGGGATGTGTACCAGCTGAATGGTTATGTCATGCCCGAGGATAGTGCGTTGTACAATGTAAGTGAGTCTAGCGTCTAAGTACCTCCACATTTTTTCCGTCCTGATTCACGTCTTGCATTTATTTATCTTTATATCTTGCTCGACAAGGCCTGGAACGCTTTGACAAGAACTAGCTGAGAAACACCTGATGATCAAATCTTAGCTGAACATGAATTATGGTTTCGATAACAGTAGGTACAAGTATCTGCCTCTTGGATTGCACCATCCATTATATTGCACTGTTTTTGTTCCGGAATAGATGCATAGACATTCAAATATTTTCTTCAAATCTCTTGTTCTTCTCCTGCCAGTCTGCCACTTAGACCATCTTGAAGTTTCAAGATGGAGATTACCAGTTTAATTGTATGAAACATGCCTATGGCCCCCCATTACGTGCTGCATTTCTTGGTGTTGTTTGTTCCTGCAACCTGTAGGCCTAGGCAATGCTTCACGTCGTTGCATGTCCTTAAGATGTCTGAAGTTTGGTGTGATTTGATAACCGAACCTTCCGTCGATGTGATGGCTTTCTTATGCTTAAGAGCCACAAGGCTTACATTAGGCGCTTTAATTTCCTTTCTTTTTTTCTTTGAAATGAGACAAAGTTTTTTTTTTTTTATCTGTCCTACTCTAACTTTCAACTCACTCTCAGACTTTTGCCCTGCCTCCTTGTAGGGTGTGGAAGTCCAAAATCTACATTTGAAACTAAACGTCCCTACCCCTGACCCCCCTGAGAAGGTGGGGAGTTGGATCGAACTCCCCACCTCCCCCTTCCCAAGTAGGAAGGGTGGCCACTAAGGTTTGCCCTAGTGGTTAAATGAGACAAAGTTCACCACTAGATTTTGTTGACAAAAGAAGATTGACAATATATCATGTCGAAATGTAATATATCCTTTGATCAAAGCTTGCAAGTGAACTTGTGTATGTTGCATGATTTTGTGTGATGTTACTGATTGCATGTTACCAATGATACTGTGACTATATCATTCAATCATCATGTTTTCAAAACCTCATTCTAGAGAATAGTTTTTGTTTCCCTGTAAAACTAGACATGGTCATATGGGTTTTGTTGTATAGCGTCCCTGAGAAACTTGTTAAGTAATCAAATAGGAAATGTCACAGTTTTCAATTTACTTATGTTTCTCATGATGTTCAATGCTTTAAATATCATACTTTTTATATTAGTATATGCTTGACAAGAACCCTTTGGGCACTGTAGGAATCATCTTTTGTTTTGGTGAATAGGAATCGCGATTTATTTAGTTTATGTATTCAAGTCATATATTCTCTACTTCATTGAGATGGAAAGGCTGGTAACCTTTGCACTTTCTGATGTTACTGAGACAGACTTAGAAATATCTTTCTACTTCTACATTCAAGCTTCTCTTCTCAAAGTGAATATCGGATTATTTCTAACACCGCAGGCCAGTTCAAGTAACCTGGCTGCTAGCCAAGGGCCAGCAACATCTGAGAGTAACAACTTACCCGTGCCGAGGCCATCGTCTGGTTCAGCTCTTGCTAAAGCCAAAGGCTCTGCTAACTCCAAGAGTTACAATTTTGCGGATCAGACATTGATCACGAGTGGCAGTGAAACAGCGGTGAAGACAAAGGCCAACTTGGAGTTACTGGCTCAAAACAGAGGCAACGCCATGCTCCGTTACAAGGAGAAGAAGAAAAACCGGAGGTGTCTTTTTGTGTATCCTGTTCTTTTTTCTTTCCAGCGCATAACAGCTTGCCCACTTTAGGGCACTTCTTCGCAAGCATTAAACCATTGATTCTTTCTCATCACGAACAGATACGACAAGCACATAAGGTATGAGTCGAGGAAGGCGAGAGCTGACACTAGGAAGCGAGTCAAGGGTCGGTTCGTGAAGGCTAGCGAAGCCCCTTGATTGGGTTGCCTGTAGTTGCCAGATGAGCTGCTCCCTTCTTTACTCTCTCTCTCTCTCTCTCTCTCTCTCTCTCTTTTTCCCTTAATTCTTTGTTTGCTTGTAAATAGTCTTTTGACAATCAGTCTCTCCCCATGCTGTAGTGTATGATTTGAGCAAGTCTTAGATTACGTGTGTTTGCTGTCATTACTCATTAGTCATCCCATCCATTTCATCTTTCATATCAGCATTCTTGCTCGGAATACCTGGTGATTAGTCCAAGAAGGCACAAACCTTTTTTGGGTTCACTTTTTCTTCTCTCTTTTTATCATAAAGGGCGATTTTTTTAAAAAAAATTTTGGGATCAGAGGTCATTGAGAAGGTATCTGAGACCAAGTTTGCCCGATAAGTAACTATGGTACCTTCCTCCTCTTCATAGAGATTCTTGTGTTTCAGACAGATTTGAGTCTTTGATGGGGCTTTAGAAAGAACTTTAGTCTTCAATCTTTGAAAGGGAAGAGGCGTAGGTAGAAACTACACAAGGCTGGTCATTGCTTATTGATTGTGAATATATCAGCTCTATGCGGAACTTTTGGTGATGCGACTAGGTAAGATAGATAGCAAAATTTCGATGAAATAATATGAACTGAGATTCGCAAATCGGCTGAAAAGACTCAGCTTGACGAGTTGATTCGTCGAACCCTAAAACTTCATGAGTCAAAAGTACTAATCCTTGTAAGGTGTTCGGTTTTCTATTGTGTCGGTTTTCAATTTCTCTCGGATGTGTTAATAACTTAAAAGCGTTGACCAGGTATGTAATATCATTTGCCAAGAACAAAAGAGAAAAGTTCAACTGCCCCCGCGGGAAGCTCTAAACCCTAATCCAGTCTGGCGTATATTATGGGCCGTACTGAGGGCCGGGACAAACCCTATTATATTAATCTGATATTATTCTGATATCAAGTCAAGTTATTTGACTCCTTTGCTTTGTACTAGACTACATGCACGCAGAAATTATTGCAAGTTGCTACATGCAAAGCGTCAGAACTACATGCTATCGTTTGATTATTAGAACTTAGAACGAGATTAGGAGAAGCTATGAAAACCTTGAAAATCTAAGGTTCCATTTGTTTTTGGGACAATGAATAATTCGAAAAATATCTTCTTAAAAATAATCGCTTAAAATAATTATTCGATAAAAAATTATTTTTATTATCGACAATAATTTATGTCTTACATATTTTTGTGAACAATGATAATATTTTTCAATTCATTCATTTTTATAAGCAATATAATTGATCATTTTTAGGAAAATATGTCCAAATTATTCATTTTCCACAAAGCAAACGTATTCTCAGGGAAAAGGAAATGGGAGAGATGTGATCTATGTATCAAAATGGTGATTACCAATTTTAAAATGTTTCGGATGTCTTTGTTATCTTCATTTTAAGAAACTAAAGGAAATTGGAGTGATGTTATCTATGTATTAAAACGGTGATGACCAATTTAAAAATGTTTTGGCTGTCTTTGTGTTATCTACATTTAAGAAACTGAGCTCGTTGTTCATGGAATCGATTACATTTTGACCATTAAGTCTGAATCTCAATGTGCATGGCTCAAGACAACCCTCAAGATCACTTGATTGGGAAATTTATAAAGATGTGCTAATTCCCTAAAAAAGCTCTTCACTTTAAGTCAAATCTCAATTTTACTTAGAACTTTTTTTTGTCTAAAAAAATCACCAACGTTTACTTTAATACCAAATTTGCCCATAAGTCCAAAAATCATCATTGATTTCTTCAAAATTATCAACAACAGAACCACCCAGAAATTTATTATCAGAACATGCGTCTTCATCAATATCCTCTCCTTCGTATGGATCAACTACAGCTTCTAGATGTTGTTAAGTTTGAAAAATCAGTTGGTGATTTTTGGACAAGTGGTAAATGGGGATAGATTTGAGACTAAAATGAAAGTTTGTGATTTTTTTCTGAAGCAAAAAAAAAAGCTTGAGGCAAAATTTGAATTGGATTTTAAGTTGGGGATTTTTTTGAAGAATTTGTGCTTATGAAGTTTGATTAAGGATTGACCAAGATAATCTCTGATTGTTCTTTTTCTTATTAAAGTCCAAGTCCCATCGTGTTGCCAGCATTTATGTGATTGAGTAACATACTCGAAATACTAAGACCGATCCATAAAATTAATTTACCAAATAACATAACAATCTTGACTAAACATCAAATAAATCAGTCGTGCGCAAAATATTATTAAGAGTCCGCCACATCATTTTAGTAGTCAATTTCAACATCTCTGGCGATATTGTTTAATATAACAAACAATAGTAGAAAAACAAAGTAAGATGTCCGTATTACACGTTCGTAAGATCTTAGTATGCCCTAATTTCCTAGCCCAAATCCACTTCGAATAGCAGTGACTCAAAAGGCCATCGTGCAAAGTAAATCTCAAAGGGTCGGCTCGTGGTTAAGGAGTGAACATATGCGTGTGAATCAATCGCATGACAGATTCGATTCTTCACATCACCCACAGGTAAACCTAATATCCAAGCCAGTCGCCAAAAAGTTTTGAATCGCATCCTACCGAATTCATGAGATTAGGTTAGGTATTTTACGGCAGTAATTGAGCACGAGATGCCAATTTGCGATGGTTTTCGCTTTCTCATCTATAAGGTCCAATCCAAGAGTCTCCATTCGGCCCCAAAAACACTCAAAGAGTGACCGTGCGAAAGTGATTGCACGATCGATGGTCCGCATGGAAAGTCACTTTTGCTCTGAAGAAGGGGGAAAAAGTAACATGTCCCGGCTCTCCACAGTGACTATGTCTTGTCAAATGACCTGAAAAAAAGGTCAAAAGAAAGGAGATGCATCATCACCATACGAAAATTACCAATATTTACTTCCCGGGCTCTACAAAATAGGATTTATCGAGTTAAGCGACGTTCCATAAATTCTCGTCGAGTATGGCGCACTTTGCCACATCATTCAGAACGCTAATTTCATCCTAATATTTACTGCCCCGGCTCAACAAAATATGGTTTTAAGAGGGTAATATTTTCCTCCATCCCCCAATCTTCTTTCAATTCTATCTTTGATTGGTGAGTTGTAAGTTATAAACACCCACCGCATTCATCCTTAATTATTCCGTGCCGGTGATTTTTCTCTTTGATAGGAGATATAGAAAAGTATATCGCGTTTTATTATATCCATGATTGCTCGAATATTGGTACGCCTTTTTTTAAGGGATTGTGCAGGCTTTTTTTTTTTTCACTAGTAAAAAGGTGGAGTAAGGGTCCAGAGCACTTGCTACGGAAATAATGATTGTATTCACCTGTTGCTCACATTCTTTTCTATTTTCTATCGTATATATGCATTTTTTTTAATAAGCACCGGAGATGAGCATGATTTCATGATAAAACCTAGAACCAAATAATCGGACCAGTGGAAACCTGTCCATTTCCAAGTTGCAGGTTTCAAAAATTGGAAAACATGTTTCGATGGGTAGGTTCCAGGTTCTAGATTGGTGGAACCTGAAACAAATTTTTGTGTTTTTTATGGTTTATATCTTTACGTGATCCTGCGGTACTTTATAGCATCCGATGATGAGTGTACCTTTAAGCTCTTATTTTATGAAGGAGACTTTTACTTTGTTAATATTTCATAATCTCGTTTGTATGTAAATATAAGTTATGGTCAGTAGATTATAGCAGCAAGCGGTGATCATACAAGGTGATGATTCACTCAATTATTCAATTAATAATACAGGTGGAACCTGGGTAACTCTGAAACCGATTTTTAAACCAGTGACAAGAAAGGTTATAGGTTCCAAAGTATATTCAAATTCCAGAAAACAAGGAACCTGTTCCAATGGGCTATATCAAGGTGCCAGGTGGAGCCTGTACGAAATCTGAAACCGCTCGCTTAAAGAGGCACTCCCTCTGTGCTCGACATTTTGGTTAAGAATGCCTATAATTTATGGAAATGTATAATATGATTGCTGAACAACAGAAACAAATAAAGTGGGATACAAGCAAAGCTTATTCCTTCTGCAACCCGAAGACAAGGCTTTCCAATAGGACAATAGTGCAATAATTGTTATTCCTCAAGAAAATAAAAGCTGAAACAGCGAAACTTATTCCCCGAGTCCAGAAGACATGTCTCAGATTCCCCCCGCGCCATTTCCCCATCAACCCTTTAAACATCCGCATGCACTCCAATTTCTCATTTCATTTCTGTCTTTGCCAAAAATTGTGGGGGCAATAAGCAGAAGAAGAAGAAGAAGAAGAAGAAGGAGGCTTAGAGGGGCTTCAGCCTCGTTGCTCGTAGGTATTCCTTCTTGTCAAATATATTATGTCTCGCGACATTTCACAGCCATAAAAAACCTTTACACTACATTGAACTAATTGAAAAGATGAATAGGACAACCTCGGCTACCGTGCCCGGGTGTCGGGGGCACAACCCATGCCACGATCGGAGTGCTCTCTATCGTGGAAGGTTTGCTCTTTTTCTATTTTTCTTTCTTTTCTCTCTTTTAGATTCTGAAAAATTAAGTTGTTGAGGCGAGCGAGAGAGAAAAGAACTTTGCCTAGTCATTTTGTAAAGCTTTTCCTAACAATAAGTTAACTCTCCCAATATTATATATACACTAGAATAGAGAGATTATATAGAACGTGAACGATTCCTACAACCTTAATTGTGTCAAATTTAATTGTACTTTTGGGGCATGATTATTATGACAGTCTTTCGACTCTTCACACGGTGTTACATGCGAAAAGGGTCGAGACAAGATCATGCTCAAAGTGAGTTGCTAGCTACTTCCTTGTAATTACGGCACACCAAACTTGTTTTTCTTCTCTTGCCCATGTCTATAATATCGGTGCCTCGTTTTATTTTTATCTTCATTTTTTTAAAAAAAGAAGAAGGAATGGCAACAATAAAAGAAGTTATTGGACTAATATCCCATATATTGAGATTTATCTACAAAATTTATTCACAAATATATGAATATATGAATTTGTCTTTAGACAGCCAGGAACAAAGCCAAGTTCATTTCAATTCTCACCTCTCTCTCTCTCTCTCCCTCTGTTTCTTTCTTACGCACAAGCTTCAACTCATGGCGTTCTTGGCCCTGTTCCATATGGCCGGTTTGCTCCTCCTGTCAGCGCCTCTGAACCTCACCAGCGCAAACTCAGAAGGTAAAAAGATGAAGATGAAAAGGAGCAAATCACTTGGGAAGAAACGCATGCAGCATTCTTCGTTCTTGTGTCTTCAAAGTTCCATCTTTTTCTGCCTTTCTTTTTGGGGTCTCGTCGCTTTATGAGATATGATTGGTGAGTGACGATTTCGGAGAAACGAGCAGGGGATGCGTTGTACGCGTTGAGGAGCGCAGTGAAGGACCCGGATAGCGTTTTGCAAAGCTGGGACCCGACCCTGGTGGATCCCTGCACTTGGTTTCATGTCACCTGCGACCGCCATAATCGGGTCACCCGACTGTATTCTTCTTCTTCTTCTTCTTCTTCTTCTTCTTTCTCTGCCAAGCTTTCTCTATCTATCTGTCGTATGATCTCTCTTCCTCTCTCCGTGGTATCATATGTCGATACAGAGACCTGGGGAATGCGAATCTGTCAGGTAGTCTCGCTCCCGAGCTGGGGAAGCTCGAGCACCTTCAGTATCTGTGAGTAATTCCCTTATCATCCCTGTTTTTGCGCACTGTCCTCTTTATCTTTGGCCGAAACAGAGAATGTGTTCTGGAGATGCATTGATCGCCAGAATTGACGAAACTGGATGGGAGGAAACGAGTTCAATTCTCTATTAAGATGGAAGTACTAAGCGCGCACACACACAAGTTGCATGTTGTTCATACTGCGTGACCGCACGCTCTTGTTCGGCACACAATCCGTCCGCGGAAATTTAGTGGGTCGTTCTGTGCTCTGGTTTCGTATGATAAAGCGTTCGTCTTTCGCCATGGAATCGATAAAAATCATTTGGACAAATGCATCCGTGTGAGCAGGGAGATGTACATGAACGACTTAAGGGGCGCGATACCGGAAGAGCTTGGAGGGCTGAAGAGCCTCATGAGCTTGGATTTGTACCAGAACAACCTCACCGGCTCCATTCCTGCTTCTCTCTCCAAGCTCTCCAATCTCAAATTCCTGTGAGCACCTCTCTCTTCCTTCTTTTTTTCCCTTCAAAGCAAATGACTTTAGAGAGGTGCTGTTAATCATGTCAACCTGGTTCACCATTAATGGCCGCGCTTCGATGTTTTCACCATTAGAGATTATGGGAATTTCTCAAATCTCGAGGCCAATGGTAAAAGGACTAGGAGGAGCTATGGCTAGACATGGCCACGGTTCGGAACCGGCCGGTTCCGGTTCATGGCCATGTATGAACCGGCGGTTCCGGGCCGGTTCGGAACCCGCCGAAAAAAATATAAAATAATAATAATAATAATAATTCCGCAGGCTCGTAGTTTTTTTTTTTTGAACCGGTTTCAAAATTGTTGGAACTGGAACTGGGCTGGTTCCGGTTCCGAACCGAGGATCCGGTCAACGGGCTGGTCCCGGATTTGACCCCGGCCGAAACCGGCCTGTGGCCATGTCTAGCTATGGTGGTATGAAGATGCACGCGGAGCAGCATATTGTCTTTGATTTACGTTAAGCCGTACTTGCTATGTTCATCTCTTTTCAGTATTTAGAATGTCTTTCCAATCCGAAGGCTTTTGATCCTCAGTTTTGATGATGAAGGTCGGTCAACCGGACCTTTCATCAGACATCTTGTCATATCTCGGACTCATCCTCAGTGGTTTGAAAAGCAATTGTGAAGAAGCATTTATTGACTATCGTTTTCAAATAGGTCACATAAAGTCGTTTGCTTCTTTCTTTCTTTCTTTCTTTTTGTTCTGTGGGTTCTGAATATGAAATGGGATAAAGAAAAAAGCAATGTAATGATGGTACTGTTTGTAACGTTACTGGTCGACGCCATGCAGGCGACTGAGCGGCAACAGGCTGACCGGTGAAATCCCCAGACAACTTACTCAGCTCCGGAATCTCAAGATTCTGTAAGTCTCTCTTTTACTTGTCGTTTTTTCATTTGTCTTAATTTCCTTGTATGGTGGGGTTTTTTCTTCGTGTCGTGAAATCTCACTCCTTCGAGTTGGAAACCTGATCGTGCAGCGACCTGTCGAGCAATGATTTGTGCGGTACTATTCCGACCTCCGGTTCATTTTCCAAGTTCTCAGAGCAGAGGTTCGAGACACATCCCCTCCCCCCTCCATCGTGAATTTTCCTTTAAGACCCAGCACCGGCACGCACTCACTGAACTCGGCAACAACTCTCTTTGTTGTGTTGTGTCGTGGAAACTCGTGATGTCCTGTCGCGTTTGACTTTGTGCGCTCCTACTGCCTTTTAGTTGTTCTACGAGTCAAAGCAATTAAGAGGGAGGGTTGTTTTGATTGCAGTTACGCCAAAAATCCCAGATTGGCAGGTCCGGAGCTGGTAGGATTTGTGAGATACGACGCTGGAGGGAGCTGCAACTGACGGATCATGTCGTACCCAAAGAGCAGAGTTGAGCTTTTCTACCGATTCGAGAATCAAAAGACCCTCCTCCTGTTTTTAGGACACAGCCTTCATTTCATGTAACCTTATAATGGCTTGCAGATTTGGTTTTTATCAGATGGAGAAGCATGCGATATGCAGTCATTGCACATAGCTATCGGCACTGACCATAACGGGTAGATTTCAAGCGACTCGATTGTGTCCCAATTCGTCAAAGGGCAATGCGTACACATTTGCATGAAGCACGCCTCTTTCACATGAACGCTACATGTTATGTAAACAATTTGTTCGATGAACAGAACAGGACCCAAAAGTACATAAAATTATCAAGAATAGGAACTCAAAACTGGCACAATCAATAATCGCGAGCGATGAACTGCAGTAGCAATAACTATGAAAATCGATTCGAGGTTAGCATCCACATGAGCAACAGGGAAACTCATTACCATCGCAGATGCCAAACTGTTTCGAAAGCTTGTTGAGAGGGGAAAGAAATGATGCATACCAAAACAGAAGGTACACACTCTCAAGTCTCAACACAGGTCTCACTTGTCAATTCATGAGGACGTGTTCAAGAATCCGAATGGCATATTGCATTACTGAATTGTGCTTGACATTAGTGGGGCTATGATCTGCTAATGGGAGAATGAATTCCCACTCCACTACTAAACAAAAGAGATCTGTCCGCGTCAAAAAGTGGAAAGAAAGCCAAAAACATCTTCGTATTTAATTCCTATGAGTATGTACAAATTCCCTGGCTCAACACGTTAGGACGATTACGCAATTCCCTACCGACGGCTCCCCCCAGAAATGGCTTTAAGGGGGAAAATATATATTTACAAATATGCAACTGCGAGAAATTACCACAAGCTACCTTGTATTGGACACCCATGGATTGCACAAAGAATGCTCCAACAAATGAAATCATCAGTTTGTCCCTGCATCCAGCAAATACATAGGATTTCAAAAATGAGTTTTGAGGCACCGGTATAAAGATCCTACAGCTATTTAGGAACAGATAAAGACCAAATTTTTCGCCTAACCAGAAGGGAAGCTGTGCAAAATAACGGTAATTACAGAATAACGCTTCTTGAAACTAGTAAAGCAAGTGTTAAAAATGTTTCAAACCCATCAAAGATTCGCCGAAATTCTATTTACCTAGGAAATCGACACCGAAAACAAAGGCAGGCTCAACGTAGCTAGAACCTAGAGTTTACAAAAGTAAATATAATCATAAAGAATGCAATCAATAGACCAGTTGAGTGATTCAGATGATAAAAATGAATGGGCCTGTTCAATCCTCTTTCGCTAATATATTGCCGGACATGAACTCCAATAGGATTAATTCGATTCTTTCAAAACTATTTTCCCTGATGGCAAGTAAATCATCTGTTAAAGGCATCCCCTCTTAAGTAAACAGTATCCGTCAGCAGAGAGCTTTTTAATTTACCTCCTATCCGGACGGATGGAAGGATAGCTCGTGCATTAGTTGGTGGATGCTGGATGTTAGATAGAGATATTGGCGTTAGAGGCGGAGAAGACACATCTTCGGCTGTCTCTATGATAATTGGAACTTCCGATGGCTTTGAACCCTGTGAGATCACCGTCCTCAAACCACTTGAAGGAATGGAAAAACTACGTGGGACAACCTGGGGAGGAATCGGCAGTGGGGATGCCGAAGTCATTGCCATGGGCTCCTTCTTAACCAAAAGATCTTGTCCTCGCAAGAACAATGGAGCTGAATGACCCACGAATCCTGAATGTCTGTTAGATACGGTGTTTGAACTGGCAGGGGGCCTTGGAAGCTCATGGAGCTCACTTATTTTAGGTGAGGATGTAAGAGGTGGAGAAGAAATTGGAGACACTTTTGGAGGAGATGAAAGTGGTTGGGAAATTGGATTTCGCAAGATTGGTCCTGAATATAATAAATGGGGATGTTCCGATGGCGCTGACTGGTTAGGCTGCGGCTTATTATTCAATGGTCCAGAGAATGCTTGTCTTTTGAATTTCTTAGAACCAGGAGCACCAAGGGGATCGATATTAGTGAATAAGAGCCCGTCTGCCAAAGGAGGAGGTAGTAATGGGGATGTGGCATTGTTGTTACTCTCCTTGAAAATGCCATGATTATTCGAGACAGAAGTCCCCGAGAATTTCCCATCAGCTGAGCTTCTCCCAATATTCTTTGGTTCCAGGGGAGATGAATGCCACAACTTTGGGTTACGCCAGCTCAAACTAGTCTGTCTGGAGGGTGGAAATGGTTTGATTGATGATGCGGTGATTGAACTCTTCGCATCCATCGGTGTGGGCAAGACATAGGTTTGAAGTTTCCGCGTTGATGACTGTCTCATTGGCCCCATTTTGTCTGTAGGATCCGACTTCTGTTCTGGATAGAGTGGGGCTGACCGGGTGATCTTCCTGATTTCTCCACCAAAAGATTCCCGAACAATTTTCTCTGCATTTTCCTGCACGTCGACAAGATTAATAACGTTTCTTCTGCATCTTATATGGCATTTGACATCAACTGGAAAGAGAACACAGTTAACTGCAAGTCCTAGAAACAAATATCGCGGTGGAAAAAAGTATATTCGAATATATCTAGACCCTTGAGTTTTGCAAAGGCTTTTTTAGACGTATGCAGCATGCATTCCCACTCATTGGAAAAGGTTGATATGCTTATAACGGGCCATATGACAAGTAGCTTGTACAATTATGTCTCCAGTAAGAGAGTTCCTTTAATCAAACAGATATAGAAGAAAGATCAGGCATGGTACTAATGGGATTCAGCAAACTTAGAGTGGGAGAACATAAAAGCATTCAAAATCATCCCATAGGAAATACATTTTCCAGCCCAGATGCAGTCATGAGCATAGACCCAGGACATGCACAAAAGATAAGCAACCAGCCGGGTACTACCTTTGTCGCTTCAGCCGTTGGAACTTGAGGAAATGTAAGGTCCACCTGATCCAACTGCACAAAAGTTAATTGCTGACAAGTTAATATGGCAAGATGCTAAGATGAAGTTAGCAGAAGACTAAAAGTCGTGCTTCAGCGCCAATGGTTCATCGTATCGCTAATTACTTATACAATAAAGATAGAACACCATGTCGTAAATTTGACCACGGTTCAGGATATACATGCTTTGCCCTGCAGACCATTTATTGGACCAAGAATAACCACACTGTCAACTATTTTCTTCAATGTGTCTTCTCAGTGAGATTGTGGCTCAAAAGTACATGACCAAAGTTGTGAACCACCTTAGACTATGTATTAAACTTAGAATTTTCAGTCTCATATGCTGTTATTAATCCATCGCCAAGCAAGGAATGACTTCTGTAACTGGACAAAAGACATCTGCCCAGTAAAGATGTAAAGGCATGACTCTGAAATACAAGGAAATGTCTTTCTGAGTGCATGCACGCGCATAGGAGTGGCATATGCGATGCATATTCATCAATACCTCCAAAATGTAACCACTTTCCCATAAATAAATGTGGTGCTAATTAAATTAGCCTAACAAGGTACGGATTTTTAAGTGGAAAGATGTAGCCTCTAACAACTTCCTATCGGGGTAGAATAGATGTTTACCTCCATCGATCGCGTAATACTTGCCTCAGTCACTGGAGCTTGATCAGATTGCCCGTAGTCGAAGCTCAATTCCCCATCATCACGAGCGTCATAACTGTCATCATCCTGATCATCATCCATTTCATCCCCTTCAGCATCTTCAAGTCCATCGAACGGGTAATCAATATGCTGCTGCTCAGAAATAAACCGTACATGTGGCTCCACCGCCTCAAGAGACTTCAGGGCTTTCTTGAAGAAGTTCAACTATTGCACAAAACTAACGTAAGTAGCCTTGACTTTATGACTAACGCGGTTTTAACTGGCATCACACCTATAAAAAGGGAGGAATGAAAAAGAAATACTGAGAAATTAACCTGAGCAGCGTGATGACGAGCTGCCTGTGTAAGAAGACTATGAGATTGCCCTCGTTTCAGAGATTTCAGCCGGAATATAAACATGGCCGCGTCACCGTCAAATTGCTCATGAGCTTCCTGGAGTTGCTGCTGGGTGAAAACCTCTCCCTTAACAGTTCTTGATCGACCTTTCTCTCTCTGTTTCTTCCGCATGTCTTCATATATGCTCCTGTGGACCGCAACCAGTGTGAAAAAGCAGTAACCTCAACAGGGAGAATTGAAAGTAAAACAAACCCAATAATTAACCAATGAGCACCTTTTTTCATCGCATTGTTGCTTCATCTCCTGCGTCAACGTCAACAGAAAAGCCTTAGTAATTGTTACCATCACTACTTTTTTAGTCATCTAAAAGCTACTCACTAACTAAAGATAAAATACCACAAGAATGCTGAAGCTATACTCATTTTCACGAATTACGTAGGAGTCCTAAGTAAATGATGCAGATCCATTTGATGAATTAAACATTTGCATCCAAATGCCACGTTCAGCCAATTAATTAATGGGCCTAGTATTTTACTCACGTTCTCTGATAACACAAAAGAAAACATATTCCACTATAAGGCTACAGGTCTTTCTTGATCAAGAGGCACTGTCGCAGCTGCCGACATGAAGACAACCCGATCCCTCGTTATTATAGAGAACCTAAAGTTGCGAACCCGAGCAAACCAGACACAGTGGTAATGGAGCAAAAGGAGTCTATGGCCATTAAAAGCCACTGCCAAATGTCTGGCGTAGCTGTTAACAACACCAGGTAGGGAACAGGTTTCTTAAAAAATACCGCCATCGTCAGCTGAATCGAACCATTCTAGGATCATAAGCAAATAACGACCTAATCATAATTACTTCGAATAAAGAAGATGATACAAGATGATCCAAACAGACGAACCTCAACCGTTCGAAGTTCATTAAGAAGAGACTGCGAAGGGATTGTGATCGTCCGTGATATGTGAGAGCGCTGAAAATAATTGAGAATTTTGTCAGCATGATTGAGTAGCAGAAAAACTATTTCCAGCTTTTCAAACCTGAGAAAGGACTTACATAGGCATCAAGGTGTTTCTGGAGTTCATACTGTACTTTACCAAGCATGAGCAATACCTCTCCTGCATTATAAGAAGCGGTCAAAATCTCTCTCTCCTTCTCGGCACTCGCGTGCACTCCCAAACAAACATGTACATACTCACCACTATCTTCATCATCATTTAATGCATTCTTTTCGAGAAGACAAGCACCCAATTCCCGCAAAGACTCTGAGAACTCTGAAAGTACAGCGACGATAACATTGCTTAAGATCTCCAGAAAATGACGGAGTCGAGCATAACTTACATCAGATATTGGCACATTCGCACGTAGAAGGTTTCAACCAAATTAGCCAAGCACGTTCACTACAATCGCGTTCATCACACCAAAAAAATCTTGACATTCACCATCAGCCAGAAGCCAACTTTGAAAGAGATGCAAGAGATTTCGTCTCGGGGAAGTTACTAGCATCCGAGCATGCTTTATACAAATGAAGATCAGCGAACTCATTAGCGATCACGTCAACGTACTACAAGAGAAGTTGACTTCGAAATCAGTCAAGAAATTGCCTCGACAAGAAACAGCAAAGTTTCGATGACATCACTGGTCTTGACATGAATTCGGACAATAGATAGGGGACAAAACTACAATTAGATCTAAATGGCATCACTTGTCATAAACACTTCGTTTGGGGCATTATAAATACACTTGCTCCTGACATCATTTTATGCCACAACTTTACCAATGTGATCAGACACACTGAGTCCAAAGGAAAGTTAAGTAGAAGCCGCATCAACAAAGTTGATTATCTGGGCTTATAATTCAGCAACAGATCAAATTTTAGCCACCGCAGGAACTCGAGTTATCTTTGAACTAAACAAAATACACAGCAACATCAGCTACTCAGAGTGCACGGGCTAATCTGATTTACAGTTTCGGAACGACATCATGGACGAGTTAGATACATAGTATTACACCAAACACGATAGACACAACTAGTCCTACCGATTACCATAGGCACACTCTCGTTGTCCACCATAAGCACACTTATCCCCAGAAAAAAGAAGGAACAAATTAAAAAAAAAAAAGAGAGTACCATAAGCGCTATTTGTGGTAGCTGCAGCAGCAGAGAGTAAATTGTCATAGCAATCTCTCATATCATCCAGGTCCTGCAGCAAAAGATGAAGAATAGAGTCAAAAGCGCGGACAATCGTGTGCCACGAGAAACGGATAGCGATGCGCTTTAAACTCCGCATCTTCATTTTTCTCCAAAAACAAAAAAGAAAATTCAGCTGGAAATCGCATGCCGAAGAGCGACGGTCACCGAAATCAATTCGGAGATCAACGGCCCTAATCACGAGCCAAGAAATTTGGGAGGAAACACCAGATGCTCAAAACAAATAGGCTCGATGCAAGCAAAACCAAGCATCCCGATTACGGCCGTCTTCACGAGCACTGGCGAAATTAGCCGGCTGCGAATAGAACAACATCCATCGCAAACGCTGCGCCGCGAGACCGCAACAACATGCTCGCCAACCTAAACCGAACCGCACCGCCACCTGTTTTGCCCTCTACTTCATTCCAGATCGTCGCGGCCGCCAAAAGCTACTCATCCCCGCGCGCGCGCGCGCGCAGAGAGAGAGAGAGGGAGAGGGGGAGAGGGCGGGGTACCTGAGAAGCCTGAGCGAGCTCGTCCAATTGAGAAAGGCATCGAAGATCCCGCCTGTCCCTGGCGCCGACGTGCTTGTGGTTGTGGATTCCGAACCCTCGCAACTTCCTGAGCGAGTTCTTCATCCGGAACCCCCCGCCGAAAAAGGAAGGAAGGAAGGAAGGAAGAGAGAAGAGAAGAGAAGGAACGCCGAAAACAACTCCGTCGACGATCGCGCCCCCCACCCGGCGAGTTCGACGATCGCGCTCTCCTTCACCGTCGCGGGGACCCGAGCAATCCAAGTCAGCGCCGGGCGACCGAAATCGAGCGGGGCGCGGAGGGAGCCGCCTTCGGGGCCTCGATGGGAACCGGCGGATCGCCGAGATCGCGAGATCTCGAGGAGTAGGAGGAGGAGGAACCAGCACGCGGCGGCGGCGGCGGAGGCGGCGGCGGGGACCGGGGGCGACGAGGTGGCGGTCGACGACGACGACGGTGGGTTTCCTCCTCGCTGGGTAAACGAGAGTCAAATTAAGGAACGAAGGAAGGGAGCACCGATCCCTATTTAACCAAGAAAAATCTCTCTCTCTCTCTCTCTCTCTCTCTGTCTGTATCTGATTGGGCGCGTGCGCGCTGGGGGGCGTGGTGGTTGGTCAAAGGAGGAGACGAATGGGGGGGGCAGGGCCGCAACTTTTGGGAGGTCATGTCCGGAACTGTAGATGCGGAATGACGCGACCGCGATCGATCTTCATCGCCCCCCCCCCCCCCAAAAAAAATACATATGTATGTATGTATGTATGTATAATATTATTTAAAAAAATTGATAGAAAAATGGCGGAAATTTTAGAAAAACAAAATTAAGAAGGGAAAACAAAACGGAAAAACGAAATGAAGGGGTGGGGACGGACTTTGACTGTTCAACGTTTCCTGGTTTCGCGCCATTTGTTTGCGCGGCGCGGCGTGTGCAGGATGGGCAACGAGAAGGAAAAAGCAAGAACGTAAAAGGCCCCCGCGTTTTTTGCGCGGATTAACCTCTCGCCGGAGGAACGCATTTTCTCCGCCAAAAAAAAAAATAAGGGAAAAAGCCACCAAAAACCCTAAATTTTCTCATTTGTGGCACATTTACCCCAAACTTTTTTTTGTGACACCAAAAACCCCAAATTTTGCTATTTGTGACACATTTACCCCAATGTATTTAGTATATGGGCATTTTCGTCTCTTTTGTATTTTCTTTTTTTTTCCCTTTTTTTTTCCTTTTCGGCGAGGGGGGCCTCGCTGGCGTCCAGCGAGGGGGGCCCTCGCCGGCGTCGGGCGAGGGTGCGAGGGTGGCCCTCGCCGGCGTCAGGCGAGCGTCGCCCTCGCCTGGGCGAGCGAGGGCGGCCCTCGTCGGACTCGCCGGAAAGAAAAAAAAAGGAAAAGAAAAAGAAAATGTAAAAAAGACGAAAATGCCCATGGACTAAATACATTGGAGTAAATGTGTCACAAATAGTAAAGTTTGGGGTTTTTGGTGTCACAAAAAAAAGTTCAAGGTAAATGTGTCACAGGTGAAAAAATTTGGGGTTTTTGGTGGCTTTTTTCCTTTTTATAATTGAATCTCGAGTCGGCGTTCGTGTCGCGGAAAATACGAGCGAATGAATTAGAGGATGCGATCGGTTCACGTTGCCCGGAAAAATTAACCGGCGGGACAGAAAGGATTACCATCATTTTAATTTTTTATAAGCAATATAAGCGATCATTTTTCATCGCTCGTTTTTTCGTGGAAACGAACGCTCCCTCTGTTGTTTGGTTACACGCTCGAAGGTGAAACAGTAAAAGAAGGGCTTTCTTTTTTTTAATTTTTCGATGCCTTCGATCTCGCCTTCGGAAATTATTCTCTCTGTTTTGATTGCAATTTTTTTTTGTTTACTTTGAGGATACCGTGACGATGTCGAAGCCCTTTTTTTATTAAGATATAACTAATGCGCGGTGCATGTATTTTTAATTTATTCTTCTGTTATTATTGTTGGTATAAAGCAACCTGAGAAAAGATGCCGAAAAGAAGAAAAGGAGCAAATAATTGAAGGACTTAAATCTCTCGGTGCTCATAACATGCGAGAATGATTCTCCGTTCCAAAAAAAAAAAAGCAATTAAAGGGTGACGCCATGCTAAACATCCAAAAAAGAAAAGGGCATTTTCCATAAGCGCCTCCGATACTATCCTCCGGAAATACGAGTTGCGCAGCCGAGTGGAAGATCATACGACCAGATGGTGATTCGATCCGACAGACTGGCGACGAATTGAGCACTTGCATGCGATCGAAGTTGATAGCGAGAATCGATTTGAATAGAGAAGACGAAACTTTGCTGTGAAGGGACGGGAAGTCCGATACGTGTGGAAAAGAACCGTGGGAAAACGATTTCCTCTTTTAAGAACGGAGAAATCATCTTCTTCGGTTTTAAGTATTTATTGTTTTTCTCGATCGGAAATTCTTTTTCGTCGATTGTTCGTTTTCGACAACCAACGCCAGAATGTCTGAAAATCATATTCCATGCAAATCCTTTTCGTAAGAACAAACGCACCCTTAAACTTCGTTATCTTGTGTTAGCGTATATCTCCTGTAGGCAAGCGAGCTTGTCAATCCTCGCTTGTCAATCCTTCGACCAACTTTGCCATGAAATGACTGTCGTTTCTTTTACGAACGCATGATTCGAACAAGCTCTTCTTTACCTAATCGGAAAAGAAAGACCGAGGAGATTCCTCATTTAAATGGAATGGAACTGGGTTCTTCCTTCTCAAAAATCAAAGTTCGTCATCGAGAGGACAGGGGCAAGATGCTTATTCGGGAGACCGACACGAAATCGACCGTCACCTCAGGAAACATCGAGCTCAATTATCGGCACAATCCAGGGATTGAAAACTCGGTAACTTCTTTTTTCAATCGGGGCAATTTAGTCGAACCGTGTTCCGGCACGTAGCGAAACCGGGGGGGAAATTGGCAATTCCCCTAAACAATTGACTATGCTCGATAGCTTGCGAATGCCAAACCAAAATGTCTCTCCGGGGGCCCGTCAAAGGCTTTCGGCAAAGGGATTGTCCATGGTCAATGAGGCACGTGCGTTTGCCTAGATGTATAAGGAAAGAAGCCTCGTTTTGTATGACCGAAAGAAATTCCCGGGGTCTCCGCCGCTGCGCAATTTCGCCGGTCATTTCTTGGCGACATCGGTCCGGCCGCTCCTCCTGCTCCCGCGGCCGGCCCTCACGGGAGATGAGCCCGAGTGAGCGGGCGAAATGCTCCACCGGCCTTGCGAATCCGAGCGAAGACGAGAGTCGAAATCCAGATGGATGGCCGCGGCAGGGGAATGTCCGCACCCGCCGGCGAAGAGAATCGAACGCGCATCGTGTCTTTCGGAGCTGACCACGGGGGAAGACGATACCGTGACCCGACAAAATACGTACCTAATTTGTCAAAATTTTCTTTAATAGTACCCGAATTATTTTTTCGTTATCCATAACAATACATGCCTGTCACCTGTTAATCTAATTTCATTCTACAGTTATTCAAAGTGGTCTTAACCCATACGAGATGTCCAACGAAGTATCCCATCACTCACCGGAGACGTTGCCAAATTCCCGACACAACGAAACCGGAAAAACCATCCATCGAGTCCTAAACCTATCGTACGGATGTCCATTTAGTTCTAAACTTTTCAATTTCGCCAATTTAGTCCTAGACCTTCACGCGAAATTCCAAGATAATCTTTCCGGTCAATTTTCGCCGAAAAATCACCGACGTGGCGGTTCAGTCGTCGTCGGCCGTCCCGCACGGCACACAGCCAAGTCGGCGATTCGGCCGGAACGATGATATTGAAATTCCGCGCGAAGATTTATGACCGAACCGACAAAATTAGAAAGTCCAAAATCGAATTGACATCAACACCATAGTTCACGAATGGTTGGATGATTTCCGATGTTAAAATCACGACGGGAAGAAACAATGGAAAATCTACGGGATGAAAATCTAGGGACATCACTTTTAAGTTTCGTTCCTAATGGCTCTCCGTACGAGTCACGATTCCAATGTTAGATTAAACAAAGGACCCCGTGAAGGTCCGGTCGTACCATGATTAGCAAAAACCAAGCCGTGTGATGTCACGAAGCTTTTTTTTGACCAAAACACGAACTTTGATACCTTCCTGGACCATGCCAAATCAAACCCACTTTTGTTTAGCCATCTCGCGGCACGCTGCGGCTGACTTCCCAGTTCCAAACTTTGGACGAATTCGTTCCAGAAACCCCTGAAAACAACAACGAAAAAGAGGAAACCTGAAGCAAGTGGCAAGAAGGGTCGAAAATGGATGTCGAAATAAGAAGAAGAAGGAGGGACGAGCATACCGGAAGCCTTAGAACCTGTAATTGAATCTTACAGCTTTCGAAAAGTGCAATTTGTTCTTGAAATTTGTCGAGTCGGCGCGATCGAGCCCTTTCATCCCCGATTGCACTTTTTGAAAGTATTATGGCTTAATTGCACTTTCGTGGCAAGTTTTAAGATTTAATCGTCGTTTTTGACATTTTTAGTGCTCAATTGCACTTTCGTGAAGAGTTTTAGGACTTCCAATGTACTTACTCAACTAATCGTGCCCTCGTATACGAAACAGTCGTAGAAGATTTTATGAACCCATCCGATGAATGATATTTGGTGCTAATTATCGACTGGCAGCCATCGTTACCGTCGGACCGAGTACGAATCTATCCGGGCCATCCCGATTTCTCCGACGACTTCGCCGTGCCGACTGCTCGCGCCGGGACGGGCCGGCCCGGAAAATGATAGGGAAAGGTTCGAGATCCCTATTTTAATTGCTCCGGGCCTACACGATAATTAATCGGCCGATTAACGAGACTCGATCAAAAGCATGGAACGACGACCTAAAAGTAAAGCTCGAAATCATCCGAAGTCGTCGGAACTCGCGGTACGGCTTTGAATTTGATTACGTACTTCGGAGCAAACGACGCAAGTACTACTCGTTGCTTTCCGTGGACCGTACGGACCTGATCGGGCCAGGCCCACGTCGTCGATCGGGTCGGCCCATGGAGCATCGCCCGGCAAAAACCGGGCTTTGTCCTGATTGGCCGCATGACGGATGGCCGATTTTATTTTATTTATTTTTTGCGCTTTGCCGTGATTACCGGCTAATTGGTATAAATACCTAAAAGAATTGCCGAGGAATCGAATTTGCCAAAAATAAATTAATATTCTCTAATTTCCTGTTTCCATGCCGTGCATTGTCAAAGCTTTCGAGCGTTCAAAAATCCGCCGTTACGCGCGCTTACCGTGTTTTTCTTGAACCGACCGGCTCGTATTTTTACCGGATTAATAAAAGAACCGCATCGAAATCCAGGTAAAACGCTGCTCTGACGAGCAACTCGACCAAACCATGTTTCATCCATCGACCAGTCGACTCCCACGCGCTAACGAAGAAACCCGAAAATATCCGTTTCGATTAAACCGTAATTCAAGACCGATTTTCCGTCAAACCCACATTTCCACGCCACCCGAAGCTATCATCTTTGCACTATTCACGGCTTCGCAGTTCATAAACTGAACCCCGCATTCGAAATTCACGTAACTCGAGAGGGTTCGAATCCTTTGTCAGGGGCGATGCGGAACAGAGCCAGATCCCAGGACGTCGGTAGGGGTGTAAATGGTTCGGTTCGGTTCGGTTTTTCAAAAAAACCGAACCGAACCGAACCGTTAAGGGTGCCCCTTGAACCGAACCGAAAAATCGATTTGATTCGGTTTGGTTCGGATCAGTTTTCGGTTTCAAGTTCATTAAGCATAGAGAGAGAGGAGAGAGGAGAGAGAAGGCGAGAGAGAGAGGGCAAAATAGCCATAAACCGAAGTGTTTATTTTAGTTCGGTTCGATCCGATCCGAACCGAAATGAACCGAACCGAAAATAAAAATTGATTTATTTTGATGATCCGAATCGAGATCGAAACCGAATCGAAAAACATTAAATTTTTTATTTGATTCGGTTCTCGATTCGATTTTTCGGTTCGGTTCTGACACCCCTATACGTCGGGACATTTCTGTCACGTCATCCTCTGCTCCCAACGAGCAGTGACGATGGGCTTGAAGGCTCGGGCCCATTCATTCAGCACGAGCTGGCTAGCTAGCGAGCCACGGCGTAATGTCGAGGTGGAAGCAAAAGCCAAAAACGAGAGGGGAGATCGGCGTCCGCGCAAAAGCAGGGGGGAGAAATGGCGTTTTGGGGCACTCGGGTGATGGAGATAGTGAAGAAGCACGACTCGGGGGGCCTCGTCTGGAAGCGGATCAAGCTCACCACCACCCGCAAAGCCAACGCCAAGAAGCGTCTCCTCCGCGTCTGGCAGGTCCTCTCTCTCTCTCTCTCCCTCCCTCCTCCTCCTCCTAGGGTTTTTTGTGTCGCTAGGGTTTGTCGCGGTTCGTGACCGGATTGCTCGTTAGCGCTTCCGCTCTCGATGCGAAATGTTGCTCCTTGCTTGCTTTGCCTTTTTAGCTGGAGCGGCTCGAGCCTGCGATTAGGCGGAAATGAAACGATGGTGGGTGTTTTGGTATGTGCATCGCGAGCTTTGGAGGAGCTGAAGGGGAATTATTGCCAGGTCGATTAGAGGGGGAAGGAGGGAGGGTTTTCGGTCCGGTTACTCGGGTTATGGTTGATGGTGTTTGTCCCTCCCTTTCTTCGAGCTCGCTCGCTCGCTCGCTCGCGGGAGGTGTCGATCGGTATAACTGTCCGGGGTAGCCCGCGAATCTCTCGCGCATCATGAGCAGACTTGGCATTGTATCCTCGCGCGGCTTGATGTATTGTCTATCGAGGTCGGGTCCTCGAGGCGATGCTAGATTGCGCATAAATGTAGTAAGAAGTGGAGTGTTATTACGCGTGATTGATTGTTTGAAATGGCCCCATGTCACAGTCTTCACTGAGCTGAGAATTGCAGGACAAACAGCCTTTATAGGATCTGCGGTAGTTATCTTTCCACAGATGTCGGCCGCGTGTTTTTATGCAAAATGTTGCCAGAAACAAGGCATGGATATGGTCCTCGTGCCCTCGGATTCAGGGTTCAAGCAATCTTATTGTCGAGGAAGGTGTCATAACTGGTGGAGCGCGCTTTCAGTTTGTTCTTGTTCTGTTATATAGTTGGTAGAACGCGAACTGTTCATTTGTCACTCCTATCCTGAAATTCGTGTTATACTTCTCGACAATGTCTGTTCCACCACGGAATCATCTTTTGTATAGAAATGAATACGAAAGCTTGCCATGGAGTTTGCTGAAGCTTACAAGCTTCCGCACACCCATACCCGTAGGTATAGATGTTCTGCAAACTATGATTAACCGATGTATTTGATCATTTGCATAACATTATCGGATTTTAAAGACAAATCAGGCTAAGAAATGCACCAAAGTTGGCTGTAATCTTTGCATGTCATAGTGAATGCTCGTCTGTCTAGTGTGTTCCGTGCAAGCAAACTAATGGTTCAAATCTTGCAAGCTACAAGCAATTGGTAGTTCTGCTTAATGCGGCGCCTTCTGTCCTCTTAGATATAGAACGTCGTTTTAGGAGTTTGAGGATTTATTTTAGTTATGCTTCTCGTGTGGCGTGTTTCACTATAGGCACTATGTTTGAATGAGCGAAGGTGACGATGATATATAACCATTCAAGACATGCTTTGTGCTTGAATGAACTCCTTGTTTGTAAAAATTTCTGTTATCTCTTCACGATCCTCTCCTTCTGTATCTAACAATTGTACATTCATGTTCTTGCGCCTGTTCTCGGTACCTTTTTTTATAATGACTTTCGTGTTTTTGAACTTTCATTTTATACTGCATGTTAAGTGTGTAGAATTCATGGACTCGCATGCAGTACTTAAATGCAACCCATCCGAGCTGAGTCATTGAATTTTTATCAGTGCCGGCTGAAATTATTATATCTAGGGCTGGCCCAATTTTATTTTCCATTGCCAAGAACTTTTTTTTTTTTGTTTTTCGTGTGAATTTGTGGTCTCAGGATGAACCCTTTTGTTCCATGCTACATATGGAGATGCTGGACAACCGACACTTGATTTTTGTGGATAGTGGATTATCTATTGTTTATTGAACAATTGAAGAATGTCTGCATTCACTATCTCTCACAATACTGAAAAATTCAATGCTTTTTGCAGAATGAGGCTGTCCTCAAGGCATGTTCAGAAGCACCTCCTTCGAAAAATTCTAGGCTTGCCGCTGATGCTACTGTGAGATCAGAGGGAAAGAGCAGTCAAGTTGGCGATGGAGAATCGTAAGAAACCGTGTTTGAAGCAGTGCTGCTGATGTGTGGCCTGCAGAAAGAAAACGTTTTTGCCCCTTAGTTCATTTTTTTATATTGACCGTGTGGAGCTAATACAGTTGCAATGGTTCTCCTTAGCTTAATTAGTTGCAGGTAAAACTTTCTTGAGGGCTTAATCATGCCTCATCCAACTTTTGTTGCATAGTGCTTTTACCTTTGTAAGCCTCTGAATGCCATCATCTTCCTTCCACCAAGCATCTGAGATTTTCTAAGAGACCATGCACGTTGGATCAACCATGCTATCATACCCTTACGGCCGTAAGTGAGTATTTTGCTTTCTTTTGAAGTTAATTCAATTGCAGGAATTTTTTGCTTGAAAATATGTCGGCAGACTATGTCACTTTGTCTGTCCGTTCTGTTCCCTTCGATCTAATGGATACCGATGCCGTTGCTTTGATTTCAAAATTAGACCTGATGATGTACGGTAAAATGTTTTTGTAAAGGTTAACTGAGTATATCCTACCTACTGTTTTTTTTGGCCCCGGGTCTGAAGACACTCAACAGACAGAATTTGGATGATGATCTCACATCTGCCCAAATGCAAGGTTTTACCTTAAGGGGACACCATCCAAAAACAATCTCTCAAATTCAAGAAATCTTTGCTTTGCTGTCCTTTTTCATCGTCTCGTTCGGCTAATTTCATTTCGTCATGTCTGCGAGGACTTCGATACTCTTTATGTCGAGAATTTGATTTGGAATGACTTTGGGGGGCCTCGAACTGAATACATGCAACGGAGGTATGAATTTACTGTGAAATCTCTCTCTGCTCGAGAAGCAAAGGCAAGGTATTTTGCAGGATCTATGATGCTTATTCTATTTGACACGACAGGGTCATGGAGGAAGTTGCATGTGATGCACCTAGATGGGGTCCATCTTTACTTCCTTGCTACGGGTTATTAAAATTGATGCTTGAAGGTGTACGAGTTGATACGAAACCCCCACGGAACGAGATAGGAGGAAAGGAAAACACCGCCTTCGCGAGGACCACCCCCCCCTGACTACGAAGTTGGAAGATGGGTTTTGACAAGTTATTGATTTTGCGAGGAGTGGATTAGGACAAATCTTTGGAAAAAGCTCCCCGACATATCTATCGCCATAATTCAAAGACCCCTACTGCTGCTGGGGTCATGCTCTCGCTCTAGAGCAGAGCTTGCTTCTCAGCAATTATCACTTCATTTTTTATATCCTTAATCTATTCGTGATGTCTGCAAGTTGTCGGCCGTGAAGGTTCACACGTCCTCTTTCACGCCCAATCCAATCTCTTGAGCCTCTCTATTAAAGATCCATAATGATATATCGCTGACCAATTGGTCTCGATCTCTTGGGGACCTGGTTCTTCGGCCGTCGCGGTTGCTGTCGCGTGCGAAGGTGCGAGTTCGCAGCACAAATCATCCCCAGACGCCCCTTTCATGTGTCATCAATCGAGTAATGAATCGCCCGGTTCCTTTTTCCTCGCAATCATGATGAACGGTCGATCTCAGCCTCGGGATGGGAAGAATCACTGCTATTCTCGCGTGAATCTCGAGTGATGTTTCAGAAACTAAGCACCGCCATCGTCTCATACATTTTCCTCCGTCTAGCGTCCTTCGAGCGATGGCTAGGGTTAGAGACGCTACGCCACTACATCACACGAAAAAAGGGGCCGGGGGGACACTCCACGCAGCAATTATTATTATTATTATTCCATTTGGATTTGGATTCTCTCGAATTATTTGGACGTAATTGAGGGGTTAGATAAGAAAAGAAAAAAGGGGGAGGAATTGCGGGACACGTCCTTGTTACAGAGATCCTAAGCAACCCCGAGAACTAGATCTCGTCCGGAACAGACTTTGCAATTTATAATAATAGCGGTTGGTTCGAGAACGGGGTCAACGTACAAATTGATATAATACAACATTCCCAATCCGCAAAGGCAAAGTGCCCCAATCTTCCAAAATGCCCCAATCTGCCCCCTCCACTTTGCGAACACAAAAACGACGTGCATGCCTCTCTTCCCGAATCATGCATAACAATTACAAACAGGCAGGATTCTCTCTCTCCCTGAAATGAAATTGACCTAATCAGATGAACCTACCCCCCCCAAACAAAAAACAAGAACTAACTAAAATTAAAATTCGTGCCCTAATTTAAATGAAAAGGAAGCAATTTTGACAACAGGGGAGTGGCCTTAAATTGCGACTTCTTCGTGGGTCTACAGCCACATGACGGGCTACCCACGTGATTGACAATTTCTTCTTATAATGAGAAAAGAAGGGGCGGGAGGGTGGGTGCCTAAGTCAGCAATCCACACGCATCTTTCCTTCACTTCCCCTCTCCTTCCCCCTTTTGTCATCAAGTGGGGGAAAGTTAAAAACTCAATATTTTCATCCAGGCAGTGACGTGAACAACTCCGGTATACGTGATCCCCGTAAGCCACTGCCACAAGAAACCTCCTTTGGTCGGTCAAAAACTCTCTCTCCCTCTTCTGTCCGTCCATCGTTTTCTTGCTGGTGGTGTCTTGTGAGAATGGGGGTGTTGGGTTTAGGTTTTGCCTTCCCGTTATGGCATGGCATTCTGCCGAAAGCTCAATTATAGACCGTTCAACCGATGACGATCCAAAAACGCTTCTCGACCCTTTCCCCCATTTCCCTTCAAATGCCGTCCCCTTGCTTCCATTTGGGCCTCCGGACAAAAAATTCCCCCTCCGTGACCCGCCTCCTGTGACACTCTCTCTCCCCCCCCCCCGGCCGAAACTAGGGCTTTGCCCGCTTTGTAGGTAATAAGCTGACAACCTACCTTACGGGTAATTGATATTCCTTTCTTTACATAACCCCGCGGTTTTGCTTGAGGCGATACGCAAAATGTTTTTGAATAAAAGATGGGAGTTGCGTTGCGTTGGGCTAGGCTCATTAGGCGATGGCGATATCTCCCTATCGCTGATGTTGACCGGACAAATTGCATCCTCTTGCGATGAATCTCGCGTCAATTCTTGATGCGAGGCGGGGGGGATGGCCATTTCGTCGTGCGGGTAGTATGTGTTTGCTAATGCGTGCGTTTCGGTCTCGACCGTCCCGTGTTTGACGATATGCGCTTAACCCCTTGCGCAAGTGCGCACTAAAATAAACACCGATCCCATCGAGGACCAAACTGCCTTTTTTTTTTATCCAATCCATTTGTGGTCAAAGTTGTGGGCTGGTTGGAAGATAGCGGAGAGAACCTGTGCCATTTGCCATACGGCATATTGCATAATTTGTTGGGCGTGTAGCTGAGTTCAGAATCTGGGTCCACCCCTTTTCAATAGGGCACAGATTCAAGCGACTCGCCATCATCAATCTGACCAATTCTCGAATGTTAACATGCTTAACCCATTTCGTGAGTTGAGCTCATTCTGAACCGTCAATTACACTTAACCAGCAACGGATTGCGCAAGTAATTACCTACTTTCTAACTGGACGGTTGAGACCAACCCCTCCTCCTCATCCTGTTTCCTAATCACTACATACCAACTCTCGCGAATCGCATACTAAGTGGCCGAAAAACGTAAATGCTTCGAGAATAACTTTATTTCCCCCCTCTCCCGTGAATAGGATTCCGCTAATTTTTCAATGTTAAAGTGAAGAATATTTTTCAAGATTGCCCAAGGTTGGGTCCAAATTCTTGGGGATATAAGGGAGAATTAGGTTCTCTTGTATAGGGTACCGTCCTCTTTAGAAGATTTTGGAGGAGTAAGTGCGAAGACTGGCTTGAAAGTTCACCTTGGAGTTGGAGATTCCAACCAGTGGGAAAAGACACAGATGGAATCTGTCTTTCTGGGGCCAAAAGAACGTAGAAGAATTAGGTTCTGCAAAGCAACAGCCCTTTCTCAGAGACAGAGAGAGACCCGTGCAAGAGCCATTCCTGTGCTCCTCATGATGTTTCCTTCTTTGGAACAAAACCATTTGAAATGCCTCTTGACTTTTTTAGAAAAGGTCCGAGCTCATAAGAGATTTTTTTGTTTGCGCCCATATATAATTTGTACCAAACGAATGACAACCATTGATCTTGTAAGATCCTGAGATATTTCCCCTCTTTTCCACCCATTTCCTCTGTCTTTGCGAGGAGTTGCTATTTTCTTTTTTCAAACTTTTGATTGATGTAGTCCCCAAAAATTCGAATGCCTTTTTCGCTAAATCAAAATGGGGGTGTCTTTTGCCCCCTAAAGAGAACAAACTGTGTTGGGGAGCATGAATTGAGATTTGGACATTCCAAAAGACATTATAAACATAGCAAAAAAAAACTCTGAAATTCCCTAGATTAATACATGACAGTATTGATGATGATCTAACGACATCCATGGGCTCTAGATGTTAGCAAAACAAGTTAATTGCCGAAACTTCTCCCCTTTCAACTTTTACTTCTGGACATCTCTCCGTCTCTAGTCCCATGATATTACAGAGAAAGAGATGAGAACCAAAAGAAAAAGCTAACACGACCAGACATGTGGACTCCTCGAGGGTTGTTATTCTTCTTCTTCTTCTTCTTCTAAACTGGCTTAATCAGAGAAGCCCCGGGAACTTGGTTCAAGAAAACCTAGATTTGGTGTGAATTCCTAGTGCTGTAGGGCTTTTCTGAGGCTATTGCAACTACTCTCTTCGTGATCATCTGTATTGTTTTGGGAGGACACCTCGGTGACCCCACTTGACCCAGAGGAAGAAGACGAAGGAGCAAGGTTCAAGTCCCTGGTCATGAAGTCATAGAACACAGGCTTAGTTTTCCTGGATTTCGGAGCTTCCTTGAGGAGTTGGCAAGAGACTGCGTTTTCGCCTTCGTTCTTGGAGCTCCTCCTCTTCAAGAATATTCGGCACAAGACCCAGCTTTCCATTGGCTCAACAGGGCTCTGCACAATTTCACAAGTCAGAATCAGCAAAATTTCAAGAAAGAAGCGTGAAAGAAGCCAAAGAGAGAGAACGAATTAGCAGCGACGGGGTCACTGAAAGTTCCAATCTCGATGAGCTTTTGGAGCTCCAGACACACATTTCGACACACAATGCGAAGTGGAAAGCTCTCTCAAGACTTCTCACCTGGTTTAAGTTCATGATCTTGTGAGGGGACGAGGCTTCAGAGTTGACCAGGCGATACTCATGCATGATCCAATCGGTCTTGGAGCCACTCGGTGGCTTGCCTCTGTAGAAGACGAGGGTCTTCTTCATCCCCACCACTTGGCTTTGGCCGCCTCTCGAGCTCACGATTTGCCGGTCGATCCCAGTGGCCTTCCAGTACCCCGAGACGGTGGCCCTGTTGGACCTGGTCCCATTCGGGTACTTGGCCTCCCTCGTGCTGAAGAAGTACCTCTCTTGATCCAAATCGCCTGAAATTTCCAGACACCCAGAAAGCCAAAACGTCATCAGAAGAGGTTCAGTTCCCGATAAGTTTGTCCAACTGGGAAGAGTGGAAAAAAAAAATAATGAAAACACACGCGCTACTGACCAGGCAGGTCCCAAGGATCGGACTTGCAGACCTCGACTTCAGGGATGATGGAGGCGGGCAGAGGGAAGGAGAAGACCTTCCTCCTCAGGTACTGAAGCACAAGCTCTTCGTCCGTTGGGTGGAACCGAAACCCAGGAGGCAACCGCAGAACCCCATTCTTCACGAAGTTCAGCTTCTCCATATGCCGCCTTATCAAACCCTCTTTCTGCCTCCCAAAAACCGACGAAGAAATCTAGGCTGTCCTCAACAGTTCCAGGCTCAAGTTCACGGCTGCTCCGGTCTTCCCAACATGAAAAAAAGAAAGGGTCTCCTCTCTCTCCCTCCCTCCCTCTCCCCAAAAAGATCCCAGTCTCAAAAACAAGAAGGGCCTTCAGCAGGGCAACGAGTTCGATGGTGGCAAGTGCTGTCGAACCGTGGCGGAAATTAGGGATGGCGAGGGAGGGACCGGGCGGGGGTGTAGAGGGGGGGGGGGGCGCGCGCGTTGGAGGGTGCGTTTGGGAGAAAGGGAAAATGCCGGGCTTTATAGTAAGCGGGCGTCGGGAGAAGGAGAGGGAGAATAGAATAACGGGGACGACATACTTGGCGTGAACCAGACTCAATCTCCTTTTCCCCCGACGCCATTTCAACAAGTACGTCTCAACTCTCGAGAACAGAGCTCGGAGATTTCGGGGGGGGGCACGGCGAAAAGGTTAAAACCAATCTTTTTTGGGTCTCTTCTTCCGGTTTCATTAATGGCAAATCTGAAATTAAAAGAGGAATCGAGCTCGGTTCGGGTCCGACCCTTTTCTTCATTGGATTTAACCGGAGCCGTTAAAAAGCCCTCCTTTGAACGCTTCCTCTCCCGCTGCCGCTGCTCCCTTCCCGTTGAGATTTCACTTTTCTGTCCCTCTACTTTCGCGCCTTCTCGTATCGGGGACGGTATGCTCGTAATTTGCTTAATTGTTCTTTGTCGGATTTTCTAATCAAGTCCCTCCGAAAGCCATATCTAATCAAATTTAGTCGTTGCGGACGACGTCGGGCGATACCGATGCGGATAAAATGTGCAGGCAAACGCCCCGTATGGACATGGTTGGAAAAATTTAATCAACATAGACAATATTGGAGGTTTTTTTTATTGAAAGAAAATCGTAATTGCTCGGAATGAGATACGAGAAGTACACCGACTTTCGTGGCGAAGCGAATCGAAGTAAAGCAAAGCATAAAATTCTACGGAACGAAGCGAAAACCCAGAAAAAATAATAGACAAGAGTTTGACGTGAATAAAGTTTTCCAAATATACACGCCGCTAGATTTTTCCAATATGATAGTTATACTGATTAAACTCTCTCTAGGTCATGTAACCATGACCGAGAGGCTTGGTGAGAAAATTTGTGAAGACTAGATTTATTCACGAACAAGTAAAATGCGGAGAGATTTGATTAGAAATAATTTGAAATTGAAATTGAGCGACTACGGTCGATGTTCAATTCTCAATTCGATTCCACCATTTTTCAATGAAAATGTGGCAAAAAACCAACCTTACCTAAAATACTTCCGTTTGGGGTAAGGAAGCCATGGAAAATAAGTTCATAACGAGCTCCTCCTTTCCCCGGGGGGGGGGGGGGGGGTCGATCACTGCGGGAACATTCGACTCTCGCGGGAGAGGGGGAGATGAAGTCACGTGACGTCATGCTTACAGCTGGAGCTCACCAGGAAAGACACCTTTCGGACCGGCGTGGTGAAAGTACGAAGCTGTCCCTGGGGCAAGAACAAAAAGAGGAAGGAGGAGAAGAAGAAGAGGAGGAGGAGGAGGAGTTAAAGGTCAGAAAAGCCGCCGTTGTCTTGAGGGGGGTGGGGTGGGCGCACGTTTGTACCCCTAGCCGCACGTCCTCCTCTTCGGGGGGCGGGGCTTCTGCCTTGTCCCGCAAGTTGCCTTTTGCCACTTCCTTCTTCGACTTCTATTCGAGCTCTCCACTTTTGTCCTTTTTCGTCTCCCCCATTCATATTTTCGTTTTTCATAAACGTACTGAAAGTTTTTAAATTTATCACGAAAATATAATTAAATTTTAAAATTTTCAAAAAGTACAGTTAAATCCTCAAACTTATCAAATTTGTGTAATCAAATCGTTTTATTAAGTTCGTTCAGCTTGATGCTACTGCGACCTTTTTTTATTTGTTATTTTCTCCCTCGTACATAGCGATGACGTAGTTAAAACATTATATAATATATATATATATATATATATATATATATATATATATATGCTAAAAAAGAATAAGCAAAATTTTAAAAAAATAATACAAAAAAAAGAAGAAGTAGATGAGGGCTTCAAGCCCTCGTTGTTGCCGCTGCTACCGCCATCGGGGCAATGGCGGGGGAAGGGTCAGCAGGAGTCAGCGAGCCCTAGCCAGGGGCCAATGACCATTGTCGACCGTAGGCGAGGGCAGGTCCTAGCCCAAATCTGGCTACTGACGACACCCACCTACCTATGGTCGGTAGGCCTTGCCCAACGATGGTAGGGCGATAGTAGCATCGCTTGCTTCTTCCTCTTTTTTTTTTATTTAAAATTTTGTTTATTTACAATATACTTTATATTAAAAATCATATTTTGACCAAAAATACGTCATTTTAGCCACGTCACGAGAGAAAATTAAAAAAAGAAGTCATGCCGGCATTTTCCGTTAGTTAAATTGGATAGAGTTAACGGAAGGACTTGATTGCACAAATTTGATAAGTTTTATGGCTTAATTGCACTTTTTTAAAGTTTTATGACTTAATTACACTTTCGTGATAAGTTTTGAGACTTTCATTGCACTTATCCTTTTTTTTTTAACTCCAATCGTTGGGATAGGAAGGACGATATGGTAATTAAAGCAATTGACAATCGTGGTGCTCAGCTCTCTTCGTTCGTTGGAAATGAATGATAAGAATGATTGTTTGTATCATCTTAAGTAATTGGTGGATTGAAAGATACTCTTATTGTTAATAACGATTTATGTCTAGACGTTTTCATTAATCATGGAAATATTTTCTGATCGATCAATTTATATAAGCGATACAAGCGATTATTTTTAAGAAAGTATTTTCCAAATCATTTATTTTTCGCGAGACAAATGAAGCCTTCATTCATCGAGTTTTTCATAAAATTTCGAGAAATACACACGGTTTTCCGCCGCCTTTAGGTTTAAACTTTTTGGTCGAGCTTTTCCAACATGGTGATACCGGAGTCGTGTTCCGGCACTTACTTTATTTCGAAAGCGTAGTCTCTAATTTTCAATTAAAAAGTACAATCTTTCGGGTCTCGAGTTTTTATAGGGTATGAAAATTTACAATCAAATAATTATTGGAACAGTTAGCCATTTTTCCAAGGTCCCCAAAAATTAGAAACAGGTGCTCCCTAAAATTGACGAGGCATGGATATAAATCAACATCAACGAGGGATGGTCCTAAGAAGGGACGTGCCGTCAACTACTTGGTACATAGACATATGATATACGACATCCATTTTAAAAATTCTCAAAGAAATGAAAAAAATAAATGCTAAGTTTTGGAAACAATTTGCATTCATCATTCAAAAGTATTATTTGCTTAGTCCAAAATATATAATTAGCGAGATTTAACTCCCTAAATGCTCGCTCGTGTAGGTTTAAAAGTCTTTGTTTAATCCTCATTTATGTCGTATTCTGATTACTCGGTATGAGCCATTTAAGTGGGATCACTATACAATCATACGATTCTCGCCTATGCGTGTAAAGTCCCCATTGTATTTGATAATCGTTACACAGAATTTACGAGAATTCCCGGCATATAAATCTCAAATTACACGAAAAGGAATAGTTCATGCAGTAAAAATCAGCTCTTAAAAGAGGAGGAGCAGAGACTAAATTGCGAAAATCGTTTAGATCTAAGGCAAGGAGTGCAATTTCTCTCATATCTCAATTTCAATTTCAATTTCAATTTCAACCATGAAAAATAAGAATGGCAGGGCGTTTTGGTCATTTACGCGGGGCGATGCGATCGCGGAGGAAGAGTCAGAGCGAGTAAAGAAATAGGAGGTGGGGGGGACCCACTTGCCTCCAAAACGACAGCCACCCACGTCGGATCGACGGTAGCCGCCAAAGATGCCACCCTCAAAGTGATGTCCCATTTCAAGATTTCCTAATATCTTCTTGTCTCACTCATTTGGATCAGGATTTTTTTTTTTTTTTTTAGGGAAGATCTTCGCCTCCAGCATCTCTCCCCTTTGTGATGGGACAAACGCGCCCTTCCATCCTATCGGCGAAAAAAGAAAAAAAAAAAAAGCACAAAACAATTCGGTTCGATTCATTTTCCCCGCTTTCATTCGTATCGCATCGTACCCAGTCGACACTAGCGATATATAATAATGAGCCGGCTTCCATAAATAGGAGAACTCTATGTGGCGCATCGCGACTAGGTCAAGCGCATATGATCCCACGGCCTGTCTGCGGGCGCTATCCACTCGAATAATACGTCCAATTAAGTACTTTAACGAGTTTTCGGAGTTCCGAGGTTTCTTTTCGGACGAACATGTAGTGTCCCGTTACTCATCATTAAAATCTTACCCAGACTTCGCACGCATGTACCCGAGAAGTCGCGCTGCGAAACAAACGATGCTACGATGATTGGGGCGCGCCAAAATACGAAACTTGGACGAGGAAAAAATGCTGACAATTCTTAGCAATTCCTTATCAAGTCCTCCTAGAAGATACTGGCCCTCCAAGATTTTCAATTCTTGGTTTTGAATGGGAATCGCTCGGGTCTCTTTCTTATTGCAGTTCTTGTCAAACTCAAATGCTCTCGTATTCAACTCGAGAAATGAATTATAATAAATGAGGGAAAGAAATCTCAGGGTGAAGATCATTTTGACACCACATGTCTGGATGAGATCATGTCAAATGAGGCAAGAGAGGATAATAGAGAGACGACAGAAATTGGAGGTGGGATGTAACGTGTGGACGGTCGAGGGTGGGTGCCGAGTTATGCAAACAGCAGCTGCAGGACATGGACAGGTCGAAGAAGAAACCTATTCCCCTGCCGCGATTCCGTATGCGCTGGGGAACCTCGTCCCCGGATACTGTAGTTTACTGTGCAATTGAAAAGAGCGAGAGCTCGATGTGGAGGGCTAGAACGGGCAAGGAAAAAATAGGTGGGTAAGTTTTTTTAGAAAGATTAAAGATTCCCGCAAGCAAATGGTCTCGGGCCACTTGCATGCAACATGGAAAGGTGAGTTGGCTTTTCCAAGCCAATTTGCGGCTGTGATGTGAATAGCCTGTTCCTTTGAAACTCCTTCCCTTGAATTTTTCGCAGAATCGCACTTGAATAAGATTTAAATGGACGTCTCCCTCTCGCTCGCTCGCTCTCGCTCTCTCTCTCTCTCATTCATCATCACCAATATCTGCCTGTCTGCTTATTCTCGTGTTGGGAGGTCAAAGGCGTTTGCGTGTGGGCGAGGAAGAGCGTTTTGAGGAGCAAAGAGAGAAACGTCAAAGTCTGCAATTATTTGTGTTTTGAGTAAAATATGTTGTCCACTGGAAATGTCTCTCTGTTCTCGGGTTCACATAAATTGTTCGTTCGTTTTTTCTTTTTAAATTTTTTTCCCATACTCCTCTTTGTTTTCTTGGTGCTGTAATTGGGTAAAGGCCACACTTTTCTTTCTAAATTATTATTTTATAAAAAAATTTATTCCTCCCCCCCCCCCCCCTCCCTCTTTTTGCTTTAATTGGACTTGTGTTCTCCAAAATTGCCTTATCCCTTTTTGGGTTTGCCCACTTCTGAAGCATTTTGGATTCCCAACGTAGGTCACTTTGGTTAATACATGGATTTTGTCATATTACATGTGCCCATCACACACACAATGAATTTGGAGAGAGAGAGAGAGAGAGAGAGAGAGAGAGAGAGAGTTTTCAAAAGAAGCAAATATCTTTGAATTCATTGTATCTGAGATCTAGAAGTTGAAATCTTGAGCAAAAGAATGATGCAAGGCCAAATTCGATTACTTGGAAGGAACAGCAAAGAACGCATACATTATTGAACTTGAAAACCAGGGCTAAAGCTTAGGGGGTTTCTTACGGGCAAATTGACTTGAACCCCTTCATTAACTTGAAAGGAGCTGCCCTTTAATTTGTATATAAAAGTATATTTTATGTCGCCTTAAGTTTGATCTCCTTTGAATAATCTACAAGCTGACTATGCACTCGAGATTGCTACGCCTTACCCAATGGGCCTCGAGTGGGTGATGATCTTCTTCTTCCTGTCGAGGTTATTATAATATTGGAAAGAGCTTTTGGAGAAGCAACTTTTCGCAGTTCGCTCTCTACTAATTTTCCTTTCCCCTCTTCCTTTTCCTATCTCGTATCCTTTTCGGGCTCTCGATTTTTCTAAGTGACTTTCCTTGATGGCTTTTCTTTATAGCGACTTTCAATTCCACAAGGCATCATCACATGCAAGTTGCAATTAGCTAAAGCGTGCTTCAATGCCGTGACTATGACTTAGATTCGTGTGTGGTGATGGCTCTTTGAGAATAAACATCACGACATCCCCGCTAACTAGAGATATTATTAGTAGCGAGGTCTAATATAATATCATCGATACTCCGGAAAGCGGCAAAAAAAGGAAGCGGCATAATAGGTTCTCCACAAGCAATGTCTTTATATAAGTATTCCCATACATATACAAATACATATACATGCATGTACATATGATGTGAAGATTAGTAATCTCAATTCATAATTAATATCGTGTCTCTCTCATTCAAGCATAAATTTTTAATCAAGGAGCATGGAGCTAGCCCACCATAGAAGTGTTCCCTGTGGAACATTAATTTCTTTCATCTACACAAAAAAGCCCTAATAGCAATACGTATCATGGTGTCACGAGGGCATGCGATTTCATCCAAATTGGTGTTCAATGCATGCTAAACAAGCAAAATTTTGAAATTCCACTCAAAACTCAAATTGGGGTTACTTCTAGATAAACCCATGTGGCCAGGCAGAAAATTCAAAATCTCACTCGATTTCAAGGTTGACTTAGAGGAATCAGAATCCTTCAATGATGCGAAATGACTTCGGAGGGAGTACCCTCACTCAAACTCATCATAAATCACGAGGGTGGTTGAGTCGATTTTTCTTCATTTTGAAGCTAGTTTTGTCAACCCCTCCTTGAAGCAACGCACATATTTTGCGGCTAATGTATATCCCGAAGAGAATTTATTAACAAGCAATTTTTTTTTAAAAATAAATAAACATATACATCTGAAGACAGCAAGTCGCTGTCTTCCTTCGTTAATAGGTAACCCATAGTTTTGGACGACGAAATATGAACGACAATAGAGCAAATATGGTATTAACAACTGGGGTTGAACCCTCACAAGTTTGCCTTTTTTTTTTTTTTTTTTATGAACGATATTAGAACAAAGATAGGATTAACAACTAGGGTTAAGCCCTCACAAGTTTGTCTTTTATTTATTTTTTTAAATTTCTTTTAGGTATTGATATGTTGAGTCCACAAGTTACAATGACCCCAATATCATTTTCGATAGTTGACAACGCGGGAATCATGGATTCAAGAAGACATCAAGAATTTAATGTATGTATAAGCCGCATCACCTAACCCTATTCTTGGAATACACTTATCAATTTCTAATGCATGCTTAGCTTGTTGAGATACTTTGTGACTGATTGTTGGTATATATTCCTTGTTGGGGTGTGATTCATACGCCTTATCGATAATAAGGCACCAGAGTCTCGCTCCCCGATGAGCGGGCGGGGGTCCGAGATAGCCGCCCCGGTGGTCATAGGGGGCAGCACCTCCTGGCCATCGGGGGGCTTTATAATTTGGACTATATAATCTCTTTTTCTATTGAGTATATATAATCTCTTTTTCTTATAATTGATGGTTACAACAGAGATGTGGAATGTGCTATTTATAGTGGAATCTTTTCTAGATGTAATCCTAGTTTAATGATGAACCGGAATAAATTTTGTGTCTCGATTTCTCTTTCTCATATTTATTCTCTATTTTGTTGTATTTGTGCGCCTGCTCCTAACATTCCCAGCCACTAATGTCAAGTTACCTCGAAAACCCAATTTAGTCACTAAGCTACTTCAGCCATTTCGGTTCTTGGTTATTGAACATTTTTATCATTGACGCCTTGTTTTAAGTTGGTAATTTGTCTCTGTTTTGTTATGTCTTATTAACGCTTAGATAAGTTTCTTTTCCTGTGCCATTTTGAGAAATTGGGGTTATATATAAGTTCTCGGTTAATGGACTTGTTACTTAATCCTTTTTGATTTCGAAAATTCCATTCGTTGCAATTGAATCGGTTCGCCAACCGATCAATGTTTTCGTTTTTATTATCTAGCGCTATTGTAATTTCAAGCCATCACCGATCGCTGTAGCGTGTCGGTGTTGTTGCGTGAATACAGTGTCTTAACCCCCAAAATTAAAACTAAAAGGGAAAAAAGATTCAGTCATCGTGATCTTGCAATAGCAGCCAAATTAAGTTAAATCACGATTTAGGCGACTTGATTCATATAATTTGCGAATTCTATATACCCCAAAAATAGAAAAATTACCAAAAAAAACAAAAAAAATCAATCAAGCAAAGATGGAGGCGAATCCTACAAAATATGTTTGAAAGCGAAACACAACCGATGGATGACAATCCGCAGGTGGGTCAAAGAAGGTACAGGTCTTGAACGTATGTAACAGTACCCTGACACCAAAAGACACATGAAAGTACCTTCCTCCCTCTGCTCGCTCCATTTGCATGTATGCTGCAACTGCCAATAGACCGAGGTTGCTTTACATAGCTTGCAACCGCAAGCCACACTCCATAAACGAGTGAAACCGCACATCAAAGAAACTTCCTGCATCAGACAACAACAAAAATAAATGCAGTCGAGCATCAGCATGTGCACCAACACCAACCGGCCTGCCCTTTGACGTCACGATCTCGTTGATAAGTCACTTTGGTTTGGTGTGTTATCTTGGTAACTTACAAGCTACAGATTCCTCCTCGGCTGGGATGAGCAAGCCCGTGCTGTGCATGTACATTTTGGACACAAGGGCATATGCTCACGCACACCTTTCTTTTCCATACTGTTTTAGGGCATTTGCTTTTGCCTTTTGATTTCGCTAATCTTTTTCTTCCCCCCCCCCCCAAAGAGGTCCGCTCTTTTTCTCTCTTTCTCTGTATAGAGAAGGCTGTATTAATGGTAAAGTTGTGGTCTTTTTACGGGGTGTGCACATGCGCGTGCGTGGGTGTTTTGGGATCAAAACATGAGCAAAGCAGAAGAGGTTGAGAAAAGGGAAATAGATGAGATGAACTCAAGTGAGCTTTGCTCGTAGCATGACCCGCTCTTCTTCCCTCTTCGTTTAGCTCCAATATAGTAGAGATCAGCCCAGTCCCAAATGGGTTTGGTTCATGCCTTTAAGCAGGTCTAGTGGGCTGGGCTGAACACGAAAGTAACAGTAAGCTATTGGGGATTTGGTCTGCACTAAGGGGCAAGTGAGTGAGCCCCGTTCCTTACTTCCTTTTCATGGATCCACGAATCTAGAGCACCCTTGCACTTGAATGGATGGAGATCTGCTCTCTCATTTTGTATTCTCATCTTCGGTCTCGCTCGCAGGTTGGCTACAAAGTAAGGAACAACGTCAAGGAACTTGTCGAGAAACTTGTCGACAACACCATGCCGAGTCTCGTACCATACATTTCGTGCTAGAGGACTTGGGTTAAGAGAACAGCCAAGCAACATGATCAGAGGGGAGAGCTAGTGATACAAAGTCTTGATGGGTTGTGAGAACTAATCTGTACACGAATAACATGGCTACTGATCTTCAAGAACCAAGCCTGAGGGTGATAAAAGGACAATGAGGGCATTTAGACTTGCTAAAATAGTTAGAGAGGGGTTTCACAGAAATTGGTTTTTCTGAATAATTTGAAGACACTTCAGGACTGTATCAACTCTGGTATAAGCTTCAGCAGGAAAGAGAGTTCGTGCTGCGAAAACTGGGGCTTGGCTTTGGCTTCCTCTGCTGAAGCCGTCTCTCTGTCGCCCTCTTTGACAGGACCCATGATGTCCGAGACTGCCTCCGTGATCTCAGGGACGAAATCGACGATCACTCCCTCGATGCCCATCAGATATTGCATGTACACGACCTCAGGAACGTTACTGATCATAAACATACATCATCAGTTGACGTGGCCAAATGGAAATTATTAAGACGGAAAAAAAGGGGAAAAAGAGAGGCGCTGAACAAAAAGCTCACTTTAGCTGGCCATAGGTGATTAGGGACAGATTGGACTCCTTGATTCCGTTGATGGCACTGGGATTTCTGAAGATGGCCTTCACTTGAGACACGATCCCTTGCAGTCCGCTGGCTAAACATAGCTTAATCGCCTCATCCAACGAGTTCCTTCTTTGGTCCTTGTAAATTTCGGTTCCTCCATTAGTGAGGAAGAATACCTGAGTCAGAAGTCGATCGCAACAAGTATGAAAATGGGTCATTCATGGATGATCATCAAATAGTTAGATTTCTTTAAGCCCATTTTCCTGCCTGTTATCTATAGAATCGGATACTGGACGAGCAAAGCTGAGCAATCGAGAGTGATCTTACCGGGTAATTGCTTTGCAGCTTCCGGATCAAACTGGCTGCATCAGGTTGGAAACTTGAGAATAGAATAGGCCTGTCCTTGGCATAATTGCTCACTACCTGCTCAAGAAAAATCATGACTTTATGTAGCAAAACGGCAAAGATCAGCCCAAAAAATAGAATATTTGTATCTTTTGAAAGCATACATTGAGAATAACTTGAAGAACATGGATGAGTTCGTCTTCTTTGTACTCAATCTGATCGTCAAACTTCAATTCGATGTTGAAGCTGATCGAGGGATTGACTTTCTCGAATGCTTCTTGCAAGGTGCATAGAGGAGCATCATTCTCAACCTTCCACTCAAAAATCTTCCCATCCTTGGTTTTCCTAAAGAGAGGCTTTCCCACCTGAAATTTAGAAACACAGTGTCAATCCATAAGCTATCGTTCTTTCACTAATCTTGCTGACAGAGACACAAAATGGACGACAATTGGATCACCTCTCCAGGCGAATCTTGTGGTCCGTATGAGAGAAACTCGTCTAAGGTGAGGTCCGTGACCCTTTTCTCAATTACCTCTCCCTGCAACCAAGGACCGAATTCAGGTTACAATCGGAAAAAATAAGGAAAGAAACGCGGCTAAAATTGTTAGATTAGTCAATTAAGTGCACAAAGCAAAGTGAATTGCAAACAATGAGGATTACCAACCTCGAGCTCGGAGAGGATAAAGTTGTCATGGAAAATGACTGGGCAGTCATCTTTAGTCACCTACAAAAACAGTTTTGTTTTTTGGTTTACAACACAGTTGCTTCTACGGGGCTCTTCGATGATCACCAATTAGTTTAAACAAGAAAAAAAGAGAAAAAACACCAGCAAGTAAAACCAATCAGTCCCCCTGAAAATTCGAGATAACAAATTCAATAGCAAAGTAAGAGAAAAATCTTAAACTGGAAAGCTCAACCACTTCATGGATATGATTTCGCTAGTTACAGCTTCAAACATGAAATGGAGCTCAAGCTTCGGGTTCTTGACCAATTATTGGCGGGTTTAGATTAGAAGAAACCATGGAGAGGGATTATATATCTAGACAAGAGTCGAAGAACGTGAAATAGATCGGAATATAAACGCGACGGATGAAATTAATGGGGGGGTGGGGGGTTAAGTTTGTTCACTGGATCGAGGAAGCTGGAAAATTTTGAAATCTGCAAATTGAACTGTTCAAGGATCCCGACAGGCCTGTCACATACACCCACAGTTTGCCCGAAAAGAAGAAGGATCATCCATCAAGAACGGTGTTATCACCTAAAGCCCTGATAGTCCAATAAATTGAACCAGTCAACTAGATCGAATCTAGTAGATCCTAGATTCATAAAGGGTTTCTTAAGAAGTTGGTCAAACAGTGCTTTATTGCATCATCTTGATTTCATACACCGATTTAGTGAATCTTGTCCATTGAAATTGTTGTTTTCTTGTTTCCAGTTAGGACCGCAGAATTGGACAGCACAGGACAGGTAACAAGAAGCTGTAACACCCCGTGACCGTGACCTCACTCCCTTACGTGTTTCAATTTCGGTCCTAAAACTGAGCTTTTTTTCTGGGGAGAAGGCGATGCTTTCGCGGCGAGTAGAGACAGAAACCCTGTCACGTGTTGTTCCCCAGAAATCAGGACTCAGTTTCAGGGCCCCGCAAATCAAGAACACACCCTCTCCGCCCTAATCAACCACCGGCAAATCCCGCCGGCGAAGCCTGATCCCACCTCGTCTCCGATCACCTCAACAACTCTCCTAGAACGCTGTCAAACGTTTTTCTTTATCGAGGAGCTGCTGCGATAAGTCGGGATTATGTTCACGAGCGTCTCTTCCAGGCTTAAAAACTTGTCAAACAAATTCTAGAACAAGAATAGAAACTCTTAATTCTTTTCCCAACACTAATTGCGCACTCCATATCAACAGGAAAGACAATGTGTTGAGAACCGCGTCCTACCTGAACGTCGAATTCAACAAAGTCGACAGGGAAAGCGGCAGCGGCCTCGAAAGAGAGGATCGAGTTCTCTCTGATGGCTCGCATCCTCCGGTCGCTCGATTGCACCACGTTCATTCCGCTTCCTCTGTGTCCGATCACCAACATCTTCTTCGGCTCACCGTCGACCTTGTTCGCTTCTGTGTACCGAAAGAACGTCGACACATCAAGAATCGCAAAAAGCTCAAGAAAATTAAGGAGAGAAGGAAGAACAGATTAGGCAATCTGTACTCTACGCACCTCGAAGGAAGCGGGGTTGGCAAGAGAGGTCTAATGTGGCGGTCTCCGGGACTTTATCGAGGCTCGGGATGTCGGAGACGTGAACTGCTTTCAGAGCCATCCTTGAATCTTTTCTTTTCAACGTTGGCAGAGAGAAACAGAGCAAAGGAGGAGGAAGAGGAAGAGGACAGAACATGGATTTCAGTCACCTCTTGGTCTCGTGAAATCACAGAAGAAAGAAGCGGTATTTATAGTCTTGGAGACCCCAAAAAGGAGAAGGAAAGAAAACAGCCTCGTCATGGCGATCTATCAGGATGTTTCTACAGTTTCTCTTCTTTGTGTCCGGCATGTTCGACGAGGGTTCAGTCGGAAAGGACTACAGAGACACGAGACATTGTTTTCTGGACGAATATTCCACTCTCTCTTCCTCTCTCTCTCTCTCTCTCTCTCTCTCTCTCTCTCTGGCGAGGCTCGCGATCTTCAAAATAGAAAAGGTCTCGATATTTCCACAATTCGCGGTGCTCCATCTCCATCTCCATCTCCATCTCCATCCAGCCCTGAAATCGTTCGGGTAGCTTCAAGATTGCGTTCTTGAGATGTCTATCAACGTTAACCTTACTCCACGTGGGGCGCTTGTAGAGACTTCTGGGGAATATGCCGAGGAATATCATTGGACAAAAAGTAGAAGACCGCGGTCGATTCAAAGTTCTGTTCGTCTGTTAGCTTCGCAAGAAGCTCCCGCAATTCGTTCCCGAACAAGGGCAACCGATAACGCCCGTTGGATCGTTAGCTCTGTTTGAAGGGCGTGGTTAGTCATGAAAAAGGAGAAAGAAAAACGTGCATAATGCTTTCGCTGATTCGATCGGAGATCATTAATGCGTGTAATAGTCGACAACCCACATATCACCAACTTTTGGTTGTAATCGATGAGCGAAAGGCTTAGTTGATAATAGTGGAGTTTGGTGAACGACATAAGTCATCGATGAACGGGATAGTCGACAACTTGAAGAGAATCAACAACTATCAAAGTTATCGACGAGAACCTTCACCGGTAATAAAGTTATCGATATTGCCATGTAATTGTCGAGTAGTGATATTTTTCGGAATATGTAACTTATTGTAGATAAGTATTGCTAAATTATAGGAGACTGTATAACCTCTTGTAACCACCTATAAGTTACTTTCAGATGTATGTAAGCGTCATTAGAGGGTTATAAATACCCCAAGTATACTCTTTGTAAAGTCTTTCCGATTAATTACAGAAGTCAACGTTTTTTGCAAATTTATTTTTGTCTTTACTTTCCCGCACTTTACATGACTGGCCACAGTTGCCTATGGTCCTCATACCTATAAATCTCTTGTTATTTACTTTTATGTCCAAAATCAACAAAAGACCCTTCACAATATTTGTCGATTCACATATCCATCCATCCATACTCTTGAAGGATATTTTTGGTGAAACATCTTTTTAGTATGCCTGGTAGGACTAGTTTTGTTGATTCGAGGAGACTGGAATGGCAAGAACCAAAAATCAACAAGAGTTCGACAATGTTGTTGGCACCAACAATCCAATGCCACAAACTGCTAACGAGGTTGTTGCCAATTCTAAATCTTCCGTCAATGGGAGGGTGGTTGAACAAAATCGATGCGGAGAACATCTTCCAAGGCATCAGAATGAAGAGCAGTTAAGGGATATTGCTCCAAATTCCAGCGTGGTTTGTACCATTAGAAGATTGCTTGATGAACAACAAAATGATATGGCTAATTAAATCGTGAGCGACATATCAGATGTGATTGAGCCCATTGTTATTAATGTCGTAAATGATGCTCTGTCAAGATCAGGATCGTTCAATCCACCAACCTCATTCCAAGTCAATCCAATAGTAACGGGATACATTCCTAGTACCTCCCTATTTATTGATGCTAATAATGTCGGTCAATGTAGTCAACCCCCTATAAGAATTATGCAAAGGTCTAAATCTTCTAAATAAGTCAGAATAATGAGAATAATCATGCTAATGTTGATAACAATAATTTGGCAAATCAAATTGGTCGACTAGCTAGTCAACTGCCAGACGTTGAAAGTGTAAGGCCAATGGCTTCATTAGCACCACCCAATATGAATATTCCTGTTGGGCCTAACGTGCCAATCAACATAAATAATCCGGCAAGACCAACATCATCGCTCGTAAGAAACCACACTCCGAATGGATCGATAATCAATCTTTTCCAATAGGTTTCAAAATCCTCGACTTTGCGCTTTTTAGTGGCGAGGAAGAACAACAGACCATCAAAAACATTGTTTGATTTATTAGCCAAGTGTGGAGAAACAAGGACAAATGAGTTTTTAAGACTTAGGCTATTTCCTTTGTCTTTGTCAAAAGCTTCTTTCACTTGGTACACTAATTTACTTCTTAATTTGATATGTAATTGGGCAGACATAACCATTCCATTCTCATTTTATAGAAGTATACTGGAAGTATCAGTCTCTCATCTGGCTAGACTTTATCAACATGATAGTGAGTCGGTCAATCAATTTATTGCTTGGTTTGAGAAGGTTAGAAATAGGTGCCTCACTTCGCTTTAAGATAAAACACTCACGGATTGGCTTTCAATGGTTTAAAGTTTAACTTGCAAGAAAGATTTGAAGGCCAAGACTTTGCCGATTTATTTCAGCTATCAACAAGAGTGTCTAAGTATGAGCAATTATTAAAAGCCTGAGATAAATGACCACATCAAGGCTTTACACAAAACGTGGCTTAATGGAAAATTATGAGTCAGAATACGAGCCTAACCTAAATTTAAACATTGAAATAAATGTGGCAAAAATGATAATCGACAAGTCTTACGTTTGTTGATCCTTGAACGTGCCAATATAAAAACAAGAATGGCTAGTGGTAAAGACACTCAAGTTTACTCGTTCAACAATAATAAGTTGGACGAAATCTTCGATTTACTCTTAAAAGATGACATGATAAAATTAACCAAAGGTCTCTTGAGTAAAGAAGAATCAGTCAACAAAAAAAATTGCAAGTGGCATCATTAATAAAGCCATATAACAATTAATTGTATTGTTTTTAAGAAAATAATTTAAGAACTAATTCGGTAAGGAAAAATCAAATTTGCCGAAGACAGGGAGCATATAAGGACCCTTAATTAGCTAATTTGATCATTCAATTCTTTTAAAAGGGAGCATATGTTAACACCAAAAATGGCCAACTTTTTATTATAATTCGCAAGTGAAAGATAGTCAATAATAGTAGAATTTGCTAAACAAAAGTCATCAATGAACAGAACAGTCAACAACAAAAAGATAATCAACAATTCTTTGATGAAGTCATCGACAGCAAACATTAGTTATCAACAAGAACCTTCACCGGAATGAAGTCATCGATATCGACATGTAACTGTTGAATAACGATATTATCATATATGTAACATTTCGGATATATAACTTCTTGTGGATAAGTGTTGCTAGATAATAGGAGATTGTGTTATTTCTTTTAACCATGGATAGGATTAGGTTTCTTTTCGATGACAACTATATTTAATCATTGGTAGAGGGTTAAGTCTCTCCAATCAACCACAGAACTCAATGTTCTTTGCAAATGTATCTTTATCTTTACTTTTCTACACATTATATGGCTTGCTAGAATTGACTACGGCCCTCATACATTTAAATTCCTTATCATTTGCTGTCCTGTCTATAATCAACAAATGATCCTTATATCGATCCATACATATTCTCGAAGGATATTTTGTTGGTGTTTGGTGAAATGGATAGAAAGAAGAAAACCAAAGGTTTTTGGATACCGTGCTCAATTGATTGATTGAACTATTCACGAGTGGCTCGACTTAGCCTGATCACCTTTGTTAGGATTAGGCACACAAACACAACGAAATAGAGAATAAAGGCAATAAATAGAGATTAAGACACATGATTTATCATGGTTCACCCTTTCACATAATTAGCACCTCCCGTTTCTTTGTTACAACTCTCACTTATAAAAGAAAGAGATTCTATATAGACAACAACTATTTATGGGCCAAGCTCAAACTACCAATAAAATACAGATCCAAACTATAAAATTGAGAGTATGAACCATATCTCAATACCCGGCCTGTGTTTCTGCATCGATTAGACACTTTCTTGTCAGCTTGCAGGGCACTGTGAGTGGATGGTATTTGATAATGAGATCGCTTGCTTGAGAATATTACGTAAATCATGGAAAGCATGGTTGCACATTCAGACATTCGTGTGACACGCAATTGCCTGTGCACTTTTTCCCTTTGGAAGGCCTTCGAAGAAACCGGTGATTAAGAGAAAGGAACAATGACCCTGTTATTCTGTTCTATGCCCGCGAGGCTATGTCTGATAATGGGAGCGAGGGGAGGAGTATTTGGCTCAAAGAGTTAGGGAAAAGTTCAAATATTCGTGAGAAGGAAGAAAATAAAAAGTTCTAAATCATTGGTACTTTCTTTCATTTTCCTTCCTCTTCGGTCTCCCAAATATAGCATTATTAAAGAATGATATCTCATAATAATTTTATTGCACAATTTCATAATATATAAAAAAAATTTGTGCTATCGTTGCTAGCTAGCTATTTGAAAAGACTTAAGCTGTTAGATAAAAACGGGTTTCAATATAAAATATTCTTACACTGCTCCTCACACGTGGGTTGGACTTTAATCTAAAACCAAGCATGGAAACATATTATAATGGGGACAAATAAGGACCATGGAAATATTTGAATTAAGGAACCCATTGCTTTGATACCACGACATATTTTTTGAGACGGCTATCAACTGTCGTCTCACAAAATCTCACATTGTGTTAGAGTCAAGTTTTGCCCCAATTTATCTTACGTGTGTGTCAATTCCGTTTGTCGAATTTCACATGTCATTCATAATCCGGCTCCCATGTGAGAAAGGGTGTTAAAATATCTCACATCGCCTGACTCCATACCAGCCTCTCTTTACATATGTTAACTTAAATTTTTAGATTGGATTTTCTAACTATATAAACACTAGTAAACTTTCAAAGAATTGCATGGTAGGGTTTCTTTTGTTCCTCTCTTTTTCTTTAACAAACATTTACATTTTAGCGAGGTACAGAAATATTTTGGAAATCCTAAAAATCCTGGAGAGACAAAGAGACGATCACCACAGAACATGGAAAGGAGAGGATTGTTCGGTCAGTGGCCACACACTGTTCATCGACCTGCGGATCATCGTCAATGGTGGAAGCAAGGGGAAAAAGAAGATTCCTAGTGCGTGCACGATGTAAAAGTTGCGAGGCATGAAGCATCTCCAACGATGAAGGGAAGAGCAAAGGTGTCTAATTAATCACGTCAATTGCTTGTCTGTTTTCTAATATTCCGAGAAGAAAAAGTTTTCATCACCTTTCCCCGTTCTTCCCTTTCTTTCTCTTGGTGGCTACGCGCACGATGAATTCTCCTCCTCCTCCTTTTTGAGCCCATGGTATTGAATTAGTGAGTTATTGAATGTCGAATCATCATGCATTTCATTTAATGGTTTGGCGTTTCAGAGCAGTTCGACATCCGTCGGTCCCGCGAAATTCCATGTAATCGAGTATCCAAATGAAAAAAAATGCCGCGTTCAGATTTCTTGGAGTCTCTTATTTGCCTGCCCGATTCTTGACTCCTGTGCCATCCTGAACTGATCCTGCGAGCGAGGGGAAGTGGTCCTGCACGTCATTACCGCCTCTTCTGAGTTTCCTTCGTATGTGAATTTACGTTCTATAATGGAAGGGATAATAACACAAACGGTCTCTGGACTTTGATCTAATATTCAATGTGACCCATGAACTTTTAATTTGTTCAATATAGTTTATGAACTTTAACCTAATATTTAATGTGATCCCGGGCTTTTTTTATATAGTTCAAGGACTACATTGAACATATACCAAAATTTCAGGGATAATATTGAACAAATTAAAAATTCAGGGATCACATTGCACGTTATACCAAAGTTTAGTGACTATTTCTGTCACTTTTCCATATTTGAATAATATGTTTTCTTATATGTTTGGCAATACGACAGTATGCGTGCATGTCTGTACCCGAGTCAAACGTCGATAATAGAAGAATTCCATATGGTCATGATAATTTTTGAGTTTATTCTAACCTGCGCAGCAACCATGTTGTACTCATTCTAGCTGGAATGCACTTGGTAACACGCGGACATTCCACTTGCTCATGTCATGTTGCTACTTATTGGTCTATGCAACATCGTCGCAGTTTCTTGGTGATTGTACACCTCCTCAGGGCAGAGTCAAACCTCAACTTTGTTAATGCAAGGAAATTATTAATAAAACAGGGATTATGTTGTTGTAAATCCTATTTTTATGATCTAAAGGCGCGAATGCAGAGGCCCGTGAATCACTCTCCAAGAAATCAGGCCTTTGGTTTATGCGAGCGGCCGTGATTAAATGAATTTATATACGATTTGTGAGATTTGAAAAGGTAATCTTCAATGCTCGAACTGAAAATCTCATGATGCCACCATGACTAAAACACTGGCAAGATGTTATTTTGGCATGTGCTTGACCTACATAAGGTTCGTAAGTCAACCGAGAAAAGTCTAGCAGCTCAGAATTTGGTGGCACAGGTGCAGTCGACTCGTGAGGTTGTTAAGCGGAAACTAGGGGGGGCTTACACTAAGCTTAAGCTTGCTGAAGATCGTTATTGTCGGAAAAAAGTACTTGTTTGAAGCTGATGGTGTGATGCTTTTCTTGCGGAAGGAGCGGTTTCCGGTGGTTCGATATGACAAGTTGCGATCGAAGAAGTACCGACCATACAAGGTCCAGAAGCCAATTAACGACAATGCTCATATCTTTGATCTTCCAAGTTCGATGAGTGTCTCTTCCACTTTCAATGTTGTTGATCTATGAGTCTCATTCTAATGATGGGCCATTATACCCGGATCCTCTAAATGACTCGAGGACGAGTTTTTCTCAATTGGAGGGGATTGACTCGGATGCGACTACTAATGACTTTCTGGAGCGTCCGGATAGACATAAATCCAACCAGAGGGGGGACAACAATTCGTGTACCAATTTGAAAAGCTCGTTCCCCAGCACTCTATTATGTCGGAATGGAGTTTTCCATTTGCTGTCTGTTTCACGGACCTCAAAATCCATTGTTAAACGTTCACCTTTTCAATTTTTTTGTCGGGTAGCGTTCGGCAGATTTTACAAAATACAAAAAGGAAAAGGAGGTCCTACCGGGAGTCGAACCCAGGTCGCTGGATTCAAAGTCCAGAGTGCTAACCACTACACCATAGAACCACTTCTTGGGAATTTCTTCCTTCATTTCCACTAATCACTGGAGCTCTTCTCCTCTAAAATTTTGACACGTCTCATCTGTTTCGCCTGCAATTGCTCGGATCAAATTCTCCGAACTTGCTGAATTGCTCCATGTTCTCCTTATATACACGGTGGCGCTGATTCCTCGAGTCCATCACGACTCGATAGTCTAACGACGCTGACGAACTTAGATTCATCCTATTTAAGGAGCTAAATGGTTCTTTCTTGCTGTAGTCTTTTGGAGGACAACAAGACAACTGTTGCAGCTAACAAAATGTTGCTCCCCTCGCGCATGTGAGTGCAACATCTCTAATTACCTTTCAGGTAGTTCATTCATGGCGCGTAAAAGAAAACACAAGCACATAGTACATCCGATGCAAGGAGAAGCATCGCCATTCCCTCAGTTTCGAGTCAGACTCGTCGTAAGTTCAGCTGAAGAAGGCTGAACTCAGACATGATGCTTCAGGAATGTTTCGTTTGCAGAGAGACTGGCAAATAAACTGCAACATGTCCAAAGACTTTCAATTTCTTGTTTTGGTTTAACATCCTTGTACACTCTGTGGAGGCAATACAAACCCATCAAGTACCTCCTGTTCTGAGTTTCTTTCGTCTGTGTTGTACATAAAGGACACGGAGAAGTACATAAAAGCAAAGCATTTCCCCCACTCTTTTTGATCTTCCGGGGGGCGATTTAGACATGGAATATCAAAAGTTCGTCACATTTCATCAAAATCTCTGGCTTCTCAGCAAGCAAAATGCAAGAATCAAGTCGAAGAAAAGCATCACCATCCGAGCTCGAAGCAAAGATACGGAAGGCTTAAGATGTCAACCGTTAGAGCCATCGAAACTGCCTTTAGCGGTCTGCCGTCTCTTATCTCGCAAGTTCTCGCCCCACATCTTGGCCTCCGCCACGGCTCTTTCCCTGTCTAAATCCTTGTTCAATATCCTCACCGTGTCTCTCGGAGAATCATCTTTCTCCGACGAACCTTCTAAATCCCACCTGCGCCCCGATTCTTCTCCTTCCTCGTTCCTCAGGATCTTCCCTCCCCGATCGTCTCCGCTGCTCTTACCCTCCCTAACACCTCCAGATCCTTTGAATGCGTGCCCAGCGGCCGTGTTTGGGTCGTATGCTTGGTTTGCTAGATAAGAAAGAGCTGTGACTACATCCCTCGTGAGAGGACGAGCTGCCGCCTGTTCTTGGATGCACATGGATGCCACGGCAAGCGCCTGGTAGAGCCCACGCATTGGGTACTGCCCCTGGAGACTTGCGTCCGCCAGTCTAGAAAACTTACGGCGGTCATTGATCAGCGGACGTGCCTGGTAAGGACAAATCCATGATGGATGTAGTTCATTTTGGCTCTTGCTAGAAATGAATTAAATTGCAGGTATCGAATCGAAAATAAATGACAGATTGCACTAGCCAGAATGGGTGCAGAGAAGCTAGGCCGGGCTGGTTTTCCTGCGACTATATAGCAACTCGACAAGAAAAACAAATAAAAAAAAGGAACAACAGCAGCCTACATTGTGATAGAAATGTCTATTTCCTGCATAAGCTAGAATCAGCGACTAAAAGTCTTTTTAAGTTTTTTATATTAGTCAAGCTACACGTATATAAAGGAGGAGGAAAAACTGATTGGGTTAGGTATGTCCATTTCCGTTGTCAAGCAGAATTGAACCCCCATCAATCCCAATTCATACTTCAATGTGGTCATCCAATCTGATCGTTGGTACTCTTATTTTATAATGTTTTCACCTTATGCCCTTTCTTGCTACAACAAAAACAAAGAGAAAGAGAAACCAGCCTTACCCATGCAACTAAATTCTGTTCTCCATGAGGAAGGCTACTATCGATCGCCTTACGTCCAGTAATCAGCTCTAATAAGACCACCCCAAAACTGTACACATCAGATTTTACTGTGAGTTGTCCAGTCATAGCATACTCGGGAGCACAGTACCCATAAGTCCCCATAACCCTCGTAGAAACATGCGATTTATCTCCAGTTGGCCCAAGCTTTGCGAGCCCAAAATCAGAAAGCTTTGGATGGAATCCTTCCTCTAGCAATATATTTGACGACTTGAAATCTCTATATATAACTGGTGGATTCGCTTTGTCATGCAGGTATTCCAAACCTCTAGCAGCACCAGCAGCTATCTTCATTCTAGTGTTCCAATTCAGAGGCTCCTTCCCAAGAGGAAGATCTGTGGAATGACCAACACTGAGTATTAGCAACAGCATAGAGTGCTGTGGGCATAATCCAGAAACACCAACAACAGCATCAGCAACAGCCACTTCCCTCTAGTGGGGATTAGGAGCATAATCAGAACCATGTGCTTGCTAATGTGCACTTGTAATATCAAGAAAGATGCGATGTTCTAAAAAAATTTGAATCGATTAGCATTAAATGTAATTTATTCGATACATTATTTTTGTCATATTAAGATTCACTTGCCCCTAAGACCGTTCCAAATCCAGTTTAAACTATAACTCCATGGCGGCTAGGCTAGCTACAATCAACAGTCCCCTCATCTATGTTGGCCATTGGGAGCATCATTCCTTACTCTTTATATATTGAGACAACGCCCATGATAGTGTCCAGTGTGCATGAGAAATAAATTAGGCACACAGAAATGCAAGGCTAATAGAAAGGGAGAGAATCATGCATAATTATTTCTAATCAAACGAGTCTAGACTCCAGAGTCATCTCCTGTCATAATTTAAATCGAAATTTCATTAGATAATGTTCTTTTCACATTATTATCAAAAGATCGGTATGAAAAGTAAGTTCCAAGGGCCAAGCACATTTAAAAAATGAGAAATTAACAAGCTGTATCATGACCACATAGTATTATACAAAATGCAAGCTAGTAGAACATGGTCTCTGTATATGCAGATGGACCAAGAATTAGCTGCTGCTTCCTAGGCATACTCATCTATTGCTGGTTTTATTATGTATTTGTGCATTCAACCTCACACTCTCCTCTTCTCATATAATAAGCCGGCCCCACCACCATTTCTCTCTCTTTCTCTCCACGCGAGACCACTCCCTCTCTTTTCTTTTCTTTTCTTTTTTGGCCCGGTAAAACTTTCTCTCTCCTAGTTCCTTCATGTTCCTCTTCAACTTTTTGTCATCTTTTTAATATTTTTTCTTCTCTAAAGCAGCCATGGTCGCTAGAGCTGAGCTCTACTACAGAGCTCCCACGGCCATGGCCGAGCTCTACTGTGGAGCTCACAAGGCCTCCTTTCCCTTGTGAGCACAAGGCCAACGTCGCACAGCTCGTGCCCACGTCACTGTAAATGAGCTTGATACAAGCAGGGTCAGCCACAGGCCACAAGGGCATCAACAGCAGGGTCAAGCTGCCGCATTCATGCGGAGTTGAGCCTCTGGCTCAACGATGGTGTGGGGGTCTGCTGAGTTGTGTGGAGCAGAAAGGGGTTATTTTTCTTAAAGTGAGTAAATAATCACATGTGATGCAGTATAAATTTATTTCTTGAAATTAAACAATCAGTGCTACTCGAGTAGCAGCTAAATTTGGTCCACAATAATAGTTATTCAAGGTGCTAAAGCAATTTACTTTCCTAACACGTCATTGACTGATATTTATTTTATAAAGAAATATAAAATCTGTTAACAGAGCAGCAAATGCTTGGCAAATATTGCTAAAGCATTTTGGGGGAAGCATAATTATGCATGAGCTTTGAAAATGTTGAATATCAAGCCGGCGTCCTTAGTTATGATTTTATTCTACCAATACAACAGCAAAACTAATCATGTATTTTACCACCGTTTGGCATTCGTCATTATAGATCCTCTCACAGCATCACATTCTATATAGTACCACCCTAAAGATTTTACTCCACTCTCAAGACTTTTTAATCTTTCCCTACTATTTTCAATCCGCATTCTCTGCATACTCTCATGTACTATGTCTATGATGCAACTCTTAGCACTCCCGCACACATCTTTTCTCATTCAAAAACAGAAAACTGCTTAGCTCGGTCTTTTGCAGACACTTTGTGTCTCGGTTGCTAATTTCCACATTTTCAAAAGATTCAAGCATTTTCAGCACAATAAAATAGCTGGAAAAAAAGAGAACCTCTTTGCCTACCACCCTTCTTGCCAGATCCAAGTGTTTACCATTATTGATTCAAACTTTAGAAAACCCAACCCGGTTTCTTGTCACAGCTAACACCACCAAGCCTCATCCTTTTGGCACAAACAGAACAGTTTGTAAACAATTGCATTACCAAGACACAGATCATCATATAAGTAGATAATGGACTTTCACTCATATAAGGGAAATCAGACAATTATTGACAAGAAAATCGTACCGTGGAGGTGATCTTCCAATGATCCCAAGGGCATAAATTCATAGACAAGAAGACGCTGGTCACCATCAGCACAGTACCCAATCAAATTCACCAGGTTAGGGTGATGTAGAAGGCTCAACATGAGAACCTCCACCAAAAATTCTCGGTTACCCTGAAGACCATTCCTATCCAATTGCTTAACAGCAACCACCTGTAGCGGCAAGGACAAAGTAAACAATAAAAAAGTCCGGCCATACTCATTACTCACCAAGGACTGTTAGAAGTGTTAACAAAATAAGCAACATGAAATCCAGTAGGATAGTTTCATATGCATCTGAAAAGTAACTACCGAATAGACATCAGAAAACAGAAATCCACTCACTAGCCTTTTACACCTGATTCACTAAGTCTTTCTGAGTGAACTACACTGGTTTGAAAACTCCAACGGATCTTCATCAAACATATGATGAAGTATTGTGCAATAGGTGCTTCAATGAGAGCATATCCAACAATTATTTCATTCATGCACATAAGAACAAAGAGAATACCAAGTCAAGTAAGACCACCATAAACTAGGGATGCATGTGAACTAACCCTCACTTCGGTCCCATGTAAATAACCATGGGTCATGACATTTTAGTAACTCATTATAAAGGAGATTGTTCATAACTCGAACATCAAATTAGCCGACATTTAACGTCTCTAAAGTTGTCAATTAGAGCACAAACAAGAAAATAAATAAATTAAAGTATAACTGAGCACATCATACAGCTCGCTTCTGCAGGTAAATCACCGGATAATTTACCTGACCAGTACTCTCAAGTCGTCCTTTATATACACGGCCAAATCCCCCTTCTCCTAAGAAACACTCGGACCGGAAATTCTTCGTTGCAGCTGCAAGCTCACGGAAAGTAAATGTCTGAGCAGCGATACCAGGTGCATCCTTAAGGCCAGGTAATTCTCTTTTGACTCCTGCATTGCCTCTCAATCGTGGTCTGTCCACTCCTGCAAACGTAATTTGTCAGAGTTGCCCATTAGAAATGCAACTTTACAAATACATCAATTTCATTGACTTCAAGACAAAGATCAAAAGGGACGATCATCACATTTAATTCATTGACTTCAAGACAAAGATCAAAAGGTTCACATTTCTGATTTGCACCAAACTGGGTGGTGCAAGCAAAAGAATCCGATTCGGCTCAGTCATTTCTCTTACACTAACCAGAAGTATAATCCACACGAAGATTGTCTATGCAGTCATAAGGAGATCTCATTCCACCAAAAGACACAGAAGACAATCCTCTATGTGGGTCTGCTTCTTAACAGCAAAGAATAACAATCTTATCAACAGATAATCAAACAAACAACGATCCACACAACAGCAACAACAAAGCCAGCATCATCATTATCTTCCTTTAAGTCGCATAGGCAACATCAGACACGCCCAGAACAGATCAAGAAAGTAAATCACTGAAAAACCAACACAAGTGTCACGTTTTTAACAAAGAAAATTAGGGGTCTTGACAGAACTGACCAGAGGCCAATCTGGAAATGTCAGACGAGAGATGCCCTCGATTCCGATCGTCGCTCACGTTCTCAGGATTCAGCTTCACGTCCTCCCTCGAATCGAAACACGAAAAGCAACCCATCCTCTCAAAAGGGACCTCGAATCGATCCTCACAATCCCAACAACAAGAAGCTCATCTGGAGAGAGCCATCCCTTGACGACGCCTCACTAATCCAATGCTCTCACGAACACCCAAATCAGATTCAGAACCCTCAACACTTGCCTTCACGGGAACCCAAGCGCAGAAAACACGAAAAAGGTTGAGCCTTTATCTGATCGAGCAGGTGGGTACCAGCAGAAAGACAACAGAACGGTGGCACCTCGAACGGGAGGCTCGCTTCTCCTTCCCGGTTTCAACTGATCTCCCCTCTGAGGAAGACGACGTATTTATAACAAGGAAGGAATCCACGTAACTTCTTCCCCATTTCACCACTTCTATTCCTCTAGATTTTCTCCCTTCTAGAGACAAATTTTAATCCTTCTTTTCTTTTTCTTTGCGTTTTTTTTGGTTGCGGAGCAACTTCAACTGTTGACCCTTTACTTTTACTCGACCAGAAGAAAAAAAGAAAAGAAAAGAAAAAGGTATGATTACTCGCATTTACTGCGGCTCTCTCTTTCTGTCTACTGCAAGAAGGAAACAAAAACAGAGCAGCGGGTTTGTACGAAGTTCACGGTGTGAAAGTGGTGGCCGTCGTGGTCGTGGTCGTGGTCGTGGTGGCGGTGGCGGAGGCAAAACGGGAAATTCGTAGACGAAAACGTGCGCAATGGCGGGACCGGCGGCGCAGCACGAGCAAAAGGCCGTGTCTTTGCAACCGCTCCTTTCTACAGTTTGGTCGTCGTTTGGCCGAGGATTTCAGACGCTGCGGTTTCTTGAATATATTCTTTTTCATTGGTTAATGTCGTTTCGGGATGTTTTCTTTTTCCTTGCGTTCAGATGAATCCTTAAAACAAATGTACGGTTATATAATTTTCATATAAATAAATTATGCTGTTTTCCAATTATTCATCTTTTTCTTTTTGAAAATATTCACAATTCCGTGAATTTTCGTGTGTCTGCTTAGGTAACTTATCTTACCGAATGACATCTCGCAATAATTTGCTTTGAAAAAATTACCCGCTGATCAAATATATAATATACTTTAACTAATCACTCGCCTACTATACCTCCACGTGCCTCAGGGGGGAGGGGGGAAGAAACACCATTAAAGGCATTGCTAACCTCATGAATTAAGTGAGATACGAGTTAAAATCCAGATAGCTAATCTAAATATTAAATTGTCCGAATTCTAAGGAGTAGGGGATCAAACGTTTGTCATTCGCCTCACCCATATGTACGTACCGGTGGATAATCAGGGGGCCACTTTATTTCACGGAAAGTAAATGATTCGGAAAGTAATTTTCTAGAAATGATGGATTGTATTATTTACAAAAATGAATGACATCGAATATTTAGATACAAATTATTACCGATAATGAAAATACCACTCATTAGTTAATTATTTCAAGTGATACGGGCGATCATTTTTCGAAAAATATCTTTCAAATCCTTTATTTTTCGCAAAACGAAGTCACCTTTGATAGCAAATCCGATTCCCGATTCCCACTTCCACATTCATAGATATTGCCCATCAGTTTCTCCCACCTCCTCTCCCCGTCTTCCAAGATAATTGGTGCAAAATAATGAAAATTATAAAAACAGTTCTCTCCTTCTCCGCAAATTAGATTACGGTTCTGCCCAATCTTTACTCATTAAGAGAATATTATTTACCAAAGATACCTCGGGCAGTTCCATATGTCGGCCAAATACAAAAGTTTTGACGTCATATTGGCATGGACGGTTCTTTAACCACTGAACCAATCTGATTTCTTTTCTTAATCAAAAGAATGCAGAAACCAAAAAGAAAGGTGCGCCAAGAAACTTCTAAATACTCGTGGGAATCTGATTGTACATGTGTGTTCGGGTCAGAAGAAGTCTGCAGCAGAGGTGGATGATAATGTCATCTTGTGCATGTGTAGCCTCAACCAACATGTTCTGCTTCTTGTTCTTTCTCGCTTGGCACTATCGAATAAAGGGGAAATGCAAGATCGATCTTTATTCAAAACCCGGGAGAGAATCATTCGGTTCGGTTGCGTGATACATGTCCAATGGGTGTTGGGTCTTAACCCATAATATGCTGTGAAGATCCCAACCCTAGCCTTCCCCGAGTACCCACTTAGCGCCAAATCCGACTATCTATGACCTGGAAGCCATGAGCGAGCTCCTTCTCAGAAATCTTTATAAAGGGGAAGTTCTTGAGCCCATCTGATGTTAGCACGTTGACTTTTGATTCTTCTCGGACATTCACTCTTGCTATCCATTTTCTATTGTCAGCAGAAAATCCACCTTGAACAGCTAAACCGTGGTTCTAACTAGCTTAGAAAATGTGGGGAAAGCATAAATGAATATCGGCAGGCAATTCGTCGAAGGAAAATACGAACATATTAACATATATTGGGTAAGTAAATCGAACGTAAATACTGGTCTTAACGGAAAGGTGCTACGAGAAACTGAAATTAGAGGGGGCTAGATCACACACAGACATATGTAGGCACTCCAATCTTTTGTTTGATTCAAGGTCTTTTCTATATTAAGCTTTATGCTATACCAAAGGGAATAATCTTCACTGAAACGTACGAATCGACAAGATATATGAAATGGATTCGGATGGTGTTGGTGCACTGCCCCTTGTTTTGGTTTTGTCCGGAGATGGAATTCAATTAAGGAGTTGGTGTATTCTGATACACCAGACACGATTTGGTAGAGGGCTTTGCCCTCTACATGTCTGCCAAGTTTCGTATCGTCCTCCCTGATAGCTTTAGATATCTCAATTCATGCGTATGAACATTGAACATTACATAAAGGGCAGAGAACAGATACTGGAGCTTTTGAAAGCTAATGACAGCGTATTTGGTTTTGGCGTTTCTTCTCTTTTGACTTGGTATTTTTTTACACGGCTAAACTGTCATTATCATATACTGAAGCATCGATCGGGTTTTATTTAAATGAGATTATTCGAATTGCTTATCGAGGGCAGATACTGGATTTTGAATTCATGAAGCGACAAAGATCACCGAAACTTGATAATGAAAATGACAACAGAAGAAGACCCGAACTCGCTCCAATCGCAGATCGACCACAGCAACAACCCAGCTCAAACGACTTTTGAATTTGCAGCTTCGTGAGAGGGTTCGGCGATTTCATCGAAGCATCATTGGGTTTGGATTTCCTTGGTCAAGTTTTGCTTTTGATCACGAACATATAAAAATATGCTGAAGATCTTCCCAAATCCATGGGCTGGACAGCATTCCCTACGCCGCTGCCGAAGCTGATGATTTCAGGGAGACTATTGGATAACTTCACCATTGTATTGGTCCTAATGATGTTAGGGTATACTTTTTCCAGTGTATTGTAATGATTAAAGGATGAGAATCATTCATAAACGTTTTGATCTGTGTCACCAAGTCGGGCAAATGAATGTGACGACTTACGGTTTAACAACCGTAATATCACCCTTAATAGGAGGAGACAAAATAATTGAGATCGTACGCATGTCTACGAGTTGAAGAGATACATAATTCGCTTCCCTGGTTAAAAGGGTTCTTGTTTTTTTTTTTTTGACAATTTATACAACAAAGTGCTTGATATGGTGCGAAGTATTTCCATCACAATATGACATGGGGATGAAGGGCCAAGTTCCAACTCGTCTGGCCTATTTCATTATACATGACAACTTGTGGTATATAATAAGCATAAACAGTTTCGTTTTTCTTTTTAAAGCAAATCATATCTGAGACCGTGTTGATCTGGTGGGTAAGATCCAATTTCTGTAAAAGTTTGACGGAGTCAAAAGACAAAAGAAAATTGGAGGAAATCGGGCATTGGCAAGTGGAGAGATGGATCCACCCAAAACATGTAGAGCCGCAGGAAAAACCACAATGCAAGACCAAGACGGGCAATGCAACTGCTTGCAAGACAGAAAGATGAAGTTCGGTCGCGCGGAGGGGAAACTGAAGGGGAAGATTCACACGTCCTATTGAGATCTGAATGCCATTGACGAACTAGTTCATCAGAGACAAATTCTCTTGTCTTCTCCTTTCTTTTGCGGGTCCTATTAAGATCTGTACGCCATTGATGAACTAGTTCATTGGAGACAAATTCTCCTGTCTTTTCCCTTCTTTTGGCGGGCGGTCAGTTCTTTGACTCGATGTTTGCGCGTCGCGAGTACTCCGCAGACGAACCTTCTGGTGAGAAGCCTGCACCGCCAAGCCCACCGACGCGACGCGGCACCGCCTTCGGATGGAAGCGGTGCTCGCACATGGATCGGTCCCTCAAAAGTCCATTACGGAATTGAGTCAATCAGGCAATGGCCCCGTGAAAGAAACGGTACAAGACCGACTATTTCCTTTGCGTCATGTTGATGTAAGAAGATGAGCGTGTGGTGCAGAACCTTAGCGTCTCTTGTGGGGGAATTACCAATAGTTATGTGTTTGTTTATAGGCCTAATTCCAAAAAAAACCCCAAACTTTACACTTTGTCCCAATTATACCCTGAACTTTTTTTTGTCTCAAGAAAAACCTCAAACTTTTATCCGAGTCCCAAATCTACCCTACTGTTATAACTCCGTCCAATTAACGTCAGAAAAAAAAAAAAAAACAGAACAGCAGCTGCGGCGTGGCCAAGCCTTCGCCGGTGGCCAGGCCGCAGCCGCTGGGAAGGAGCGGCGGCCCTCGCCTGGGCCTACCCGAAGGCCGGCGACCCTCGCCGGCCCCGGGCGAGGGCCTGCAGCCCCCGATCTGGGGCGAGGGTCGCGCCCTCCCCCAGATCGGGGGTTGCAGGCCCTCGCCGGAGACTCGCCACCCTCGCCGGCCTTCGGGAAAGCCCAGGCGAGGGCCGCCGACCCCAGGCGAGGCCTCGCCCAGGGTGGGCGACCCCAGGCGAGCTCGCCCCAGATCGGGGTCGGTAGCCCTCGCCTGGGCCTCCCCGGGCGAGTCGCCGGCGAGGGCCGCCGACCCTGATCTGGGGCGAGCTCGCCTGGGGTCGCCCACCCTGGGCGAGGCCTCGCCTGGGGTCGGCGGCCCTCGCCTGGGCTTTCCCGAAGGCCGGCGACCCTCGCCGGCCCCGGGCGAGTCGCCGGCGAGGGCCTGCAGCCCCCGATCTGGGGCGAGGGTCGCGCCCTCCCCCAGATCGGGGGCTGCAGGCCCTCGCCGGCGACTCGCCCGGGGCCGGCGAGGGTCGCCGGCCTTCGGGTAGGCCCAGGCGAGGGCCGCCGCTCCTTCCCGCCGCTCCTTCCCGGCGGCTGCGGCCTGGCCACCGGCGAAGGCTTGGCCACGCCGCAGCTGCTGTTCTGTTTTTTTTTTTTTTTTCTGACATTAATTGGACGGAGTTATAACAGTAGGGTAGATTTGGGACTCGGATAAAAGTTTGAGGTTTTTCTTGAGACAAAAAAAAGTTCAGGGTATAATTGGGACAAAGTGTAAAGTTTGGGGTTTTTTTTGGAATTAGGCCTTTGTTTATAAATGATCATCGTTTCTGAAAAATTACCATCTTTTATCGGCTTAGTCTACTAACGTGCTAGAGTTATCAACTTTTATGAGAAATTGTCAACCTTAGCTTGAGCAGTTATCGACTTTTCTAACATTAACAGGTAGTTTAAGATTATTGATTCTTATTTGAGTCCCTTACTTACGTTAATTAATCAATTCCGAATTACTGATTTTTTTTATTGAAGTTATGTCTCTTATATTGATGTATCAATTTATTTGAGTTACTTACTGACTTTTTTTCCCTGATAAAATTACTAGCTAATTTTAGGTTCCGCTTACCATTATGTAGAGGAAAATTACTAAAACAATCCTTTTTTTTTGGTCGAAACTAAAATAGTCCTAAACCTATTGCAATTGTGTCAATTCAGTTCTAAATTTTTTTTTCCAATTCAGTTCTAAACTTTTTGCATTTATACCAATTCAATCCATCCAGCCATTATTGGATGGCCAACGCCAACATGGCAATTTTTAAATATTTTTTTCGTTTCTCTTTCCGTTTTTTTTTTCTTTTCCTCGTCCCTTGGTTGACCAGGTCAACCTTGTTGGCCCTAACCTCTGGCCGATCATTGAACCGGCCAGGGGAAGAGGGAAAGAAAATAAAAAGGAAAAATAAAGGAAAATAAATAATCGAAATAAATCGAAAAAAATTAAAAATTTCCATGTCAGCATTGGCCGGATGGATTAAATTGACAGGAATGCAAAATATTTAGTATTGAATTAGCACAAGTGCAATAGGTTTAAGACTATTTTAGTAATTTTTCCCACTACGCAAAACTATCAAAATGGGTCACAAAACTATATTCTATCCCAAATTTGTTGAAGTACGCTATCAATAGGCCACCTCAAATTTGAAATATAAGTCATAATGGATTCTAAAGTGGAAAGCCCAAAATATGGGTTTTAATGAGTCTGGTATAAACCCACTTTTGACCCCCTTGATAAACAGGTCTTAGGCTTTTCTTCTTCTTCGCAAGTCTCTTCTCTCCCTCCCTTTTCGATTTCATCGATTGTGACTTGCGAGCTTCTCTCTCCTCTTTGATCCCAACTGATCGGTTTTGCCGCCGCCATCTCCGGTGGCCCTCTGAGGAGTGCAACTCATCTGTCTCCGCCGTCACTGGTCTCCCTGCTTTTCTGGTTGATCTAGCTTTGTGCACCTCTAAACGTCAATCCATCACTGGTCAATCTATCGAATATGTTTTCAATGTTATGCAACTTGCATGCATTTGCATACACAGTTTCATGTAATCTCTCGATTTTTTTAGTGCAAACTTGAACATTGTGAAGGTGGAAAATTTTTCTGCAACAGAAAAACCGGCAATTGTAGACGCCATTATTCAGTTGGCGACTGAAGGCAAGAGTTTAATTCCAATTTTTCCACTGCAATTATTTTCCTTAAATCCAGGTGATGATCAAGAAATTCTACGCCGCATCCTCGGTCTGCTCCTTTCGTCGACAGCATTATTCGAACTATTGGACTTATTGTTAAGCATTGCTTTAAGGGATGTTGAAATCTTTGAAGTGAAGTTATTGTCCATTTGATCCAGAAGTAATGCTCTCTGCTTGGTACATTGCTGTGTAGAGGGATACAGATGCTTAGCCCAGTTATGACTCTGATGGGGTATTGCCATTGATATCATTGCTGGTGTCATCTGTACTTGAATGAGTTTTTGCGGATTCAATTTAGCTATAAGCACACACCTTCGGTTCACTTTCTTCACAAGGGTCAAACTTTGATAAAATGAAACGAGAAAAAGGTTATGGTAGGAAATAATGTATAAATAAAATGGTGGGGTTATTGAAGTAAAGGAAATAGTTCACTGTTTCTCCACGTCATTTAGATCTCACAATTGCTTCAATTTTTTTATACTTATACAACTTTCTTTGATTGAAGATTTTTTAATTGTCAGTATAGTCATTATCTTTGCAATTTCATTCATTTGCTGAGGTTTTGGGAGTTCATTCATCATAGGAACTCCTTAATGTCGAGGATGCAACATTGATACGGGGATGCTCAGTGTTTAACAACTCAAAACTTAATGTGTCTGCATTCTGTAATTGAATGGACATTTGGAAGAAGACTTTCCCTAGTCGGGCAAAATTGACCAGCCCCTTCACCTTCACGCCCCCATCCATAATTAGATTCCCAAACATATCCACACAGGTGCGCTTGTTCATCAGCGTGATGCTCACCTACGTCTCCATGTTGCTCATAAGGCACGTGAAATCATAGTTCACGACCCGACTCAAGCACCTGAGCTCCCTTACTAACTCAGCGAGTGGGCCATGGAGTCGCTATTCTTTAGAACTAATAATTTAAAGGAGAAAACTTGCTAAGATTAGAGCCCGGGTTGGGTTGATTCCTGATTAAATCGGATATGGGTCGCTAAAATTGTGTCGCATAAAAATGGGTCAATATAAAATAATATGGTCAATTTGGGTCGTGCCATTTTCGACTCGACCCAATCCCAACCAAACCTGCCCATTTGATAGGACTATCAACATGGATTAGGTTATTTTCAAATGACCAACTTTGCTTTAAATTTAACTACCTCCACTAAAGTTGTCAACTTTTATATGAAATTTCCATCTTTTATAAGAGTTACCTGCTCTTGTTTGAAATTACTAACTTTTCTATATAATTATTACTAAATTTATTCACGTTTGTTACGTGAGAAACTCACCTCTTCCGTTGATAGCATTCGATAGAAAGAGCATTTTGTGAATAATAAGTTTCTTATGTCAAAATAATTTCAGGCTCTCCATGTCTTGGCGGGTCTCTTTTTCTTTGTTTTGTTTTTGATTCCTCAGTTTAGTGAATTTTTCTTACTTTCTGGATGTGTAAAGTCTGTAGTTATAGCGATGCTTAATCAGAAAATACCAAATCGTCAAAATTTGTAGAGCCCAACCCAAGTTCGTGCAACAGAGAGCCCATAAAATCTGTCTGGACACAGCCCGTAACACTAGCATTTCCAGTCCTTAGTACATACTAACACACGTAAAAGACAAAGACAGAAATAGAATAGTTTATCAATATACTTGGGGAAATAAGTTAGGAATAAATTATGAGAATTCGCATAATAGCCTTTAAAGACAGATAGTTGAGGCGTAATTTCTTCTATTATCGTAATCTTAGAATCAATAAATGAAAGGATATTACAATTTGTGCACAATAATTCTTATTAATTCCTAATAGTGAATTTAATATAATCATTATCACATCATTAGTAACGATTAAATAATGAAATAACTATTAAAAAATATAAAATATCTAATGATTGTTATAATCAAATAATTATGTTGTTATTATTTACCGATGGTCTAATTACTCTATAGCTATTATTCAATTACTATGATTAGATCGTTGATGATATAATAAAAAATTATTAAAAATTAACATAAAATATTTTTTAATTTCCAATATGAAGGTAGCATAGTTCGATGATAACTTATCTAATTATAATTTCAAGGGCTAATACTACCAAAATTTCAAACTAGTGCACTCGTGTCACATTTATATTAAACTAACTTCCGCATCACAAAACTCCAAAAATGGTACTTCGATACGACATTTACCCCAAACTAATGTTTGTATCATAGAAAATCCAAAATCTTAGATTGAGAAATATGCTAAAATTTGCTAATTTTGCCCTAAGAATTCTCTCAAATTTCGAAAATTTGCTAAAATCCATAATTTATTATGACGCTAAATTAATTTTGGGGTAAATATGGTAAGGGTGAACAAATTTGGGATTTTGGTGATAGGAAAAATAGTTTAGAGTAAATGTGGCACAAGTGCATCAATTTGTGATTTTTTGTGACAAAATCCAATTCTTGATAAATGCAGCATGATTGTACTAGTTTGATCCATTGTAATTTATGCATTCATAAGGTATAATTGTCCAAAAAATCACAACCCTATAGTGTAACGGCCAATTCAATCCTAAAATCTCCAATTTGGTCAATTTAGTCATAAACGTTTTGAAAATCTTCCAATATATTCCATCCAGCCAATTTTGATCGAAAATCGTTGATGTGGAAATCGCTAGCATCCACGTCAGTGATTTTTGGCCAAAATTGGGTGGAATGGCTACATTGAAAAATAGTTAAAATGTTTAGAACTAAATTGGCTAGATTGAAAAGTTTATGATTGAATTGGCTGCCGTGCAATAAGTTTAGGACTTTTTGGATAATTTTTTTGCATTTATAATAGACAATTAATATTTGGTAAATTGGATACTTATGTTATAGTCATTGCTAAACTTTGATGATTAGAACATTGAAATCACAAGACTTCATCATTCAAATCGATGTGACAAGTCTCGAGTGAGCATATAAGTGAATTGCACCAAACACTCAACATGGATTGGATCAGATCACATCGCAAACCGGCCTCTGCATCTCTTAACGTTACTCCACAATGAATTTCAACCAAAATAGGGATGGTCTGGTATCGTACCAGCAACCTCTATAAAACTTTACATTACAACCCAAAGGGGAACGTGAGGCATCGTGCTGGATATAATCTACGGGCAGACAAGACAAGATTCTCCCACGGCCGTATCCCGACGATCTTGTCTCGTACAGGTTGGATTCTTGCTCTTGGCATGGCGACGTGCAGAGGAATCGAGCCCAGATCTCGAACGAGGGAAATCAAATTACTTCCTTTGGACTCGGTTTTGATAACGTGGGATTCCGCCCTAAAGATCGACCGGTCGGAATGCTTTATAAAGAAAATGACGGAGATGAAGAGGCCGAGGACGGCCGAAACGACGAATCGGGAGGTCGCAGCTGTTGGATTGATCCATGAGACATGAAGGGAACGGTAAATGTTTGCGCCCACCCCTTATCCTCCAAAACACACAGATGGGGAGCACGACTTAGTCAGGGTTAAAGTTCACGCTGCCTCGAAAAAATTATAATAAAAGCGCTAGATCTATCCAATCATATAGGCCAAATGCTCCATGACCATGAAATCGACACCGAGTTCTTAATACAAACGCAAGCTTTGTTTTAATTTTCATACTGTATTTGATATTTGGGTTAATATCAACCGGTACATTTATGATAAGTTTACCCCAAACCCTAAATTATAACACCCATGACAAGTTTACTTTGGTTAGTTTCCGTTAAATTTTATCGTCAAATTACCGAGTTAAATGATGTGACAGTTGATGGGTGGAGCAGTTTGGGATTTAACCCTCCGTTTGTTATAAGTATATCGGTTTGTGATTTTTCGTGGTATTAATTTAATTTAACGTAAACTAACAGAGCGTAAATTTGTTACAAATGTATCAGTTTATGATTTTTTGTAGTAAAAAAATTAGTTTTGGGTAAATTTGTCACATGTGTACCAGTTTAGGGTTTTTTGTGATAATCCTTGATTTTATTGATCAAATACTATATATATATATATTGTTTTTACTTGATAGTTTTCTTCTTTAATCGGTGTATATTAAAATTTAAAAGATATGTATCTTAATCTAGAAAGCAATCGCCTGCAAAAACCTATACTTCCGAGAACACACAAGGACGTGCGAACAACGTAGGCCGCAGAAACCGACGTGGCGGCCACCAACGCGAAACATGCATGCAGATGAATGAATGATGAAGCTCACCTTCCCATCAGGGTCAACGACCGAGCCCATTGACCGCCGCGTGGCCCACTCCCCTGCATTAACTCCTGCCGATCCCCAGTCACGAAAATACAAAGGAAAGGAAACGAGAAGGGACTTCGTCGTCGTTGCTGCTCCTCCTCCTCCTTCCCTCCAAAAATAGCCTCCTCCTCCTCCCACGTCCCACCCCGTGCAAGACCTGCGCAGAGATCACGAAACGATCTCGTAACATTTCCCACATTTCGTACCGTGATGATTCCGATATGATCTGTCAGGTCTCCCCTCCATTTTCCTCCTTCGCCAGCTGGTAAATCTCTTGTCCCCCGCCATCCATACATCGCCATCGCCTGTATCTGTATCGTCACCGTCATCAATCCACATCGATGGAGAGATTGCCGGCTCCCGAGAAATCCAGCAGCTTCGCGAGAAACGACGGCGACGAGATCGAGGATGTCGCGGCGTCTCCCGAGTCTCCGACGGTCGAGGACACGGGCCCCGAAGTCCTTGAAGAACCGGCCAAGGAGGACGAGGCGGTGGACTCTAATGCCGTGGAGCCTGATTTGACCCTCCCTCAGGTCTGGGAAGAGATCGATGCGTTCCTCAGACGTAATTCCGATTCGCCGTGGGACGACGGGGAGTTGAATGCTGATTCGGATTCTGTTGAGATCCCGAGAGCGGTCGAGTTGCTTTCCAAGAATGTTGAGTCCGCGATCAATAAGTACGCGTCGGACGGGGGCAAGTCCAGGTTCGGCCACGACCCGGAGGAGGACTCGTGCTTCTTCGGTTCGGTGAGCCGGCTATCGAAGATCGTGGACAAGATTGGGGATTTAAAGCCGAGCGGTGAGAATGCGAATGCACTGTGTTCTTCTTCTCTGAACAGGACAAGCTCCGTGCTGCAGCGAGCGATGTCATTTTTGGAGGAGGAGTTTCGCGCCATCCTCGACGAGGACTCCAAGACTGGAAGAGATGATTCAGATCAGAAATTTGCCAAGACGAAGCACTTGTCATCGTTCAATAATTGTGGTCACGATTCAGATCGGTGCATCCTTCCTGAGCCCGAGCCCGCCTCAGCGGAGGAGGAGTTTCCGTCATTTTCGCCCGAAGAGATCTCTGTCATGAGCAAGATCGCGGATGTGATGATCTCCGCAGGCTACAAGACTGAGTGCTGCTTGCTGTGGATGATCATGAGGCGGAGGGCATTCAAGTCAGCATTGAGCAAGGGAGGGCTCGATGTCCTCAGCATCGACGACGTCCAGCGGATGCAGTGGGATTCCCTGGAAAGAGAGATTGGCACATGGATCGCCGCTGTCAAGCGATGCTGCACCATCCTCTTACCCGGCGAGGGTGCCCTCAGCGATTCGGTGTTCTTGGGCCAGCCAGAGATTGTGCAGGGCCTGTTCGGCAACCTTGCCCGCTCCGTCTCCATCCGGCTCCTCAACTTTGCAGAGGCCGTCGTGCTGACGAACCGGTCCGCGGAGAAGCTGTTCAAGTTCCTCGACATGTACGAGACACTGCAAGACCTGATCGTGGCGGTTGATGGGGCTAAGCAGTACTCAGATGATGCCAAGAAGGAGGAGGTCAGGGCGGAGACGAGGGCGGTGAAGGGAAGGATTGGGGAGGCGGCGGTGAGCATATTCTGCCAGCTGGAGAGCTCGATCAAGAGCGACAGCAGCAAGGTCCCCGTCCCGAGCGGCGCCGTGCATCCCCTCACTCGGTACACGATGAATTACCTCGAGTACGCCTGCGAGTACAAGGACACCCTGGAGCAGGTGTTTCAGCAACACCACGAAAAGGCCGTCGATGACACCTCCGACAGCGAACCCGTGGACAATACAGACTCCTCGTTCGCGAAAACGTCGCCGTTTTCGGTGCAGATGATGACGGTGATGGAGCTCCTGGACGCAAACCTGGAGATGAAATCGAAGCTATACAAGGACCTATCGCTGAGGTACATATTCCTGATGAACAACGGGAGGTATATCGTGCAGAAGATCAAGGGGTCCAGCAAGATACATGAGCTGATGGGGGACACATGGTGCCGGAGGAGGTCATCGGACCTGAGGCAGTACCACAAGAACTATCAGCGCGAGACATGGTACCGGCTGCTACAGTGCCTGAACCACGAGGGCCTGCAGGTGAACGGGAAGGTGTCGAAGCCGGTGCTCAAGGAGCGGTTCAAGAGCTTCAACGCCATGTTCGACGACATCCACAAGACGCAGACCACATGGGTAGTGAACGACGAGCAACTGCAGTCCGAGCTTAGGGTCTCAATCTCCGCAGTCATCACACCAGCGTACCGATCGTTCCTCGGCCGGTTCAACCAGTACTTGGACCCGGGGAGGCAGAGCGAGAAGTACATCAAGTATCAGCCCGAGGACATTGAATCTCTCGTCGATGAGTTGTTTGATGGCAACCCCACGTCAATGGGAAGGAGAAGGACGTGACTTTCATGTGGTGACGGAGTGGCGATTAACCGCGAGGATGATGATTCCTTCTGTGGAGACATATCATGGGACTTTTTGTTAGATAACCAATAATCATCGATTATTGTTTTCTGGCAAGATGACGGAGTCGGGTCGATGCAATTTTTTGGTACGTTCTTGACAATTATTACTTGGGATGATGTAAAAGTTCAATTGACATTTTGATAATGGCAATGTAAGGAGAAAGTTTTGAGCACGTGTTACGGATCTGACTGTGTTTAGTCCGTTTGTATCGGGTCATGTTCGTCGGGAGATACCGTCAGGGATCGCATTACCAGGACAGGAATACACTCCGACATGACCACTTTTGGGGCTCACGTTTGTATAAGTATAACCTCCGTCTAACCTTGTTTTGATTGTGATGTACTTGGAGAAACACTGACTACAGGACTGAACAAAAACTAATATATACCTCTGTCTATCAGATAAACTTGAAGCCTTACTCATGAAATTAATGGTTGTATGGTCCTGCGATTTCACGGTTGTCGGAAATCCTTCCATAAGCAAGAGCTCATACTATGTTGTCGTCGAATCCAACGAGCTTCTCGCCTGTAATCTGTGCTTCAGCGTTCGACTTTGCCAATCAAGACCTTCATGTCTCGTAACTGCCTTACCCTATGGAGCAGTTGATCAATCGTACTAGATGAAGCCTGTGTGAAATGGATGATACGACTAAGCAAAAAAGAAAGATATTTGACCAATTATGACGATAGGAAAAGCTTGTACGGACCGTCAATTCCTCCCTGAGTTCGTCCTCCACCCGTTCTCCCTGGATCCTTTCCTCCACAAGGATGTTTATTAGTGCCGTTTGCTCCTTGTCTACCTCTACTATTTTTTTTCCTCTTTCCTGAAGCTGTATTGCACCCAAAAAGAATGCAAACCGCCACTCTTAAGATTAATCAAGCAGATATACGACTACTTGTATTGAGAAACTAAAAAGAAGGAAGAACAGAAAAGCACGTGTACAGGCAGTGTCCATTGTTAACATCTGCAATCTGTGAGCAAGGCATTGCAATTCACTGGATGATGCTGATTAACATACGACTATTTTTTTCCACCTACTTTTGTTTCAAGTGATTTGCGTCTGTCTCTCTCCACCTGCAACTGGTGCAGCAAATCGATTGTATCCAATCCCCTTTTTTCTTTCAATCTTGCAAAGAACGAACGGTAGAAATATGATTTGACATTACTAATTAGTAGCGACTTCTAAAGGTGTGAAAAAAGGAGTTTCAAATAACACTTCTTTTACCTTTGCTTTAAATCCCGGTTCTCTTCTTTCAACCTGACTAACATGTCTGTTTGGCAAGCAGAAACACGAGCATCGCTGTTTCTGATACCATCCTGTGGAGTGAACAAGAAACAAGAAAAATTTTAAAGAGACAAGTGGGTAAAAATGCTTGCTCGCAAGGAACCAAGACCTCAGCACCAATCTCGCTACACCAGGAAATGTGGACTCACATTGAGATTGAAAATCTGATGGCAATTTATTCAAGTAAATAATGGAATAGAGACCATTGTTGTCATACATGAAAAGTCAGCCACAAAAAAAAAAAAGCCTCGGAAAACTAGATACTCTCTATGCTTATGAAAATTTTTATGATGTGTACATATTTATAAGCAGCAAGAAGCATCAAGTTTCCCGAACAGGTAATTATGGAAAGTAGTGTGAGACTGTAAAACTGAGAATCTACCGTTGTTTGTGAAGCTCTTCCCAAGGGACCAATTTTTAAATTACATGCCGAAGATTTTTGGCCATTAACATTAGCTCGGGAAGCCTTGTAAGAACTTCTATCCTCACTTGATTCATCCAAATCCATAGATGCCTCCTCCTGCTTCACATTCTGCTGCAACCTAGAACATGGACTGATTACTCCACTCCCCTTCCCTACAGACGAGGAACATGATTTACTTTTATTAGAGCCTTCTGTTTGGGAAGAAACTGGTTTCGTTGATGGTCGCGTTGCTGCATAACCAATATGATGGCAATTTGTGTTCCTGATAAATGATTTAACAGCAATTTGTTAATTGGTAATTACCTTCCTAGCCCCCAAAAGAGAGGGGAATACACATGATCAAGCTACGAACATTTGATGTGGATAAAAGACCATGCAAGATTCAACAAAATAGCCCTAAAACACATTATAGACCCAGGAGAAATGTAAAACAGACCAGTAATTTCTCTGCATCACCACCAGGCGTGCCTCTAGTCTTGAAAGCACTATTGTGCGCTCAAAGTCTTGTTTGTCATGAGCAGGTTCAATGAAGTTCGCTTCCAATACACCTGTCATGGAAAGAAACATATGTACAGCAAGGTTGAAAAACCACTCCTTCCAAGAGCTATTATTGCCATGCGAAATCAAGAGCATCCGTCTAATTCTTCCCCCCCAAGGAAAGTACAATCAATCTAATCCCTTCAGGGGAAGAATCTTACCTATAACCCCGCGGCCGTCACTTCCAGAAGCATTCCAAACCCTCCAGAAGGGCTGACAAACAGGACAGGGACATGACTAAAGGAAGTCCAGAGAACAGAAAACAAGCACAGGAGAACTTAATAATATGAATCTACCCACCATTGTAATTTGTCTCTCAGCGACTCAAAAAAGAGTAGTTAATTTCCAATTTCATGCAAGAGTATTTTCAGAGTTACTACTGTTTAAAGATGTATTATGAAGAACAGAGTGCAAGTAGGAAATCATGACACTCGAGAAAATAAAGATGTATTATGAATCAGGAACTGTAAAACCTACAACATCGACTGCAATATAAAAGACATATAACCAGCATCCAGGAAAAACAGTCATTGATAAAAATTTTAAGTGAAATAAATCCATGTAAGAAGGATAGTTGATATAGCATTTCTCTTCATGGGTATCACAGGTTAAAATACAGTAGAAAACTTTCAAAACTAAGGGTGTGTTCGTTTCGCAAAAAATGAGTGATTTGGAAAACATTTTCTGAAAAATAATTGCTTGTTTCATTTATAAAATTAATCAATGGACAATGTTTCTATCATCGATAACAATTTATGCCCAACTATTTTCATGGGCGATGAAAATTTTTTCCATTTATTTGTTTTTATAAGCGATATAAGTGATTATTTTTCGAAAAATATTTTCCAAATCACTCATTTTCTGCGAAACGAACGCATCCTATATCATAGATCAAGCACCTAATCAAATCAACCACTCAAAAAAAAAAAACAGGCCCTCAGACTCATATCCGTATCTATTCGAACAAAAATTTGATACAAATCCAGGCCCTCAATCTCTCAACTTCGATAATTGATTCATATTAGGTACAACGAAACAAAGCGAAAAATTTTCAACAGAATTTTAAGACAAACCTTAATAAGTCGATTCTTATGGTAAACATTGAAACCTTGAACATCGATGTGAAAGGAAGCATCCTTCACAAAGCCAATGGTCACATTGGCAACCATCTGTTGAAAAATAAAACATGTTAATATGATCCAAAATTAAAGCCATCTGGCAGGTCAAAGCAAATAACATTACATTTGAATCGTTGTGCGCACTCTCAGCAACATTTGAAGGCTTGTATGTTATCTTCTGGCTCAGCATCATGTCCTTCACAAGGTTGTGGTGTTTAACATCTTCCCCACGCAAAATAATCCTGAAATCAGGTGGCAGCCTGAGATAGAGGATTGATGCATAACTCTGGCAATATGAAAAGGGAAACATAAGTAATGACCATCATACAAGTTTAACATCCGAATATCTGATCAATATGTGCAAACCCCACCAAATGAATACATGACCATTTTTCCAAATTTTGCTGTGTAACATACAACTTAGTACAATTTCTTTTTTGTTTAGGATGGCCGCCATCCAAACCTAAGTATCATTCAAGAATGACATAGATAGCTGTAATACATGGTGCTTTGCTGGCATTTGTGCCAAATTCACAGATTTTTATCAATCTACGTAAATTTTAGACATAAACAGACATTTCAGATAACATCCAGTCCAGACAGCGCTTTAAAAGTATTATAATAAAAGTCAAATATACGCAACACAGTGAGCTAGCACATGCATTTGTGTGTCCATCCATACACACAACACAAATATTAGTAGAAACAAAACTTGACCAAATGCTTAGCAGATATACTAATTGTCAGGATATCTTCCTGGCAAGAAGCAGAAAAAACCCTCTTGATGCACATATTAGAATCTTTCTCATATCTGAAGAGCTGAAGTGTAATAAAACTTTCTATAGAAGAAGCCAGATCAGCCTACCAATGGATCAAGTAAGCTTCATGGAAATTACTGGTAAGGTGGTACCGCTTTGCAAGACAGAAGACAGAGATTGTTTTTCAAGAAAAAAGAACTGACATTTTTTATCAAAACAGAATGTGAGAACACGATGAGATCCTCCATTCAACAAAACTTACTGATACTACCGCATATATCTAAAAATTACAGCATTTTGATTCAGCACATGACATATACCCTCAACGAATGTCGATAAGTCAGAAAATGTCTTGAGTTAGGAAACTGTTTAGCCATCTTTATTTTCTTCTCTTCCCGATTTACTCCCCTGATTTGAATATCCTGCAAATTCACACATGAAATTCATCAACTTAGAAACTCACCAAGCAGTATTCCACCTTTCTATTGTAAGGGTTAAAGTTAAACTTGCCATAAGAAAGTAAAGGTGCTTAAGGCATACATGGGGATCGGTATCAAAATTGAGTTCCAGCTGTCCGTCATCATCTTCCCAGAGATTATATATCATTATGCGTGTACCTTGATTTTGTAATGAATTGAACTGCAGGGCAATAGCATGAGTAAGTAACAGAGATCTATATCCAATTCCAGCCAGCAAGCAATCTTCCATGGAACTCTTTTATACCATAATGCCGGTGGAAAACTTGGTCTGCCTAGTCAAATTTATAATATAATTAAATCAATCGTCAAAGCCAAATTCAAACACAATAAGAAAAGCCATAAATCAAAATGACCTCAATAGAATAGGAAGACCAGAAGGATCATGGGATGTGAAAGAACTTATCCTTTTTTTTTCATAGATAATACGCGTCAGAAAATGTCATTCCTTTGTCAAAATAGAAGCAAAGTGTAATGCGGAACAATAATAAGGACAAATCAGTGAGAAATCCTTACAACACCAAATTACCTGCTGAAGAAGTTCTTCCTCACTTTCAAATGGTGACCAATGCAAAATGGTTCCAAAGTTTCTATTCCAATCATCCGTAGAAGATCTGAGTATCTTGCCCCATTCTTGTCCCTTTTTCTCATAATCAACCTTACAATTTCCGATGACACACAAGTCATCACAAGGATTTTATAGAAATTGGTCAACAATATTAGACGGAAAGTGCTTGTGTCTTATATTCTTTTGAAGTAGTAGACATTGATACAATAAACACAAGGCATCTTTTCCTGTAATCACCCAAATCAACCAACCACTACCATCTCACAATCAATCGAAACTTATAGCTTCTTAAACATTTGGGAGTTCAGAATTACCACACTTCATACATATACCGAAGATAAAGTATTATTGTTAGCAATCTGTAGTAATAGACCTAAGATTGCTTATACCATTAAGAAGATGACAACAGGATGTAGGGCTATAATATCTATCAACAGCATTCTATCGTACTATGTGAATATCTGGACCCTGCAATCTAGAGAACATCTTAAATAGTTTCTCTCATTGTCATTACACATCATTGTCGAAATTTGAGTTTCCTTGAATATGCAACATACAGCTATAAACAGAGAATAGAGGATAAAATTCATAATAACTGAGCAAAAGTTGGTGAAAAAGATCTGTGCAAACACATCCAATCCTTGACAAGGCCTTTTTCATCCCAACAGAAACTAGTAAAGATAAAAATGGAAAAACTGGGATAGGAGTCCTTTAAAATAGAGATAACACCTATTTGGTTTAAGGAAATAGATTTGTACCCACTTTAAACTTTTGGTGGCATGAGAGTTTCTTTACTGGCTACAGTCTTTGATAGACCTTATTGACAGTATGAGATGTACCTACTAATCAGTTACATGGGTTGGCTCTCTCATAGTGCCATTTTGCTATAAAAAGTTGCTCGTGAAAAGAGTTGAGGGACACATCAAAGACTAAATTGGGATGAAAGTTTAATATACTTACACTAGGAACAATTATATCTTCCTTCCCAGTTGCCCTTAGAAATGTGTAGGACAACATTCCAATGCTTTGTGATGCGCTGAAAGGAATGATATGTTTTCAGTTATCAAAGCACTTTATAGCATAATATTCTATGCTAATCTTCAGTAAATAGCAGAAATAATTCAAGTTGCTTTCAGAATTGCCATTTAACCAAATATATAGCAGAGCTTTTAACGACAGTCAATCAGCAAGGGAGCAAAAACAAGCCCTGAAATTAAGTTTCCATGCTAAACTGAAGACAAACACCTCATTCCTCCTAATTTCCCACTACGTGAGAAGACAATCACATCTGCTCCCAGCCTCATGGTACTCGTCTTGAACCCATTTCCATCTATAAAGAAGGAAAGAAAAAGGAGGTGCATAAGAATAAAACCCTTATGTAACTATTGTCTTTCTGAAGACAGAAACAGGAAAACAAAATACAACCTTTTGCCACAAACAAAACAAAATGAAAAGCAGAGCTCACATTGACCAATCGTGTTTGCAGCTTTGCTTTTGGCAGAATATCCAAGAGACATGCACTGCCTCATTTTGTCAGGAGTCATCCCTCCACCATTATCTGCAGTTAATGAGTCAGCAAATGCATTCGTTACGATTGGGTAAATTCAATCAGGATTGATTCTCGAACAATGTCATCATGAAAGAATTAATAACATGAAATCATCTGTTCTCTAAGATCATTAGATGGTAAAGCATTACAAACATAATACACACAATGCTGCCTCTCGCAAGCAAATGAAGGTTATGCTGCAACAATATTTCACAGGCCTATTTTCAGGGAGTTGCAATGCAAGAATGGTGAAACAAATCACAAATATCATAGCATGTGTTGCGTGTGGGTGGGTGGGTGGGTGAGTGCGCGCTCTTGCACACAGAGAGAGAGGGGCCGGGGGGGAGGGGGGGGTGTTTAAGGGGAGTACCTTCAATCACCAAGACTGTCAAATTCTTCCTTTTATTTTCCAACAAATCAATGTGAACATAAGTGGCTCCATTGCAAACCTACCATTATCATAATAAGGAAATGTCCACCATGAACAGATACACAGATTTACAAGATTTAGATCGTCACCTCATCTAGAGCGTTGTCAAGAAGCTCCGCAAAAGCTGCAAATCAAAATGCTAGAAAGTAAGATTGCTCCACCTTACACACGAAGCCGACTCTTTCTCTTGGAGATATGGCAAATAAACAAAAAGCTCTAAAGGACTAAAACTCCAGCGTCTAGCTAATCAGAGAAGGATACCTCCTAGAGCCCATTTATGGCTGGTTGCATTGGAATGGAGAAACTTGGGATGGACTCTGACACGATCCGTGCCAACTGAAGCGCACAAAATTGTAAGAGACACGAAGACAGATTGGTCAGTTAGACATGCAATTGCAGTCGACATACGCCAAGTAACATGCTTAGAAGAAATCAAACTCAAGACCTATGGCCGTCGACATCGATATACTATAAATTGTCAGACAACCGCCCGCTTTGCATTTCGTATCTTGACAAGGAAGAAACGAAGTTCAGGATCGAGAAAAATGTAAGAAATAGAAACTACTTTTTCCACAGCGCACCAATGAAACAGGACGACAATGCACGTTTACAAGAAACTACAGGACAGCAAATTGCCTCTGGAAGTATTTCTAGCCTCTTTGAAAGACAATGTCCATGCAAGCAAATACTATTTCGTTAGCGAAGTGGCAAGTACGGAAGACACGATGCGTACCATCGCGAGAAGCGAGGACGTCGCGATTGCTCTCCCCCTCGTAATCCCCAGCCTTCCAGAACTGCCTGCGGTTGGCACGAGCCCGAGCCACCCGGTCGCCATCGACAACCTCCACAGGCGAGCACGGCGGCAGCGGAGCCAGGAAATCGACCGGGACCGCGACGTGGACGGCTTCCTCGTCAAGCTTCGGTTTCTTCAGCGCCAAGTCACGGTCTATCTCCTTCAGGCTCCTCGTCTTCCGGCGCTCCCGAGCAGTGGCTCGTGTGCACAGGCCGTCGCCGGTGCTGCGATCGCTGTATCCGCTGTCGTCGCCGTCGCCGTCGTCGCCGCTGCTGGTGATGTAAATCGGCGTGATGATCGGCCTTCGGTCGCTCCGCATCCGTGCGAACTCGTCGGGCTCACGCTTGACGATGGAGTCCATCGGAGAAAGGAAGCCGGTGTTGGTCCGCTGCCGTGAGTGTAACAGCTTCTTCTAGGGCTGCGAGATTCGCTGCAG